>OZ023226.1:12586289-13786289 GCA_964006125.1 Cryptus viduatorius
AATTAAAATTTTGTACGATTCTTGTGTGAAAAACTGTTTCTTAACTCGTGTGCTTGCAAACATCGCCTTCAGCTCGTGTAGCAAACTCACACTCATCAGAAAAAGTTTTTTCGCACTGTTATCGCAATGTACTATTTTGCTGTCTGCGCGAAAAGGTTGACATTTCGTCCCTACGTTCATTACGTAGAAAGTTACTTTATTACTTTATTGTCTCGCGTGCGCAGAAAAGTTAACGCGCAGATGCGCAGAGTGCAATATTTATCACTTTCTACGCTAATGCGTAAACGTCTTTTTGCGCACCAGTCAGTGAAGATAGGGCATTCAAAGTCAAACTTTTCAAACAGTCGGCACAAAAAATTGATTGCATGGAAAGGGCGCAGTGGTAAACTCTGCCGGTAAGTAGAATGGCCTATTCTTTGCGTCTTTTTCGTACAAATATCTATTTTACTTTCGTTTGGACTATATTACGTTGTGATGTTTGGTGCACTTCGAGAGATCGTGTTTCGCGATCTACAATAAAAATGACGCGATTATCGGTGAATTTAATTTTTCGCTGTAAGATTACAAAACTAAAAGGAGTATTTTTTTTTTTTTTTTTTCAAAAATTTTTTGCACGGAAAAAAACTTTTAAATGATCTAATAGAAAATTTCCTCATTTTTCTGACAGGATTGGGGAGTCAATCCTTATCTCTGACAACTTTTTCTAATTTATTTCAAGATTAAAAAAAAAAAATTTCTTACGATTCCCAATAATTTTTATTTTTGAATCTATAATTTTGTATTTCAGACGGGCGCCACGTTTATTTTCGTTCACTCGCCCCATCTCCCCTCCATATCACTCTACATTTTTGTATGAAAAAAAGTCGTATTTATGTTTCCAATACATACGCTTGAAATTTAAAACTTCTTCGCACGTTCCTATATTCTTCGAATGAAAACAAATCTCGGAAATAAAAAAGTTGCACCAGCTCATCGCACGAGTCAGCAAAAATTATCTAATTTTCCGCTCAGTTCAATTATTACGAGAAATAGTTGAATCATTCATTGGATAAGAAATAATAAAAAAAATCCACTTCTCCTCGATTTGTCACGTAATTTTGTATAAACAAAATTTCCGAGAATAAAGAAAAAAGTTATTAATAAAACTTACCAAGAATCGTGAATAGTTGATCGTCGAAACGCATTGTTATGCCGGTAAGATACAATTTCACTCTACAGCTCGAACTTTGTCTGCTCGACGAGTCTCTCCCAAAGTCGTTTAGGACTTTTGGAAAAATGTTAACACACACACTGATTTTGCATTTTTCAAATGTTTTTCAAATGTGAAGCACAAAATTTTAAAAATTAAAAAAAAACGCCTTTCGACGTTTTATTTCTTATATTATACGAAATATACAAGAAAATCACAATCGCGAGTAGAAACTCATTTCTCGTATAACGAAAAACCGATCGACGGCGATTTCAGGATTGCCGGGCAATACGTGACCAGCTGGAACCGTGGAGACACTAAACCAAGAGCCTTAAGAAGTTTCAGTTTTGAAAGAGGAATAATCTTGTGGTGGGGGCGCTAAACCGATAATCTAATCTCCGGGGCTTTGGAGTGCCTTGCGTATACAAGAAGGATAGCATTAACAACAGCATAACGCAGAAGCAGCAGCATTATAAGGCATGAGATGAGAAAAGAAGGGAGGGATTCGCGTCCGTGAGTTTGTGACTTTGTATTTGTATAGTAACATCGACAGTCGTCAAAAGCAAACCGCACGGTGGGAGAAACATCGTGTTCGTGCTGTCGCTGAGATCTTCAATGAGAAGAGAAGAGACAGGCAAACCAAAGACAAGCGAATGAGGCAGTGAGGGAAAAAGATCGGTCAGAAGCTGATTCACTCGGATTTTACAATGGTGTCAGAGTCACGGGGATCGGGTTTTGATTCTCGGGGACCTTGAGAGAGGTCGATAGGTTATTCATCAGGGGATGAGGACACTTGCAGTTTTGTTATTCATTTATTTTTCATTATTTTTTGTTGAATTTAAATATACGAAACGTGGACCAGTAGTCCATGGATACAATCCGATACTATTTTGTTATATGTACGATTATAAATTTGTTACTAGAACGGTCTTCACTTCGTATCGATCTCTCGCTGAATAAAGATGGGTTTTTTTTTCGTTCATAAATATTCTCATTTATTTACTCATACTGCGTCATTTTTTTTTGCATTCATGTAAAACAACGTTATGCATTTTTTTAATCCATTTAATTTTTTTAGACACTAGAAGTTTCCATAAAAATTGTGGGATAATACGATAAGAAGGCTTTTTAATGTTGCGAAAATAATTTTCGAGGAAAATGATTGGATATATTGAAAATGAACGCAGATTTAAGATCGATTTCAGCGATTATTATTTAAAAAAAAATTGTTTTTTTTTTGTTCGCGAATCCTAAAAAATTATATAATTATGTTTATATTTTTTTTCCTCCGTGGGAAGTTTTCGTTAAATTTATAATGAATTTTTACAGTGCACTTGTTTCAGGCACACAAAATTGCAGTATAAAAAAAAAGTTGGGTTGCCGGGAAATTTGTCGACCAATTAATTTTTTCATCAATTTTTTAATAATATTTTGGAATTATTACTATGGAATATTAATCTTTTCAGTAGCATTATTATGTATGATTTTTTTCAAATTTTTATACCATCGAGAGGTATTTGCAATTTTCTCTCATTTTTCTCGAACTCATGCGAAATCAACGCGAAGCGACATCACTACTTTAATTAATTACTTCGATTTTTTTTTACAGTTTGGTAATTATTCGAAGTATATTTGGCGCGAGGCAAACGCACTTTTTGCTATGGGAAATTTCCATTCAATCGAATCGCACTAACCTCGCTATTAGTACATTATTTTAATTAGCAGTTCGGTAATTTTTTTGTCATTCTTTTTTTTTTTTTCGGAAGACGATGTTCTCGCCTTCAAGCGCGGGGTATGTCTATAAATTATAGTGGCTTCAGGCACTTCAAGGTTCGCAAACGAATATTTGTAATTTATATTCCTACCGTATATGGCATAATCTGTAATATACTACGTAATCAAAAATTCTACTTGCTGTGTCTATTAGGCCTGACAAAAAAATATTCCACTCGACATTGATGAATTTGCGTGCGTACAAGAGGACCGTCAACCGCAATTTGCATAACGTTTTGATGTATATATGTATATATATTTATATTTTTTTATTATTAATCGCACACGGAAAAAAGTAGAAAGATTGCAATGCGCAATGATCGTAATCATTCGACGAGTCTTGAATTTTCAGTATATTGTAAGATCGATTGCGAACCCTTTAAACTACAATAGTATAAATAGGAATGAAAATTCGGATGGCAATATTGATATGACAATAGCCATTCATCCCTCGAAAAATGCGATACATATTTTTCAGTAAAAGTCGGAAATATAAAGTTCGCCCTGAAAAGAAATTAAAAAAAAAAATGATTCTTATGTTCTGTGAGAAGGCGTATGATATGATAAAAATCATTATGCGTAATGATTGAGAGATAAAAATACCGCAACGAAAGTGGTGGAATATTACTAAACGTACAAAGTAAAAAGTAAAGAAAAAAAAAATTAACTGCAGTGAGTTGTTTTTTTTTTAAATGTTAACTTTATTATCTGATTTTCATATAATTCAGAAATTTTTTTTTACGGAATTTTTAAGTACCGTCAGAATATCTTTGAGCGTTCGTAAGCATTGATAATTTTTCGAAAAGTATGGGAAAATATTTTCTTTTGTGTAGCTATCGTAGGTTGCGACTGGCATCGTGACATTGATGTGTCACTGTCGGTGCACATCGGTGCCTTCTATCTATCGCATTCTCCCCCTCCCCCTGCGTCCGGCAGATTGCCAAATGACTCATTTTTTCGTATGACTTAATATCGCTTTGATAAAACTCGTTATGTGTACAGTACAACAAACACAGCGAAGTGTTTAGTCTAAATAGTTCTCCAAATTAGTCGATAATCGCTGCGAGATGTACTGCGATTAGTAATTATAATTGTCTTCAACGCCGCAATCAACACTGTTTTTTAAAAATTTCAAATGATTGAATTCTTCGAATGGACGGGAAATGCGCAATTTAAAACAAGTAATCATCAACTGCGTAAGGAAAGAAAAATTATCACAAAAGATCCACGTGTCTCGAACTGCAGTAGCCGATGACCGAAAAATATCTTACGATAAACTATTTATCAGCCGATTAGACTCATTACTCAACTATAGCGCATTAATTGTAAGTCGTAAAAAAAAAGTTTTGATATCCGATACAGACGACGCGTGGCTGTCTGACTCTCGTTGCCGGTTCCAAAGGGTATATACATGTATGCAGACACTTGATGTTTATATAAATATTCATAATTTTTATGATGCAACAATCGACAAGTTTTCGATGAAGACTTACATTCGGGTAACTTTTTTAAATGTTTTTTTTTTGTTTGGATCAATCGCCTTCTCAAGGATAAATTAGATAGGGCAAACGTGTCAGTAGTACGTTACGGAACATTGTGACGAGTCGTTTGCTACTGTACAAGATTCGCTCACGGGGAGGCTAAATGTCGATACTTTCACCAAAAAACTTCAAACCGATATTTCTCGGCCTTAAGGGCCGCGGAGAGATCTTTCTAGTGACACAAGTCGCTTTCCTTACACGGAGAGAAGGATCTACTAGAAATTACTATAACATCTGGTAAATTTTTCTAGTAAAAAAATATCTGGTAAAATTCGACGGTGGCGCCATCTATGAAGAAAATACTTGATATTATGAGAATTTTTACCATATTTATGGGGATTTTTACTATATTTTACGGTAAAAATTCGCATATTTCTCGTAATTTTCAACAGATGGCGCTATTGACTTCGCATTACCAGAGTAGAGAGAGATTACGAGAGTAGGGTCTACTAGAAATTACTATATCATCTGGTAAATATTTCTGGTAAAAAAATATCTGGTAAAATTCGACGGTGGCGCCATCTATGAAGAAAATACTTGATATTATGAGAATTTTTAATTTGTACCATATTTATGGGGATTTTTACCATATTTTACGGTAAAAATTCGCATATTTCTCGTAATTTTCAACAGGTGGCGCTATTGACTTCGCATTACCAGAAATTTATGAAATACACTCCGTGTATTTTTAACAGGTTTTTTTTTTAACAGAAAACGAGAAGGAAATTCAGGTCGAAAAAAGATAAATAACCAATGCACAATAAGAACGAAACAATTAAAAGCGAAATAAAAATGGTTGGAAAAACATTTCGATAGAAGAATAAATGGCAAAAAAAATTAATTTGAAAATATAATTTTCTGCATCAGGAAAGAGTTCCCAATGCAGTTTGGGGTGTTTTTGAAGAAAATTTGGTTGCAAATAAAACAATAATAATATAATATAATTACATTATGTATGCATATAATAGTAATTATAAAAATTGTTATTTTCATTATGTTAAACAATTGTTTTTTTTTGCAAATTAAGGTGTTACTGGTGGATGGGCGCATAACAACTTAATCGATTTTTGATAAAAGTAACGAGCATCCGGGAGAAAATTGACAAATCGATTCAATTTCAAAATATTAAATGCCCTTAAAGGTTATTCTTCCAAAGTATCGGTCAAACGAAGCCGACTAAGTTGAAACGATTCTTTTGCGATGCTGGAAGACACTTTTCATGTTTACATCGCGTTTTCTGCCTTTTTATTGTAAAGAATGTCATAAAAATTTATTTTACTCTGTTGGGTCAAAGGCAAACGCGTCAGATACAGTGGTCAAACGATGAAACAAAAAAAAAAAAAGGTGTTGATAACCTGTCGTAGAAGCGATCTCTCGTCATGACTCGAGTGTCCAAATTGTGGTTGTGGATCGTGTCACACTATAGGTACGTCCCAAATACAGTAGAAGCCGTCATCGTCATCATCGCGATTACTGTTTTCTCTCGTGTTTAAAAACTGCTAAACGTTTTTTAAAATCTTTTATCGGTCTATTCAGTTGGGAGAAGAATAGCGTGACGTACATATAGGAATGCAATATTTTATTAAGTTTTCGATAACGAAGTAGCCGCGGGGCAACATTACAACAACGAATATTAAACCGGTTTTTCGCAAAATGGTCTATTTTAAAGAAATCAGATATTGTAAAGTTATTTCAAAAAATTATTTATTTGATACTAAAAATAGCGCCTCATCGAAATTTTATTAATACGAAAATAATAGATGGATATGGAATTCTTTATATTAATTATTATTTATTCGATTCTGAAATAGAAAAATAAATATTTAACAACGATGACGTTTGCTAAACGTCGAATCGAGTGATTCCTTATTCGGCATCGCATAATATTTTTTATCAGTTATTCTGAGATCTAAACATTCAAAAGTGCCGCCGAAAAATGTTACCTAAAAAACATCGATCGAAAAATTGATTACCGGCATATTGGCCGGAGTCGCACGATTTTTTTTTAATACTCGAACATTGAGACGCTACCGCGTTTCTTGACATCGATAAACATTGTTACCATTTTTCGTTGTTGGTAAACATGAATTTTTTTTTTCCCAACAAAATGAAAATAAAGAAAATTGAAATATCTGCTAATCGGAATGCTAAGTGGAAGAAAAATATATTTTTGTAATGTTGTCGACCATCGAAATCGAATAATTTTTACGATTTCTACGATATATGAAATGGAAAATGGAAGTGAAAAGAGTTGAGACAATAACAGTTGAAACGATGTTAATTTTTTTTTAATTCTTTTTTTAATATTCTATTGTTTCGACGGAATTCTGATGAAATTATAAATTAGTGCTGCACACACGAATCCTGAGATATTAAAAACGACATAAGGAGAACAAGTTCCTTCTTCAGGCTATCGCACCGCACCTTTGACACCGATGCGCCAAGCAAAAAATCGAAGGACACTTGTAGCTATGGCTATTCTCAGAAATCAACTTTGAAGACCCCTTTACATTCAACGAATCTTAATTGCTGAAATACTAATAAAAGTATTAGTCCACTTATTTCGATTTTTATTCTTCAATTTTTATTAAACCTCACGAAAGCGCAACTGCGCACGCAAATCTCCGATAGGCGGACGGATAAAATTCACGAATAATCTACGTTGCTAACGGATAAAAATAGAAATTATCTGAATCTTTGCGTTCTCACAAATAAGTTGAGTTCAATAGCTGACAAATGTTGTTTGTCTTCGTGTGGTCACACGAATTCTAAGTAACCGCTATGTTAATTTCATGGACCGCGGGAGCACGTAGTGCTAATTCGCAATCCGAGATATCGACTCGTTGAATTGTCACGAAAAGCGGGAGAAGTAAGAAAAATGAGTATTTATGAAATTCAGTTTTTTTTTTAATTTTCGATTTTATATGTTTTTCACATATTGTATATCTTTTTAAAAAGATTCTCATTTGTTTATTGAATAAATTCAGTTTTCGTTTGAATTTCGTATTTATTGCGGGCCTCTTATTTTCATTTTTCCATTTTAATTATCCGAAAAAAGAAAAAAACAAGTCATTTTCATTGGATCAATTTGCTTTAAGGTAATTCTGTCGCTTCGTGTTCATTTCGCATAAGTTTGAGAAAATTGCAAATACTTCTCGATAGTATAAAAATCTGAAAGAATTCATGCATATTAAAGGTACAGAAAAGATTAACTTTGCATAATAATAATTCCAAAATGTTATTAACAAATTGATGAAAAAATTAATTGGTCAACAAATTTCCCAGAAAACCAACTTTTTTTTTTTATGAAAATGATGGATAAATTTTTCTGAATACGGATCAATTTTTCAGATTTTTCAATTAGCTTTGAATTTTTTTTTATATGGAAAAAATGAGTGAAAAAAACCAGAAATTCAGAGTACATTGAAAAATCTGAAAAAATACATACGTATTCAAAAAAATGAACGAATCATTTTCATTAAAAAAAAAGTTGGGTTTCCGAGAAAATTGTTGACCAATCTATTTTTTCATCAATTTATTAATAACATTTTGGAATTATTATTATGCAAAATTAATTCTTTCAGTACCTTTAATATGCATGAATTTTTTCAGGTTTTCATACAATCGAAAAGTATTTGCCATTTTTCGATAATTTTTCTCGAATTTATGAGAAATGAATCTTTAGGCGACAAACGTGTTTCACGGTTTTATAGCGAAATTGTGGCGCAATCGATAAAAAGGTAAATTTATTATTATTATTATTATTATTATTATTATTATTATTCCATTCATGTACCGTTACAACTTTCCTCATACGCACGTAACTGTGTATTACGTTAAACGCGATACAGTGACCCCGGTAAATGATCTCATGCGTACAATGTTTTCGTAAGTAATCGATATGTTCAACGATTTTAAACAGTGGAAAAAAATTCCGAAAGTCCGGAACAAGAAGAAAAAAACGAAAAGTTATATGCCTCGAATAGCAACGAAATTCTAATACGCGACAAATTTTTGTCATTCGTCATATCGAAATTATCTCTTTTTTTCCGATAACTTTTAACTTCATACGAATTTGCCACTTGTTCTGCGCCGACTTCATTATTCGTTATGGAATTTTACAAGACGCGAAAAAACAAAAAACTAATATAATTATTGGCTATTATTGACTCAAAATTATTCTTAAATGCGCATTCAAAAATATTAAGAGCTTCAAAGATAAAACGAAACATAGTAAATTCTAGAAAGTAATCTCAATTGGTCATTGATTGCAGCCGAAAAAAAAATTCAAGTAGCTTATCTCACGAATGGCCGTTCTATTATCAAAAGACCATCTCATCTATCGCGGTAGAACATACGTTCGTTCAAAGTTCAATTTCGTTCACATTATCTCTATCTGTAACCCAATCAGTTTTTTTTACGTTTCCCGATCTCTTTTGCAAACCGGAAGTTGCAAAAAAACTCAAAATTTTGCAAGTAATAAACACGAAACGTCGATACTCGCAATTTCGTAAAATACATTCGAATCCGCACCTGAATTTTCGAAATATTACTTGCCGTGCATTTTCGTCCGAGTAATATGCTTTATCTACAAGATCGCTATCGGCCAATAAATGTCAGGTTTACATTTGGTAATCTGAGTTTTATTTTCGGGAGAAAGATATAACGAGCAAAAAAATTGATGTCTTAAGCTCATTTAGGGAAGAAACAGCTGCGATAATATTCGAATGTTTTTTTTTTCAATTGTTCTTATTTCAGTGAATCGGATTTCAGTTAAGTATATTTATATTAATGTATATATATATAAATACGTGCGCGGGAGAGGCTTCCCGACAATTTCTCACCTGCGTCTCGTTACAAAAATGATCGATCGTATAATAGATAAATTTTTCAACCGACGGTGACGGAGTTGTTGATACGTGCCGTGGCGTCCAGATAGGACGTTTTATCGTTCCTAATTACGATCGATATCGTTTCAGCGTGCAGGCGTGACGTAATTTTTTTTTTCATACACGTCGCGTCGATACGACAAAATTTGACAATCGTATTAAAAATGTTGACGGCGTTTTTCGGAAGCTTTTTGGTGATATATATTTGAAAGAAAAATATTTCGAATGGTTTCGAATGGTTAAACTTGAATGGAAAATATTATCAAAAGAGTAAAAAAAACAATAAAAAAATTTTTTTTCGTCAAGAAATTTTTCGTAATATATTTGCCAAAAAAAAACAGACGTTTCCTAATTTCGTAATCTAAGAAACCAAAAATGAAAAAGATTGATGAAAAGAACTTTAGTGCGACAAGGACGATGTTACGGCTGAATAGTGAAAACGGAATCGTTGGACAGTCTGGTGAACGGCCTCCTATCCGTTCCGTCCTCTTCGACTCTCGCATTAACCGCCCGTCCGGGTTATCTGCACTTGACCTCAGTGCGAAGCACTCTCGCACTTTTTTTACAACTTTATAATAGCTCGAGCGGTAACTCGTCTGTCTACTCACACGCGGCAATCTTCGATTTGTCATGCGCGTGAAACGTGGTTTACTCGAAGATATCTAAATTTTGATTTTATTAAAATAAAGTGAAATTTGTTTAAAATACATTTTTAAAGATTGTTGTTAAAAATAAAAAAATAAAATGAAGCGTTAACGAGACCCACAAAAAACTTCCCAAGATAGAATTTTAAAAAATAAAAAAAAAAAAAATCGTATCGGATAATTATTGTGAAAAAAAAGAAATGTTGAATGTGATATAAAATTTTGTTGAAGAAGCTTCGCGGTAAATTCATATACATCGGTGTGTATAGTAACTTTTCAGAGAATCTTCCGAGACCTCGTCTGTACTTAACTGGTGCGTGAAAGATAAATGATAAATAATAAATAAACAAGAAAAAAACGATAAAAAAAATGTTTCGACATTCGCAGACGCTTCTAGTTGGGCGACGCTGTGCGAGCACCGAGGTTAATACAGCAATTCTTGTGCTCAATAGTTTTCTCGACGTCGGTGTTGTGTGCGTCCCGTATTAGCAATATAAAAGAAAATACGCTTGAATATAGACAATAATTTACTCCACTAATTTATTTATTCATAGTTCCGTGGCAATTTGTTTTTCGTCTTCAAAAATCGCAGGCAAACGTATCGAATTGGAGCAAAAAGAAGACCGTCGCGTTAAGATAAAGTGCTACAACTCTTATGTCTGCACCGGGCCCGTTCGGTACAATAAAAAACTGCAATGCTTTTTTTTCGAGGGTCATGGGACTCTGACGTCAACCAAAAATAGGATTTCCCTGCGTTGGTTAACTCCGTCCAGTTAACTTCAGACTGCAGTGATATTTCGCTCGGACCCTTAGCTTCGCAACACCCGAAAAGAGTCGATTACAGCTTTTATGACTCATCGCGACATATCACTTCGCCTTAAGGTAGTTATGTCGCTTCGCGTTCATTTCGCATAAGTTCGAGAAAAATGCAAGAAAATTGCAAATTCTTCTCAATGGTATAAAAATCTAAAAAAATTCATGAATATTAAAGATACTGAAAAGATTAATTTTGCATAATAATAATTCCAAAATGTTATTAACAATTTGATAAAAAAATTAGTTCTACAAGTTAAGTCTACAAATTTCCCACGATCCCAATTTTTTTTTCATCAAAATGATTCGGTTATTTTTATGAATATGTATGAATTTTTTCCGATTTTTCAATTTACTTTGAATTTCGCGTTTTTTTGCACATTTTTTCCATAAGAAAAATTTTTTAAACAAATAAAAAATTTTTTTTTTTAACTTTAATTTTTTTCATGTATTTTCATATCATATCAATTTCATATCAACATATCATATCAACGAAAAAAGTTGGGTTTTCGCGAAACTTGTTCACCAATTAATTTTTTCATCAATTTGTTAAAGACACTTTGGAATTATTGTTATGTAAATTTAATATTTTAAGTACCTTTAATATGCATGCATTTTCTCCGATTTTTATACCATCGAGAAGTGTTTTCAATTTTCTCTCACTTTTCTCGAACTTATGCAAAATGATCGCAAAGCCACATAATTACCGTAATTAATTGAAATAAGATTAAATAAAAAAAGGCATCTTAACAATAATTTAACATTTTTCGAAAGAAGTTACGCTAATAATAATAATAGAGTTAAAACTTTTATTATTATTATTATTATCATTATTATTAAGTACTTAAAAAAAGGCGATGTTTTTTATTCGACTCGACATTAAGGTACAACCGCAGAGTTAAGAAAACGAAGCTGAATTTCACTCCACCAGGCTCTTCCGTTTATAAATCCCAGTATAATTAATTTATTATTAGACTGAACTATTGCGTTGTGTCTAAAAGCATAACATTGTATAGTTAACTATTTGGAGCGCATCTGGTACAACTTACGATGCAAGAGGTAATTTCCATCTTTAATCTGCTGATTTTTTCCATCGACAACCCGTTATAGCAGGAAAAAAGATTTATCAAATTTTGCCAAAGTCACCATCGTTCATGATGTCAGAGCTTTTGTATCGATAGTTTCGCTTCGCCACAGAGGACGTTTGGATTTAGAGAAATATTTTCGAAATAGCAATAAAAAAATGGATTATTTCTCGCGGATCATGCAACTAATGCGTTCATCGATATTCAAGATTTACCGACGTGGCGGCGCGCTGTCGATGTCTCAAATTTCTTAAAAAAAAAAGACGACGTGAAAGAGTTATTTAGAAGCCCACCACCGCGTTTCTTTCGTCGCTCGTTCTCGTTCATTATTTCTTTTATTACCGCGCTGGAGCTGTAACATAGTTGCGCGTTTCCGTGTACGTACGCCAACTATAATTCGATTGAAATGTAAAACATTCCATTGAATGCGAGATGCAAGAATATATATATATATAGATATATTTTCTTTTTCAACCACTTTGAAGTAAGCAACAACTCGCGCAGACTGCTTATTATTCGCTATGAATAATCTATTTCGCATTATCCAAACCTCCCAGACGACCCCGCGAGGTGAACTTTTCATAAGTTAAACAGTTCGCGGCGACACATTAACGCGACTAGGTCGGTAATAGCGGCATAATTGATTAAGTGGTCGTATGAATTCGGCACTACTGTTTTACCTTCGAAATACGCGGTCGCACGATTTTTCTATACAAACCGGGCGGTGGCTCTACTTTTAAAACGATTTTTTCGTTTTTGTTTCGAATCCATGACGTCCGGGACGTTTGTCGAAAATTTACCGTTCGACCTTAACTCGTTACCCACGATGACTTTCTTAACGAAACAGTAGACCTCCTCTGAAAAGAATCTTATTCTATTCTCAACTCCGCGAAAAAAAAAAATAAAAATTATAATAATAATTTGGTGTATGCGGTTTGGGGGTTTAGTGGGGGGTTCCCGGTAATCGATGCAGCGAAAATAATATACTATTTTTTGGGTGATGAAGCAAAACAAATTTTTCTATTAATTAAACTAACTTCGAGAAACGTTTTACACGGAAAAAAAATTGCGAAATGTTGCAACCTAAAAAAAGAAAAATTCAATACCGAAATACATCGATCAAAAAAAAAAAAGAAGGTTTCGATCGGCTGAATCGACATTCCCCTTCTTTCGAACGAATCCTTAGTTAAGACAAATTTGTTTTAGTCATTTTTGGTTGGATGAACAAAAAATTCGTTCGAACAATAGAGACCCCGAATTAAATAATAAAAAAAATGTTTCTCGCTGCATGGATGCATAGATCCCTACGTCTATGGAGCTCATTCCCGCGGAGTCTCCGATTGCATAATTGTAACCAATCAGCCACGTTGCCACGTGATCTCTGTATCTAAAATTCCTTATCATTATCGCTCTCAGGGCTGTCAACCGAGAATAATGTATACGTATATAGTTATATGGTATCCCATGTCTTATATTTACCCGACCGAAAGATTCGTTTACTTTTTGACCTATCGTCGCGCAGATAGGATAAACATCGAACAATTACTTTTTCGAACGAATGCTAGTAGAGATCTCGTACTTATTTCAGAAATTATCACAAGAAAAACAATGAGCAATGCTCTGAGTCAACGTCTTGTCCGCCTCTCTGCTAATACATTGAGATATAAGATCGTCGACGCGCCGTAAATTTATCGACGAAAGAAAAAAAATGTATCCAAAATCACTGCGGTGCAGTTATTATTGTTGTTATTGATGTTATTATTTTAAATGAATATAAAATCCGGCCAAGTCGACTGTCGCCATTTGAATCTTTTCTCGTTGAGACTCAACGAGGTCCGCGGGTTATCCGAGCAAAGATGCTTTTATCACTCTGCTCAGTATTCTCCACTGCAAGCCATTTTTCATCAAATATGCGGATAGAGAATGACCGATAGATCTACGATTGACATAAAATTATGTGCAAAGAATTTGATAGTCATTTCCGCAATTTTAACACATTTTATTGATATCAAAGCTCATCGTAATCAACGATACAGTTTTCGCATATTTTTCAAATCAGTGTCCTCAAATCGATAAAAAAAATATTTGCAATCGTTCGGCAATAAAAAATTAAGAAACTTTCATTCTTCATTTTCTTTTCTACGTCATAACGTTTTCGAGTTACGAGCATTTAAAGATTAACCAATAAGATCACGCGGCGGAGGGCGCCACCGTCGGCAGACGCGCCAATTGGCTGAAATCTTTGTCTGCTCGTAACTCGAATATTATGCGTCGCAGAAAATTGTTGCAAAGGAATAATTATCTTCAATTTTCAATGACGAACGTGACTGTGCAGTTTCTGAAAATTTTTCTCAATTCGCAATATGATTAAAATACGATAAATTCCAGCAAAGACGGCGATTAATCGCATACATTACTGTGATAGAAACAAAGTTCAATCCTCATGATTTATCTGTTCGTCGTATAATTTTCATCGTACTCACCAGAAATGGAAGATCTCGTGGCGCGGCTTCTGACAATGACGCTGTCTTTGGTTGTCGATGACTCTTGAACGTCGTCGCACTCCATTCCAACTACTTAATAGTTCCTATACTCTAGCAGTCGTCGAATCTCCCGTTACACCATCAGTTTTTTTTCTGCAAAGCACACACGCACTCGGCTTGTTTACACGTTATTCTCGAAGTTAGTTTGCATTTTACGAATAATATTTTATTGAATTATATTTATTGCCGTTTTTTTTCTATTACCGATATGAAATATAATCTAAGTCCTGAAATCGTCTATCGATGACGATATCTCGCGTTACGGGTAGACGGCGGAGGCGAAGCCTATCTTTACCGAAAGTATGAACACACACTGGTGTCGGTCAGAAAAATTATTACGACCTGTCGAAAAATGTACGGTGATGTGGGACGATTATCGTATGGTCCGAGCTATCAGGTATCGAGAGACAGGAACGTAATCTCGAAGAGTTCGATGAGATTAGGAACTGTCGCCATGTACCGTAAATCATTGGGCAAAATAGGTGGGGAAGGGGTTTGGTGAAAAGATTAGAATAAAAATATCACGTCGATATATGACGAAAATGTGAAGGTCATTCTCAGGAACATGATGCGATTACAACATCGATTTTTTTTCTTTTTTTTTTTCGCGCATTTGTCTTTATCAATGTCTCGGGATCCAACCAATCGGGAGAAGTATTTTGAACTCTTGCAAACTGTAATAATGTTATTCGTTGACTACATCGAGGTGGTATCGTAGAAAACGTTTCGCTAATATTCTGATGTATTTATTTTATTACGAAAGCCCCGATATACGTTTTTAAAGCGCAACGAAGACAAGAGTGCGACAATATCCTACACGGAGAGAAGGATCTGATACAATTTACCATATACCTAGTAAAAAACATCGTACATTTCTGGTAAGGCGGAGTCAATGACGCCACCTGTCGGAAATTACGAGAGCTATGCGAATTTGTACCATAAAATGTGGTAAAAATCTCCATTCATGTGGTAAAAATTCTCATAATATCGAGTATTGTCGCCAAAGGTGGCGCCACCGTCGAATTTTACCACGTGACATAGTAATTTCTAGTAAATCCTTCACTCCGTGTGTTAGTCTTGGAGAATTCGTTGTTCACACGTTATTTTCGTACGTACGATGGAAACGGTCAGTTTGAAAAATCGGAAGGTTCGAAATGTTTTAATTGTTGCATTGATCTATATGTACATAGTATGGAGTGTTTTTGATAAAAAAGGTCGTTAACTAAATGATTGCACGCTGACGCCACGGCTGTAATGTGCTGATAGTACCGAATACCGGTTCAACGTTAGCGAAGTGTTGGCCGTCGGACCCTTGTGTTGTCACGTACGTCACTGCATCGACGTCGGGGTAATGCATTTGCGTATACCAGCCAACGTCGGGAGTCTTGAAAATTGGGCTCGTCGAGCCAAAATCATGCAAATCTTCAAATCTCGTCGGGGCGCTATTAAAAATCTGAAAATAATTCAGCAAATTCGATTTCGCTCACTTGCAAATGTCTTTTAACTGACAATGGAATAATAAATAAATCGCGTATTTAATAAAAAAAAAAAAAAAAAAATAACCTAAAATTTTTGTTATTTACTGTTTTTAAATATCCCATATCTATTTATAAAAAAGAAAAACTTTTATCGGATGATTTTTTTTTTCCTATGATGGGAATCGCTATTCTGTGACATTGACGAGCGTTGAACTTACAACGAATGGCACAGGATTCGGAACTGAATCTAAATTCGGCTTGACATAACGTCGCGATCGATCATTTTTCAAGTAACAATTATTAATAAGCGAAATTGTCATTGTTATTATGATGAACATTGTTATTATTATGATTATCGTTAATATCGTTATTGATATTATTATTATCATTGTAGAAATTTCCATTTTTAATATTTGCAATCAACGTGTATTTTCACACTTTCTGAATTTTTTTATTTTATTGTATTATTTTTTTTTTCTTTTTTTTTTTCAACTGCGAGAATCGCGGCTCGTCAATTGTTGGCCACGTCAAGACTAACGACGCGAATAGCGTATACGATGGTATATAACCGACGAACGTAACACTTTTAACTCACAGTTTTATTTAGACGCTCCGTAAACACGACGAATATTTATAAGTGATTCGGAAGCATAGATTGTCGGTGGTTTGCCGTTATTTCCACACCGCCAAGGTGGTACGCGAGTACTGCGTGTAGAGATAGCAACGGAACTGCTTGTTCGTCTAACGAAATAGGTTATTTTTTCTTATCAGTAATTTTCACGCGAAGTTAACAAACGGAGCGTTAAAGATGGAAAATAAAAATAATACAAAAATGGGTAATTGTTTGATTGAGATTGAGTTTGCGGTTATGTTGGGAAATCACGCTCGTCGTTATGGGCGAATTATCAGTCAGTCGGGAATCCCCGATAGATAGCGAACGAGCGTTTCATTTCGCGAGCCCAACGGCAGCGATTATGACGAATTCTTTATTGCATTCGAATTCGAGAAAAATTTAAAAGTTTAACATTTTTACTGTAAGCAAATCGAAAAAAAAAATAATATGAAAATAATGCGATGGATTTGTCCTTTTTGGGGAATTTCTGATAGACAGCGGACGAGAATTCAACTTCTCGAGCCCAACGCAGCGATTGCGATGAACTTTTTATTTCAGCCGAATATGCGAAAAATGAGAAGATTCAACTTTTTTTTTGTCGAAAATAATAAAAAAAAAATAATAATACGATTTTTTTTACTATTTTTCTTTTTGCGACGACGAGTGATATTTTTTCACCAGCAGTTACATCGATGTCTTGCGATGTTAGCAATACCATTGCGAAGATGCTATAACGCGATGTAATGAAGACGATAAAAAATTGCGGGCCTCGAAACAAAATTCTCCTGTGCCTCCGACTTCCCCGCTCTGTCAGAATGATGTGCAGTTTGAAGAAAAAAAAAACAATTTTTTTCGTTGCAAAGTTGCCGTAATGATCCCGAACCGGTCCTATATCCGGTCTTAACAACGAATCGTCAGTGACGAATAAAAAATTCCCAAAAACCCAACTTTCCCAACACCTATCCATAAAAAAAAGAGCAAAAATAATAAAATCGTTTTTCTCCCCGTGAAAATAAAATCGTCTTTATTAAAGCCTACGATGACGAACAAAAATCCGATAAACAACTCGGAACCCTAAGTAATAATACATAAAAAAAAAATTGCGTAACGAAGAAAAAAAAAATTAAGCGCCTGTAATCTCGTCGTGTTCCCTGAAAAATTTGTCGTCAACAAGTGATCAATCAAACAAACGAAAAAATCTTTGACTTCTAATTACCCGATATAATTACGACTTATTGACACGAAAACATGATCATTAACAATGGGCGCGAAAGAAAAGAGGGAAACGTTTGTGATGAGAGGGAAAAAAAAATTGTAAATATATGTACCCGCGACTATGGTAACCGAGAAACGAGAAAATAATACTTCCGAAGGGGCATATTATCGATACGGTAGATCCGCGCCGTGTATGGATCAACGGCCTCTGGTATTATTCCCCTATCCGTGCTCGACGTCTGCGATCTCGTGCAAAACTACGCACGAGCTAAATTTTCTGCAATCTTACCGATCGCGGTTGTCGGAATATTGAAGAAGCGTTGCAGATGGCGCGATGCTTCAAAACATCGTAAACATATATATATTTTTTTTCATAATAAATACATTCGTTCATTTTTTTCGAGTACCCGACATTATTTTTCCTAAAAAAAATTCATTCCGAATGGACCTTAGAAAATTCGATTTTTTTTTCGAGTTCTTTAAACAAATTTAAATCGAAGTAAACACCATCGGGAAGGCTTAACCCCTCAAAATATATTCGTATAGCGAGCGTATAGCGATACAACTTCGATGTCACCGAGAGGACAAAAAGTGTTGACAACATTGAAAGTTTTAATGGTTGAATTAATATCACAGTGGGTATTGTACGGTCCCGTTGAAAGCGTAAATCATTCGGAAAGAGAATTGTGAATCAGTACTCACTGAATGGAAAAAGTGAATCGTCAATTGCATTATGTAAATCGCGCGCGGGTTTTCGATGATTTATTGGGACATTTTGTCTTACCTACCCGAATATCCAGTAGCGTCTTACCCCCACTTCTCTACGATTCCATTGCTTCGAACTATCGCGATTCGGCAGCGAATGGTCTAGTGGTGGGGCTTTTCTACTACACGCACGACACCTGCTGTTTCCAACGCGACTGCCGGTTCAGACTCGGACCTCACAAACTGGCAGAGACGTCCGTCGACGAGGACCGTGAGCACGTGCTCGTTACCTCATTCACGGCTCGGCAATAACGAACGAACGAACGAATATTCACGAAGAAATTTCGTATACGCGGGCATCGAATGACTATTGATGCTTACTGAAGGGTTATTGTTAAGCCGCGGAATACACGTTCAGACGATTATTTGTTGCATTATATATATATGAAAGACTGAGACGCGCTTCAAAGTCCGCGCTGGCGGAAAGCAATCGCTCTACTGGTGGTGAGCCGATAGTTTCGTCGTTTTGTCGTCGTAAGCGGCAAGAGGGAATCGCGACGCGGCAGCAACGTACGGGCAGATACCGCTCGACGAGAGACGTACTTGCGTGTGTGGGGAAGAAGATGAAGACGAGCAATGAGAGGAGTTGATATGTTGGGCGTGTGCAGATGTACCGTACGCGAGAATAGATGAACTCATCCAGAAAAAGATCGCGACTCGATCGAAAAAAATCGTTGATACAATTATTTAATAAGAAAATTGAGAATATCGAGGACGAAAATTTATAAAAACTTACGTAATTGAACGATCGATGACTATGGGACTAAATGTAAAAATGTTTTTAATGGGGTCGGGTCAAGTAAAAGGCTTCGATATATCTTCCTCGTTAAATTACTGTATCATCTAAACGGTTCAATGAATCGTTACTAAATTTTTTATGACGCTCTCGGAAGGTTATGTTTTGAGATTAATAAAGAATTTCCGAATATTTATCCAATTTTTTTTATCATTAAATTTATGCTTCGGAGGATCGATCTCTCCTTTGGAAAATTTTTCTGTCCATTTACACATTTTTTTTTTTTCCAAAGCGACTTTATTTCATTTATTTATCGTTTACGAATATCGCGACTTGCAATCGGCTAATCGGTGATTGTTTCGATGTTATATCTATAATTTAACAGTCGAAATTATCTCTCGTCTCGTTCAGATATCTCGATGTTTTCGATGTTTGTCTTTATTTGTTCGTAATGGCCTTGTGGAAACAGCATCATGTATGACTTGGCGCGTATTCGACTATTAATGGAACTCGTGCGTTAGTCGTACCCAACAATTCAAATGTAGCAAAAACTCAAAGAAGACTGCCTTGAATTAATAAATAATCATTTTCACGCCGTTCGAGAGACTGCGTTATGAACGCGCGACATACGAGACATTGGATTGCAACTATTTTTACAATATTCAGAAACACTTTCCACGTGATCTCGTAGATAATCATAGATAATTGCAATTTTCAGCACGATAGGAGTGTAATTCTTCAAGAAAAAAATTCACTTCCGTACAGTATAAACACGCATTCGGAATATTTAGTAACATTGAAAAAATTGAACATCTCGTTCTTGTCAGAAAAAACATCGAATAAAACGATTTTTCTTATCATTTATTTCAACAATTACATCAGTAATTTAGCAATTATTTTCCCAAATTTACTCATTTTTTAAGTGTCAAACAATAACTAAAAGAATAAAAATATAAAAATGAAATTTTTAATCGAAAGATCATTTTTTGATTTTTTAAATGTCATCGTAACTTTCTGAAGACTTTGCAATTGTTTATCAACTATCAGCGAATATATTCATTTGCATGTCATAATTTTCCGTTAGCGGCAAGTTGATCGATTTTTGTCAATGAATAATGAAAGTGTAAGAGAAACGACTTGACTGATTAAAACTTACATTTCGTTGTTACGACAGTGACACTCGATGGAATATATGAAATTGTCTCGACCGACCGTCGGTAAAGTTGTTTTGAAGAAAACGTGTGAGTCGACTAGCCGGCGGACTGGTATCGTCCGCTCGTCGAAGCTGATTTTAATTCGCCTTACAGCCGCTGGCGTCGTGACAGCACAGCTTCGTCTTCTGCACACTCAGCAGTGCAACTACCGCCACCATGCCTGCATTATCGACAGATTCGTAGCTTCCAGAGACCGTTGACGACCACCGGTGTCGCGACAATCTCGTCGAGTCGTCGCGGTGTAATTCCGTGTACAACACCGCTTACGAGCCCTCGAGCCTATCTCTTATCGCGCACGCTAAGAAATACATTTTTTGTACGATTGTACAAAACTCCTCGGTGTGTTTGGAAGCACCACGTAAATCCCAAAAATATTTGCATCCATTTCGGTGCACAGAACCTCGAACCTCGATAACGGAACGCAACGAACTCATTAAAGAAAAGAACTCTGACGGGCGACAAAAGACCACGTTGTTTGGGCCGATGTACAGAAATAAATTCGAGTCTTGCGTGTGCGATAATAATAAACAAAAATAAAGAAAAACAAAAACAAGTGTTACGTCGTTTATGGACGAAGCGCCGCAGCTGCAAGGTCGTTTGATCCAAATTATCGTCGAATAACTCGACGACACAGTTTCTGTATTATAAAATAAACGTTAAAAATATCTCGAAGAATTATTACCGAGGTATAGACGCACAGTTTTTGGCAAGAGTTGCCGCGGGGACGTTACAGCGGTCGCTGGCTATTGCCGATTTGGTTTCGCTTCGTTCGGTCACGTTCTTCCCCCGTCCCCCTCATCGGCAGTAAGTAGCAGACGTCGCGAGCGACGTGAAAGCGGTATGCAGTAGTAACAGCCGTTAGTATCAGACACTCTTCTCGTTGCGACACAGTGCTTGTCGATCTCGTGTCTCGTTCGGTACAGTGCCTAAACTTTCATGTGTTTTCGAGGACTGCTGTGACAGTTGGTTTAATTTTTATAGTTTTTTTCCGAGTGCTACGGTATTAACGATATTATTTCGATGCGATCGTTGCTTTCTCACGTGTGACTCAGTGGTGCCGAAAAAAAAATTGCTGTTTTTTTGTTTTTTATTTAATTTCGTTCAGTGGTGCAGAGAACAGTGAGTTTTGGTTATGTGCGACGTATAGGGGTGGCGCACAACGTGCTCACGTCGTCGCAGAACCACCCTCGAGGCGTCCAACGACGCGAGAGGAAACGAGGGTAATTTTTTTTTCTTCTTTTATTCTTTTATTCAAAGATACTTTTTTGCATAAGGTTAGGATTTATGGGGGATTTTCGTGATGGAAAGATCGTAAAAGTTTTTCATGCTGAACTATGTTCACAATCGCCGTATCGCATTAATTGCCGCACATGCGGCATCGATGAGACCTGCGACGTTACGGTGACATGTATATAGATGCGCGTGCGATTCTCGCAGATTACACGGTTTAGAAATCTTTATGAAGGTTGATGATATATTTACTATTTATAGACGAGTTTTAAGTATAAACTAAACGACACGTAAGATGGACACTTTTAGGCAAATATTTTTTTCGCGTAAAAATATCATTTTTCCGTTAAAATCGTTATAATATTTATAAACGAACATTTTCAGAATCATTAACTCTCGGAAAATGTCATAAAAATTCGGTAACCATTAATTCAGCGTTTCGAAATATACAGTAATTAACACGGTACAAGATAAATCATTTTTCTGTTGATTTATAGGTTAATAATGGAGTTAATAGGTGAATACCGTATTGTTGATTTTTTGTTCTATAATACCGAACGAAAAATTTATTCATGACGAGACAGTAGCAGCAATAAAAATAAAAGAATAAAAATCGCAAAAATCTCGATTAACCCTTTTTTTTCTCCGCGATAAATTTTTTATCCTTTTCGATTCTTAATCTTCGGAATTCAAATCTGAAATTTTTCTGTCACAAATTAAGAATCTCAGTAAAGATTCTTAGTCACATGTGCAAAATTCAATGTTCTTTGTTGACTTTAAGGTAATTATGAAACCATCTTAAGCGTTTTTGCGAAGGCGGTTTAAGCGCACGACACGCCTTCGCTTTTTCTCATTCTCATTCTTGCGTTCCGTACTTCCGTTACACGCGAACAATTGATTATCGTGCAGTCCAAAGAATTGGCCCTTTTAGTTTGAAAAGCTTCTTGAGATCGTAAAATTTCATGCGCATATACCGTTTTATGAAATCTCGAGTCGAGCCTATCGAAACTCTTCGAATTTTTTTTCTTGGAACACGATAACTAAAAAATTATTTCGAATCACACGAACTTGAATTTAATTTATTATCGATTGAGAGACAAGATTTTTTTTTTTTTTCGTAACGAAAGTTTGACCTATAATTTTGACGAAAGAGAGCGACCCAAACCGGCGCGATGCCAGGCGCCCAGTGTCTGATGACATAGAGAGTCGCGTGTCTTTATCTACGAAGTTCCGGCTTCAGCTCGACGAGCTCCGCTTCAAACGCGAGTATAGATTGGCCACAATGTATTGCACACGCCTCTGACGTTTCCTACGAGAGTATATCAGAAACGATTTTCAGTAACTCTCAGCCACGTACACTTACTCTCCTCCCGACGTTCTACGGCTTATTTCACTTCGGGTCACTTGTTCCGAGTCGTGCGAACGTGAGGCACATTACATATCAAATGCCACGTCCCCTGATTACCGAGAAAAAGGGATTACGCGATCGCATGAACAATAGTCGCAATCGTCATATTTACTACAATTAATAACGAATGTATATCACGAAAAAAAAAAAAACAATTTTTAAAATTGATAAAAAAAATGTTGTTTTTTTATAAATAAATATTAATTAAGACGATAAATCCAAAATTAATTAACTAACATATAGAACAGTTTCGCAAACGTTGTTAAAAATAAAACGAGGCAACGATCTACAAATCCAATTTGTTATTTTTATTTAAATTTGAATAAATAACTTTTAATTAACTAAACTTTTGTTTTTATTTTTAAAAACTTCAAAAGTTTCAACATCGACGTATAGATGTATCGATTAAAAATTATTTGTGCAAAAAAAAAATTCATGATAACAAAAGATCGAAAATTTCTACAACAAAACACATCGTCTTTCATTGTTTACACGCGAAGTCGGTGCCAATGATTCACACATAAATACACATTATTCACTTGTACACGAAGATGTTTACATCACTCTGTTATCAATCACGTGTTCGGGATTACATGATACATTCTGACCAATTAGCAATTTAAATTATCGCGCATGTAGCTGCGAATTGATTTATTTTGATCGAAATAACCGACCGGCGAAAAAAAAACGGATTGCAGTCGTTTTATTGCAATCAAATCGTCGAAGTTGGACTTTCCAACGCGTATTCTTCGGTTTGTTTCAACACCGTTATGATTCTGTGGCTCGCGAGAAAACTAACGTGCGGCGTGACCAGAATTTTTATCGCTTTCAATATATGGGTTTTTTCTGATGTTTACCAATATTCGGCGAAACGCGCAGCAAGGAAATACCCATATTCTACGAATATTAACAAATACAACGTATTTTCTACGTAGAATAATAAAAAATAATATTCCATTTGTAGCGATCCATGAGTGACGTTTTTCGAACGTTTCAATCGCAGATTTTTCCTCAACGATAATTGAACGCGATAAATCGTCAGGTGGAGAATTTTTTCTTTTTTCTTTATTGATATTTTTTCAATCGATTTATCAATATTTTTCCAAATGATTTATCGATATTTTTTGTAATCGATTTATTGATATTTTCCTAATCGATTTATCGATATTTTTTCAATCGATTTATCGATATTTTTTCAATCGATTTATCGATATTTTTGTTAAAATATTTTGTACTCGTGATTTTTTTTACTCTTAATGTTGATCGAGCAGTTCGATAGTAACGATATGTAGAATTCGTGCAGAGTATTGCGAAAGATAGAAAGATAACGAAAATATTAAACGAGTCGAAGAGGAACCGGCGACCTGACGAAACCGCCGCGTTCTGCCTCAACCGGGATCTCACCGGCGCCTAATAACTAATTCCCCGTTTCCTTCCGCGACCAGAACCGGACTCTCTATAGTTACACAGAGTCACATGCTGCTCCGCACTCACAGGGCGTTGCATTGCCTCGTCGTGTCGATGTTCCGAAGACTTTATTCCAGCAGCGAGCAGCACCAGCCCTCGGGTCGTTGTCTCACGCGCTATTTCTAACGGCCTATATACACGGAAACCACAGTTTCGTAATTTTTCCTGTAAAATCGTCCAGTCGCTTCGATACCCATGCGATTTAAATAAAATGATTTATCAAATATCTATTAATCAAAATTTTTTTTTTCGCTCGAAAGATATTTTATGTTATTAAATCCTCCATTTCATTCCCGATTATTTATTTCGATACGATGTTATATATATTTTCATACTTCACTGGCAAGAATCGAGAAAAACCAATTTTTATATCAAGTAAAATGAAAATAAATAAATTAAATAGTATAAAATAAAAAAATTTCGATAATTTCGTATTCACATTGACGTTAAAAAAAATTGCTGAAAATTTAATGCGCCGATACTGGAAGTCTTTATGCATCAAACTGGTAGTCGATGCTTTACTTTCAATGGTTTATTTTCATTGTAATGTAAAAGTACATTTACTCTAATAAGTAACTTTTATTTCACTGTAAATTTATATTCATTTTTCATGACTGTTGCGTATTAAATGTAATGTGCTTTTTTTTGCACAAAAACGTCCATTTTTTTAGAATATTGCGGTGCAAAAACATCGCACCAAAATTTGCTTTCGGAATCCTAATTAACAAATTTGTACTTCTTACGCAATTTTTTTTTCTACGGCTTGCGGAAACGTTAACTCAGCTATTATCAATGTTCCGTAATCGCGTAGTAATTTGTAAACTAAATTTAACACCTTTGAATTGTAAATTTAATTGAATTGATAATTTAATTGGTGTAAAGTTTCCTTGAGACATAACGAATAATTACCGTACCACTTTCCTTCAACGATAAATTAACATACATTTTCCGAATGGCATGAAAAACGAAAGAAAAAATTATGTTTGAGCGTCGAATTGACGGAAGTATGCTGCGACGACAAAAGAGTCGACGCAATTAATTAATTTTTGTTTTTTTTTTTTTTTTACTTCAACAACACATGTGATCGAAGTTACGACGAATTTGACTCACCTACAGTCGACGACCGCGTGCATTCCGTCGATGAGCCATTTTCTGTACAAAACGCTTACATATTGCTCTATATATGAATATATATATACATATATATATTCAGTCGAGAACTCGCGATGACCATAATTGTGTTTTTTTTTCTTTCTCCGCAGTATACACGCGATTTGCGGATACCGTGCCGTCAGTCGTGGCTGTCGACACGCGGATGTAACTGAATTATTAACGAATAGCCACGTGGCTCGATGAAAAGTTGGCTTGCCGACCTACGCGCCGATCAATTGTTCAACTTGTACGCCCGCTGCAGCGGACGATATGATTATCAAATGTATCGCTTCCTCATTTGCATTTCTTATCTCATTCGCTCGTAAAGAGGTTCAATCTCGTGATTTTTTTCATTTTCGTCGGTATGAATATTTCTTATCATTTCATTGTGTTTATCGTGTTAAATTCACAATCATAAATAAAATATTTCCAAAATAATATCAGCGAACTAATGAGTTAATTTTTTATTAAAAAAAAAAAAAATTTTATAATAGTTAATCAAAATTGTACTAATATTTCCATGGGATAATTTTTTGATAATGCAATTGATTTATTTTAATGCTACAAAAAAAAATCGGCGGATATTTACAAAAATGTCCGATTGCACGTGAGAAGCCATTAAAAAAAAATTAATATGATTTTAGAATAAAAAGAAACTTCTTCCATACGTTGATACATTCGGATCTCGCAATTTTTTTTACATAACCGTAACATCGATTTGAACGTTGATAAGATTTTTCTACTGATAAGAAAAAAAAACCGATTTTGACGTGAAATTGCGGAATCGTCCGCTTAGCGTCATAGAGGAATCTTAAAAAAATGTATGTTCATATTTTTTTTATATATACTTTATATACAATTATTTTATATTTACATTGTATATAAATGTATATAAATGTACATTGTATAAATGATTGTTATTATTTTTTAAATTTTATTGTATAATTTGATATTATACACAACTTACAGATGTTTAAAAATTAATTTATGAGGTGAGTAATTCACCCTTCTTAAAGCTCGAGAACAGCTCCCCGAGCCGATGCAACTAAGTCTGTTCCACTCTGCGAAAGGGTTGTCCAGCCTCGACGCTCCGATAGTAGAATGCTTTGAAGTTTCCGTCCAAACAGAGCTCTCTCGCTGGCGCGAGTATCCACTGGATTATCGATTAATTCACATCCACGCCTTTCTTAACTCTTCGCGTCAGCTTGCCGGAGGGTTGAAACTTAGTGTGCTAATTTCCGAGAATGCCGCTGTAGTCGACGGCGCAAAAATAACCGTGGCAAACAAGCATTGCCTATTCTCTCCGCTTTAATTAATCGAATTATAAATAAAACCTTACAAATTCTGTAGGAAGTAACGAGTGTCGTCCGCTACCAATACCATTGTAAAGCATTACGAAGCGTTCGGGAAGAACTTTTATACTTTCAAATGTATTTTTATAATTTTTACAGAAATTCTTCGATTTTTTAAAAACAAATTTACTAATTACGATGGAAATTTTTTTTTCGTTTCAGAGTGGTCGAATTTTGACGATTAGCCGGTAGCAGCGTCAAAAATTGATGCCATAATGCCGACGGTGCTCTTGGATCGGTTACCGGTCCCGAGTTTTCGTGTCTACACGACAATCAGCGTTGCTATATTGTCGTGTTCCGTGTATTACGCCGCACAGATCGTCAAGGATCCGGGTTGGCGAACCAATCAGACGAGTATAACCGTTGATGAAGATGTGGCAAAGGGGAACGATAGTATCGTCGACACGAGAACGCCAGTTGTTCATTTTAGGGAACTTTTGGCTTGTATGATCCAAGAACCGGTGTGCTTTTGGGTGAGTTATGCTTTTTTCTTTCCTTTTTTCCACACTTTGTAGGAGTAAATGCAATGATTACACAGTTATGCGATCATCGGAAAGGCCTTGCGACGTTCCACAAACCGATCTCACGGTTGGTTGACTCCGTAAAAGTCTTAAATCGCGCGACTTAAATCAGTACGTCCTTCAAATAAGTGTTATTCCCTCTTCTCAACGTAATTCCAAGTCCACGATAATTTACGCTTCTCATTATTGCTCAACAATGTCGTTCAATGTAACGCTTTTCACTGACTTAACGTAACTCCAAAGCCCTATTTTCTTCCATTTAATCGAGTTACGCTAACGTCCGTTCCGTAGTAGACGCGCAATTACACTTCGAAATTGCATAAATCGCGAACTCGAAGGCAAAGTCTGTATTTATCCAGTCTACCGGTAGCAACGACGCTGAAAAAGAAAAAATGTTGTGAAAAACCTCAAGAAAAGTAATACCAAAGCCAATCCCGTGATTATTGCATCACACCGATTCATTCTTACAATGTTTAGCGCTGTTATTAAATACGCGAAATGGTATATAGTGTAATTGCCGAAGTACGAAAATTGATAAGTCGATGACGAATGCGCCGACCCAATCGATGTAATAACTCGTGATTACGCGGTGATGATAGACGCGGCAACATAGTCGGCAAATATAAATGAGGAAAAAAACGATTAACGGGAAGCGTATTTCTCAAAATTGTTTCGGAACATCGCCTATTTTTTTTTTTCTTGTTTTACGACGAAATAAGAAATTTATTCGATTATTCGACTATTCCGAAAAAAAAAAAAATAACGAAGAGTTGGGAGAACCAGTAATTAGTTAAGAAATTTAATAGTTAGTTTTTTCTTTTTTCAAAATTAGTTTTTTTCGAGTAAACGTTTGGTTTGGCAACGCGTCATTTTTTCCAGTGTAATCGAATCATCCATTCGCGATCTCAATTTGGAGATATTGTGATACTTCGACGACGCCACTTTCGGTGTTTAACTTGAATGCATAACAATGAGGCGGTTTGGAGAAAAGAGATTAATGGAAACGATTGTAGAATTATCCACTCAAATTTTGCTATACGAACCTCTAGTATCGCACGAAACTTTTTTTCCGAATTATCGAACATTGTTTCTGGCGCTGAAAAAAAAAAGTTGTTTAAATTTTTTTATTATTTTTTTTTATTCGATGTATGTTACGAATTATTAGATTCCGATATATCGAAATGCACAATTACGATTTTAAGCGATTATTTTTGTTTAATTTAAAATCTTGTCTTTTTACTTTCTCATCCAATACGAAGTATGAAAAAAGAGAATGTGTTGTGATCGCAAAAAAAAAGTAGGGTCATATTTTACGTAGCCATTAGTAGAAATTATGAAACTTGGTACGCATGTTCTACATATAAAAATTGAGGTTCGTATAGAGACAGGTTTTCTTTTTTCCCAATACAGTCCAAGCTCCGTATTCTTAACTCCTCTCATCTTAACCGCTCCCTTATTTTAACTCGTTACCATGGCAACGATTACCCTTAACTATATTTTCGCTAAGCCCGTTCTCCGCACGCGTATACCCCCATTACCCCTACTCGCAGCAACTGACCGGGGGGAGGGACGATAGGGGAAATGCAGAAACAGGAGCCTATCCGGTCCCATCGAGACAAGAATACGGAGCTGGTACTGTACTTGACAACAATAAACGAAATCCACACCCGGCGCGATCTGGGTTAGGGGTTGCCGGGGCTCCGTTTCAATACCGTCCACACTCCGTATTCTTAACTACCCTTAACTGCTTCCGTATTTTCCGTATTTTAACTTTACCATGGTAACGAATCCCCTTAACTGTATTTCCCCACAGCTCCTTTTCCCCACTCCAAGCGGAGGAAACCCCGCGCGCATACCCGTCGTTACCCCTACTCGCAGCAACTGACCGGAATTAGGGACGATAGGGGAAATACAGAAAAGGAAGCGGGTTCTGTCCCGTCGAGTTAAGAATACGGAGCGTGAACTGTAATTCGATTCCTTTTGGGCGCCAACTAGTTTTCGGAGAACCTTAACTATTGAATGAACCTTAAACTATTTTAATTTCGGCTAGAAATTATTTTAATCGAGACGATCGTAAGGGGGTTAAGATTGGAGAACCCGAGGATATTATTATTGCGAAATCACTAATTTACCAAAGAATTTTCGAGCAAGAAATGTGAGTTTTATTATTTTTTGACTTACGCCAATTAATTCAATTTAAACCGGAAACCCTAATTCATACGATTTTGACGATTTACTTATTATCGAACAATTTACAATATATTTTGACAAACTATCGTCGAGACTCCTCGAGCGCTGCCCGGACGTACCCTAAGACGATCGACGAACAAGTGGTGATAATTTTCCGATAATTCGGCGAGCGCTCGATATTTCGACGCTCGCGTTAGCCAGTCATGAATCACTTTTTTTTATATGCGCGGATCAGAAGGCCGCGTTATGCAAGTCTCCCCCCAACTCATTGATGTTTTGCCTCGTTTCGACGATACAAACGAAGCTTGCTGTTGAGAATAACGATTAGTACAATTCAATAACGTAATTAACAATTATATCATAAAATTGATTCCCTGCGCTCGAGCGCTATGCTCGAGGAGTTAAATGAGCGCAATGACATCGAGGAATTTTGTCGGATTTATTTTTCTGACACCGTATTGAAATTCATCAGATTTTTTTTATCAACATTTTCTAAAAGTTTACTTGAAACACAAAAAATTTTTTTTTTGAAAATCCAGAAAACATTTTGAAAACTTTAAAGAGCTTTTAATAAATATTCAAAATACTTTAAATAAATTCACGAATGAAGTTTTACTAAAATAATCCACAGAATATGATTTTTTCTGTTCACTAGTTTCTTCTTTACGCCGCAGAACGCGACAAAAAAAATTTGAGGTTATATACGCGTATACAGTTTTTTTAATCACAAAAACACCACTTTTTTTTGCAATAAAAATCATTCGTCATATTCCTTATAAAAAAATGAAATTGTCATCTACAAATGTGTGTACATTCATCAATAACATAAAAAAAAATTACGAAAAAACATCGCGGGCTGTCAAGCTTTTGCAGTATATATTTCAAGAGGTAACGTCTACAACTCGAAGTCCAACTGCAAGATGGGACTTCGTGATTGGCGCGACAAGTTCGCCTCGCCATCTATGGTTTTTGTAGCATAATATTGAAACGTTGCAGCGGTAAACAAAGTGCAAGTGATCAACAAAATTGGATAAGCCACATTGGCCCTATCGCACATCGACATTTTTCAAATTCCCTTCGTCCCCTCCTACGAACATACATATCAACAAAATACTGACTTCACTCGATCAACAATTCGGATGAGAAAGTTACGAGTTGGAAAACTCCGTATTCTTAAGAGGAGGTGCAATCCCTTCCCTCCCACCTGCCCCGAGCTCAATCGGTATCAAAAACTGTAATCAACTTTTTTGGCGCAAAGTGGCATTTACAGTAAAAAAAAAAGTGTCATTCGCTGCGGAAATGATTAAAGCAGCGAATGACACTTTTTTTTTTATTGTAAGTGCCAGTATACGCGAAAAAAGTTGATTACAGTTTTTATTACCGACCGCGGTATTTCACCACCTCTTAACTCGACGGGACCGGACACGCTCCCGTTTCTGTATTTCCCCTATCATCCCTATTCCCGGTCACTTGCTACGAGTCGGGGCAATGAGGGGTCTACGCGTCCATAGATACCGCTCGGAGTGGGGAAGACATACTCAGGGAACATACAGTTAAGGGAAATCGTTGCCATGGTAACGAGTTACAATGAGGAAGCGGTTAAGTTAAGACGAGTTAAGGATACGGAGCCAGAACTGTATTTGCAATCAACATTTCCGCATTTCGGAGATCAGAATGTAAAGGACACATAGAATTTATTGAATGGATCCTTCGGAGAATGCAAAAAGGATCTTCGACTAAGGATTCACCGGTGCGTCGTCAGCATATCGCTATGCAGTTATTACCCCGGCGACGATGGTCTGCGACCGTTAGAATTTTATCACTTCCAAGAAAGGGGAGACAGGCAAAAGAAAAGAGAACGAGATAGAGTTCGAAGTCGGTGGGCCGGTTAACGTGTACTGCACCCGGCAATTCCGACATACTTATGGTTATCGATTATCGGTGGTTATCGAACGGTGGCTCGCTGTCGGGTCCGCCGGATGGTTTTCGGTTCGTCTTTACTTTGACCCGCGAGAAAAGAGAAGAAACGAGTAAAAGAACTTGCGACACGGTAAATTGTGGACAATCAACGGACGGCGGGAGGAAGAGGACGCTTGACGCCACTCCAATTCTCATGTAGTTGCACAGCGACAAAAGAGAATCTCAAGATCGTGTGCGACAAATTCGATCGGCAGTTACAACTGTACATCGTTTCGTATAAAAGTCTCCGGGGACATTTTGGAATGAACGTTATTTATCAACGTTTTTATCGGACATTTTCTCAATGGCTAATCATTCAACTGTCCTAACAAAAGTTAACGCTCAGCAGAAATGGAATGAAATATCGAAAAAATGTGATGAATCAGCTATAGTTTTATATTATAAAAACATTTTTTTTATTATTCGAACTTTAGAAAAATTATAAACAGTACATCTTGCAGTTTGCAAAAGAAAGTCATCGATTTTATTTTTTAACCTGAAATTTTAATTTGAAAAATTTTGAAGCAATTGAATTTCAATGTTAATTCGACTTTTTCAAATGACATCACTTTTAAAATTTAATTATATCTAAATTAATTATTTTTAAAAAATGATATGTGAATTTAAAAAAAATTATATCCCAATTTTTTTTTCAAATTTTATTTCCATTTTTTCATTTATTTTCGCGTCTATATACTCGTTTTGTCCTGCTGTCCCCTACAAGGTTATCGTTAAAATACGAACAGGTCGGTGGAAAATCCTACTTTTTAATGGATCGACACGAAACATCGATAGAGTCTGCATTACAATGACTACAATAGATTCCGGTCCGGTGAACGCATCGGCGTCGTCGTCTTCTGAGTCGCGGCCCATTACTACTCCCCGAACCATTACGATGTCTATCTACACTGTAGTCGGTCACTAGCTATAGAACCCCTTCGATATATCTATACACATAACTCGAAAAATAGGGAATTAGTTGCCGCATTGCAACGTATATGCCAAAGTAACGCGAGGGCCGAGTGAAACACACGCAAAACAGTATGAAATTCTGTGTTTTCTCTTCACAATAGAGAGGCGTGTTTAAGAAACACGACAGGCAAAGCAGAAATGCCGCGTGTTCACAATGAACAAACGTGGAAGGCAACTGAGAATACGCTTGATAACTTGCATAACCCGGTCGTACGTCGACGTCGTGAGATTGGCTGCGAACCCGCGACACATGCAACGATTACGAGTTCCTCCATTGCAACCGGAAATGCATCAACAAAATTCTTGCCAAATCATCGAAATAAAATTGAACTTTTTTTTTGTTTCGAATGTGACAAATACTTCGAAAAAAAAAAATACATACATTTTCAGAGCACTTCCTCGTAATTTTCTCTTATTCCTGAAGAATTCTCTCGTTTGCAAAATTGCGAACTTTTTGCACCCTTAACATACAAATTATTAATATGCACATCCTTACGGAACGGTCTTTATAATTACCTGACTTCTTCCAATTTTCATGAAAAATACATTTGCTTCTGATTAGCCTCGTTCGACCGTTGTCGACTTGATTATCGTATTAGCGATAAACACGTTCCCGTTCGAGTTACTCGGATACATTGCATTAGTCGAATAATCGCGCGACTTGAAGACATAAAAATATAAATCAACGCCGGAAAAACCGCGATTTCTCCGCGGCTCACCAGGAAACTTAAAGTGGGTCGATGATTCCCTTGTCGGAAATGGTTTACGTTCTCGAAACATTAGCATCGATTTACTATTCAATCCTCATCTTTCCGTGTCGTTTCACCGGAATTTTGGATAAACGTTTTCGGTCTTTTGCAACATTATAGAATAGTTGAACAGGAAAAAAAAAAACTGGTATTTCCGTCATTCCGAAAATCACCGCAAGATTTTCGGCTCCGAAAAGTTGCTTGACGACTTTTTTTTTTTTTTTTTTTTTTTTTTTTTTTTTCAATGAAAAATCGTGTATCACAAAAGTACGATATTTTTGTTTGGCATTTCACCAACGCGGATACTAAGTCTCGAGGATGAATATAACGTGGATGCGAAGATTCAGAAACATAAATATAACGCAAAAAAAAATATCACAAAAATATTCTCGCAAAAATATTCATTGCAGGGGTCGAGGGATGGAGATGGCAATGAATTTTAAAAAAAAGTGCGTTCGATCGTTGGCGCGTTTTTTTGCGCGGCACACTTGCCAAATGCGCGTTAAACCGACTAATCTAATATCTGTCTTTGCGTTGGCATTGTACGCACGAGAAGCACACGTGAAAATAATTCGTACACTCGACGATTACTCGAATGTTCTTACGGCGGGTTTTTGACGGCACCGACGAATAGCTCTTACGCGATAAGAAGGCAGTCTACGGATTAAATATTAATTTTCAAACGCAGAAAGCGGTTAATATCGCAATAAGGTCAATGCAATGTTAAGCGGAAAAATCGACACCTGTGTGTTTCAAGACTTAAGTTTAAAAAAGTAAAGCTAAAACGTAATGGACAGCGTAACGTATACATTTTTTTCAATAATAGACTTCGCTATTTCACGTGTGAATCAAAACTTAATTACTTGAGAAAATGAATTCGCCGTCTGATTTTTAAAATTAGTTCGAAAAAGTGTAAGGGCATTGTCGTGACGGAGTATGAATATAATGAGAAAATAGTTATAAATAATTAACAAATGCACGGTTGGATATAAAAAAATAAATATATGATTATCATTAACGGATATTGTTGTTAACAAATCGTATTTCGCTTAACTGCGATTTCGTAACAATAACTGAATATGTATTTTGCTATATCCAACTATACATTTGTTAACTAAAAAAAAAACTCTTTTCAGAGTATCATCCGCATGAAAAAAAAAGTATTTACAAAACATATCTATCGTGTATGCAATATTTCTTCGTCGAAAAACGGTCTAATATCGCGGATAATTTTTAAAATATAATATTTAAAATATATAATATCGCAGATAAGTGTAAACGGAACGAATGATCAGCTGTTTTCAATTTTCCAAGTGGCAGTTTGTGAATACTTATTTATGATTTCTTTTTTCCGTGAGATGTAGTAAAAAAAAAACGCCTCGTGCGGTTAAAAAAATGGGCCACTCGTGTGATGAAATGATTTCAAATAATCGCGAGCGAGAGGTTATTTTAATTAATAAATATTGTCCGTGTGATACAAAAAAATCGTGTCGTGCGAATTCTAAACGTTAAACAGTAATAAAACATTTTTTAAAAAAGATAATAATAAATTAGTAATAAAAAAAAATAAAAACAATGGAATAAAAAATAAAGTCCTCAGAATACCAATCGCAGAAACAGTAGTTACATCGAAAGAAAGGACAAGCAAAGTTTTTTTTTACTCTCGCTTGACTCATATAATATTTGATATTTTTAAAAGTTTTTTGTTTTCAAACTACTTGGGAAATTTTTTATACATTTTTTGAAATTTTTTTTTTTAATATCTATATAATAATTGAATAATTATATAAAAATGACGAATTTCATTTTTAATATATTTTTTGCATAAATTTGATTTTCTTGTGGGCATATTGCTCCAAAACGAACGCATATCCAGTACTAAATCGTTATGTGATACTGTATAGTATAGATACGTTAAAGCTCACTGCCATCGTTGAGTCAGTTTTATCTAACGCGATATCTTGACCTACGACCACGTATACAATGAACAGCTCCGACGGCGAGACTCCGAGTCGATAAAAAAAATGCTGATGATGAGTTCGAAGAATTGTTCACTGCGTTCATTGGCTTCGGTTGGGTCTCTCGTTCGTGCGCCTCCGCAAAATCGCTGCCGACAACTTCAACTACTTACTAAACACGACGATAACTACGACCGGTGTCCGAAGTCTACAATAATCACGCGGTGTACACTCTAAGAACGCGTACCTATAATTCGTGTTGATGTGCGACCAATCTTATTAATTACTGCCAATAATACCGACGTTAACACAGCAGTAAATACAGCATCAACGAGACGTTGACACTGAAGTCTGACGGTTATTAACCCCGTCGACGATACTACGAAGTTATATATATTTGTATGTACGTTTATTTGTGTCAATTACATTATTTTCCCGCCAATCTATTTTACATAAAACAATTCTATTCGCGTTACTGTTCTTCGTTAGAAGATTCGTTCGGTACCTTTTCACAGAAAATTGCTATCCAATAGAATTTTTTTACTGCTCATTTTATGACTTACATTATCGTTTTGAATCGAATTTAGCTGAAGAGAAAATATTGACCCAAAGTCCGTCTATTTCTTTTAATTACTATAGTTAGCCACACGATTGCCATAAAGAAAAAAAATAATTGATCGTAAATCAATTTTATTTGAAGTGATTTTTCTGGCATTGTGTTGTTATTCCTTATAATATAGCAATAAAGATGTATTTTTTTTTTTTTTTATTCATAGAAAGCTGCTGCCGAATAGATTTTTTTTAACTGAATACATTGTGTCTTAAATGATTTTTTAAAATGAAATTTAACCGACGACCGCATGAGAAAATGTGAATGCAAATTTCGGCTGAAACTATAAAAGTAGTCTGCAGTAAAGTATTATCTTAATTTGCAAAACATAGCGCAAAGTTCGAATGCCATTGCCCGACCATCGGCAACCCCTCATCGATGATTCTATGAATTTACATAATATATTCCTTCACATTTTTTTCATTTGTTTGGATTAAAATAAATTTGCGTCCGAATGGAACGAGGAAACAGAATTTCCCATAAATTAATATTAGGCAAAGTTATTTTCTTGGCCATTGAATTATTCCTTATAATATCGCTCCCAGAATTCCGTACTCTTTACAGAAAGTAATCCAATAGAATTTTTTTTTACGAAAGATTTTGAGACAAATGATTTTTAGACCTAAAATTTAACATTCTTCGCAGCAGAGTATCAAAATAAATGACAACAAATAAAGTTCTTTTGTAATCATCGCGCAAATCTGTTTTAACTGATCCGAAAACTTCAGTCGCAAATGAAGTATAAACTTCAGTTAATTCGAAGCAAAAGCTCTATAGAATCTGTCGATTGACGCCTCTTCAGCGCCATAGACACTCCTTAAAGGTAAATAATGAGGCGAATGAATCAATATCAGATATCGTCAATGAGGTACAAGCGACGACGGGGTCTATCATTGAGTGTTTTCCTACCGCGTTCAATCTAACTTCCTCCGGTAAATAGGGAAGGCGATGAACGAGTCGTATCAACGAAATACGCTGAGCGGATAGGTACGCTACAGAGTATAACTCAATGTTCGTGCAAACGTGTTCACTGGGCACCGGGCTTTTGGTCGGATATGTTTTGCTATCCCTTTCCCGTCTACGCGAGATAAGAGTCGACAGGACGGGGCTTGGCTGCCTTTCGGCTAAAATTAGATATCCTTTAATACATTCAGCTCCCGTTTATTTGGCAACGAGGCAACGCAGTTCATACGTACAGTCGGACGAATAGACTTATAAACGCACGTGTGTACAGCGTGTGACGATCCACCGCTGCAGACCAATGTCAGGGGCGTAGTTCGTGCACGCGATCTATGCATTCGATGAAAAGAGCGTTAAAAGGAGTAACAAACTCGTTTGGAAATTATTTAATAAGCTCGAGAGATTCTTCGATCGTTTTAACTCAATGCTGCGGAACTTGTCAGTAGTTATGAATTTACGTCTTGAACCCTTTTTAGACACTCAGAATAGACAGGGTGCCTAATAAAATGACCTTCGAACCTCTTCGGACAGCTTTCGGTGGGGACATTCTGCACCAAAAATTACACTTTGCAGCATTGGCTTTGGTAGACCTTCAATATCATGCGTAGTCAACTTGAAGCAACTGCAAAGCCTGCAAATATTTTTATTAGCATGCGGAACACTATAAATATCTTTGTCGCGGACATCGGACGACCCTATGGCGATGTAACTTTCGACTGTGGGAACCAATTTTGTTCTCTTCATAGCATTTTTTTATCACATTATCGGAAATATGCACATCACTTTTGGAGTCACTTTGAGACTTTTAAGTATTTTTTATAAAAAAATATTTTTCAAAATGTTCCTTTATCTTCCGTCAAATGTGCGCACGGTGCTATAATAATGAACTGTACCAACCAATATTTTTTTTTGAATTTGAAAACTTACTTATTAATTCATAACAAAAATACATTCATTATCCATATAATTACAATTTACCACACAACTTTTTTAAAAAACTCTGCTATATTTTCATTCGTTTCATTCGATCTGTCAAACTTTAGAAGCCGACGACAATTTCAACAACAAATAGCAGCAGACGACAAATACAAACAATAACAAACAATAAAAAAAATAACGACGACAATAACAAAGCACGGAAAAAAAATATCGAGAATCATGTGAAAAATGTCGAAAACATCGAGTTCGTTTTTCATTTGTCATTCATTTGATGCCAAACATTTTTTTTTTAAATGGTAAAATTATTGATAAAATAACAACGGAATTGTGACTGTGCGGTTTTCATAAAATACTATATTTTATGTAACAAACTTTGGAAGCAGACGACACTTTCATAGCGGACGACAAATAAAAGTATCGAAACATAAAAAAAAGGGTATTAAGAAACACGTGAAAGTATGCGTCTACCGAGTTGGTTTTTCATTTGACATTAATTTAATAACCGAAAATAAAAATATAAACGCTGAAGTAATCCATGAACTAATATTGGAATCGTAGCTGTGCGGTAATTTTTTTATTCCATATCGAACTTAGTAGTTTCGTCAGTAAAAGTCATGAATTCGTTTTTTTGAACGCGGTTTTCGAGACTTTCAGATTTAAAAGCCCCTGCTATTTTTTTCTTATCAATAAGAAAAATCTTACCTAAAATTCTATGTGATTAATTGTTTGCACCGGTGTTCGGCTCAGGTAAAAAAAATAGGTCTGATTATGACAACATGTAGAAGAAATTCTATTTTTTTGTAATATGACTTAAGAGAAAAAAAGTCTTTAAAAAAACAGTGGCGCTTCTCCTACAATCTTTCATATTTGAAATTGGCAATTTTTTTCACATTATTGAAACACTATTGCTAACAATCAATCACATATTCGTTTAGTGAAACGGTGTTTTGCAGTTATGAAAAAATAAAATACGCGGTTTAGTTTGAAATTTTTGAATATTGTGCATAAACTGGTCCATGATATTTCGATGAAAATTTCTTGTACGGTGCATTAAATACCGTAGAGATTACTTACTTTTAATAATTTTTATAAATAATTGAACTATGATAGTATTTTGCGATACTAGTGCGAGAAGGCGGACTTTACGGCAAAGGTTAGGTAGTGCAGCCGGATCGAGTGCTACAAGGACATGAGGCGAAGCCGAGTGTTGCTTGTAGCGCGGGAGGAGGCGAGTGCAGCTACTGGGGATTTCCATACTCCATGACGAAGAAGAAATAACATGTGAATAATTAATTGTTTAGCAGTCGGGAGTTTTTTAATTTTTGTCAAATTTGTTGTCACCGAAGTAACGAGACCCTTCTGCAGATGCTGCGGTAGAATAGACCAGAATGCTACTTTAGACAACAGAGAGCTCATGCCAACCACAGATTCTTATTTCGGCGCGCTGCACATCTCTTGCAACTCTCTTTGCAACCTGTCCGGTTACCTCTCAATCACATCTAATTTGCGACAGTCCTAAAGGCTCTTTTATGCTATACCAGTCGCGGGACTCGCGGCGCGTCACGCATCCTGCATCAACACTGTTTCTTTTGTCGTCCCGACAAGTTAGCGCAATCAGTGAGACATTCTCGCATTAACGTAGCCGAATGCAGAGTCAAGTTCAGTTGCCGTATCAACGAGGATTCGTTTCATTACCATCTATGAGTTATCCAATGTTAAATTCAATATTTTTCTTCAATATTGCGCTTTCCTCGCATTTTTTAAAATGTTTTAGCACCTAATTTGTGCAATTCGCACGAAACAATAAATAAGGGAATATTGCAAATAGAATTTCAAGAAAAAAAATCATAAAAGTTACGCAAAGCATTCAGTCAAAAGAGCCGAAAAAAATTAATTGTTAATATCTATATCGTTGTATAGATAAAAAAAAATAGCGTCCAATAAAGATGTACAGTTTTACAAATCAGTCGAATGCAAATTTTTTCAATAGCAACCAAATGCCGTGGAATAGAAATTAAAAAAAAAATGAAAAAAAATTAAAAGAAAGAAATTAAATGAAAAAAAAAAAATACATATAATGCATAATATATTTGAAAAATATATTGTAACGACCGAGCGAATGAATAACGCGCGTATTTGATTTTGCGTGGCATATTATTAATAATAAGAAACGTTAATTATCCCGATCATGAAATGTCGCATGTCATGACGCTTCGTCATGACGATCGTTCGTTCGTTCGTCTATTGTCAAACTTAACAAATATCGTATGTCATAACATAATAATAGTCAGCTATATATTCGTTACAATATATACAATAATAACAAATCGCAGTAAAAAAAAAAAATATTTTTAAAGATTGAAATCCGAAAAAAAATTATAAAAAACATTAGTATTCTCGTTATCATTGTAAACATGAAATATCGATTAATTACTTCGTGAATCGATGTTTCATACTTCGATTTTTTTTTTTCAGCCACTCATGAATATGGCGTATTGCGCGCTGATACTTTTGGGAAAATCGATACAGAAGGTCGTTTTCGGTGAATTACGACCGTCGGAGCGGCAACATTTGAAAGACAAATTTGGAAATTTTGTCTTTTACAAATTTATCTTTGTCTTCGGTGTACTCAATGTGCAATACATGGACGAAGTGGTTCTGTGGTGGGCATGGTTCACGGCACTTGGATTTCTCGGTCTGCTCAGTCAGCTATGCAAGGATCGATTCGTATACGTGAGTAAACGCTGTAACTACAGTTCGACCTCTTTATCCTTATTTCTCCTTTATGTATAATGTGTATTTGTATATATATATATATGTACTAATTAATAAAACAAAAAGGACATCGCGTATCCCGTAATGAATTTTTACCCATTTCGGGTGGTAAGTGCTTCGGAATACGACGCCTCCTGTGTTTCTCACAATTCGATATACTTTTATGTCGCATTAATAGTGCGAAAGGGTAACCTTGTGCAACAATGAAAAAACGCCTTTCACTTTTGAAAGACATTCAACGTTCCCGTATTGGGGCCGTTATACCGGGTTCTATGCATTGATTGAATTATTACGCGGTGCCTTTCGAGTTTCGGGAGATCGATCGCCTTTAACTTTGTTGCTAAGCTTCGCGATATTTTTTTTTCCTCAATGAAAAAATTCAGCATAAAAAAGTCGTTACTTGCAAACGGCGCGCCAAGCTTCGATCTACAAAGATTATCGCTGTGGATATTGCAAAAGCAGAAACTCAAAACTTTCACTCGAATATGAATGATTAATTAAATCAATATGCAGATCGATAAAATTCTATATTAATGAAAGTTCAACATCAATTCATTTGTGAAATTGATGCATTTTTAATTTAATCTGATTGGAATTAGAAAAAAAAACTTTGCATTGAGAAAACATACGGCGACGAGACGAGGATTACTTTATATTTCTTATTATTGACCTTCTAAGCGCCGCTTTATCGAGACACGTGACGCGCGGGTACGTCCCACAAGATTTTTTTTCGTTGCGCAACAAAATCAAGAGCCCAAGATCCCGTTAACATAATCCAATTGAGATAATGAGGTTACCACTGCATCGGGTCGGCGATGAAAAAAGATTAACGCTATAGCATAGTCGCGAATGACGCATTCACACAAATATGGAATTTATCAGCATGTGATTCACCAGAGACTGAAAATAGAAAAACAGAAAAATACATTTATCTCGGATTAATTATTTGATCATTTTTTTTATCTAACACCCCTTACTGCATACATTGAACTATTGATCGATTTTATTTTTAACTCCCGACTTCGATTCACAGCGACGAACGATTTTGTTGTTCGGAATGTTTTCGGAAACGGCTGAAAATTACTTGGCAAAATTTGATATACTGATTCTATGACGCACAGTCAATGCCGTTTGCAAAATAAAATTTCGATCCATTGAATATCGAAACAAATAAAAGCAATTTACTAAACAGTCTATCGAATATATCGAGGATTGGGCGCCATGTCGTTTTTAAATTTTCGTTCATTTTTTTGTAATTATCAATCAATCAATAATGTTTATTTGTTTTTATTTTTTCTTATTCTCGTTTTCAATAAACAGATATTTATTTTGTCGAACCATTTGATGTTTCGTGAAGAAATCGAAATTTTAGCACCGCAAAAAATGGATTTATGTAATGAAAAAGAAAACATGGATTGTCCCGCCGAAATTGTCGTTTGTAGGTTGCGAAATAAATAATTTGTTCCTTAAAGTAGTTATGTCGCTTAGCGTTCATTTCCCATAAGTTCGGGAATACGTATTAATTTTTTCAGGTTTTCCAATTTTCTTAAAATTTGTTTTATATGGAAAAAATGTGTGAAAAAACTCAAAATTCAAAGCAAATTGAAAAGTCTGTCAAACATTTTTACAGATTCGTCACTTTTCTTTTTTCAATTTTTACTAAAAATGCATATGTATTCAGAAAAATGAACGAATCGTTTTCATAAATAAAGAAGTTGAGTTTCCGGAAAATTTCTTGACCAATTAATTTTTACGTCAATTTCTTAATAACATTTTGGAATTATTATTATGTAAAATTAATTTTTTCAGTACCTTTAATATGCAAGCATTTCTTCAGATTTTTATATGATCGAGAAGTATTTGCAAATTTCTCTCATTTTTCTAAACTTATGCGAAATTAACGGGAAGCGACAAAATTACCTTAACCAATTTCGTTTTTTCGCCGCTTCGAACGGTCGAGAATGCATAAATGAATGTCATCTCAAGGATATATTCCAGACACTGCATGTATCGACCTTGTAAATTTGATATTCAAATTCTTCAAGTTCGCATGGCGTTCTGCATATGTTGAAATCCCGATAAGTATCCGTAAATGCCGAATCAGAATTTCATATGCGATCAAAATTGACTAATTACAATTCGTATTATTAAATTGATTAAACTTTGCGGCAATGACAACGCGTAACACCTCCTTTCCTTTCGCATTCGGGTGTTAAAAATGATTCCATAAATATTCATTTTTCTTTTGTATCTCAAAAAAAAATTTACAAAATTACGGATATTATTTTCAATTCTAAACGAACGGAGTCGAGAAAGTGAATATTTTCGAAGCGAATAACTAAAGTTTAGTTAAACTAATTCGGGTTTTCATTTTTTTCTTTTTTTTTTTTCTAGTTGTCATTCTCACCTACAACGCCGGGTTGGAGTCACGCGCGTCTTTTGGGACTATTAGCAGCTATCCTGGCGCTCTCATCGTTCATGTTACTTCTATCAACCGCCGCGGCCTTCTTTTTCGTGTCCTTCAACACTTACGCATTCATGGCTGCCGAGGTGAGTTTATTCTGTCGATGCATGTGAGATACTTTTCATCGTGTGTCGTTTAAAGAATTTTTATATATATATATATGTATCTATATATACAGCTTATATCTGTATATAAATATATGCACGTATCGATCGGAGTTCTACGATGCGGTTCTACTACTACGCTATTGGGTTACGATATAGTAACTATTTATACTTACACCAGAACGTTCTATAACAGCTGATGCCGACACGGTATCGCTGCAGCGGGATGCTGCTGTCCGATGAAACCGGGAAAATTACACACGTTCTGTTTATCTCGGGGTTTTTACACGATTAAAAGATTATGGGCCAAGGAAATCTGCATCGAACGTTGATGCTAATTCTGATACTTTCGATTTCTTTTTCTTCGCTTCATTTTTCCCATTTACATTTTACATTACCCATAATAATAGTGGAAGGAAGTCCGATAATTCACCGTATTTATTAATCGCACGTTTTCGAGGCACAGCGATGGTATCAATTTTTCAATGCGTGCGTCAGACGCACCGTTAACCGGAGCCACACGATTTGTCACCGTTTGCAGTCTGACTAATACAGCGTCATCTACTTAACGATAAATTGAACGATTGGCGTCATGATTCCGATATTTTCGATACATTTGTGTCTCGAATTTTCATAGTTCCAAGTTACAACGGTGGGTGAAGTATTTTTTTTAGAAAAAAAAAATAAGAAATAGGAGTGCGTATGATTACATGAAATTTTTAATTTTTTTTCGCATATTTTATGATTTTTATTATATTTCTGATTCTTATCTTATATATATTTTAGAAAGTTATTTGTCCGTTCACCCCGCCCCCTCCCCGCGGACTGCTGCTAACTTCAGACTGTTATTGACTTCAGACTGTTGCTAACTTCAGACCGTTGTTAGCTTCGGACTGTAACTAACTTCAGACTGTTGCTAACTTCAGACCGTTGTTAGCTTTGGACCGTAACTAATTTCGCGTCGCCTACTTCACGTTTCCATAGTGATGGTTGCCATAGCAACGGTTTCCATGGCGACGGTTTCCATAGCACCGGTCGTCATAGCAACGATTCCTATGATAACGCTATCATAGCAACGGTTTTCATAGAGACGGTTTTCATACTCATTTTCATAGCAACGGTGGGCATAGCAATGGTTGCCACAGCAACGGTTTCTATAGCTACGGTGACAATAGTCTGTGGTGCCGAAAGGAGAGTGTAATTAATCAGGACAGGGGGTATGAGTAATGTGGCGGCAGCTATATTTTGCAGTTGCCTGTCCGCCGGCCGCGAGCGCGCCAGCCTTGCAAGCGTATGATGGAAACGATTGATGTGAACGCTTGATGCGCGCGAACCACAATAACCTGCTAGTAATTTCATATAAAATTGAAACAAAATCTACATGCTATTGTTTGAAACTTATATAAAGTCGTGCGAATTAGAAATTGAATAAAAATCAAAGAATATACTGACGGCACTATTCACGCGTTCGTTTCATCGAAGCAATAAAATGTTTATTGCTATATAGCGTCGTCATTTATTACGATAAATTAATAGAATCGTTTCAAGTAAATTCGATTAATAGGGTTTAAAGTTAATTCATAAAATTACAGAAGGCTCCTTGTTAAAACGGGATGCCTAAGCTATATAACAGATTTAAGGGGGCTGAGTCACCTAAAAAGTAGAATGTTCATTATTTTTTTTTCTATCTGAAAAAAATTAAAAATAAAAATTCGATTGTATTTTCATAATCTATATATGATTAACTACTTTTCATATTTTTTTTGAAGTTCCCAAGTTTGTCGAAACGAAAGCAGAGGTGGTCAAACTTTTTTTACTTGTCGCAGGATTCAGACCGCAGGAGTGAATCAATTTTGACTTTTCATAGCTCATTTTCTTCGCTGGAGTATTTATTATGGAACGAGTTCAGGAATTTTTTTTGAAGGTCCCCCGATGGAGCTATCGAATAAAATGTGGAAAAAAATGTCATTTTCACATGACTGCGATGCTCTTTTTCCAGATTTTATTTGATAACTCCATCGGGTGAACTTCAAAAAAAAATTCCTGAACTCGTTCCATAATAAATACTTCAGCGAAGAAAATGAGCTATAAAAAGTCAAGATTGATTCACTCCTGCGGTCTGAATCCTGCGACAAGTAAAAAAAGTTTGACCATCTCTGCTTTCGCTTCGACAAGTTTGGGGACCTCAAAAAAATTAAAAAAGATAGTTAATCTTATATAGATTATGACAATACAATCGAATTTTTATTTTTTATTTTTTTCAGACAGAAAAAAAAATAATGAACATTCTACTTTTTAGGTGACTCGGCCCCCTTAATTAATGTCCATCGGTAAGGTATCTCTTAACGGATGTTAGTGAGTAATGCAAACAGGTTCAGCAGGATGCTATGTTGTCAGAAGAGGATTATGGACTATACATGTATAATAACATCGAAACAATTATTCGTTGTTCGTGACATTAGACACATTTTTTTATCCGCGATGGAATTAAGAAAAAATAAAATATCCCACTTTGGGTTTTTGTTATTATATAACAAAAAATGTACATAACAAAAAACGGCCGAAAATAATTACTTTTTTATATACCTAACGCGAGTTTTCGTATGAAATATGATGAATACTAATGAAAGAACAGTTTTGCCGAAACTCGCGCATTGATTATCGCAAAATGCGTTTTTTTTTTTTTTCTTTTTTTTTCACGTATTACGTTTTACATGAAAAATTATGCTTCAAATGACAATGATGAATGATGTGTCTGACAATTAAGGTAATGAATGAAAAATGTGAGCCGATAATTTTGTTGAAAATCTTTAGGGGAAGAAAATTAACTTTGATTCATCAATATAAAATCCATTCAGGAAATTCTACTTTTGAAAAATTAATGAAACTCCGTTTTCGATCGCAACTCGTGAATGCATTATTAACTATACTTTCTGTACTTACAATCTCAGCATCGAACGAGTCATACCACACAGTGTACAACTCCTGACATTCACCGCAGGATACTGCACTACGTGACTGTTTGCACGTACCGCAGTACCAAATGCCAAATGAATTTTTCGAGACTCTCATTCTTCACTTCCCTTTTTAATATCGTCATTATCTTTAATAATCGTTAATATCCTTAACATGGATCAATAAACCTCAAAAAAAATTCAAACACTATAGTTATATCGTAATTACTTATAGTAGACTCGCAATGTCGATCGTTTCCCATATTATTTTAGACACATTATGGTTCGCGCGTCTCGGGAATTTTCTCGAATGATATAAATGGATGGCCACTTGAAAGTTCTGGATTAATATAATTATGAATTCAGTTCGTCGCGACGAACGTGAGGCGGAATAACGAGTTTTTTTTGGCGACTCTTCGACCCTCAGCTGTTACAAATGTCGAATAATTTCGCTTGCCGGCGGAAACGGGCGGGAAAAAAAAATTGCACCGAATTGAGCGCGAGGTTGAACAGTACACTACTACCGATATAATCTCGTGATGATCCAGCATCGATGGATTCAATCGCCGCGATTAAAGTCAAGGACTGTACCGATTACGATGAGATTCGAACGACGGCTCCGAAATGCCTCGGGAAACGGCGCACGAATTAAGCGTTGGCGAGGTCAATCACCGCATTCAGGGACACTGAGATCATTGGAGTTATTACGCAATGGATGTAAATGTATCAAAATATGCATCGGAAGATGAGGAAAAAGTCTTCAGTTTTCGAACGTTTTAGGGATTTATTTCAAATTATTTAAGGAACTGAGTAAATCTCGAATTTTGAAATTATTTAATAGTCGTCTAAAATGCATGTATTAGCGAGGTTATTCTATTTTTTGGCACTTATAAAATTAATAAGAAGCAGAAGGGCTTATCTCACACAATTTAATACATAAAACGATTTTTGGGCCCTAAAATCGTGTTAATCAAAATTGATTTAGATATGCATAAAAAAAAAAAATTACGACATTTTTCATATCTCTCGAACCTTCCACTTGATAAATTTTCCTCTACGAATGCGGATATTTCGTATACGGTATAACATATTTAAGCAACGCTCGTGATGAGATTGTGAAACTCCATCGAGCCGTCGACTTGCCTGGGAGCCCCGGCGGTCGCGGCAATCGACAGATAAAAAATATCGCGGTGTTTGCCACAGTGACTGGTGCAACAAGTTTTGGTCAAATTCGCGCTATTACCAGCGGCCTAATCCAGCACCCGATGTATCGCGAACTCACACGTACACAGTCTCCAATTATTTAATAATGTTATGTAATCGAACGTGTCTGACCGACGCGAATCGTATTGAGTAGCGGATACCGCGCATTGAAAGTAAATATAAACTGCACCACAGGCAATGGCTACGTATACATATACGTATACCGCGTTGACCGTTTCCTCATACCATCGATTTTCCGTTACCTCACTATGTTTTTAACGAGACCTTGACTTCTCGACTGCTTCAGTTTTTTTTCTCTGCTCGCTTGGTTTCTTTCCCCTGCGACCTCCACCCTACATTCGGAATGACTTCCTTGTTGCATTACGAATCAACTTTTACATACACAGAGAAAAGCATCTACCAGGAATTACTATGTCATCTGGTGAAATTCGACGGTGGCGCCACCTATGATGAACATATTCGATATTACGAGAATTTTTACCATATTTATGGGGATTTTTACCATATTATATGGTAAAAATTCGCATACTTTTCGTAATTTTCAACAGGTGGCGTCATTGACTCCGCACTACCAGAATTGTATGATATTTTTTACTAGATATATGGTAAATTGTATCAGATCGTTCTCTCCGTGCAGCTTTGAAATACCATTTTTTTCAACACACAGTACGAACGTAAAGTTTTTAATGAAAAATTCTGAAAAAAAATCAGATGTATGGATTTAGTGAAAATAACGAATCTGTTATTTTATCAAATATAACAAAATGATCGATAAATATGTTAGCTTTGCCAGTTATTTTTTAGCGGCCCCGCGATTGCTTCCGAAATATTTTTTTTTTATATAGATGTATCGATATCTAAACTTCGACGTGGATGTCAAGACACATAGTATACCGTTACTTTGTACGTTGTACATCGGGGGATCTTTCAAGATTTGCATCAATACGATGAAAAAAAAATGTTACGATACGCGGATATTTTTATTAATCTATTGCATCTCATCTCATTCAAACTTTCTAAAAAATGATGTTTTCTGGTTCTTCAAGTCAGCGTTCTAAAACAACTGAAATGGAATCTTTCGCTTCAAGGAAATTGGTTCTTTAAAGATCGAAAAATGAAGATAAAATTTTACAATGGACAGTTAATTTGAGGTTATGAAATGGTAGAATTTTAATTTTGTTTCGATCGTATCTGTTTTTGTCAGTAAAATACGAAATAAAATGATCGAATGATATTTTGATTTAAGACTCATAATAACGACGTTTCTCAATGACGTTTAAAATGCGCACGTGTAAAACTTTCTATCGTATTCGGTCTGTGTATTCTCATGTGAACGTTCTTCATCGTTGACTGAATTATCATACTGCTAGCGCAATAGAGCTTCTCGGTTACGGCTGAAAGCTAAAGCGCACCGCTGAGCAAGGTGACTGACCAGCCTCAAGATGACTGTAAATTAAACGAGTTTGCATAACGGTGCCTTCCTGATTCGATAAAAATCGTGTGTACACAGGCGTCCAAGTAGTGTAACCCTACGAGATAACTCGGCGAAACGAGTCCACGAGACTCCAACTTCTCTTCCGCGAATGTCGAAATACATTCAAGCAAATGTCCCGGTTACCGATTGCTCAAGCCCCACGTCTGATCACTCGAATGAAAGGTAATACGAGTATTTAGAAGTAAAGGTCTTTTTTTCTTCGATTTTTTTCCCGTAGATATAAATAATAATATATAATAAAAAACTAAAGAAAAATTTAATGCAATAAAAAATCAATAAATATACCCCTAATTTTTAGTTATTACGAAACGAAAATAAGATTTATCTTCTTAGCAAAAATAACAGTGACTTCATCAAGCCGTTTCGCAGTTTAAATTATAATAATTATAAAATCGTTATATATAGAATGACTGTCGACTCTACCATAATCGAAATAGTTGAAGCCGAAACGTAATCGAACGTAGCCGTGCGGCCTTAAAGAAACAGGTAATTCTGTTAGTATCTGGAAGGAAAGGTCTGGGTCAACGACCCAGGCATGTTCGTTTCGCCTTCCGAGACCGTTCTACAAATACCCAATACAATTCTCACTTACAATATGTCGTTTAATCTATATCAGCACATAACTCGACGACTCTCAATGATTTTAGACAAAAACAAAAATGTTCTTCGTATAAGAAAAGTTCTTGAAAAATTCTCCAGTTCCGCAAACATTTGTGAATAAATGGAAATTGTATTTTTACTTTCTCATCCCACACGAAATGTATGGAAAAAAGAAAAAGTATTGTAATCGCAAAAAAAGGGTCAAATTTAGTGACTAAATAACTCATTTCAATATCTAAAATCTAAAAAAATACCTTTTCTCACTTGTATTATCCTTATCATTGTGACGCAATCTATGATGACCAGAATGGTTGTTTTTAAAGTAAGGTAAAACAGTGATTTTCCTCATCCTGTCTGTCTGTTTGTACGTATTAAATTTTCTGGCGTACAAACAAAAAAGTTAAAAACATTTTTCTTCGAAAAATGTAGAAAACATCATCAATTAGTATAAAAATGATTTTCAAATAATTTTTTGGAAATAGAAATAAAAAAAAATCATGTGCGCCAAGTAAAAATAAATAAAAATAAATACACCAGAAGATTACTTAATACGATGGTATTATTCGCGGATACGGAAATGACGAGTTGCTGTAGTCACGAACTGACACTTGGAAATCAGTAACAGCTGATCATTCGTTCTGCTTATACAATGGTGTATGCACTGCTCGCGTATGGCTACAAGGACGCAACACACAGGCATCACGGGGCATCGGACAATCAACTAAAACCCGACAAAGTCTCTAAAAAATAATTTTTATCGAGAAAGCGTGGATTTTTCGGGCGATATCGCGATATCTCTTTATTGCGTGCATCGATCGGCTTGATTCTGGGCTCATTTTGACGCTTATATTCGATTTACATCGTGAAAGTGTCTCTAAAATTTCTAAGTGCTTCTAGCAACTGCTTCAGGTCCAATTTTTTTCTGAGTACAACACAATGAAACGGGTAAACGGATCTCGGGGATTTTTTTTAGTCAATAACAAAAAAGTTCTCCGTATATGAAAAGTGCTTTAAAAATCTGCAGTTCCGACTATATTTGTCAACTGGTAAAATTCGGCGGTGGCGCCACCTACGACGAAAATACTCGATATTACGAGAATTTTTACCACATTTGGGGTGATTTTTACTATATTCTATGGTGAATATTTGCATAGTTCTTGTAATTTTCTACAGGTGGCGTCATTGAATCCGTACTATTAAAAATGTACGAAATTTTTTTACCAGATATGTGGTGAATTTTATTAGATCCTTCTCTCCATATATGAACAAATATAAAAATTACAACAGCAATTAACAATATGTGCGATTGTTATCAACATTCGAGTGGGAAGAAATTGATACACTCGAACGATCAGGGTTCATCAATCGGTCGGAAAAGTTCACATATATTAACCATTTTTTTTACCGTTGAGAACCGACCACGTCGCTCGTCAATGAAAGAAGCTTTGCGAGACAAATTACTCCATAGTTCGTCGACCAGCAAGAATATCGATCGTTCGTTCTCTGTTAAGTATACAATGCTTTAAACGCATTTTTTTTGCAACCATTACGGCTATTTGTTATCGTTCAAAGTACTCGGTACGTTCACTTGCTTTTAAAAACTAATTACGAAAAAATATTATCCTAAAATTGAACATAAAACAGATAAAAACGATGACAATTTTTTTATTTATTTGAAATCTTAAAGATTAGATGGAAGAATAATAAAATAATAAAAACTAAGATATAAGATGTTCGGGTCAATCGGTAAAAATTGCAAAGCGAAGTATTCTGGGCTCTTATTTTATATTTCGTCGACCTTGTGGCGACAATCGAAACTGGAAACAATATATACTTTTCGTGATCAGTCCAGGAGACAAGTTAATGTTTTTCATCGAGCAATCCTATCGACGTTGATTTATCACATCCGGATCTTAGATCTCGACCCGAACGCCTTTCTAAAATTGCGTCTCATCGAAGACTCTCGATCTCGCGCGAACAACTCGATACAAAAATTTCTCGAAAATGTCTTCTCGGCTTTCGCCAATCTCGATAGACAATTCTCTCATTGGTGAACAATAATCTTCAAGGTTTACCAACGAGAAAGGTTCTTCTCCGACTCGGAAACGTCTGAACCTCGAATAAAATTTTCTCGAAGATATTAAATTCGCGTCTACTTTGCCTACGAATTTCTTCACTTTGACCTTAAAGTGGCCGATAATTTTTGTAAACATATAGAAGTTTACGTTGAACATAGCTTTGCATAAAATCCTTCGTATTTAGTAAGATAATTTAAATTTGCCACATTCCGAGGCATTTGAATTCAAGAGATGATAATATACCGCGAATCGAGAAGGGAGAAACGAAAAATTGGGCAACAAACGCGGCCTGTGATTAACATCAATTTAATCAAAATCCGATTAAGATGTTGGAGAACGGCGCTTCGGTTGGATTGCCGAGCAAATGTTATGCTAATTTTAGCCAAAGCATTATCGATATTATTCAGGACGATGTGTTTTACGAGGTGTAAATAAGATATACAATGTGCACGCATACGTAATCGTAATCGTTCGTCAATGTTTTCGAAAAATGCAAATAAACGAAAACTTATTTATACATCGGTGTCCAAAGGTTTCATATTCTCTTCAACCGAACCGATGATTTTTTATCCTTTTATTTTTCCGATTTTTTTCACAACGTTTCGTTAGTATTCGAACCGTTTGAAGTTTACGGATTACCGCTTTTCAGGGCAGCGTTAAATGTTGAAAAATCTTTAACGAGATTAGTAAAACCAACGAATTTAACCGGAAAGATATCTAAGTTAAAAACTGACCAACTAACAAAATGTCGTACGTGTCTATGTCCATCTCTATGATTAACCCGAGACGTGTAGCAATCTCGTATAATTACGGGTCGTTAAAAGTTAACAGCGCGGTGTCTATGAAACAGACACGCAATGTGAATTATTACGTCCATCCCGTTGCCAACGAATATTCACCGCACCTAAAAGCAACGTTGTTGATATCTGTTTTTTTTTCGTATTGTTATCTACTTGTCTTTACGCTTATTTTCGTCGCCTCAATTAATCTAAATTACCGTCGGTGTTATTCAAACGTACGAATTATCAACATCTTGTCTCTCGTAAACAAGATTACTCGGTGTGATAAATACGAAAAAAATATCGATTTTTCACGTGAAATTACTCTACCGATGTGAAAACTACCGAGAAAAAAAAATTACGAAAAAAATTGAAAAAAGTTTCGTTTTTTTTTTACTATCGCAAAAAAAATCACAAAAAAATTATAATTAGTGTCATTTTTTTAAATTAATCGTATTATTTATTTTTATGTTCGAATAGTGCATACTGCTCGGCGTCCGAACGATTCACGTGATGTTACGCTATGCAATACATCTATACGATACAAGATCCTCGCCGAGATCTTCGGACAAACGTGGACCTTTGGCTTACTACACGGAACTCATCTCCGAGCTGACAGTACTTGCTGTTGATTTTCTTCATCACGTACACATGCTGCTCTGGAGCAACATACTTCTCAGTATGGCTTCATTGGTCATATGTATGCAACTGAGATACCTATTCCACGAAATACAGCGAAGAATCACGAAACACCGAAATTATTTAGCGGTTCTCAGTCACATGGAACAAAAGTAAGTATAATTAATATATTTTTATATTTTATTTATTTCTAAATGCTTTGCGTTCCGAACGAATCGAATTCAACAAAATGAATACGAATGCATTTTCTTCGCATCCGTTAATTCAGACACGAAATTTATTTTGAAAAAATCCGCAATGCCGTGGAGCAATAATTGCGGTAACCGCTCGATGCCAACTTTTATTCGGCACAAGAACCATCCGAGTTGAAGCAACTCGAGTCTCGCATCGATCGTGACTCGAATAATGCATTAATATTGCAGATAGAATTTAAGGTAGTTATGTTGTTGCGCGTTCATAAGTTCGCATAAGTTCGAGAAAAATAATAGAAAATTAGAAATACTCGATGGTAAAAAAATCTGAAAATATGTATGATACGTATTAATTTTTTTAGATTTTTGAATTTACTTTGAATTTTTTTTTTATATGGAAAAAATGTTTGAAAAAACACAAAATACAAAGTAAATTGAAAAATTTGAAAAAATTCATACGTATTCGGAAAAACGAACGAACCATTTTGATACAAAAAAAAAGTTTGGGTTCCCGGAAAAGGTTAATTTTGCATAATAATAATGCCAAAATATTATTAAAAAATTGATAAAAAAATTTATTAGTCAACAAATTCCTCGAAAACCCAACTGTTTTTAATGAAAATGATTCGCTCACTTTTCTGAATACGTATGGATTTTTTCCAATTCATCAATTCAGTCTGAAATTTTTTATTCTACGCAACAAATGTGTGAAAAAACACAAAATTCAAAGTAAATTGAAAAAATGAATGAATCATTTTCGTAAATAAAAAGTTGGGTTCCCGGGAAATGTTGACCAATTAATTTTTTCATCAATTTGTTAATAATATTTTGGAATTATTATGAAAATGAATTTTTCGGTACCTTTAATATGCATGCATTTTTTCAGATTTTTATACCATCGAAAAGTATTTGGTATTTTCTCTCATTTTTCTCGAACTTATGCGAAATGAACGCGAAGCAACATAACTACCTTAATGCTAATAGAAATATTTTTTTTTAACTATATTAACTTTTTTTTTCACCAGTTATCCAATGGCGACGCAGGACGAGTTGGTCGAAAATTCCGACAACTGTGCAATATGCTGGGAAAAAATGGAAACAGCGAGAAAGCTACCGTGTGGCCATTTCTTTCACAATTCGTGTTTGCAATCGTGGCTGGAACAGGACACCTCGTGTCCGACCTGCAGATTGGCTTTAAGTATGCAAGCGAGTCGTCGTGACAACACACCGGAAATACGACAGGAATCACCGGAGTCGCAGACTTCTGTCGGAAGAAATGACAATCATTTCTTTCACTTCGATGGTTCGAGATACGTATCGTGGCTGCCGAGTTTCTCAGTCGAGGTGACGCACAATCGTCTGAGAGGTGATATATTAACGTTGGCGCACAGCAATTCGCAACTTGACGCTATGGCGAGACAAGTAAGCAGAAAAAAAAAGAATAGGAGAAAATAACTTTCTCGCAACACTCTGCATATACAAAGATAAGGATCTATTAGAAGTTACTATGTCCTCTGGTAAAATTCGATGGTTACTATGTCCTCTGGTAAAATTCGATGGTGGCGCCACCTACGACGAAAATACTCGATATTATGAGAATTTTTACCACATTTATGACGATTTTTACCATATCCAATTGCTATGGTAAAAATTCGCATAGTTCTCGTAATTGTCAATAGGTGACGTCATTGATTCCGCACTACCTGAAATTTCCGTAATTTTTACCAGATATATGATAAATTGTATCAGATCCTTCTCTCCGTGCTTATGTAACGAGACGGATATTAATTTTAAGATATTAACTTTTGCTCCAATGATTATTAAACTATTTTTAAACATTTTTTTCGATTCAGGTACAACAACTTTTCCCTCACTATCCCAGAAACGTTGTCCTCGAAGATTTGAGAATCACGAGATCCGTCGAACTCACCGTCGAGAATATTCTCGACGGCAGACTAACGTTGCCGCATCACGTTATCGAGGAACCGGAAACGGAAACTCTCAATCTTACGCAATCGGTCTCCAGCCGAATAGTGCCTAATCCGTTGGCCCAGAAACCGTGGGACCCGAGATTCGACATTCCTGTCGCCGATAGGTATGCAGATTCACCATTATCTATCTTCTACCTTCGAACAAATTTTCAATTCAGAGTTGTCATAAAATCGCTAACGTTTGTGATTCATTAGTTACAAAAACGAAAGTCGTTCAAAGTTACTAAACAATGTAAAAGACGACAGCTTTGTATTTTGCTTTAAAACCTCAATATTTCTCCACTGCGTCATTTTTTTTTCAGCAAAAATTCAGAGCTCTTTGCGATTTAAAAGTTGTCAAGTGAAAGAATTCTCCCGCATTTAATCGCAAATCGTGATATAATGGTTATTTTTTCAACTAAATAATAACGTTGAATTTCCGACTAATATTTTCTATTGAATTGCAGCGGCGAAGAGCCGTCGACGCTCGGCGGCAGATTCTCCAAGTCGTCGACGGAACGGGAAAGAATTCTTCAGCGCCGAAAGGAGCACATGTTGCTAACAGCGAGACGAAAATACGTCGAAAGGCATCGCGACAACGAGACGGATTCGTCGGCCGTAAGAACTTCGACGAACATCGACGAGCCTATGTCATAAAAGGGAAAAAAGAGAAGAACAAACAAAAATCGATCTTAACAATAGAGCACAGAGACCACAGAGACACTTTTGATCTTAGGCTTGAAAGCTTGACACGCAGAATCGGACCGGCGACTGCGAGAGCCGATTATTACAATTGCAACGATAACAAATACGACGGAAATTGGGATTATTTTTTTGCTTTCCGCAATGACGAGGAGTCGTCCGATTACTGGATGCCTTCCGTCTTAAACTGATGATGATAAACTGAGGGAAAAAAACTCCAAACAATAGCTGGACAAACCTTATCTCATGTATACGAAAGCACTGGACGCCGTTGACGTTCTCAAACGCATATCGGTGATATCGATATTCGAAGACGCCACGAAAAAAGTTGCAAGAATATATCAAAGCAATGAGATTATCAAATGATGCAAAATGACGGCTAAGCCCGACAATTTGACATGACGATTGTGTAAAAAAAAATCAAAAATAACAACAAGAAAATCGTCGAACGAACATAGAGCGAACAGATTTGACGAGAGGAGGCTGTGTTTTTATGCAAAGTTCTACTTAAGAACCCTAAGAGACCATAGATCCGCGCGGTGCGAATCTGAGTTTTTAAAACTGTAGTCGAGTTACGCGTACAGAGTCTAAGAGAAAAAAAAAAAGAAAGATCGTTCTCTCACGATCTTGAAAATATATTATGTATTCATAAACTATATTTATTTTAGCATAACGTTTCACTAATCGCTCGTGCGGAACCACGTTTCCTGGAAAAAAAAGAATTATAAATTAACGTAACACGATTCCTAAGTCGCGTATGTAACAGAGTTGGGTAATTGCACAAGTTTTGGAGTCAACTTTACGCCTAAGTTTACAGTTCAATTCATACTTAAGGTCAAAGATAACTTCGTACTTAAGTTTGAAGTTTATTTCATGAAGATTGTGTCTAAATTTGACTTGTAGGAAAAAAAAATAACAAATGCCACCCGACTTTGCTGCATATAGCTACGATACGAAAGCACATAAGGTAGTTATGTCGCTTCACGGTCATTTCGTATAAATTCAAGAAAAATGAAGGAAAATTGCAAATACTTCACGATGGTATAAAAACGTGAAAAAAATGCATGCATATTAAAGGTACTGAAAATATTGATATTGCATAATAACAATTCCAAAATGTTATTAATAAATTGATGAAAAAATTAATTGGTCCACAAATTTCTCGGGAACCCAATTTTTTTTTAATGACATTTTTTTTAATATGGAAACAATTTGTGGAAAAACCCAAAATTTAAGGTAAATTGAAAAATCTGAAAAAATGCATACGTATTCAGAAAAATTAACGAATCATTTTCATAAAATAAAAAGTTGGGGTCCCGAAAAATTTGTTGACTAATTAATTTTTTTCATGAATTTATTAATAACATTTTGGAATTATTAATTATTATTATGCCAAATTAAATTTTTCAATACCTTTAATATGCATGAATTATTTTCGATTTTTATACTGTCGAGAAGTATTTGCAATTGTCTCTCATTTTTCTCGAATTTATGCGAAATGAACTCGAAACGACATAAATATCATATATGCAGCTTTTTATCAGCTCGAAAAAAAATAACGGGCGCCAGTAATTTAGTCTGTCGTCATTGTATCGCGATGAATTTATTGGCAAAAGAAAAAAAATGAAAATACTAAGAAAAAGGCATCGATGAAACGCGATCTGCCAATAACAGCTATACGAGAACTGTCCGACCTAATTATTGATGAACGAAGGATGTACCGAGATATAAACAAAATATCTTGCTGCAAGCTATGGCTATCAACATTATATGAATTCATGTGGCACTTTAATTATTCAAACATTATTAAGAATACAATCGGTGCATTTCTTTTTTTTTTTCGTTAATTCATAAACTACTCGGAACGCACGAACTTCGATATGAATGCGAGACATTCCCTCTGATTTATCGTTCCATCGTCATGTGCCAAGTTAGAGAAACGCTTCGTTTTCCTTCCAGATTAGTGTCGCGTCGTCCGTTGAATGCGAAGGACTTTTGTCTCGTCATCGATTACTCAACTTTGAGGAGCTATTGCAAACAATCGGTCGAGATCGGAATTCGAAAATTTCCATTACAGTTATTCGGCATAAATTCGAGATTTTCTATGAAAAAATCCAACAGGAAAAAAAATAAAACTATATTGGTACTCTGATTATGACTATTGCAGAGTCTCTGATGTTTTTCATATAAAAAAATTAAATATTGCATCGGTCTGCTTGAAGAGTAACAAATAATGCTTTGCGCTACGGTTCCGCGATTACTATTATCTTTCGCTCTTATATTCTTCGTGAAAAAAAAAAAAAACATAAACAAACAAATACATTCGCCGAATAGTCTATAAAAACGTATATCACGAAAAAAATCTATAAAATAGTATGCGCTTCGCATCAACAAGTGAGATATAATCGAAATGTTGCCTCGTTAGATTCAAAGAACGTTTTAGACACGGCATTTTTTTTTTACTTTTTCTCTTCTTTTTTTGGCGATGTACTTGAAAAAAAAAAAATCAGTTAAGTTCTATATTACCGTCAGCGAATTAACTTGTGTTCCACGACAGTGCGAGATCTGCTAATGAGCTAAAAATGATTTAAATAGTTTATAAATAAAATTTAAGATACGTTTTATTTCTAACGCTATTACGAACGAATCACCTATATGCAGCAATGTTTCGTTTAATAATTCGAAACTTAACACGATTTATCAAGAAATAACAAAAAAACGTATTTTTCTCACTACGTAATTATATGATTTTCCTAATTATTTTAAAGAATATATGAACTCGACAATTACGATAATCTTCTACGGATACGTTTCGTTCATTGTCGAGTTCGCTGATGTGATAGAATCAAACTTCACGTACGCGTACACCTATGCATCGCGATTCCGGTAGAATTTCCGAACGCTGCTCGGTGTTCGTAGGGAGGATTATTGAATTTTTGTCTTTTAAATAATATTTTATAGGAGCTTTGTGCCCCTACGAATATCGAGGCAGCATTTGTTTTAGATCCGGTTTGCAGGGTTTGCAAAGAAAAAAAAATCGGAAAAATAAGACGATGGGTTAGTCGTGACGGCAAAACATCGAGAAAATTTTTCCATTGGCAAAATTCGTTTCAACACATAATTTTTGCGTTATGACCGCGTATCTCGAAAGTTGTGCGTTATAAAAAAAAGAAAAACAAATTAGAATAGGAATTTTCTGTAATTCCGAACGGTGAATAAGACGCAATTATTTTTGGAAGCTTCGTTTACCGACATAATCGAACGCCCACTAATCTGGAACAACAACGTGATATCGCGTATCATTTCGATGTTTTGCGACCGAAGTTTACCGTACCCTCGAACGGGAAGGGTGAAAACATATGTATGTACGTACGTACAGTATTCATGCATTATTTAATAAATATATACGATAAATATAAAAAAGAAAAAAAAAAAACAATTAAACTAAACAAAATTAAAAATCCATTGAAGCGCATCTAATCACGAAACTCACAGACAAATACTTCTTTATTAGTATTAATCGAGCTATTTATTGCTTAGAGATTTAAGTGACAACTAGATAGTCGTAAGTGTATGATGTACAAAGAAATTTCTCCTAATGCAAACTGAATTATCATCGAGTTGGCGTGTTTTTTTTGTTTTTTCCCATTTCCATCCGCTCGTTTGGTGTGTCATATATTATAAAATTCGTCGCTTCGAAAAACCCCCTCCTCGTTTCTGGTCGCAAAGATTTCAAGATTTCGTTTATCGATCTTTTGTAGCGAATTGCGATCACTTTTAAAATTCGAGAAAACGAATATTGAAAATGTAATGGATGTGCAAACGGGAAGAAACATATGTGTAACGAACATTCGTGAGTTTAATTTTTTCAGATTATTGGAATTTACGTGCTTTGCGCAGATTATAATGATTATATATTCTACCCTTCCAATGATATCTTTGTAAATATAAAATATGAGTTTAGGAATTTGTCTTTCTGCTATACCACTGAGTAAACCTGTACTTCGGTTCGAGATGTAAGAGAAGTAAGACAAATAAAATACATTATTGATTGTTGTAGTTATAAAAGGCATTTTTTTTTATTACGGGATTACCTGAAGATCCCGAAAACTCGTTGTACACGTTGAGCAAATTTTCAACGAAATTTCGATTCGCGTAATGACGATTTGGCGGTACTAAGTATAATTTTACTTTTATTTACTTTTTAAAACGTTAATAACTATACAGAAAAAAAATACAAAAAAAAAAGTTTACCCTAAAGTTTTTTTTTTTTTTTCATTACTCGTCGCTGCATCAGCCTTACAAATTTATTGACTCGCAAATAAAATCAGATTATGAATTTTGAATTTGATGATTAGCCGTATGAGAAAAAAAAAATTTACAGCCAGTAAAGAAACGAAGTAAAAAAAAACGATCAAATACTTTATAATATCTTCTTAATAGTTTATTATTGTGTACAAAATATGGAGCACATTGTCATGACGCACTGCGAACTTCAGGGTCACATGACAATTACGCTCAACCAATGAAATTCATGACGACTATATGTAAAATTATGTGAGCAAAAATGAAATCGGCAAAACCTCGTTCCGGACTTATTCCGTGAAATTGGCTCTTATTCTGAGGATTCACTTGTAGCCGCAGGCAAACTGAAACAACAAGAGACGCACGGTAAGTTACATTAATGCGACAACTGCACAGGTGGCATCAATATTTTGGATTCTTCTCGTATATCAAATTTCTAAGATACAAAATAAATATGCAGAACGTGAAAAGTATTTTTGCGGCGTGAAAAAAACAACACTGAAATTATTTTGTCGTGTTGATATTTATCCATTTTACGCAACTAAGCGGCAACTTTATAAAAAAAAATGGCACTCGAGTTTGCGATCCGAGAAACTGCGGTGCGGAAAACAATAATCGAAAACAGTCGAGAAATTCGTACGAGAATACGGGAAAATACTGGAAACAAATATTTTACCGGCTAAAATGAAGCAGGAAACGCAGCTGATGAAACCGCTGAGAAAACTGTTGAACGGGAAAGTGCCAACGAGACAGCAGTACACAAACTGTATGACACCCGTAAGAAATATGTAGAGTAGATACGCGTCGATTATCTTCAACTTTTTCGGCGTATTTTTCGTGTACTCATGCCAGAATTTTCCGAGTACGTTTACCACCGACATTTTTATTTGATGTTTTTTTTAACTACGACGAAATTTATTGAGATTTCGTTGAAATAAGAGACGAAATGATATTTTGACGCGTGGCAGCAGCGATTGGAAAACCGGCAAAGCAGCGGACCACGAAGTACGCGACACGTTCGTGGCTCAGACGCTCAACTCAATGACGGAAAATTTACGGGTATAGGTCAACGGAAAAAAAAAACAACTTTAGTCGCGGCTCTTGTCGATTGATTGTCATAAGATTCTGTGCATAATGATATAGATTAGAGAACAAATTGTATTCAAGATCATTTAATTCAATTACTTATAAAAGCCATCTTAATTTCTGTTTTATCGATGGAGCACGAATGCACCTTCTGTTTGGAGATGTGCCGTGACGGTAATTTCTTGTTATGGACAATTAACAACAAAATGACCGTAAATTGACCGTCACTTTTGCAACTTCAAATTCTGGGATGGAGTTGGAGAGAGGGAATAAAGTTAGCCGTACAACTTTAATTTAGAAAAAAAAGGCCTATACTAATCGATTGGTGGTCATTTGGTGGTGATTGATAGTCTAGTTATATCGTTTGATGGTCACTCGTTTAATTAGAAAAATTAAAAAAAAATAACCCTCGCGTTCCGGGCGGCTGCAAAATGACCGTAATAGCCGACCATCGGTTTTGGACAAAAACCTGACGTAAAGTAGACCGTAAACCGACCATGTTCGAGGGGCGGAGCGTTCGAAAACCTGTCACGTCCGCGGGTTGCTACGCACCCGACGCCGTGTCTCATGCCACGGAACACCGCGATAATCCGCGGCGGATAGAGCAGATCCCATACAAGTGGACAAATAACGACGGCGCGAATTAACGAGCTACAAATCACCTCCTTCCGCCATGAATAAATAATTGATAATATAGACGTAAATAAGCATTGTAGTTGTTTAAGAATACTCACGTAATTATTTTTAAAACTATACCTCGGCTTCTCGCTCTTCGCTTCAAGTACAATAAAACAATCTCGAAAATTCCTTACTCACTCTCGAATCTTGAAGAGATTTCACAGCATATATGCTAAGTTCTCATGCAATAGAGAAAGCTTGTTCACTTTTAAACATTTTTTATAAAGAAACGTGATTTTACCTCGAATTCTCTCGGATTATAGCAATAAAAACTAAAAGAAACTAATCTCAAGTACCGGTTACCCTCAAGTACCCTTGCCAGCAGCGAGCGAGACCGACGTGCTCACATTACGCCCGCCAGGCGTCGGGCCTGCAATATTCGGTAACCTGGGGTACGTTCCGAATCAGCGCCGGGCGACTTTTCTCTCTGTCTCACCGCGAATGAAAGAATGAGAGGAAAGTTCGTTCGGCGCTGATTCGGAACGTACTCCTGGGGTACGTTCCGAATCAGCGCCGGGCGACTTTTCTCTCTGTCTCACCGCGAATGAAAGAATGAGAGGAAAGTTCGTTCGGCGCTGATTCGGAACGTACCCCTGGTATACAAAAGTAGGCCCTCGCGTGGGGTCTAAAAACAGAGACGCAAGGCAAAAGAGTGAGAAGACCGAGATAGAGATAGTACCGTAAGAAAAAGACGACGGAAATGCTAGACACATAGACGGACAGATAAGGGCAGTCTTGGGAAAAACGCGAAGAAATACAGTCGAATTTAATACAAGTGTCTTGCACGTCCCTTGTCTTGTAAAATACAAGACTGAATATTCTCTATCACCGTATCTTATCTTATTCGTATCGTTAACATTGTGTTCATCATCTAATACATTGTGTTCTGGCATCAATATATATATACCATTTATCCCATGACTCGTGTTCTTTGAATCATTCGACGAAACATTTAATCCTTCCCGGCACTTCAGGAGCGAATTTCAAGTCGCCACGGCAACGACGAATCATATCCAGCAACGGTAGCTCACGGAGAGCCAATCAACGCTACTCTACAAAATTCACGGCATTGGGCCGTAACAAACCGACGACAATTAGACCGATGAGGCAATCATCGTCGCGTTGCTCGGACGGTCGGTTTTTCGTGAGCCGACGACGCGTAAATCAGAGGCGACTACCGCAGCTCGATTACGGTAATCACCTCGGTTTGCAATGGATTCACAGAATCTACACATGTCCACAAAAATATAAATAAATAAATAATAATAGCCCTTATTCATTTTTGCCTTTTTATTGATTGAAAAATACATAAAGTCGTTGTTATATTTGAAAAGTTTGTGATTTTACCCGAAGACGGCTAAGTTATGGAATTTGAGTCGAAATAAAAAAGAAAATCAAAAGAAAAAGACATGGTTGCTCTCGAGTTGCTCTCGAGCTTATTGTCACTAGCTTCATCACTAAATTAGGTTGGTATATACGAGTCGCGTGCAATGTATCTAGGGTGAGCGAACAACAATCTAGGGTGAGCGGTCGACGACTGAATATAAAAGACCCTCGAATACGGTACCGAATATCGAAGAAAAAAATGTGGATATTTATACATGTGGCTGTTCAAACATCCGTTATTTTCTATTTAAACGCAAATCTCGATACGTAGCGTACATTCCTCAGCCTAAAAAATCGAAAAAACGCAATAATCGCGTGAAGAAGGAAAAAATTTGGTAAAGTGAAAAGGTTAAAATCGCGTTTAAAATGCGTTATTCAAATGTATTCAAAAGGTAAATGTACTTCTCTCGAAACGCTACCGCGTCTCTTAATGAATGGCAATGACAGTTTTATGAATTATGTGAATACTTAACTAGAGGATATATAATTTTTAAAAACTTAAACCGTGCATTGGTATTCCTATATTCGCGCTCGAATTAGCAAACTATAGGTGAGGGCGCTACGTTAACCGCAGCTAGGATCTAACACATGATCCCCTTCCCGTGCCTCTATCGCTAGTCGCCAACGAACGCTTCGAGATATTCGTCGCAGGAAGTCGTACGTTTCAACATCTCTGTGCATCACGCGTTTCTTAATTTTTCTTAAAAGTGATAATTATATAAAAAAAAAAGTTTATAATCGTTTGTGAAAGTGCGTGAAATTAGTGATTTTCATTATCAACGAGCTCGAGAGGTCGTCATCATCATCATCAGCCGTCATCGCGGTAATTCAACACCGGCAGTACGTAGGGACGTCGGGAATAATTGGTAAAAGCGTTTTTACTTGTATCAAATTATCAGTACTGCTGCTTGTAATGTTTTTAGCTTTCTTCAAAATTTTATTATTCATTCATAATGTGTAAATTCAGTGAATCGCTCTTACGAATTGTGTTAATTTTTAGGCACTCAAAAAAAGAATCGTTTTTTCAAATTTCTTGAATTTGCCGTCTCTAAACCTTTCCTCTCATAGAAATCGTATTTATAAACTGACTCGACGCGTTATTGCGCAGGAAAAAAATGTGCAATGTTAAAAAATTGAATTTTCTATCCTTCAACCGTTGAAGAATTTTGTTCGCTCGATTCATTCGTTTACAGCCGATAAAAAAATTGCAAATGTTTATTCTATCGACGTATTTCCAACGTTTTTTCAAATTTTACAAATTTTCGTCGAAAAACGAATTTTTTTTTCATATTCTCACATCTTTTAAACAATTTTAAACAATTATTTGTCGACAAAGTAAAAAAAAAACTGAATTTGTCGATTTTACGAGTTTTCCGGACCGAGCAACTTATCCTTGTTTGTAATTAAATAAAATAAAAAAAAATATGATATGATATGATGAATATAATGTGATGCTAAATTTGATTTTTTTAAGCGACGATAAATATCAATAAAATTTAATTGAAAAACGAAAAAAAAAATCGGATTTCTCGAACTTCTCGTCTCCAATACTTGTCTGTTTTGCAGAGACTATAACGAGCTGATTCCATGTATTATGAGAAAGAAAAAAAAATACATCTCAAATTTTAGAAACGAATTTTTTTATAAGAGGACTGTCAAAGAACCTTCGCAGTCAAATTTTTCGAGAATTTCATCAATTTGTAAAAAATATTTCGGAGCCATCCAAGACAACAAATTTCTTTTTGAGTAACGTACTACTTCCTCTTCAATACAAGACAGGAACCAAGACGATATATTTTTTCGTTCTCAAGATAGCATTTTTTTTTGCAGCATCCATAAATATCGACAAATTTCATTGAAAATCATAAAGAATAGCAAATTTCTTGAACTTCTCTTCTCCAATGCTTCGGTCTTCGGTGCTTCGGTGCTTTGGTACAGCGACAATAACGAACTGATTTCATCTATTATGGGGAAGCAAAAAAAAAACATTGAAGGGGAAGGATTTAAAGGGTATATTTGACCTGAATGCTAAATGGTAATCGTGTTGGTGTTGGTTCATGTTTGTGTGTTTGTTTTATACTCATTAAATCTGGTCATAAGTGAGACAAAATCTTTTCCCGTCTAACTGAATTGGAAAGATTTTTCACCCGACGCGGCTGGATCAAGGCTGTCGGGGCTCTGATTGACGAATTTTCCTTTTTTTCTAAGTCGACAAATTTCGACTGAGTTGGGCGCCAGCTGGTTCGGTCCAGCAACCTTAACTATCTAGTTTTTTTCGACAAGAGACATCTTAACCCCATGAGGGGGTACTTGGACGATCCGAGTAGGAGAGCGGGAAGTGAGAAAGAAGGAAGCAAAAGCGTTTCACAAATATATTTTCAGATTCGACTTACAGTTTGGCGTGACACCGTTCCTTTTACTCGACTCGAATGTTCGGCACGACTCCTCGCTAGTCGACTCTGGACACAAGTATCCTCACACACAAGACCCTTACAACGTCGACTACAATTCGCAGAGTACTCAGAGATCTCCAGACAACACACTATCCGCTCACGCAACGTGCCCTACGCAGAGTGACGTATTATCGATCGTCTCGCGATCCCATCGACTCGACGATCTCGTATCGCGCGCACGCGCTCGATGTTCTCTCCTCGTCACGCGTATCGTCATCGACTCTCTTCGTCTCCCGTGAGCCCTAACTATAGGTGCCGAAAGTATATCAATTTCGGGTCGTCGCAGTGTCTAGCGCGCGACAAAGGTTTTCGACTTCTTACAGCTACGCGATGTTGCCGTACTTAAAATTACGGACTGCCGAGAAGTCGCGCCGATTCTGCTACGACGTTGACAGATCGAAAACTCCTGTCACACTCTCCTCCCCCAGATCTCAACGTCGGGGAAGAATTTTTGAACTATGAAGGCAAATAATATTCTCAACAAGTTCGAGCGTCGAGTAACCATACAGTTTCTTCTGTTTTAAGTGACTCGAAACTTTTGATGTCGAAACATTCAGCATTCGCGAATAGCTGGAAAAATATTTAATTAGGCAAATTATGTGAAGATCGAATCTGAATTGCTTGCTTCCTTCTTTCCTTAGTTGAATTATGGGATTAGGACACACTACACAATGTACTAGACAGACAACCACCATTATTAATACGAATATATATATTTATTTATTTATTTTTTTTTTTTTTTAAAACGGCCTCCGTCAACGCAAAATGATTCGCCTAGTATCGCTAACACAAAGAAAGATTAATTAAATATAATTTGTCGATTACTCGTAGATGCGATTCTCAAAAGACGGTGAGGCAAAAGGAAAAGAAGAAATAATCAATACGACGAACATATTCGGTACAAAACAAAACAAAAGAATATTCCGATATTTTAATATGTTAGCGTCGATGGGTTAGTCCGTGTCGTTGCGAAGTCGTCGATATTGTTGTGGTAGCCCACGAGATTCACATTTTCTTGAATTTCGTGGGGATAATAACCTTGATCTCCTGTCCATCGCTCAGCTCCGGTCTCTCTCGCATAATAACGTCGAGAGTTTTGCGGGCGTATGGAGTGCACAGAGCTTGTACGGCCTGACGTCTTTTTTCTTCGGAGAGTCGACGTGGTGGAGGGAGGTCCTGGTTGCGTGAAGTCGAATCAACAGTCGTTAGTGCGTTTTCTCGGATTAAGAAGGATCGAATTCTCGCCGGCAAGCTTATGTCGTCGAATTTCGCCTTCACTCTCTTCTTGAGGGTTTCTTCGCCTTCTCCGACCAGGTAGCGGTGATCCTCTGGTATTGTCCACGTCGGCCAAGTCGCGTAGTTCAGGCGTAGCCAGTCGACTATGCCTTGATAGCGTATATTGCAGTCAGGGCACTCCGGGCAGTAGAGGCTCAGATCGCGGCCGCAGCCTACACATTGTTCCAGCGCGAATTGATGTTCGACTCCGTGAGGATAGACACAATCCTCCGTGCTGAATCCGTCTGCTCCGCAAGTATGGCAGAATCCTGGTCGTAATGGGAGTTCGCAACGTTGATACTGGTGCGTTCTCGAGCGACAATTTACGCAGCCGGCGACGTGTTGCTTTCCGACTTGCGTAACATACGTCTGCGTACCTCTGTCGACTTTCTTCGCCTCCAGTTTCGCCAATAATCCCTGGGCTCTCTTAGTGATGAGGTCCTTTAGCAGTTCAAGGGAGACTATTTTGCAGTCGACCATGTAAACAGTTTTTGATGTGCTGTTTGACGCTCCGACGAGATCGGGTACGCCGAGCTCCTCCAAGACTTGACTAAAGCTCGGAATCGTGTTGGTCGGCAGCGGGTCGATTTTCACTGACGGCGCTACTGTGGCTCCCGGGATATCGGTTGCTCGTAGGTAACGTCCGAGGTCTTTTGAATATTGGCGAGCCAATCCGGTAATTTGGTGGAGTCCCCGTCCTCGCTTGGCGTTTTCTTCGTCCAATTTCTTGGAGTCGAGTATCGTCACCTTTGATTTCACGACTTCCGGCGGTGGTTGTCTTCTTAGTTCGGCGAGAAGAGCTGCCGCCTCTACGCTACGTGTTGACGGGGGAGTTGGTGGTATTCCCTGGGGAACACGTGGTCGAGCTCCGTTGTATCCAGTCGACGTCGTTGGCTGTTGTTCGTCGACATGCTGGCTTCGTCGAATTTGACCCTGAGCCAGAGGCGTGAGTTTCAGGGAGTCGGCTTCCTCTGTATCGGAGGAAAACGTAAACGAGATGTCTGTGCTCCCGTTGTCCGAGTTTTTCTTTTGAGTCGACGCTGCTTCGACTTCCAGCTTTTGAATTTTCGCTGTCAATTCCTCGAGTCGTCGTTGAATCGCCTCTTTTTCCTCCGAAACTTCTTCCAGCTTCTCAGCGACGTTGTCCGTCTCCGGTGCTTCTTCGTCGGACATCTTGATCGGTGACGAAGTTGAGTCGTTCTGTAAGTTAATTTACATTCGCCTGGTTACGCAGACACCTACGCGGTATTTTAAGGTCTGAGATATAATATTTCCCTACTATTTTACCATTGTTGTCGACCAATTCGACTGTCATTGGACCTAATACTCGCTTGACACGGGCGGGGCCCAAAAATCGATGGGCGAGCTTAGCATTGTACCCCTCAGCTTTGTTGCTGAGCTTTTTGTTAGGGTAATAAACCTCAGTACCAACTTCTACTTTTATTTGATTCGGTTTATTGGGACTCGCCCTTGCCAGACGATTATCGGAATACTTTTTAAGTCGTTCTTCGACTTCATGTCTTAATTCATCAATTTTACTAATTCGTTCTACCCAGTCGACAGTATCAGAGTGAGTCGTCGCTACGTCAGAGATGCTTCGTCGTTCATGTTTCGCCGCAGCCTCTCTGCCGTGATTCAAGTAGAATGGCGATATTCTACTACCTGCATGAGGTACAGTATTGCACGCAAATTGTAATTTCGTTAGATATTTATCCCACTCATTCTGTCCTTTGTCGACAAAAGCAGCTATCATTGGTTTAATCGTACGGTTCACGCGCTCTACCGGGTTTGCCTGCGGGTGAGCGAGTGGTGTCGTCAGATGGGTTATTCCTCGTGCTTCGAGGAAACGTGAAACGTCTTTGTTTATAAACTCTTTTCCGTTATCCGAGACAATTGACGTCGGAGTTCCCCACCTGTCGCAGACGGCGTCGAGGACTTTAACGATTGTCGCGCCTTTTTTATCCCGCGTGGGAAATAATTCGATGTATTTCGTGTAAAGGTCTATAACAACAATTATGTGTGAATTTCCCTTCTTCGACCGTGTCGTCATGTCGACTGTGTCTATGGATAGTTGAGACCACGGTGTTTGTAACGGTCGAGTCGATAGTGAACCTTTGATAGGATGTTGATTATCTTTTACTCTCGCGCAAATATCGCAATCGTCGACGAGCGATTTTACATCGCGCGTCATTCCGGGCCAATAGAATCGTTGGCGAATCCGTTCCAACGTTTTGTCGCGTCCTAGGTGTCCGGATTGCGGTGTTTCGTGATTCTCTTTAAATATTCTTTCGACATCGGTCGATCTTATTACTGTTTTCCACGGATTTTCGTCGTCGATTAAGTTTTTAGCGTAGTCGGGGCGGTAGTACATTAATTCGTCGTTCTCTATCTTCCACTCGGGGAATCTGTCGGGTTGTCGGTTAACTAATTCGCGTTTTGTTTCGTACCATTCCTGGTCGCAAATTGTATTTAATGTTACACGTTTTCTGATAGCTTCCTCGACAATCTCTTCCCATCCGTAAGGGTCGACGTCAACGTCAAACATTCGTGAAAGGGCGTCGGGGGCTTCGTTAGTAGTTCCGCGTCTGTGTTCGAACGTAATGTTATGCTGTAATAATTTAATTGCCCATCTCGCTAAGCGGCCTACTGGGTCTTTAAGTCTATGTAGCCACAATAATGCCTGATGATCGGTGACGACTTTGAATGGCATACCTTCCAGGTAGCATCTCAGTTTATCGACAGCCCAGACTACTGCAAGGCACTCTTTTTCTGTAGTAGTGTAATGCAGCTCTGCTCCGCGCAACGGTCGACTCAGAACTTCTATCAATAATTCCTTTTCGTCTCCCTGATCTGTCTGTACTAGGATCGCGCCCAGTCCGAAGTCGCTTGCGTCGGTGTAAATGACGAACGGTTGACCGGGGATCGGGGTTGCTAGTCGCGGAGCGTCTATTAAAGCCTGTTTTACTTCGTCGAATGATTTTTGTTCTTCCTCGGTCCACTGCCACGGGACTTTCGGACTAGTCAATTTATTGAGAGGACCCTGAACCCTCGCTATGTTTTTTAGGTGCCTATGGTACCAGTTCACTAACCCGTTGAACTGTCGTAATTGAGTACGATCTTTGGGAACCGGATAGTCGACTATAGCTTGAATTTTCTCCGGGTTTGGCCTCATCCCGAACTCGTCGATGATATATCCGAGGTATTTCACCTCTTTGCACGCGAAGCTACTCTTTTCGTAGTTAATTAACAAATTAGCTTCGCGAAGGACTTCAAATAGAATGGCGAGGAGGGGTTCGTGTTCTTCTACGTTTCGACTAGCTATTATCCAATCGTCTAAATACGCGAAGATTTGGTCTACCCAATCGATTGGATGCCCTCTCTCTCTAATTATTTCGGCGACCCTTCTCTTGACACTATCCATCAACTTTTGAAAAGTCGACGGTCCGCCGGTCACACCGTAAGGCATTCTAAGCCATTCGTACAGGCCTTTGCCTTCTACGACGAAGGCTGTATATTTCCTGCTTTCCTTCGCCATTGCAATCTGATGGAATGCCTCACTCATGTCGAGTGTCGAGATTACTTTTGCTTGGTGTAACTGTGATAATATAGAACCCATCTGTGGGAGGGGATAAGCCGGTTTCTTTGTTTTCGCGTTAAGGGCTCGATAGTCGATACAGAATCTAAGCCCTCCGTTAGCTTTAGGAGCTATTACTGGTGAGCTCGCCCACTCGCTATTACTTGAAGTTATGTAATTTTTCTGTAACAACCTTTCGACCTCAGCGTGAAGAAAGTTTCGAACTGCCTCGCTACGTCGATAGGGTTTTTGTCGATGCGGTGTCGGATCATCTAGTTCGATCACGTGTTCGATCCAGCTAGTCAATCCAGTGCTTTGAACACTTTTCGCCCGCTCCTTTTCAACGAATTCTTTGAGTCTATTCGATTGAAGAGTCGACAGTGCTTTTAATTCCGTGGGGAAAATAAATCTACCTGACAATGGATAGCTGTAATTGCTGCCTAGCAATGTCCACACGCGTTTGCCGGGGTCTATCGTGACTTTGAATGTCAACCAGAAGTCCATGCCTAGTATCATATCTCCCGAAAGATTCGGAAGGACACTAAACCACTGGCTACCGTATACGTCGCCTATGTCGATAATAAAACAGGTGCCCCCTTGGCTTTTAGTCACGTGGTCGTCGCCTAAGCGTATTCCGTTAGTCGATGTCGAGTCTGGTTGCATATTCGCGATCTGCAGATTTTTTACGCGTTCGTAAGCGGCAGCGTTTAGAAATGACCGTTCACTTCCGCTGTCGATTATTCCGTGGATTTTCTCGCCGAAAATAGAAATTTCAACTGGGATTTTAAAAAGCTTGTGTGGTTCTCTAGTTCCGTAGCCTTCGCGATAAATTCTTCGACTCGTTAGTCGATGTACAAGATGTTGGGGAAGACCCTTCGGCCGCCAATCTTTCAAGCAGCTTATCGAAGGTTTCTGTGATACGATAGTATCGGGATTATTATCGGCTCCCGAGCTCGAGACCATCAACAAATCCGTTTCGTTTCTATCTCCGTCTATTCGCGACCGCGATACCTCACTGTCTGTTAGCTCGTCATCGTCTGATAATTCCTCCTCGGTTTCTAATGAGAGAGTCTCAATATTCGCGTCGGCGCACAAAACATTATTTAAGGACGGTTCGCCGTCTATTTTGTCGAGCGATTTTTCTTGCGCGATTTGGACTGGTTGTCTCTCGTCATCAGCCGTCGTTTTTGTCGGTTGTCCCGTTCGGCCCTTTGACTCGATAGCTGCGGGTTCAACTATTGAGGGCGTTCCTCGTTTCCCTGCCACGTTGGACAATTGGCATTTACATGACCTATCTCCCTACAAACATGGCAAATAGTTTTCCTTTCTGCCCTACAGGTACGCGCGGAATGTCCGGGGGTGCCGCAATTAAAGCAGAGTAATTTGCTTTTGTCTACGGTGGTTCGTTGTGTCTTCTTCGAACTACCTTCGGGAGAGCTACTTTCCTTCGCTTTGTCGTGCTTAGCCAAATTTTGCTCGAGTCTTTGCTTGACGAGGGGCTTCGAATCTTTGCCTGAATTTTGTTGTTGTTTGCTATTCGGTCGAAAGGCTTTTAAATCTGTTACTGTGTCGTCATCTGTTATTGTCGACACTAAGCCCTGTTCGTCGTCTACTAGTTCGTCTTGTACATACTTGAAATCGGCCTGCCCTTTCCGTGAGCGGGAATCGCGCTGGCTTTCCGTCGCGCGTCGATAAAGATAGCTTCTTTCATTTATGTAGTGCAAAAATTCATCGTAGCTTCGCAAGGATAAATTCAAAATCTCGAACGCTATTCGCGGGTTAAATTTCACCATGATTTGCTTAAGTTGTTCTTTAAAGGGCGGAGGACAGCGCATTCGTTCGAACACAAAACGCGCTCGACACGTAAATTCAGCGAGGCTCTCGCCACTTTCTACCTTGAGATCCCGTATTTCGACAAAGAGATCCCCGTCGGTTTTTGTTACACCCCATTGGTAGCGAAAAGCTCTCGAGAAATCCTCCCAGCTTCGCCACTCTCTTTTGTTTGTCAAATACCATTGACGATACGGGCCGTCAAATATCCGTGCGAGTCGCGGTACGAATAAGTCCCTTGAAATCCCGCTGGTAACCAACAAATCTTTTAAGAGAAGAAGGAACTGATCGGGATCCTTCTCGGTTTTCGGAAAACTAATTTTCCATGCACTGATCTCTTTACCGATAAGAGAGATTAGTCGAGAGTTCCGATCGCTGTGTCGAATGTTCCCGTCGTTATCAGGGTAGTGATTATTGCGCGATTGTCGTTGTCGATTCGCGTGATCGACGTAGTCTGCGTCAGTCGAGTCACTACCTTCGGTCTGGTGGAAGAGCACACCATGCCGCGGATTTCGCGATGACCGTCGTGTTCTCCGCGAGATTGAAACTTGGCGTACTCGAGAGTCTAAATTCATATATGCCCGATCCCTGCGACGTACGCGTCGAGGGTTCGCGTCTCTCAATTCTGGATTTGAATCATTCGATTCGTTATCTATATCCGAGTTAACGTTTGTGCGTCGATGCTCATCACCGACAGCACCTTCGCGTTCGTCGATACCCCGAGCAACTGGTCGGCTTCGTTGAGACGCGGCGTAATTTAAATCTACAGTAACTCCTCCACCGGTCGACTCTACAGACGGGCCTACTCGGTTTTGGATTTCAGGAACAACCGGTCCTGTCTGCGAAGAAACATTCGCACCCCTTTCGCCAATCGAGACGTTCGGTTGGGGTATTGCGTTTCCGTTTGCTAGCCTATTGCGAGGGAGTCCAGACGTTCCACTCGGCAACGGGTTCGCACACGCCGCACCCCCGCCCACAGACGGGTGCTGAGGTTGCAACGTACCTCCCAATTGAGGATTTTCAATATTATGGCTCTGCGTAGTGAGGGCGCGCATCATCTGTGACAATTCCCTGAGCTGGTCGCCGTAGCCTTCGATCACGCTGAGTCGATTCTCTAGCCTGTCTATCTGAGTTTTTAATGCCGATGTGTCAAGCGGCCCAATAGACTCGGGACGCTTTCCTACGAGCTTTAGCGGCGTCGTTACGTGGCTTCCCCTTCCCCTCCCGCGCGCGAGTTCCGTTGGTAATGACAAAGGTTCCGGCATAGGGTTTGCCTGCGCCGGCCCGGAGTCCGCGGGTAAATTACTAATCATTTCGTTTATTCCCCGGTTCCCCCCGACTACAGGTTCATCCCCACCCACATCATGTGGTGACTGCGAAGAAGCAGACCCCGTCGCCCCTGTCCCTTCCTCCGTACGTTTAGCGCTTCGCGTATTCATGGCCTTCGTATTTCGTTTCGGCGGAGAGAAAAACATGGAAGTCATTTGCCCAACAAACGACGTACACTCGACACCCGCTCGCTATGGCAATAGTCCGGCAAAACTCGAAACAATTCCCCCCCAACAGTCGATAGCGTGTCAAATACTATTCGTCCGGCTGACAGTCGATTTGGCTAACCACGGTGGCTATAAGTATTCATATAGAAAATAGCATTCGAAATACAGTCGAGAGCGTTCTTATAACATACAAGAATAAGCGTAAGCCAAGCAAGGAACAAAGCAAGGAAATAGTATCGAGGTTATCTCGAACTGCGGCCGTTACAGCCTCTGTTTACGTATCCACTCGGCCGGCCGTGTTTACATTACTCGAACGCCCCAACCGCGTCGCTTAGCTAAACCGCTTCGACTCGCCTGGTCGTATACTATAGTCGAAAATCTTTACTGAATATTAAATTCCTTCTCTCTCTTGTCGATCCAGACGTCGACAAAATTTTACAATGCTTCCCGCAATCTGATAAATAATTTTCACAATTTAGCAATTAATTTTCAATAAATAACGTACAACATAGAGTTTTACGAAGACAATTGAAATTTTAATTAAATTAACAAAACAAAACCCAAGTGTGCCCCACGTTGGGCGCCAAATGAGACAAAATCTTTTCCCGTCTAACTGAATTGGAAAGATTTTTCACCCGACGCGGCTGGATCAAGGCTGTCGGGGCTCTGATTGACGAATTTTCCTTTTTTTCTAAGTCGACAAATTTCGACTGAGTTGGGCGCCAGCTGGTTCGGTCCAGCAACCTTAACTATCTAGTTTTTTTCGACAAGAGACATCTTAACCCCATGAGGGGGTACTTGGACGATCCGAGTAGGAGAGCGGGAAGTGAGAAAGAAGGAAGCAAAAGCGTTTCACAAATATATTTTCAGATTCGACTTACAGTTTGGCGTGACACCGTTCCTTTTACTCGACTCGAATGTTCGGCACGACTCCTCGCTAGTCGACTCTGGACACAAGTATCCTCACACACAAGACCCTTACAACGTCGACTACAATTCGCAGAGTACTCAGAGATCTCCAGACAACACACTATCCGCTCACGCAACGTGCCCTACGCAGAGTGACGTATTATCGATCGTCTCGCGATCCCATCGACTCGACGATCTCGTATCGCGCGCACGCGCTCGATGTTCTCTCCTCGTCACGCGTATCGTCATCGACTCTCTTCGTCTCCCGTGAGCCCTAACTATAGGTGCCGAAAGTATATCAATTTCGGGTCGTCGCAGTGTCTAGCGCGCGACAAAGGTTTTCGACTTCTTACAGCTACGCGATGTTGCCGTACTTAAAATTACGGACTGCCGAGAAGTCGCGCCGATTCTGCTACGACGTTGACAGATCGAAAACTCCTGTCACATAAGTTTTAAGCCAATAAAACGACTTTACTAGACATGATTTGATTCGTTAAATTAATTTGATCAAGTTCTACGCGATGCAATTCGTTATATTAGTTTCATGTCTCAATATTTGACAATTTATCGCAAAAAAAAAGCAAATATCCGTTGCGAATAATAATAATCAATTTGTATAAAAAAGAAATGTTCGAAAAAGACATTCGACGAAGGTTCAATACTATGAATGAATTTACATAACTGATAAATGTTTTTCCGTCACTTTCCGTTTACTTTCGAAATGAAACGCGGACCGCGACGTATAAACATACTTCATCCGTAGCGCATAGCGCGAATTGTAAATACACTTGATACGGAGCGCGTAGCGCGACGTGTACCCCTGTGAGTGCCTTAAAAAATGTCTCGAAGGGACATTTTTCGGGGGGTTTGGGGGCGGAAGCCACCAACAAGCGCCATGCGCCCGCAGGGCGCTGAGACGCTTGTTTTTATTATTTTCGAATCCTTTGTCCACTGTAATTGGTCGGTTTCTTGATCGTCTTGGGTCGGTTTTCGATCGGCTTATTATTCGTTTTCATAATCGAGCGTCAGAATAAAGAAACGTGTTCGTGCCTGCTTCTCGTATGCTCTCGTCTAACCGACAAATGTAGCTGTAGATACTTTGTTTACGAAACATGCGCGTATCGGCTTCTCGCTTCCCCTCGGCGTTCAACCGTCGAACGTACTACCTTTAGATACTGTGTTTACTGCAGCGCTTCGGAAGATTCTCCGAATCGAGCTACAAAATTTTAGCGAATATTCATCGAGTATCGAACGTCTTTGTGTTTCGAATAATTGACGGCATCGTCGCGTTATTTTTTTTTTTCACTATCTCAATCAATTTTATGATCGAAAATATTATTTCTCCAATGAGCCGTGTATGTCTGTATTCAAATCATTTGTTGAGAGAACAGATCAATGTATACATATGTATCGTATACGGTGGTGATATCGATTACAATACTTTTCAGCGGTACCGATAACAAAAACGAGAGCAACGGGTAACATAATTCGTATTAAGCTGGATATGAGAACCATCTATTCGACGGAAGCCCTGTATTCGAACGGAAAAACCTCGAGTGAGACGAAAGCTTACTCATAACCTCGGCAATTAATCGCGGACGAGACGCACAAAGGACAAATCGTTAAGTCATTTTTATTTAATTCTACAAAACTTCCTTCTCGTCAGAGTGATAGATGCGATCCTTATATATAAAGCCATAATCGATCGTAGATCGGTCGTTTGGTTCAGTCGGTCGATTATTAGTATTATCGGTTGTAATAGTTGTCTAATCGAAAAATAAAAATTCGAATCATCGATTAAACTACCGCAATCATCGCGTTTTCACCAAGGGTTGACATAATAATTTGTTTAAATAAAATTATGAAATTTAAACCGTATCGATTCACACTATCAGTCAAAACGTTATTCCGCTTTGCAGACATAATGGAAAGAGACGTTGAAGAATGGGGAAAAAATTATTATTCACGCTTATTGATTATTATGCGTTCGAGTTAGTCCGCGATAGAGTCGATATTGCAACGGTACCTTCAACAATATCGAATGACGTGTGTACGGAGGAGCCTATAATCGACTATGCTAACATTGTAACTTTAACATCGGATTCATCGGTATCGTTCGTTGCTACTACAACCGATTGTTCAAACATCACCAAAAGTACGAACGTAATCGACGATGCCATACCGTCCACGTCTAACGACAACCGTGGCACATCCGATGTGATCGTGACGAGGCCGTTCTCGCTCTTCGACATTCCTTTCTACCGCGAAGAATTGGAAAACGCTAATCGAGCATACCACGTTTCAATGCAGTCGAGACCACAAAAATGGGCAGTGCAACAATCGCAGCGATTGGCAAAGGCTACTAACGGAAACCCAGCAGCACCAATGCCGTTATCGTATAATTGCTGGAACTGCCTACAATTTGGTCATTTATATTCAATATATTCCTTGCCAATGAGCGATGTTCCGTATTGAAAACGATGCGGTCGACGACCATTCACGATAAAAACGTGCCCTTACCATGGCGAATGGTACATCAAGAAGGGTGGAATGTTCGAAGCGAAAACTCGCGATTCAAATTTCACGAGCAAATTCGTTAGCATTCTCCCGAAAAGCCCTGCTGCGTCGGATCGATTCGAAAGAAAAGCTCCGAGTTCCTTCAAATGTTAATAAATTCGTTTAAGAATTCTTCATATCGACAAACCGCGTGTCATCGTTAACCAAATAAACTTTGTTTTTTCAATTATCAACGTTATTAAAAAACAGTGTCATTTTCGTTGCGAGATTTTTTTAAATACTTTTCGATTTTGTTTCCTTTTCGTTGGTCGTAAAAAAAAAATTAGAGATAAATGTTTTTTGTTTCACCACGAATGTTTTTAATTTCGTCAGATATAACAAAATAACTGTTTCATTGACAATATGTTTTTCGAAAAATAATGGAGCATCGATCGCATAGTACTGACAATTTGACGCGGAAATAATACACTGTATCATAAATTCATGGAATAGCAGAAAAATTAAAAGTATACATTTTTTTTTCATTTACATTCCCACTCGACGACAGCAGCCTCGGGCCAGCTATGTACAGAACGAAAACGGGTACATTGCAAATAAATTCATGACTCTGATATGAACCGTTTATTCCTGAAATCGCAAAGTTCTCGCGTTATTAAAAATTCTGAAAGGAACGGTATTAAACGCGTACTCACAGTGCGTAAACGTCCGATTCTCAAACCGTAAAAAATTGAAGCTTATTACATGTCGGTATGTCGGGATTGGATGCAAAAAAATGTCAAAGGTAATGCAACCGGTTCATGTTTTATGTAGGTAAGTCACGTGTCCGGCCCGTGGATTCTCATAATAAAACTGTCATGGGACTGAAAGTTTCGATTCGAGTTGCTCGCGGTGACATTTCACAGAAGATTCTCAGCAGATTGACTCGGTGCGCCTCGGTATGATCAGACGAGTATCATTTCGCTCACTTTTTTTCCGTCCTCGGTATTCCGACGGTATTTCCGACTCGGTGCGCCTCGGTATCACCAGACGAGTATAATTTCGCTCACTTTTTTTCCGTCCGTCTGTATGTGTAACAAATGTACATGACTCATACAATCCGAAGCATACAGTTTGGGTAGGGGCATTTGAAATTTTTTTTCGTTAAACAGTAGTTACAAACCGACAGAGGTCGACGCGTTTCTCTCCCAGCTGTTCATCGAATATATACAAGTGGACCGTGTCGCAGGAAGTTAAGCGCCCATAGTGTTAAATTTTGCAATCGTGAAAAGAACGACACTTGTTAATACTCGTTACAGGTATAATTGCCGATTCATCGAGTCGAACACTCAAAATCGAGTATAATGATCACTTGCTCAGCAACCAAGTGAATCTCTATTCTTCGTGACTCGACTCGATGAATCGGCAATTATACTCGATTTTGAGTGCTTCAACGTATTCAATTGCAATGACTGATTTCGCCGACTTTTCTGGTAATAAACTCTCATATTCTTATTGGTCTCATTTATTTTGATTTTTTACAATTTGCTCCCATTGCAATTGGTTCAAGTGCGTCTAAATTTATTTCTTCCTTTATTTTTTTCAAAATATTTCGTGACGAATAATTTCACATGTAAGCCGCATGACAAAGAGAGACAGTGATAATATCAGTAGCCTTAATTAACAATTTTTCCATGATTACTTTTCACCTATTAATTATCTTATTAATTCCTTTCTTTTATCTTATTAATTTCCAAAATTTATCTGACAGATGAAAGTTTCAATGATACCATAAATAATGAAGGCCTCAGTTCGAAAAAAAAAAATTAAAATCGCATTTTTTTGGACAAGCATTATTCTCATCGCACTCGGTGGAATTTATTATGGGTTCGGTGCAATTTGTCGATTGATAAGAGACAGCTGACGATTTAATCGAAGGATTAAATTAAGGATTAAAACAGTCGACCTGGCGATTTGGTCGACTGTTTTTCGAGGGTCGGCGCATTCGAAAACTGATGACGTTTAGCCCGATGAAGCGACCATCGATGCGTTGTTCAGACGGTCGGTTTATCACCGAACCGTCGACATTTAGACCAATGAGGCGACCATCGATGCGTTGTTCAGACGATCGGTTGATCAGCAAACCGACGACGTTTAGACCGGAACCGCGACCATCGATGCATTGCTCGGACGGTCGGTTCTTCGTGAGCCGACGACGTTTGGACGAATGAAACGACCACATTTTGGGGTTTCGCGATGGTCGGTTTGTTCGTGAGCCAACGACGTTTGGACGAATGAAGCGACCGCATTTTGGGGTTTCGCGACAGTCGGTTCTTCGTGAGCCGACGACGTTCGGACAGATGAAACGACCACATTTTGGGGTTTCGCGACGGTCGGTTCTTCGTGAGCCGACGACGCGTAGACTGTGGAATCGACCACATTTTGGGATTTCGCGACGGTCGCTGAATCCACACAGGCACACAGAGTACAGAGGGTACAGAGTACAGAGGGACAGGGTACAGAGTTTATTGCTGTTTTTATTTATTTCTATAACATTATTGCATCTTGGCGTTTTCAATACGAAATATCTTAATATTTCAAACATACAGAGGTATCGAATATTGTTTTTTTTACCTCATAAGAATTATAAACGAATCTCGTAGTATTTTCACAACGATCAATAAACTCGAATTTTTTTTAAACGTATATTGAATTTCAATGACTATCAGATCGTTTTTGTTGTTTGTTTTAAAAGAAAAAAAAACGCAAGTGCTTTCGTTTGCATCGTGGCAAGACTCACTGCGCGTGTACGAAATATCATAATATTTAAAACATACAAAGGCATTGAACATTAATTGTATTTTTTTTACGTCATAAGACTTAAAAATCAATCTAGTAGCATTTTAACGATCATTAATAGACTTTATTTTTTTTCAAATGTAAATTCAGTTTCAATGACTATCACATTTAAAAGAAAAAAGTTTAAAAGAAAAAAAGAAAAACCCAAGTGCTTTCGTGTATCGTGGCAAGACTCACCTCGTGTCAATTCGGCGTATAACTTTTCTCATCTGCGCGTTAAAAATCGTTGTCTCGTCGTTGTCTCGTCGATACTCATCAACGAATGTATTTGCCTGTATTTCTTCTGTGCGTGACTTCGCATCATTCAGCTAGTCAAGTAACTCTCGATAATTTTGATTGATTATCATTAACGCGTCGAGAGTCGACGGCCTTTCGCTGTCGTGGCGTATTAGTTCATCATCACGAATCTTTCCGGTGATTTCATCCTTCTCGACGATGCAGTTCTCTACAATTTCCATTGTCCACTCAACTTCCGTATAGTTATCTGTAAGACAAAAATTGAAATCTCTTTTATATCAGACTTTAAAGATATATAATTAACATACTGTTATATGTGTACATTAATGAAACTCACCTCAATACGGTAGCTTCTTACACTATATTCATCCAATATACTTTAATATAAATCAAAATTGACCCCGTCATCGTTATCATCATCATCATTATCATGATAATCTTTTATCGGCGACAATGCTTCCGTTCGTCGCGTTTTTTTACGTTTCTCGGCCGTTGTTATTTGATTTTTACGTTTCGCATTTGTTGGCTGCTTGCGCTTCAAGTACTCCTCACGATTTTCCGGTGCGTACATTTCCCGATTGTGTTTAAGGTGATCCGATATCCACTTGCGATGATTCTTCTGAATATCGAATCGACCAGTCATCGGTAATTCTTGCATCTTTTGAAGGTCCCGACAGGTTTCTGAACATAAATAACAAGAAAATAATGTTTCCGATGATAGTACTTCTTTTTCCGACAAGTCGCTGGGGGCCATGCACAATGAGATGCGAGCGAGATCGTACTTGCTACCATTGCGATTTCTTTATTCGTCAGATTTCTGTACCCAGAATTTTTTTTTTTTTCGTTTTTGCGCAGCGCACGTTTCAACTGTTCGTCTTTGGTCCATAAACCGTCCATCACTTTGTTGCATCGCTTCTTCATGTCAGAGGTATGGATGGCGGAACAAAGAAACTCGGAGTCCATGGTATGATTGTTGAAAATTATCTAATTATTATTTCGTTGATTAATGATAAAAAATTCCGTACAACAACCGTTTTCTTATTTAAATATTCAATATTAACCTTGCCATCTTGAGACGGTTTCTCGTTTAATATATCGATAATATTACCGTCGCCGTTATTATTATTATCCGCAATCGCCAGCAACTTCGACACGCTCGATAGGATGTCTTCTACTTTATCGTTTAATGGGACCTTCGTGTCCTTTGTTGTAATTTGTTGATACTTTTCTTTGTAATAATCTCTGACGTTTTAATTTCGCAATCAACGCATTCGTATTTGCGGTATCTTCGTTTTCGGTATTACTGGAGTCTCGACCCGCAAGATCCTCACAACCGCTGTTGCTATCGTTTGGCGATAACTAATAAAAACAAATGTATTTTATTTACGGCAACGAAAAAAGTCACGTCAAAGTTAATGAACATGAAATTTAGCTGAATTTGTTATGTTCATTTATAAATAACAACAAAAAGAAAATATAATGCCATCCTCGATGTTATTGGTCGATTTTTCCTCGTATTTTTATTTCGCTAAATTATATTATCACTTCGGTGACTCGGGCCCGCAAAACTCTCGAAAGTACGGAATGGCTTTTCACAAAAAAAAATCATTACTCGTAACGAATATCATCATTTGGAAAACAGCAAATACCAAAAACAATACTACCGTTTCTTGAAGTTCCTTTCGTTTTTTAGCATCGCCCGAAGTGTAGGATAACTTTTGAATATCGACAATATTGTTATTAATTTTTATTATGTACGGAAAATGTATCTATTCACATTTAAATATATTGTGGATAAGTTCGAATTGCAACATCGATAAATCGAATATGCGACAAATAATTCGACCGTATTACCTTACCGTAATACCTTTTTTCGAATTGGAACGCGCGGTGTCGATGAAACAATGGTATTGCCACCATCAATGCCAGAACTTTTGTTGCTGACCGCGTCAGCTTCGTCGTTGGCGGGCGGTGTCATTATTTCCGATGATATGTTGTTGTTATTCTTATATTGAAACATCATATATATATAAGTCAATATCGGCATTATTTATCGCACGCGGAGGACAGCAAATGAGTTTCAAGATCAGTATAGTGTCTCAATGTATTGCGTGCATCATGCGTTATTTATCGAGATTTGTTCGGTGCGTGTGTACAGGTTCGTTTGTTTTTTGTTTGTTTGTTTTTTTGTTGTTTGTTTTTCCATACCCTTGTATGTACACTCACTGCAACAACGCACTATATCCATTCGGTCGGATATCAATATCCATTCGGTATATCAATTGCTGTCGTTGCAATTGTCATGTATCGCACACCTGACGATATTGCCGATTTCGTACTAAGAGTCTCAGTAACACAACAATATATTATCATATCACGTTTGAGCGTGATATATGCAATTTAATTAATCATGTTTATAATACGATACCTCGAATTCGGTATCATCATTCTGTCGTTGTATCACACGGATACTTGTTATCCTCGGTCGATTTTCCGAAGCAGGAATATACTCACTCTGAAAGTAGATTCAATTATTAATATCGAAGATATTTGATTGGCATTATCGAAATACCGATCGACTGTGAAAAGTTTTTGTTGCAGCAGATAAAGGTTTCTAGAACAGGAGAAGAGGAGAAGGATTTCTTATCGTTCGGAAAATAATAAATATCGTATCGCCTTCTGCTTTATTCGAAACACACAAAGAATACTTTATTGGAAAAAGATACGCAGTTAATACACCTCGCTCTTGTTGCATGTCGTAGACGACTACCCGATCTAACGGAACTGGAAGGCTCGGCAACGCGCGATAAAAAACTACAGCGCCCTCTATACCTCGGTTGTACGCGCATGCGCCTTTACTCGCGAGCACGAGACCCAAAATCCAACAGTTTTCATACCTTCTTTCCATTTGCGTTACAAGTCTCTTTGTTTCTCGGCGATGCGTCGAACGACAAATCCATCGACGAAGTGCTTTTCGCGACAACAGAATTGGATGACAACGGAGTTGGTCACTCGTTCATCTCATTCGTTTTCGGCGGTACCGTGATATCCGATGAATCATTCATCAATCCATTTTCGTCATTTTGCGAATGGCAATGCCGTAAAATAGTGACTTTTAACGTTACCGGTGATGAATGTGTTATATCGACTTTCGTGGTCTCGATCGACTCCGATTTTGTTGGTTTACAGGATGTTATTACTGTGTTACAGTGAATCGTTCCAATCGTGGAACGATTTAGCGCATCTGGCGATTATTTATTCGTGTACTCCGATGCTGTTGTTGGCGGCATCGATACTCCACTTTTCTGACAATGTCCTTCTTTATTATTTTCCGTACAATGAATCGTGGTATCGAACGGTGTAGTTGAATCGATTAATATAGCATTCGTTTCTTTAGAGGTCACGGTATCGATTTCATTCGGCGTATCGTATTCCTTTTGGAACAAAAATATTCTATATTTCGTATCATTATATTCCATTACCTTAGCCCAACGTATAATGATTATTGTACTTTATTGTTCGCAGATTCGACGCATTCGACAATGATTTTTTCCTCGTTTCGCTTCGATTTCATAATCGCTTCCTTGTTTTCTTTTATCTTTCGAAAAACAATAATAAATTCATTCAATACCGTTACCGAAAAAAGATTAATTTATACAAATTTTGTACCGAAACTTATTTTTTTAGCCGCTTCTTTTTTTTTTAAATTGCTCTCTGTTTGCTGTTGACCTTGCGCTTTTTAGCACACACGAATGTCGGTGTGAAACTTATGTTAGTCGTACCTTTATCCGTTTTCTACGACCTTGCGAAGGGGTACTCTTTTTCAAACGGGTTACTTCCTCCTTTCCTTCGGCGTAATGTTCTGTTTAAAATTTGAATTTTTTTTTTAATATTTTTAATACATTTTGAACATTACCGAAGACATTTTTTCTATATACTCACCGAAATAATTATTCAGGAAGGTGTTCACATATGATTTTGATTCGCTGTTCTCGGTTATCGTACTAGCGGCCGACTTGTTGACTTTATCTTGAAAGCTTTTTTTAACCACTGGGAGTCGCATGGTACAAGTATCCCATTATCGTTTCGAAATATTTTTTTCGGTTTGAGAAGTACAAAACGTTGAGGATGATTTATCGGAAACGATTTAAGCAGTATTATACAGTATTGTATCTCAATCGGTGGTCAGCGAAGCACAATACTGCGTCGTTTCTTTGACATGATATTTCCTGCAGACATCATGCCTACATCATGCGTCGTTTCTTTGGCAATATATTTCCTGCAAACATCATGCCAAAATTCAATTTTTAAATTTTTTTTATAATTTATAAATAATAACAAAAAGAAATTAGGCACCACGAAAACTTACCTGCTGGCGTGTTTTTATGTAGTTGCGTGTTACACTCACGTCGTTCAGCGCGATACCGGTAATCTTGAACTTCGATCGGGAAAAATTATTGAAAAAGATAAAAGTAACGATTGTATTTCTCCAAATTTGGACATTTTTTCACATATTCGAAACAAAAAAAAACCTGTCAGTACCGTTAATTATTTGGAACAAAAAGACGTTCGATATTCGATGAATATTAGCGACAATTTCGTATTACGCTCGACGGTTGGACACCGAGGGGATGCGAGAATAAAATATATAAGTAGTAGCTATTGCACAAAAAAATTACGCGTCGGTATCGCTAATTATTTCCAACAAAATCACACACGGCTCATTGACAAAATATATTCTGATTTCTATTATTTTTTTATAATAAAATTAATTGATATAGTGAAAAAAAAACAAAAATGACGCGTCGGTACCGTTAACTATCCGAAACACGAAAAGACGTTCGATACTTGATTAATATTCGCGAAAATTTCGTAGCTCGATTCGGAGAATCTCCCGAAGCGATATAGTAAATTCCAGTATCTACAGGTAATATGCTCTACGGTTGAACGCCGAGGGGAAGTAAGAAGCCGGTATGCGCACGCTTCTTTTTTCCGACACTCGATTATGAAAACCGACCGAAAACCGACTGAAGACGACCAAAAAACCGACCAATTACAGTGAACAAAGCACTCGAAAATAATTGATAAACTAACGCGATTCGTAAGGGAATGTCACTCACATATGCACACACGGTTCACGGAAAATAATATATTTAGATTTTGTTTTCAATCAAATGAATTGAAATTACGAAAAAAAGGAATCGAAAAATTCTTTATATGAGAATGTCAATGAATGTACACACAGTTTACTGAAAAACATTGTTCGATTTTTTTTTCAATAAAAAAAATTAACATACCTTGCCAAAAAGAAGTTTCCCGCGTCGGCACCGATAATTATTCAGTTTGATGAAATCACAATTGGTCGAGAGTTATGTTACGATATGTACTGTTATCCATCCTTAAGGAAGATAGCGAACGCATGACGTGAACACTTCAACACTGTTTCTCGAGATAATGAGATGCGAAGCGAAGAAACGATTTTTCGCATTCGCATCCGTGAACAATGGTCTGTTAATAGTAGTGTACGGCGCACAATTCGTCGTTTCGTGGTGGGCGTACATCACTTATTCCCTTTCCCTTCGTAAACGATATAAACGCGTGGAAATGGAGATGTGTCGCAAGCATTCAATTTTCATTGGCTGTGGCTCAGTATTGGTAAATGTTCCTTGTACATGATCCCCTCCCCGCGCCTCTATCAATCATCGCCAGCGAACGCTTCGAGACATTCGTCGTAGGAAGTCGTACGTGTCAACATCTCTGTGCATCGCGCGATTCCTCATTTTTCTTAAAAGTGATAGTTATATTGAAAAAAAAAAACTATTATAATCGTTTGTGAAAGTGCGTGAAATTAGTGATTTTCATTAACCGATAGCGATGGATGCGTGGTCGGTGTGTGGCTTCGGCGATCACCCAAGTCAAGCAATACTGTCCGCGGGCAGTTCTTGGATGGGTGACCGCTTAGCCACGCACTGGCTGGCGCATCAATCGCTGAGCGGGAGGTCAGTTTTTCTGAGACCTCGTTGTCCACTCTTAAGTAAATACTTTCGTGTGTACACCGCGGAATCAGGAGAACATGACCGACTGTACCGGCACGGGTTTTCCGCAGTTTCCCCGTGTCCATGGCAAATGCGGTACAGTGTAGCTAAATCGGCTGCGGACGGACTGGAAGTTAGGTAGCTTAGCGAAGTGCGGGTAGGAAGTGATAGGGGGTATCGGGAAGGGCCGTAAAACCCGAAAGGGATACGCTGGAAAAACTAAAAAAAAATCTAAAAAAAAAAAATCTAGTGATTTTCATTATCAACGAGCTCGAGAGGTCGTCATCATCATCATCAGCCGTCATCGCGGTAATTCAACGCCGGTAGTACGTAGGGGCATCGCGAATAATTGGTAATGTTCTTTACTTATATCAAATTATCAGTACTGTTGCTTGTAATGTTTTTAGCTTTCCCCAAAATTTTATTATTCATTCATAATATGTAAATTCAGTGAATCGCTCTTACGAAACGCATTAATTTTTTGATTATTTTCGAATGCTTTGTTCACTGTAATTGGTCGGTTTTTTGGTCGTTGGGGTCGATTTTCGGTCGGTTTTCATAATTGAGCGTCAGAATAAAGAAACGTGTTCGTGCCTGCTTCTCGTATGCTCTCGTCTAACCGACAAATGTAAAGCTATAGATAGTTTGTTTACGAAACGTGCGCGTACCGGTTCTCGCTACCCCTCGGCTTTCAACCGTCGAGCGTACTACCTATAGATACTGAGTTTACTGTAGTTCGCTTCGGGAGATTCTCCGAATCGACCTACGAAATTTTCGTGAATATTCATCGAGTATCGAAAGTCTTCGTGAAATAAAAAAAATGAAAAAATAATTTTTACAATGAACCGTGCGTGCATTCACTGACTTTTACGAATAGCGTTAATTTTTTTTATTATTTTCTGCTGAATTCTCGAATGCTCGCGCCTCAACGACAAATGTACCTATAGATAGTTTGTTTACGAAACGTATAAATATTGGTATAAATGCCACGAGATTCCGAATCTATTACTGAAACGGTTATTGAAGTTTTAACGTGTTACATGCATTTTGGATGCGCTAATATTATGGCATTAAAAATTATTCAGATAATTACGCAAACATTAAAGCGCTCTTTTGTTGAGACTACATTCGTTTGTAATGAAGGTTTTTTTTATATTTGCGCAATTATTCGCAATGTCATCGATAATGGAAAAACAAGAATTAAAAATGTATCGCTATTCATTAACGCGAATCGAAAAGAAAACGGAATGGAAATCCTTAAAATTTTGACTGACGTAAACACAAAAAAAAAGTGTTACCGCTGATGCAGGCAAACAAACAGACTTATCAACATTAATTAAATACGTTAAAAATTATCGTAGTCCAATTTTACGTCGTTAATGTAGATAGAAGCTATCGTGTCGTTATAGTCAATCCATACGTTCTTCATTATTTCGCATGCGTTTTTTCGTTTCAACGTTTTCCTTGTTATCGTCGTTCAATTTGTCAACGACTTTGCCGCTTGACAACTCTAACTCGCTATCACTGGATGTCGATTCTGCCGTATTTCTAAAATTCCTTCGAGCGAACACTGCGCATTTTTTTTTCTTCGCGTTGCTTCAAACTGTAGCTTTTACGTGTCCTTCTCTTCTTCTTATTTTTACCCTCATCATCGCGATGCTGACTATGCTTATTCGCACTCTCCATCATGCTGTTGACATGACAAAAAAAAATCAAAGCTTAAATTTTTTTTCATTAATTTCATTCTGTCGCGTTACGACTTCATTATGTACAGCAAGCAGGTCTCGTTAAAAAAAAATGACTTTCACTCGATGTTTGCCTATAAACGAAATGGCGCGACTCCAATAGAATTAATTCTACAGTGATTTCAAGAATATATTATTTTTTACGATATTATTATTTTGCACGTCGAGCAGCGGCGTCGCGATGTTACTCACGCGATCGATACACCATTCGTTGTACAATAATATGCCGAGAAAAAGTTTATTCCAAACTATTGAAGATATTTAATGGATTGCATATGTCGGCGATATAAATTTTTGTTAGGAATGCATTAATATCATAGACGATACAGTGAGCTACTTTCGCTAACAACGATACATTATGACATCCACTATTATTACAATTATTCATGTAACATTCAATTGTCACACCTACGTACAATTATAAAAATGATACACACATACATATGTGTGATATAACGCGGCGCGATTATATTTTCGAGACGACGAAAAATTAAACACATAGATACGCGCCGAGCGTCGAAACGTTAAACTATTACACGCGTGGGGTTGTTGTCGAGACGGGATTCGGTTTATCCGTGTTCGGCTTCACGTTACTCGGTGGGCCGCGGAGTTCTCGCATCACCAAGTGAGAATGTTGACATATATGATGCTGATGGATGAGACCTCTTTTTATTACATGCACTCTTCGTCTTTGTATTCTCCTTCGATTCATTGGTCGATTCTCTATTAATCGACATATGGCACTTAATCCGTAACATAAACAGCAGAGGGCTATGAGTATAACGTTCGTCCAAAAGAACGCGATTTTAATTAATTTTTTTTGTTCGGAACTGAGGCCTTAATTATCCTTGGTTTCGTTGTAAATGTCATCTGTCAGATAAATTTTGTGAATTAATAAAATGAAAGAAAGGAATTAATAACAGAAAAGTAACAATGGAAAAATTGTCAATTAAGGCTATTGATATTATCACTGTCTTTATTTGTTATGCGGCTTACATTCGGAATTATTTGTCACGAAATATTTTGAAAAAAAAAAAAAAAAATAAAGAAAGAAATAAATTTAGACGCACTTGAACCAATTGTAATGGGAGCAAATTGTAAAAAACCAAAATAAACGAGAACAATAAGAATACGAGAGTTTATTACCAGAAAAATCGGCAAAATCAGCCATTTCAATTGAATACGTTGAACCACTCAAAATTCTTAGCGACCAAGTAAATCTCTATTCTTCGTGATTCGACTCGATGAATCGGCAATTATAACTGTAATGAGTATTAACAAGTGTCGTTCTTTTCGCGATTGCAAAATTTAACAGTATGGGCGCTTAACTTCCTGCGACACGGTCCACTTGTATATGTTCGATGAACAGCTCGATCAAGCTGGAATCGCCAAATGGTCAAATCCAAAGAGATCCTATTGCATAATTAAGGGCTTATTTAGAGCTAATTTAATACCCTATTTTCGAATTTAATGCTTTTTTTATTTTTATTAAAATTGGTAGTGGTGCTAGGTTGATATCAAGCTACAACCGCCACACAGTAAATCACTGTCCAATTAATCTAATTATAATTTAAAGTAGATACAAATTCAAGGCTCTTTATAGGCTCTTCAATGAAAGTACAATCGAATAAATCGAACCAGTCGTTCTCAAGATATTCGTCGCCCAAAATTTTGCGCTTTCAGGCGCATTTCTGTTGTACGAAATTTCGGGAAATGCCTATTCTATAATTAAAGGTTTGTTTAAAGATAAACCAGTACCGTAATGGCAATTTTAATATTCGTCGTTTTTTCATTAAACAGTGTGGTGGTGCGAGTTTGACATCAAACTAGAACCGCCACACCGTAAAACACTATCCACTTAATGTAATAAAAATTAACCTCGATAAAAATTAAAGGCTCTTTATAGGCTCTTCAATGAAAGTACAAACGAATGAATCGAACCAGTCGTTCCGAAGATATTCGTTGCTCTAAACGTCGCTCTCTACGATAGAATCCTAGAAGATTTTTGTTACGTTATCGTATATAATTTTGGTAAAATCCTGTTACATAATTAAAGGCTTGTTCAAGGCTAAGACGATACTGTATTTGCAAATTTAATATCGGTCTTTTTTAAATTAAATCGTGTGGTGCTAAACAGATATCAAATTGAAACCGCCACACTGTGAAACTATATGAAAATTCATTCAAATCAACAATAACATTACTTCAAAATTAAAGGCTGTTTATACGCTCTTTAATAAGACTATAATTCAATGGCTCTTCAATGAAAGTACAATCGAATAAATCGAACCAGTCGTTCTCAAGATATTCGTCGCCCAAAATTTTGCGCGTCATGATCCGCCGCCGTGTCAGGAATCGAGACCCCCGCCGCCTCGATCCCGCTCGTTCAGGACTTAGAATACTTTCGGTCAAAGCGGTCGGGGGAGGGGGATATTGTAAGTCCCCCTTAGAGGGACAGAATATTTTCGGTCGAAGGGGGCGGGGGAAATCCCCTTAGAGGGACTTAGAACATTTTTCTGAAGGGTCGTGGGAGGGAAAGGACAAAATATTCTAAGTCCTTCAAAGGACTTAGAATATTTTTGGTCGAAGGAGTAATGGCGAAGGGGGGGGGGGGGGGGGGAAAGATATTCTAAGTCCCTTTAAGGGGGACTGACTAAGTAAAAATACAAAAAAAAGCGGCGGCGACCGCCATTGGTGAAAAGTTACGGCGGTATTTTTATAATTTTAATAAAAGAAAAGCGAGCGCGCGTATCGCGCGAGCCCGGGGAAACTCTAGTATATATATATTGTGACGGGACATTTTCACCTTCGAGTTAAGACCAAATATCCGTTGACTCATTCGAGCGCGACGAAGTAAACAGCCACCGATATAGTATACCGAGCTCGGACGGCGCTCGAATTAAATTTAAATTGGCCACGCCTTAGCGTCGACGGGCCCAAGCGATCTCACGCAGAGATAAGCCTTCGCGACCGTTAGGAGAAACAAAAACGCCCCGCGCGCCCCTAGATCTCTTGCACCGACAAATACAGTGGAGAGACAAGACGACGACGCCGTTACAAATTTCAATTGGAACTCAAAAGTTACGATAAAAATTCGGTTATGTGACGTAAACGTCCTTCTCCGAACGCACGTCACGTGACACGAGATTTGAGGGTATAAAAACCCGAACCTCAAGATCTCGAGACTTATTCTATCATATAATATCGCTCATTAAGCTACTTACGTGCTCAGCACCTTTTAATTTAACTAAATCCGATCGGCATGGTCAGCATACGGCATAGCGCCGTCCTGATCATACGATCCGCTAAACAACCCCCGGCCTCCTCAATGAAACTCGTCGATCCTGCTCGCGAGCATCCCAACTCCCGACAGTTACGACGTGCGGAGTTGTTGAATAGTTTTGTTAGGTAAACTCTCGAATTACGCGCTCGTTTGCCGTGTTAACTTTTGTTTTACTACGTCTTTATATTTCTATATTTTTCCATATTTTTCATCAATTAATTCTCAATCCGCGTTATCGAACCAAAGTCGCGTTGACGCAAGCATAATCCGCTCAGCGCACGAAACGCTTCATTATTATTTTCTTTTGAACTCCTTTTATTCGAGAAGCGCGAAAACCAGCGACTCGAGTCTCGCGACCGAGGAGCGCAACATCAACAAACGCGTTCCTTCTTGATTCGCACCGTTGCGTAACACGGGACTTAATCGCTCGATTACGAAACCGCTCGGTAAATATCAACTCCGGAATTAAAGAGCCGGATCCCTTAAGTATTTCCTACGCTCGAGAGTCGTAGGTATTTAAATTTCGGAGAAATTCGCCTATTGTCGCCTCTATCCCATGCTATCGCAACCGCAGACATAGAAGGCGACCACGCGCAGAGCCCGGATATCGGACGAGCAGTCGGAACGCCAGCGTGAGCTACTGCCGACCGCACACTCGCCGTTATTACGGAGACAGTCCAGTTTTTTTTTTATATCTAGCCGAAAATACGACTCGAGAGCAGGAAGCTTAAAATCAAAACAAACGAAAACTCGACATCATAATTTTCATCATTTCGTAGGGAGGCCTATGATGAATGTGTTTCTCGGTCAACAGACCCGGTGAGAACCGACACTCTGAAGCTTCCTTTATCTAACATCGTACAGACAAAGAGTAGGGCCCCGTAGACGAACCCCGGTTAGAAAAAAAAAGAAAAATTTTGTAATCGAAATCGCAAACCTAACAGAACGGCAATTTCGATAAGATCACATTGGCGCCCAACGTGGGGCACGAAAAAAAAATAAAAATACGGTAACCCGTCATCAGCGGGGATTTAACGTATTTCTGTACGTCTTTTCCTCCTCGTTCTCTTCCGTCAGAGAAACTTGAATAAGTTATCAAAACTCGTATTGCGAGAGACCGAATAATTGAGAAAGAATTTTTCAATTATTGTAAGATCGGGTAACACAAAAACCTGTAATAGGTCGATAATCAATATTAGAGCGAGGGCGCCAGCAATCGATGGAGATCGATTGCGCAGCGTTTGTCACGCAAATCTGAAAAAGCGCAGGTGCCAAATTGTTCTCCTAAGCGTCGAGGAGAATAGTCGGCAAAACTCGCTCTCTTTCCTCCCCGGAACCTCGTCGCGACCACACGTATTGTCTGGACTTTCTCTATTGTAATTTCGACACGTGGAATCCTTCGTAAAACCTGGCCAGGTTTTGAACTGTTACTCACTTGAGATCCTGGATCAATTGGAAGTGCTGAAACTCCAAAATAAATAACGAAGATATCCGACCTGGGGAGGGAGAGCCAACGAATTTTCACCGACCCGATATACGAGATAAGTACATTACCAAGAATTGTGATTTTGAGAGACGATTGTGAGCAATTATAGATTCTGAAATGTTGAACGGTATTGTGCTTGAATGAATTATATTTTATGTGTGTTTTGTGAGAAGTATGAAGACGAGCGATGGTTGTTTATGAAATTATATTTTACTAAGAAATTGAGATTCAGGAATATTGGCTTAATTATTGATTAAAAATCGCACATTATTGAAATCTAAATTGGAATTATCATTATTATTATTATTATTATATTATCAGAACGTTCTATATTTTACATTATCTATCGCGATAGCTCATCGAACGTCGAACGGCGCGGTGCCAATGATAAACACGGCCCAACAGATCACCGCTTTCACGAATTCAATTGTAATATCGGCCACAGGGTCGGTTCCTACACCCATAACCCAAAGGAGCGAATACCAATTTCCCCCTACGTCATTCGTCTCATCATATGCGCTACCATGGAATAACGGTGCAGTCGCCGAAACAAATATTCCTGATCCTGATGTAAATTCCTTAACGAACAATGAACCCGAATCGGGTGCAGTACCGCCGACTCCGATTAACGTACGACAGACGAATAGACAGATTAACTTGTTGCAAGAAATTCTCCGAGAAATCAACGAAAATCGCCGAAGTGAGAATGCTGTTCTATCGAAACGAATCGATACCATGGCGAGCATTTTCAAGAAACGTATTGACGGAGTTCGGCAATTCACCGAAGATACGCTGGCGGTCATCCACTCCGATTTGGCGATGCTGTCAGAATCGTTTCTTAATCAACAACGAGAGGATAGGGCAGCAGGCGCGTGTGCGCAACCGGCGCAGCAGCACCTTGTCGACTTTTCGTTGCCGACGACTACCACACACGCTCATAACGTAAGAGAGGGCTCTGTGAATAACTCGCAATATGCTTCACGAAATAATCCCAATATTAATTCGCAATCGTACGGTGCGAATACAGAGACTTCGCAAAATGCTTCACAAACGAACTCGCGCTTTACGGTGGCGAATACATCGAGCTCGCAAATAATATCACCGGCGAGTGACTTGAGACGATTACAACAGAATGTAAACGTAGGAGCGCGACAACGCTCATCGACTCGTGCGAATATTCAAGAGCAAATCGGACTCGATCTCACGCACGTGCTAGATAGAGAAATCTCGACGTTACGCCAATAATACGACGGACTGAACGTAAACAATCCACATGACGTAACATACTCTGTTGCTCCATCTGAACCTTTTCCCGTATCGAAAACCTGGGGGGCACCAAAATTAACGGCGTCTGTTTTCAAAGGCCAACCGAGGGAGCGCCCCATGAAATTCCTCCGTGAATTTAAAAAATATTGTGAGACACTCGGTAACCGCTACGAATTCAAAATCTTAGTAGATCAGAGCTTGGTTCATCTCGCGAGCGAATGGTGGAATCTCGTGGAACCTGGCGTGTCAGACTTCCGAAACTTCGAGTATTATTTTATACGAAGATTTTGGAACGAAGATGTACAACACCAGGTGCATGAGACGCTTGATTACGGCTGGTATAGGACCGAATCAAAGCAAACTTGCATGTCATATGCGATCAGGATTATCGGCGAAGCTCGAGGGCTTAATCCCAAGCCAACCGACGAGCAGATAATCCGAAAGTTGTCGAGACACTTCACGGACGAAATCCGCAGTGCGATATTGGCACGCGGTATCCGAAGTGTGACAACGTTCCTCGATTTCCTTGAGTCATTTGACCAAGGATGATCCATAAACTCGCAACGAAGACGTTATGAGACCCCTCCCGTGACAACTGTTGTCCCAGAGAGGACACTGAAATACACGCGTACAGGCGAAGCGCCTCGCCCTGCCGTCAACCCGTCTCGGGATACGACGATGAAGAATCCTCCGGCCAAGGCCAGCGAACCGACCAAGCGTAACATTCGTTCCATCAAGGTCGAGAAGGAGGAAGATCTCATCAATCTAGATGACGATGATAATGCGACGAAGGAGTCGGAAAACCAGTCAGCGTCGCAGCAATAACGGCGTCCCTCCGCGCTGTGACGCTCGGTTACGGGGACAGCACGAGAGACTGTCTTCTCGAACCCGAATAAAATTTAACCGAAAACGTGGCAACTGCGCAATGCCCGTTGTTGATGATCTAGATTGAGTCAATCCGAGTCAAAGCGCTGGTGGATACTGGATCGCAAGTGAGCGTCATATCCGACAAGTTTTCTAAAAAGCACTTCGAGTCCCCAAAAAAACGTCCAACCCTTCCGTTGACTGGCGTTACGGTCACAACTGTTACGGAAAAGAAAACTACTCGAGTAACTAGGCAATGCTTCGCCAATTTAGTTTTCGAAGAGGCAGTGACGACGGGAATACTTCTCATCGTCCCGAACTTGACTACCGATTGCAAAATGCCGAATGAAGATAGGAAACAAGCCCCAAGACGAACGTAATCACCTCGTATCCCAAACGCTCACGATGAGTATTTCAAAAGAGGAAAATCCCTCTAACTTTGAAGGAACGGGAGCCGACGATGCGAAGGACAATTTTCCCTCGCAGGCCATGATATAGAATGAAGCGAAGAGCTCGCTCTCGCACGACAAGGACTCAAACTTATCCGAAATGATCGGCTGGGATGGCAATCTCCACTGGTATTGAGGACGAGTATATCGTTACCTATAGGGAAATATTAGAGAAAACCTTAGCAGCCGAGTGGTCGTCACCAGAGCAACGCGCCGCCCTTGAGCAATTGCTAAGAGAACATCACCGAGTATTCGATAAACGCCCTGGAAAGCTCAACTCGTATGAGCACGTGCTTGTGGTAAAACCACATGAAACTTTCCAGGCGAAATCTTACCCGATCTCTCTCGCGTATCGCGACAGCGTGGACGAGGAAATTCAACGAATGCAAAACCTACATGTGATACGTCGCCCATACAGCGCGTATTGCAACCCTATTCTCGTGGTCGGAAAAAAGGATAACAGCGTCCGACTATGTCTCGACGCGAGAAAAATAAACGAAATTCTTATGGCTGACAATGAACAAATGGAAACTCCAGAAAGCCTGTTCCAAGAATGTACTGGGAAACCATACATCTCATCTCTCGATCTCACGGCAAGCTTCTGGCAGGTACCGTTATCCGAAGAATCTCGGAAATACACAGCGTTTATGCATCGAGGTCGATGTTACGAATTCTGCGTAACGCCCTTTGGCTTGAAAACAAGTACGGCCAGTCTCGTCCGGGGTCTACAACCAGTACTCGCGGGATTTGACAACATTACGAATTTCGTAGATGATCTTCTGTGAATGTCTGAGTCATTCGAGCAACGCGTCGAAGATCTCGGAAACTTGTTTACTCGATTTCGATAGCACGGATTAACGATTAATCTCGTGAAATCGAATTTCCTCCGAAAGGAAGTGAAATTCCTTGGACACATCCTCACTCCGAAGGGTATCAAACCCGATGCGGGTAAAGTCCAAGCCATTCATGACTCTTCGAGACCAAAGAACGCAAAACAATTGAGAGGCTTCTTCGGTCTAGTAAATTACTACAGTAAATTTACCCTTGAGCATGCAGGTACAACTACTCCGTTAATGCATCTGATCCGCAAGGTCACACGATGGAAATGGGGAGAGGAGGAAGACAAATATTTTCAAATAGTAAAAGATAAGTTTTGCAACTCCGTAATGCTTCGCTATCCGAACAAAAATCAACCGTTTTATCTCGATACTGATGTAAGCGATTTCGCATTAGGAGCGGTCCTGTTCCTGCTGAACAAGGAAGGTGAACCACTCGTTCTCCAGTTCGTGAGCCCTACGTTGAAAGGTCCAGAAGTGAGGTATTTCACGACGGAAAAGGAACTCCTCGCTATCGTTTGGGCGTTACAGAAGTTCCGTTCTTACATGTTGGGGCCACGTGTGTTTATCACAACGGATCACACTGCCCTAACTTTCTTGCGAGAGTGCAAACTGTCTCACGCACGTCTGACTTGTTGGACGATGGCATTGCAGGAGTACGATCTCATGATCGAGCATCGACCTGGCAAAGACCATATTGTCGCAGACGAACTAAGCCGTCCGCTTAACATCAAGAAGCAAAATCAACAAGAGATCGTCATTGCCTATCATGCAGGCGAAGTCTCTCCTGATTTAACGTCCCTCGTGACGCAATTCGAGACGATACAAGGGAAAGATAATAAACTCGCCGCAATCATCAAATCAATTGCCGAAGAACCCAATAACTCGCGTTATATCGCCAAGAGCAATATCCTGTACCGAATCATCGGAGAACGAGAATGCGCGGTCATTCCGAAAAGCTCGGCGCACATTTTGATACAAACGTGTCATGAGATGTACGGCCACGCGGGGGCAAAGAAGTGTTATCTACTCCTTCGCGAGGACTTCTATTGCCCAGATCTCCACCGCACTACGAGGAAACTTTTGGCAAGCTGCGTCACCTGTCAAAAGAAGAAAATGTATACTCGTAGGCCATATGCCGAAACATCCTTCCCAATCAACCGAACGAAATCCTATCGATCGATTTCTACGGCCCGCTCCCGGCAGCGAAATACGGTATGCTACATATTCTCGCCGTAATCGACGTATTTAGCAAGCTTACGAAACTGTAGCCGATGCAGTGTGCTACTGCGGCAGCGTCCATCCGATGTCTCAAAAATGTCTATTACGTAAAATTCGGGAAGCCAAAAGCGATCCTAACAGACCAAGGTACACAATTTACCGGAGCCCGTTGGGCAGAACAGTTGGAAAATTGGGGAATTCAACGAATTCTCACTTCGATACGACATCCCCAGGTGAATCCGATCGAACGAACTAACCACGAACGCTCGCGATTCTTCAGGACGTTCCTGAACGACAAACACTCGTCGTGAACGAAGTGGCTCAACACGATAGAATCGTGCATCAATGAGTCCCCACACGAAAGCACGGGATGTATCCCAATTACACTGCATACGGGAAAACCTCCCACGAAGCCATGGGATCATCTCATCGAGAAAAACGAATCCCCAAATGTCCCTCAAGGAGACTGGTGGCGCGACGCACGTTGCGCAAAACCCGTGGAAAATACTCATCAGAGTACAACAGACAACATGCGATGACAAAATCTGTAATCGGTCAAAAGGTTTTGGTCAAAGCATTGAATGTTTCGCGCCCGGAGAAAAAGCTCATTGCAAAATTCATGGACGTTTACGAGGGACCGTATATCGTCAAGGAAATTGTTCACGAATCTTCGTACGTGTTGAAATATCTGAATAGTGAAAGGGAACGTGGCCTCTACCACACTCGCGATCTTCGACCGTATTATAAACCCGAAAGTCTCTCGGAAGCGGACGGAAAATCAAAACAAATACAAACTGCCGACCAGTGATCGATATTTTGATTTCACGGAACAAATATAGACCTCAGTTCTGAATAATCCGTCGAACGCGAGACACTCCATGCCGAACGTCGCGACGCAAACGGAGGAATATCCTCAGGGATGCAGTGAAATCAGTGCTCGACCGTATACGCGTTTCCTCGCAATACGTAACCGAAAGAGACCAAGTTGCCTTATCCAAAGCCGTTGCAAGCAAAAGAACGTTGAGCCGGACTATTTCGACCTATTTAAATTATACGGGGAGATCAACAACGATCTGCGAGCTATCGCTGACTTAGAAGAGGCCAATGAACAGGCAGTACACGGAATACTGCACGCCAAAACTCCCATGGAACATATCAAATTCGTTCCCAAGAAACCCAAGGTGAGAGTACTCTTTTATATAACCTCTGGATGGCGACCTAACCGGAAAAATCTCGTTTACATAATCGGAGACGTGATACTGAAAGGCGACTGGAAGACGATCATCCTGGGGAATCCGAAGAAGTACCGAAGAAGCCGATCGCCGGAACCGAGGTCCTCATCGAAGACGCGGTCCGAAGGAAACATAGTTTCACTCGCGTGCAAACGGGTACCAGAAGCATCCCGCTCGCGCAAGTGGAAAAAGGACAAAAAAATAATAATCTCGGCACCGAGTAGCACTCGAAATGTTATCGTAACTGTGATATATGTGAATACATGTGTGTACCGAAAGGTGGCAACCATGCCGAGAAGTGAGCAAGTTGGAGCCAGGATGGCTGACGAGTAGTCGACACGAAGAGAGTTCTCATTTAATAAAGTATCTACGATAGAAGAAGTGTAATATTTAATTGTGTTTCAACCTCAAACATTACATGGCGCAGTCGTGGATTCGAAAAAAAAATAGAAATAAGTCGACCGATCTCGAAGAGTATAGAGACGCACGACATACAGGCACGAGTGATAACGAGTTAAGTGACGAAAGACAGTTAGAATGACGAGTGCGAATTTGTCTGCTTCAAAACCGCCCGAGCCACTGAGCTTCGAGGGTAACGTGTCGGAAAATTCCATGAAATGGAAAAAGAAATTCGAAATTTACATAATTGCGACGGGGTCCTCAACGAAGACCGACCCGATCAAGGTGGCGATTTTGCTGCATACGATCGGAGACGAAGCGTACGAGAAATATGAAACGTTCGACTTGACGGTGGATCAACGGAAGAAGTACGATGACGTCATAGCAGCGTTTGAAAGGTACTGTGTCCCGAAGAAGAACGAGAGTATAAACAGACATGTATTTTTCCATCGTAACCAAGGGGAATCCCAGAATTTCGATATTTTTCTGACTGATCTGAAAAAATTAAGTGCGGATTGTGAATTTGGGGACTTGAAGAACAGTTTGTTAAAGGATCGAGAAATTGGTGGAATTCGGGATAATGCGGTAAAAAGTCGATTGTTGCGCGAAGAAACATTAACTTTAGTTCGGTGTGTTAAATTGTGTCAAGCTGCCGAGATAGCGGAGAAACAGCTCCAAACGCTAAGAAATGAGCCCGAAAAAGTCGATGCGATACGATTTCCAAACAGTAATAATAAAAGTAAGTGGCGAGGTTACGAGAGAAAAAAAGCCTCGCCAACATCGGGCGAAACGAAGGAATATCGCAACCGTTATAACGTGAAGATGCAGGGAGAATCAAAACAAACTGGGAATCGAGACGACAGCAATTGCTCGAAGTGTGGCTATTCTCGCACATACAGGAGCTGCCAAGCCTACAACAAGCGCTGTAGCAAGTGTCAGAAGATGAACCACTTCACCCAAGTCTGCAAAACAAAGACGAGAGGTATCAATACCATTGCCGCGCAAGAAGAAGACGACAATTCGTATTTGTTAGGTAGTATACATGTAGCGTCTATAGGATTTGAAGAGTGGCTCGAGCCGATAACATTTCTCGACTATAATACACAGCTTACATTCAAAATAGATTGCGGTTCATGTTATAATATATTGCCGAAAAGCTATCTGGACGAGAATCATATTTTTGTGGAAATAGTTCCCTGTAAACAAAAATTCACGGATTATAATAAAACAGAGGTTAAAGTCCTTGGGAAAATTCGGTTGCAGAGTAAAATCAAAGATCGCGTAGAGTGGCTTGAATACTACGTAGCCGATGACTGTGATAGAAACCACGTTACTAGGATTAAAGGACTCCGAAAAAATGAAATTGATTGCGCGGATAAATTCGATTAAAACTGTCGACTCACTCATGCAGGAGTACAGCTATGTGTTTGAGGGTCATTGACGTCATTGACGATATAATAATATGGCCCCCAAACGTTGCAGAACACCTAGAAACGCTACAAAATATCTTTAATAAAGCGCGAGAACACAATATTAAGTTAAATCACAATAAGTGTAAAATAGCAAAGAATAAAGTGAAGTTTTTGGGCCATGTTTTCTCGTCAAGAGGTATCGAGATTGATCCGGAAAGAGTCGAAGCGATCGTAAAAATAAGGACTCCTAGAGATGCGGCTGAACTCGGTAGACTCTTAGGAATGGTAACGTATGTGTCGAAGTTTGTAGAGGGTTTGACGAATCTAACTGATCCGTTGAGAGGATTAATGAAACGCGACGCGGAATTTAAATGGACTTCTACTCACGAGTTCGCATTCGTTGAGTTAAAATAGAGACTTTGCAATAGCCCCGCATTGAGATATTATAATCCGAACATAGAATGCACTCTTAGCGTATACGCAAGCGGAACAGGTGTAGGCGCGGTGCTGTCGCAAGAAAATGTGCCGGTGGCGTACACATCGCGAGCTTTTACAACAACACAAAGATCCTGGGCTCAGGTAGAGAAAGAATTGTATGCTATAGAGTACGGGTGCGAGAGATTCCACAAATTTATATTGGGAAGACCAGTCAGTGTCGAGAGCGATCACAAGCCTCTGGAGTCGATTTAAAAAAAATCAGTTAACGAGATCCCAGTTAGGTTGCAAAAAATGAGGCTTCGAATACAGCCCTATGACATTAGAGTACATTATAAACCGGGTAAAGAAATGCATATAGCAGACACGTTGTCGCACTCGCACTATACAGTCGAACCCAAGGATGACGGAGATTTGAATAATTGTATACTGTTAGTAAATCACGATGATTACATGAGCGATAACCGAAAGACTGAGTTGCAACGAGCGACCGACTGTGACGAGGAGTTAACGAAACTCCGAGAAATGATTCGGTTCGGTTGGCGGAACGAAAAACGAGACGTATCAGAAATCGTGAAGCCGTCCACAACGTTCAGAGACGAACTCTGGAAGTGAAACGGGTTAGTGTTAAAAAATGATCGTGTAATAATTCCGAGTAGTATGCGAAAAAAAATGCTATCGAAATTACCGGCATGGTGACGCAAATCAAAAATATTGTAAATAATTGCGTAAAATGCAGGACGTTCCAGAGGAGCAACGTAAGAGAACCACTCATTACACATGAGGTGCCGAATGAGTCGTGGGGAAAAAGTGGGTGTTGATCTTTTTCACTTCAGGAGACGCGAATATCTTTTGATAGTTGATTATTTTTCGAAGTACGTAGAAATGGGTATGTTGACGAGTCTCGACAGTAGATCGATAATCGCTGTGCTAAAGTCGAATTTTGCTCGTTATAGCATACCGAAAATAGTACAGTCTGATGGAGGACCACAGTTTCGTTGTCAACAGTTTAAAGATTTCGCGAAAAGTTGAAAATTTACGCACACGATGTCCTCTCCACTGTACCCGAAAAGTAACGGAATGGTCGAGCGTTATTTGCAGACGGTAAAAAAATTATTAAAAAAAGCTGATCTCGACCAAACGGATCCTTACCTTGCGCTTCTGGAATACCGAAATACTCCGATATATTTGGTGATCGAATTGTCGAATAAATTAATGTTTGGAAGGTCTATTAAAGGTATCCTACCAAATTTTGATCTAAAAAACAGCGAGAGGAATGGAGAAGTAAAAAAAAAATTAAAAGTTCGACAAAGCATTCAAAAGTCGTATCACGATAGAATGTCGCGGGAATTACCGGAATTTAGAGTAGGAGAAAAAGTAAGAATAATGAATACGGACAATAAACGTTACGATCGCAACACGGTAGTGGTCGAATTAGCCGATAAGTCGAGATCGTACAATGTATTGCTTAACTCGGGAAATGTGCTTAATCGTAATCGCAATAGTCTTATCAAAGACTCGAATGTCTTAAGGTTTCATGCAGAGCCTGATGGAAACGAATTCGACGAAGAAGTTTGTGTTCAAACTCGAGCGGTAGATTGTGGCGGTCATGCCTCCCCAACGATAGTCGAAGAAAGCGCGGTAACGCCTGAGTTAGTGAATAATCACGAACGTCATGAACACGCGAGTAATCCTATTTGTCGAGAACTTGAAGCTGCGGCTAACAATTCTACTCAGTGTCAAGTCGTAGGTGCGAGTAGTGGTCCGATAACCACACGTAGAGGTCGAGAGATTCGAAAACCGGCGTATCTCAAAGATTACGAGTTAAAATAGATTCGTTGGACTGTTATGCGTTAAGCGCGTGTATAATTATTAAAGTAACGATTGTGATTAAGCATTTGTCAAAGTATGTGTGCATTAAGTGCGCTAGTCGATAACAATTGATTGATAAAAATAAAAATAATAAACTGGATAAGCGGTTGCTGTTAAACATTGTTTGTTTTGTAAAAAAAAGGGATGTGATATATGTGAATACATGTGTGTACCGAAAGGTGGCAACCATGCCGAGAAGTAAGCAGGTTGGAGCCAAGATGACTGACGAGTAGTCGATACGAAGAGAGCTCTCATTTAATAAAGTATCTACCATCGAATAAGTGGAATTTTTAATTATGTTTCAACCTCAAACATTACAATAACGATCAATAAATACGTGCGATAAATCCTCGCTTCGCAAAAAAAAAAAAAAAAGTATTTTTCTTGTGAATCGAAATCTCATATTCATCGGGGGGCAGCTGTGACGGGACATTTTCACCTCCGAGTTAAGAACAAATATCCGTTGACTTATTCGAGCGCGACGAAGTAAACAGCCACCGATATAGTATACCGAGCTCGGGCGACGCTCGAATTAAATTTAAATTGGGCACGCCTTAGCGTCGACGGGCCCAAGCAATCTCACGCAGAGATAGGCCTTTGCGACCGTTAGGAGAAACAGAAACGCCCCGCGCGCCCCTAGATCTCTTGCACCGACAAATAGAGTGGAGAGACAAGACAACGACGCCGTTACAAATTTCAATTGAATTTCAAAAGTTACGATAAAAATTCGGTTAAGTAACGTAAACGTCCCTCTCCCAACGCACGTCACGTGACACGAGATCTGAGGGTATAAAAACCCAAACCTCAAGATCTCGAGACTTATTCTATCATATAATATCGCTCATTAAGCTACTTACGTGCTCAGCACCCCTTAAATTAACTGAACCCGATCGGCGTGGTTAGCATACGGCATAGCGCCGTCCTGATCATACGATCCGCTAGGCAACTCCCGGCCTCCTCGATAAAATTTGTCGATCCTGCTCGCGAGCATCCCAACTTCCGACAGTTACGACGTGCGGAGTCGTTGAATAGTTTTGTTAGGTAAACTTTCGAATTACGCGCTCATTTGCCGTGTTAACTTTTGTTTTACTACGTCTCTATATTTCTATATTTTTCCATATTTTTCATCAATTAATTCTCAATCCGCGTTATCGAACCAAAGTCGGGTTGACGCGAGCATAATCCGCTCAACGCACGAAACGGTTCATTATTATATTCTTTTGAACTCCTTTTATTCGAGAAGCGCGAACACCGGCGACTCGAGTCTCGCGACCGAGGAGCGCGACATCAACAAATGCGTTCCTTCGTGATTCGCACCGTTGCGTAACACGGGCCTTAATCGCTCAATTACGAAACCGCTCGGTAAATATCAATACCGGAATTAAAGAGCCGGATCCCTTAAATATTTCCTACGCTCGAGAGTCGTAGGTATTTAAATTTCGGAGAAATTCGCCTATTGTCGCCTCTATCCCATGCTATCGCAACCGCAGACATAGAAGGCGACCACGCGCAGAGCCCGGATATCGGACGAGCAGTCGGAACGCCAGCGTGAGCTACTGCCGACCGCACACTCGCCGTTATTACGGAGATAGTCCAGTTTTTTTATATCTAGCCGAAAATACGACTCGAGAGCAGGAAGCTTAAAATCAAAACAAACGAAAACTTTATCATAATTCTCATCATCTCGTAGGGAGGCTTATAATGAACGTGTTTCTCGGTCAACAGACCAGGTGAGAACCCACACTCTGAAGCTTCCTTTATCTAACATCGTACAGAAAAAGAGTAGGGCCCCGTAGCCGAACCCCGATCGGAAAATAAAGAAAAATTTTGTAATCGAAATCGCGAACCTAACAGAACGGCAATTTCGAAAAAATCATAATATATATATGTATACTAGTGTTTCCCCGGACTCGCGCGCCAAGCGCGCTCGCTTTTCTTTTATCAATATTATAAAAATGTTTCATCAGCGCCGCAACTTTTCACCAATCGGGGTCGACGCGACTTTTTTTTTTGTATTTTTACTTAGACAGTCCCCTTAAAGGGACATGGAATATTTTTCACCTCCCCCCTTCGCCATTACCCCTCCGACCGAAAATCTAAGGGATATTCTAAGTCCCTCTAAGAGGGACTTAGAATATCCCCCTCCCCCGGCCGCTTCAACTGAAAATATTTTAAGTCCTGAGCGAACGGGAGCGGGGCGGCAGGGAAGGGGTCGAGCGGTGATATTACACCATCGATAATGATGTTATACGAGAGTTTCGTATCCGTTTCGTATCCGTGTTCGACCCCATTTTGGGGTTTCGCGACGGTCGGTTTTTCGTGAGCCGACGACGTTTAGACTGATGATTCGACCCCATTTTTTGGGATTTCGCGATTGTCCCTGAATCCACACAACAGGAAAACCGGAGTGCAGAGGGTACAGAGTTTATGCTGTTTTTATTTATTTCCATAACATTATTGCATTTTGGCGTTTTCAATACGAAATATCACAATGTTTCGACCATATAAAAATATTGAACATACATTTTTTTTTTTATCATAACAATTCAAAATCAATTTACGATACTATTACGTACTATTACGTACTACTACGTACTATTTTTACGATCATTAATAGACTTGAATTTTTTTCAAATGTAACTGCAGTTTCAATGATTATCACATTGTTTTTGTCGTTTGTTTTAAAAGAAGAAAATAAAAACGCGAGTGCTTTCGTTTGTATCGTGGCAAAAATCATTGCGCGTGTACGAAATATCACAATGTTTCAAACATACAAAAATATTGAACATAAATTTTTTTTTTTTTTAATCATAAGAATTCAAAATCAATTTAGTACTATTTTTACGATCATTAATAAACTCGAATTTTTTTCAAACGTATATTGAATTTCAATGACTATCAGATCGTTTTTTTCGTTTGTTTTAAAAGAAAAAAAATAAAAACGCTAGTGCTTTCGTTTGTATCGTGGCAAGACTCACTGCGCGTGTCCATTCGGCGTATAAGTTTTCTCATCTGCGAGTCAAAAATCGTTGTCTCATCGTTGTGTCGTCCATACTCATCAACGAATCATCAGTCTCTTCGTTATTTTCGCCTTTGTCGATTTCATCATCATCAGTATATTCGGCGTTTTTTTCAATCTTCTTCTCAGTTACTGCAATCGTTGATGACGCGGACGAAACCACGACATTGCTGGCATCTCGGCAACGACTTTGATCCTTTAATATCGAGCAAATGCGAATATTAGTACCATTATCATCATCAGAAGAAGACGAAAAAATTTGCATATCGATGAGCAATATCTGTACGTGCCTTCAATCCGTTTCCCACAAATTCGGTAGCCTAGCGATAGTTTTTCGATCGTCGACTGTCGTCATTACAATCACTGGGACGGGTTTCGATTCGTTATTGGTATGCGGAACGAAACAAATTATTCTCGCATTTGAAAAATACTGAATGTTTTTCGATCGTACGTCAAAAGCATTTTCGTCAATATTGAGTTTTTGCAGAAAGAAGCCCGAAACGTTCGAACCGTCCGCATTTTCAAAAGTTACTATTCTTGCGATTCTTCCATATTCTCGGATACTTTTGCAGTAAACGTATTCGTTGCAATTACGTGTTTTTTTTTTTGTTTTTTTCCGAACTCGTATAAACGGTACCGTTTATAATCGCCCGTTTATAGAAGAACACATTTCGCGGCGGTTGATCGTAGCCGGCTGAAGAGAGGGCTTGAAGTTCTGTATTGTTCGGCGGATTTGTTGCAATACAATTGATTGCATGGAAATTCGACATTTCTAACCGCGTATCACCGATGAAATATTTTTCCCTCTTAAAATTCGAATTGAGAATCCAATGTACCGTCTGTTTAATGTTGTACGGTATGTCTGCTGTATTCATTAATTTTTCAACGAATCGTTCCAAATAATATCGCGTTATTATTTGCGTAGCCTTCGCATTCGGACTCGTTACTTTGTCCATTAATTTTTTGTTCCAAGTTTCATACGGAAAGGCGCTATGCGTCCAGAAGGGTCCACAGTACGATACCGACTCGGTCAAGTGTTGCAACAGATGAATATTATAGCTCATGTTATGAATTTTAAAGATTCGTTGATATTTCTGTCTATACAATGTTAGTAACTTTTTCGCCAATAACAATTCTCTGGCATCGATGCTATCCTGGTTCAAAATTGTAACGGCTCTAGACAGCAACGAAATGTGTTTGTAATTAATTTCGCGTATAATATCCTTTAAGCACGGTAACGCGTAGAACTTTCCACATTTTCATAGTTTCGACGGACCGTGGATTTCGGGCAATCGAAGTCGGCGGTCGGATGTTCATCAAACGATTATTTATTCGGCGAATGTTTCTGGGCGTTCCAGCATACCAGAGCGACGTAGCGGGACCGTCAAGTAACAATTCCATGTGTCGTTTAACAACACCGAGATAAACGTTATGCATACTATCGACTACGACTCCACGAGCGCAATCGAATTGTCGAAGGATCGCAATCGCTGAAAATCCTTTAATACCATTAACTTTTTGAGTTGTCTCGTGGGCCAATTTCATATCACGTCTTATTTCGCAATTCGTACGACATTTTTCATTTACAGCAGCAAACGGATAAACGCGTTTTCCCCTCCCTTTTCCTACTAGCGATTGTCCTTCAGCGTAACAGAACGTGCAGCCGTATTTACCATTGAATTGCGTCATATTCATAAATGACCATCGCGCAACAGAGTCGAGTGTGCAGATTATCGTTATGAATTTACTTTGAACCATTTCACCGTCGACCAGATTTTTCCACGATAATCCCGTATCGTGCAAGTATCGTAATTCTTTCATTATTGGCAATAGAAATGAATTTAGATTTGGGTGTACAGTGTCTACCCACAATCCCGCGAGTATCGTATGCTTCTTCCGAGCGTGCGGTGAAAATTCGTTTATCGTTAGCATTACAGGCCACGCGCTCGCTTTCGACGATTTTGAGACTTGACATCCATCCGTGAAAATAGCGAAAGAAAAATTGTTTTTATAACTCAAAAAGCCATTGGGCTCACATAATTTTTGATACTCGGTACCGTCATATACATCCTCCATCGCGTTTTCCCGGTTTTTTTTTGCGCGTGAATCGGTATGATAGTGACGCAACAGTTGCGGTATCCGAAAATAATTGACAAAGCTGTTGCGTTATACTTAATCGAATGAAATACGATAGCGATTCATTAGGCTTTTCCGGTCCACATCTGCCGCAGGAACAATCGCTTTCGGGTACTTTACCACTGCCTATGTGTCCGATATATACTCGACAATAATAGTGACGAGACATAGCTCTTTCGTCGTTTCTTCCAAACAATGTCCATAATTGTCTTTTCGTTACCGGATAAATCGTACTCACAGCAATGTGTTTAATAATTTTGAACAAAGTAATTATCGACGCGTGTGTTAATTTTGATCGGATCGCGAAAGCAATGACACATACAATTATGTACATGTCGGTGATGAAATTTTTTAATACCGCGCGAGAGTGAAATGCATTATTTTCCGCGTCGAGATCAAATATGTTTGCCGTATCTATCCGATCGTCGTCCGGCTGGACAATATTATTCTCGCTATCCGATTCGGCGATCGTACGATTGCTTTCGTAGTCTTCATCAGAACAATAATAATTATAATTATCGACCGGGTCGCCATTGTCATCGTCGGTTGAAGAGTCACCGACGTATTCGCGATAGTCATCTTGATTCCTTTCGGCATCAGTGATGTTTCTCACAATGGCATTATCGCCCTCAAACGAATTATTTATAGACGCGTTTTCTTGATTATTACTTCCGTTATCGATTTGATTTACGGCAAGATGATCGATAGTTCGATCAGTTGTCGCGCTATCGGAGTCAACTTGCATGGCGTCGCGTGCATTCGATGCATCGTTGTTCTCCACGATTATTTCATCGCTCGCAATTTCAATAATGGATCGTTCGGTTGACACGGAATTGGTCTACGAAATATAGATCGGTAAATAATCGAAACCCGTTGCGTTGCCTTCATAATTGAAAGACAAAAATTTGTCTATTTTAAATAATAATATTTTCTTGTTTCTACCTGTTTAAGCAATTCCGGAATGTGCAAAAGATTCAGTTGCTTGTCGTTCGGAAACAATAATCGGTGATTATCGTACAATCGACGTAGTTGTCTTTTCTTGGTTTGCAAGGACATTTCGCCGGCTGATCTTTTCCGCAATGAGTCGTTTTCGATATTAGACATTTTCCCTTGGCGTATCCAGTAACGAGAGCAAAATGGCTGCAATCTGTAAGCAAAAATTAATTAACAAAATGTTAACTTAATAAAGTAAAAAAATTGACAAAAATTGCATACCTATTTGTATCAAACGAAGTTCACCGATAAAAAGCCGTTCATAAACGACGCGTCGCTTTTTATTATCTCATCGAACCCAGTGAATTTCGAGTAAACACAATGTGGCTTTGTGTACGCTAAATGAGGAACCGCGACACGCCGAGAACATTCCATCATCCGGTACCGTCAATTTTCATATATTCAGAATTGATGTTCCATTAATCGAACTGCTGCTCTCTTCTGTGATCAAACGAAAAATGTCATTGATTATTGTATGAAAAATATTTAAAGTCAAAGAATTGTTCCTTGTAGTGGATATTGAAACTTGCCTTGTCATAATTATTATTGTATAAATGACACGAGATTCCGAATGGATTACTCAGACGGTTATCAAATTTTTAATGTGTTACATTGATTTTTGATGCGCTAATATTATGGCAATTAAAAATTATTCAGACAATTACGGAAACATTAAAGCGCTCTTTTATTGAGACTACATTCGTTAACATTGAACGTTTATTTTTTATATTTTTGCAATGATTTGCAATGTTATAGATAATGGAAAATAATAAATGGAAAATGTATCGCTACCGATTAACTCGAATCGCATAGAAAACGAAATGAAAATTCTTAAAATGTTCACTGACGTAAACACAAACAAAAAAAGTGTACCGCTGATGCGTGCAAACAAACAGACTTATCAACATTAATTGAATACGTTAAAAATTTTCGTAGACCAATTTTACGTCGTTAATGTAGATAGAAGCTATCGCGTCGTTATAATCAATCCGTACGTTCCCTATTATTTCGTTTCAATCTTTTCCTTGTCATCGTCGTCAAAGTCGTCAACGACGTTGTCGTTTGTAGTTGACAACTCTGACTCGCTGACACTGGATGTGGATTCTGCGGTATCGGTAAAATCATACTTCATATATTCTCGAACCGCTTTTAAATATTTTCTCGTATAATTTTCCATCGCTTCCAACATTGATATTTGCAATTTCCAAAATTCCTTGGAGCGAATTCTGCGCATTCTTTTTTCTTCGCGTCGCTTCAAACTATACTTTCGACGTCTCTTTCTCGTCTTCTCATTTTAACCCTGATCATCACGACGCTGACTATGCTTAATCGCAGTCTCCATTATGCTGTTGAAATCACAAAATTTTTTTTTTTCATCAATTTTATTATATCGCGTAACTATTTCATTGTGTACAGCAAACAATTCTAGTTAAAAAAAAAAAATTTCACTCGATGTTTGTCTATAAACGAAATGGCACGACTCCAATACAATTCATTGGACAGTGATGAATATACTATTTGTCTGTCATGTCATTGGACTGTGAAGAATATACTATTTTTTACTGACGCGATCGATACACCATTCGTTGTAAAATAATATGCCGAGAAAAACTTTATTCCAAATTGTTGAAGATATTTAATGGATTGCATATGCCGGCTCGGTAAATTTTTGTTGGGAAATTATTAAAATTATAGACGATACAGTGAGCTATTTTCGTCAACAACGATATATTATGACATCTACTATTTAAGCTTATTACATGCCGATATTACAATTATTTATGTAATATTCAATTGTCACACCAACGTACAATTATAAAAATTGTACACAGATACATATATATGATATAATGCGGCGCGATTTAATTTTCCGGACGACGAAAAATTAGAAAAATTAACACATAGAAATACGCGCCGAGCGTCGAAACGTCGAAACTATTATATGTGTACGGTTGTTGCCGACACGGGAATCGGGTTCGCGTTCGTCGGTGGGCGGCGGATTTCTCTCATCTCTAAATGAGCATGGTGACATATATTACGCTGATGTATACGGCCTCTTCGTACTACATCGACTGTTCATCTATGTATTATCCTTTGACGCATTCGCCGATTTTCTATTAATCGATGTAAAGCACTTAATACGTAACATATACAGCAGAAGGATGCGAGTGCAACCATCGTCCAAAAGAACCCGATTTTAATTATTATTTTTTGGTCCAAAGTAAGGCCTTCATTTTTCTCCGTTTCGTTGTAAATCTCATCTGTCAGATAAATTTTGGGAATTAATAAAATGAAAGAAAGCAATTAATAAGAGAAAAGTCACAATGGAAAAAATGTCAATGAAGGCTACTGATATTATTACTGTCTCTATTTTTTATGCGGCTTACATTCGGAATTATTTGTCACGAAAAATTTTGAAAAAAAAAAAAAAAAAAAATTAAACAAAGAAATGAATTTCGCCGCACTTGAACCAATCGTAATGGGAGCAATTTGTAAAAAACGAAAATAAATGACAACAATTAGAATACGAGAGTTTATTACCAGAAAAATCAGCCATACTTCAATGATATTCGTCGAACCATTCAAAATTATTACCGACCAAGTGAATCTCTATTCTTTCTTGTTCGACTCAATGAATCGGCAATTATAACTGTAATGAGTATTTACAAGTGTCGTTGTTTTCGCGATTGCAAAATTTAAAACTATTGGCGCTTAACTTTTTGCGACACGGTCCACTTGTATATGTTCGATGAGAACAGTTCGGAGAGAAACGCGTCCGTCTCTGCCAATTTGTAACCACGGTTTGACGAAAACGATTGTATGAGTGTAATGGTCATGTACATTTGTTATACATAGAATTGGACGGAAAAAAGTGAGGGAAATTATACGTGTCTGACCATACTGATGCGCACTGAGTCCATCCGCAGAGAATATCTTCTGCGAAATGTCAATGCGAGCAACTCGAATAGAAACTTTCAGTCCCATGACAAATTTACATTACTCGAATCCACGGGGGGGACTAGACACGTGACTTACCTACATAAAGTACGAACCGATTGCATTAACCTTTGACATTTTTTTTAATCCAATTTCGATACACCGACATGTAATAAGCTTAAATTTTTTACGGATCAAGATTCGGATGTTTACGCACTGTGAATACGCGTTTAATATCGTTCCTTTCAGAATTTTTAATAACACGCCAACTTTGCGATTTTGGGATTTAACGGATCGTATGAGAGTTATGCATTTTTTTGCAATGTACTCGTTTTCGTTCCGTACATAACTGGCCCGAGGCTGATTTCGTAGAGTGGGAGTTTAAATGAAAAAAAATATATATATATATACAATATATATGTATACTAGAGTTTCCCCGGGCTCGCGCGCTACGCGCGCTCGCATTTCTTTTATCAACATTATAATAATGTTTAATCACCGCCGCAACTTTTCACCAATGGAGGTCGCCGCCGCTTTTTTTTGTATTTTTACTTAGTCAGTCTCCCTTGAAGGGACTTAGAATATTTTGACTTTCCCCTCCCACGACCCCCCACCCCCCTTCAGAAAAATATTCTAAGTCGCTCTAAGAGGATTCCCCCCGCCCCCTTCGACCGAAAATATTCTAAGTCCCCCTTAGAGGGACTTAGAATATTTTTCATTTCCTCCTTAGAGGGACTTAGAATATTTTTCTTTTGCTCCTTAGAGGGACTTAGAATATTTTTCTTTTGCTCCTTAGAGGGACTTAGAATATTTTTTTTTCCTCCTTAGAGGGACTTAGAATATTTTTTCCCTCCCCTCGATTCCTGACACGGCGGCGGCGGCGGCGGCGACAGCGGCGGAAACTTTATATATATAGAGAGATAAAAATTTGTGATACAGTGTTATTATTTCTATACCGCAGCAAATTTTTCGTATTATGCGATCGATGCTCAATTATTTTTCGCACAACATACAGGCATTTTGTTATATCTGACGAAAAAAAAAAAAAAACGTGGTGAAAAATTAAAAAAAAAACATTTATCTCGAATTTTTTTTGTAACGAACGAAAAGGAAACAAAACGGAAAAATATTTTAAAAAAATATCTCGCAACGAAAATGGGGTCGTGTTTTAATAACATTGATAATTGAAAAAACAAACTTTACTTTGTTAACGATGACGCGCGGTTCGATAATATGAAGAATTCTTAAGGGAAGTTATTAACTTTTGGAGAAACTGAGAGCTTCTCTTTCGAATCGATTTTTCGGTGGAATTCTAACGAACTCGCGCGTATATTTTGAATCGCGAGTTTCCGCTTCGAACATTCCACCCCGCTTGACGTACCATTCGCCATGGTAAGGGCACGTTTTTATCGTGAATGTTCGTCGTGAATGAATCGCTCTTACGAATCGCGCTAATTTTTTTTATTATTTTCAAATCCATTGTCCAGTGTAAATGGTCGGTTTTCGGTCGGTTTATTATTCGTTTTAACTGTGTTTGCTATAACGCTTCGGGAGATTCTCCGAATCGAGCTACAAAATTTTCGCGAATATTCATCGAGTATCGAACGTCTTTTCGTGTTTCGAATAATTAACGGTACCGATGCATAATTTTTTTTTTTTTTCACTATTTCAATCAATTTTATTATAAAAAAAAAAAAAAAAAAATTTGAAATCATAATCGAGTGTCGGAAGAAAAAAGTTTTCGCGTGTTGAGAATTCTCGAATGCTCTCGCCTCATCAACGACAAACGTATAGCTATAGATAGTTTGTTTACGAAACGTGCGCGTACCGGCTTCTCGCTTCCCCTCGGCGTTCAAGCGTCGAGCGTACTACCTATAGATACTGTGTTTACTATAGTTCGCTTCGGAAGATTCTTCGAATCGAGCTACGAAATTTTCGCGAATATTCGTCGAGTATCGAGCGTCTTTTCGTGTTTCGGATAATTAACGGTACCTATGCATAATTTTTTTTTTTCTTTCACTATTTCAATCAAGTTTATTATTAAAAAAAAAAAAAAAAAAAAAAAAAAAATTGAAATCATAATATATTTTGCCAATTCGTCGTGTGTGTCTGTGTTGAAAATAATTAACGATACCGACGCGTAATTTTTTTTCGCAATTGCAAGTAATTATTTATTAAAAAAAAAAAAAATCAAAAAATATTTTTCACAGTGAACCGTGCGTGCATCCAGTGACTTTTACGAATCGCGTTAATTTGTTTTTTATTTTCGAATCCTTTGTTCGCTGTAATTGATCGGTTTTTTGGTCGGTTATTATTCGTTTTCATAATCGAATGTCGGAAGGAATTTTCGAATGCCTCTTCGAGTATCAAACGTCTTTGTGTTTTGAATAATTAACGGTACCAACGCGTTATTTTTTATTATTATTTTTTTTTTTTCACTATCTCAATCAATTTTATTATCGAAAATATTATTTTTCCAATGAGCCGTGTGTGTATGTGTGTCTGTGCTCAAATCATTTGTTGAGAGAACAGATAAATTTATATGTATCGTATACGATGCTAATATCGATTACAATACTTTTTAGCGGTATCGATTAACAAACAAGGACACGGAACACAGGAGTAATTATCGGTCGAATCGGATACGACACTCTCGTATAACATCATTGGTGGTGTAATATCAACAGTCGAACAGTGAAAATACCCGTATAAGGATTGTCTGTAAGAATTATCAATTTTTTTTTAACAAGATTTCACGGTACATACGTTAATGATATTTTTTAGCCATGGATAACCCGAAAGATTATTGAAAACAAAATATATAACATACAATTCGATAAAATAATAATCGATAAACTCGTATTATTTTTCATTCAATCGTGATCTTTTTATAACACGGACGGACAGTGGATTTTATCATGAAATTCAAAATTTTTCAGCGGTACCGGTAACAAAAACGAGAGCAACGGGTAACATAATTCATATTAAGCTGGACACGAGAACCCTCTATTCGACGGAATCCCTGTATTCGAACGAAAAACCTCGAGAGAGACGAAAGCTTACTCGTAATCTCGGCAATTAATCGCGAACGAAACGTACAAAGGACAAATCGGTAAGTCATTTTTATTTAATTCTACGAAACTTCCTTCTCCTCGTAGTCATAGATGCGATCCTTATATATAAAGTCATGATCGATCGCAAATCGGTCGTTTGGTTCAGTCGGTCGATTATCAATACTATCGGTTGTAATAGTTGTCGAATCGAAAAAAAAAAAAAATTCGAATGATCGATTAAACTACCGTAATCATCGCGTTTTCACCGAGGGTTGACATAATAATTTATTTAAATAAAATTATGAAATTTAAACACTATCGATTCACATCATTCGTGAAAACGTTATTTCTATTTGCAGACATAATGAAAAGAGACGTTGAAGAATTGAAAAAAAAAATATTATTCGAGCTTATTGATCATTACGCGTTCGAGTTAGTCCGCGATAGAGTCGATATTGCAACGGTACCTTCAACAATATCGAATGGCGCGTGTAGAGAGGCGTCTATAATCGACGATGCTAAAATCGTAATTTTAACATCTGATTCATCGGTATCGTTCGTTGCTACTACAAGCGATTGTTCGAATATCACGAAAAGTACGAACGTAATCGACGATGCTATACCGTCCACGTCTAATGACAACCGCGGCACATCCAACGCGATCGTGACGAGACCATTCACGCTCTTCGACATTCCTTTTTACCGCCAAGAATGGGAAAACGCTCATCGAGCGTATTACGCTTCGATGTAGTCTAGACCAGCAGAGGACCAATTTGTGCATACTTGCGTAACGTGTCAGGGAAAATATTATGCTAACGGCTCACCACAAAAAGGGGCATTACAACAATCGCAGCAATCGCCAAAGTATACTAACGAAAATCCAGCAGCACCCATGCCGTTATCGTATAAATGCTGGAACTCCCTACAATTCGGTCATTTATATTCAATGTGTCCCCTGCCGATGAGCGATATTCCATATTGCAAACGATGTGGTCGACGACCATTCACGATAAAAACGTGCCCTTACCATGGCGAATGGTACGTCAAGCGGGGTGGAATGTTCGAAGCGGAAACTCGCAATTCAAAATATACGCGCGAATTCGTTAGAATTCCCCCGAAAAATCGATTCGAAAGAGAAGCTCCCAGTTCCTCCAAAAGTTAATAACTTCCCTTAAGAATGCTTCATATTATCGAACCGCGCGTCATCGTTAACAAAGTAAAGTTTGTTTTTTCAATTATCAATGTTATTAAAACACGACCCCATTTTCGTTGCGAGATATTTTTTTTTAATATTTTTCCGTTTTGTTTCCATTTCGTTCGTTACAAAAAAAATTCGAGATAAATGTTTTTTTTTTTAATTTTTCACCACGTTTTTTTTTTTTTCGTCAGATATAACAAAATGACTGTATGTTGTGCGAAAAATAATTGAGCATCGATCGCATAATACGAAAAATTTGCTGCGGTATAGAAATAATAACACTGTATCACAAATTTTTATATACATATATGTTGTATATATATATATTTTTTTTTTTCATTTAAACTCCCACTCTACGAAATCAGCCTCGGGCCAGTTAGGTACGGAACGAAAACGAGTACATTGCAAAAAAATGCATAACTCTCATACGATCCGTTAAATCCCGAAATCGCAAAGTTGTCGTGTTATTAAAAATTCTGAAAGGAACGATATTAAACGCGTATTCACAGTGCGTAAACATCCGAATCTTGATCCGTAAAAAATTTAAGCTTATTACATGTCGGTGTATCGAAATTAGATTAAAAAAAATGTCAAAGGTTAATGCAATCGGTTCGTACTTTATGTAGGTAAGTCACGTGTCTAGTCCCCCCCGTGGATTCGAGTAATGTACATTTGTCATGGGACTGAAAGTTTCTATTCGAGTTGCTCGCATTGACATTTCGCAGAAGATATTCTCTGCGGATGGACTCAGTGCGCATCAGTATGGTCAGACACGTATAATTTCCCTCACTTTTTTCCGTCCAATTCTATGTATAACAAATGTACATGACCATTACACTCATACAATCCGAATCATATAGTTTCAGTAGGGGTATTGGAAAAATGTTTTCGTCAAACCGTGGTTACAAATTGGCAGAGACGGACGCGTTTCTCTCCGAACTGTTCTCATCGAACATATACAAGTGGACCGTGTCGCAAAAAGTTAAGCGCCAATAGTTTTAAATTTTGCAATCGCGAAAACAACGACACTTGTAAATACTCATTACAGTTATAATTGCCGATTCATTGAGTCGAACAAGAAAGAATAGAGATTCACTTGGTCGGTAATAATTTTGAGTGGTTCGACGAATATCATTGAAGTATGGCTGATTTTTCTGGTAATAAACTCTCGTATTCTTATTGTTGTCATTTATTTTCGTTTTTTACAAATTGCTCCCATTACGATTGGTTCAAGTGCGGCGAAATTCATTTCTTTGTTTAATTTTTTTTTTTTTTTTTTCAAAATTTTTCGTGACAAATAATTCCGAATGTAAGCCGCATAAAAAATAGAGACAGTAATAATATCAGTAGCCTTCATTGACATTTTTTCCATTGTGACTTTTCTCTTATTAATTGCTTTCTTTCATTTTATTAATTCCCAAAATTTATCTGACAGATGAGATTTACAACGAAACGGAGAAAAATGAAGGCCTTACTTTAGACCAAAAAATAATAATTAAAATCGGGTTCTTTTGGACGATGGTTGCACTCGCATCCTTCTGCTGTATATGTTACGTATTAAGTGCTTTACATCGATTAATAGAAAATCGGCGAATGCGTCAAAGGATAATACATAGATGAACAGTCGATGTAGTACGAAGAGGCCGTATACATCAGCGTAATATATGTCACCATGCTCATTTAGAGATGAGAGAAATCCGCCGCCCACCGACGAACGCGAACCCGATTCCCGTGTCGGCAACAACCGTACACATATAATAGTTTCGACGTTTCGACGCTCGGCGCGTATTTCTATGTGTTAATTTTTCCAATTTTTCGTCGTCCGGAAAATTAAATCGCGCCGCATTATATCATATATATGTATCTGTGTACAATTTTTATAATTGTACGTTGGTGTGACAATGGAATATTACATAAATAATTGTAATATCGACATGTAATAAGCTTAAATAGTGGATGTCATAATATATCGTTGTTGACGAAAATAGCTCACTGTATCGTCTATAATTTTAATAATTTCCCAACAAAAATTTACCGAGCCGACATATGCAATCCATTAAATATCTTCAACAATTTGGAATAAAGTTTTTCTCGGCATATTATTTTACAACGAATGGTGTATCGATCGCGTCAGTAAAAAATAGTATATTCTTCACAGTCCAATGACATGACAGACAAATAGTATATTCATCACTGTCCAATGAATTGTATTGGAGTCGTGCCATTTCGTTTATAGACAAACATCGAGTGAAATTTTTTTTTTTTAACTAGAATTGTTTGCTGTACACAATGAAATAGTTACGCGATATAATAAAATTGATGAAAAAAAAAAAAATTTGTGATTTCAACAGCATAATGGAGACTGCGATTAAGCATAGTCAGCGTCGTGATGATCAGGGTAAAAATGAGAAGACGAGAAAGAGACGTCGAAAGTATAGTTTGAAGCGACGCGAAGAAAAAAGAATGCGCAGAATTCGCTCCAAGGAATTTTGGAAATTGCAAATATCAATGTTGGAAGCGATGGAAAATTATACGAGAAAATATTTAAAAGCGGTTCGAGAATATATGAAGTATGATTTTACCGATACCGCAGAATCCACATCCAGTGTCAGCGAGTCAGAGTTGTCAACTACAAACGACAACGTCGTTGACGACTTTGACGACGATGACAAGGAAAAGATTGAAACGAAATAATAAGGAACGTACGGATTGATTATAACGACGCGATAGCTTCTATCTACATTAACGACGTAAAATTGGTCTACGAAAATTTTTAACGTATTCAATTAATGTTGATAAGTCTGTTTGTTTGCACGCATCAGCGGTACACTTTTTTTGTTTGTGTTTACGTCAGTGAACATTTTAAGAATTTTCATTTCGTTTTCTATGCGATTCGAGTTAATCGGTAGCGATACATTTTCCATTTTTTATTTTCCATTATCTATAACATTGCAAATCATTGCAAAAATATAAAAAATAAACGTTCAATGTTAACGAATGTAGTCTCAATAAAAGAGCGCTTTAATGTTTCCATAATTGTCTGAATAATTTTTAATTGCCATAATATTAGCGCATCAAAAATCAATGTAACACATTAAAAATTTGATAACCGTCTGAGTAATCCATTCGGAATCTCGTGTCATTTATACAATAATAATTATGACAAGGCAAGTTTCAATATCCACTACAAGGAACAATTCTTTGACTTTAAATATTTTTCATACAATAATCAATGACATTTTTCGTTTGATCACAGAAGAGAGCAGCAGTTCGATTAATGGAACATCAATTCTGAATATATGAAAATTGACGGTACCGGATGATGGAATGTTCTCGGCGTGTCGCGGTTCCTCATTTAGCGTACACAAAGCCACATTGTGTTTACTCGAAATTCACTGGGTTCGATGAGATAATAAAAAGCGACGCGTCGTTTATGAACGGCTTTTTATCGGTGAACTTCGTTTGATACAAATAGGTATGCAATTTTTGTCAATTTTTTTACTTTATTAAGTTAACATTTTGTTAATTAATTTTTGCTTACAGATTGCAGCCATTTTGCTCTCGTTACTGGATACGCCAAGGGAAAATGTCTAATATCGAAAAAGACTCATTGCGGAAAAGATCAGCCGGCGAAATGTCCTTGCAAACCAAGAAAAGACAACTACGTCGATTGTACGATAATCACCGATTATTGTTTCCGAACGACAAGCAACTGAATCTTTTGCACATTCCGGAATTGCTTAAACAGGTAGAAACAAGAAAATATTATTATTTAAAATAGACAAATTTTTGTCTTTCAATTATGAAGGCAACGCAACAGGTTTCGATTATTTACCGATCTATATTTCGTAGACCAATTCCGTGTCAACCGAACGATCCATTATTGAAATTGCGAGCGATGAAATAATCGTGGAGAACAACGATGCATCGAATGCACGCGACGCCATGCAAGTTGACTCCGATAGCGCGACAACTGATCGAACTATCGATCATCTTGCCGTAAATCAAATCGATAACGGAAGTAATAATCAAGAAAACGCGTCTATAAATAATTCGTTTGAGGGCGATAATGCCATTGTGAGAAACATCACTGATGCCGAAAGGAATCAAGATGACTATCGCGAATACGTCGGTGACTCTTCAACCGACGATGACAATGGCGACCCGGTCGATAATTATAATTATTATTGTTCTGATGAAGACTACGAAAGCAATCGTACGATCGCCGAATCGGATAGCGAGAATAATATTATCCAGCCGAACGACGATCGGATAGATACGGCAAACATATTTGATCTCGACGCGGAAAATAATGCATTTCACTCTCGCGCGGTATTAAAAAATTTCATCACCGACATGTACATAATTGTATGTGTCATTGCTTTCGCGATCCGATCAAAATTAACACACGCGTCGATAATTACTTTGTTCAAAATTATTAAATACATTGCTGTGAGTACGATTTATCCGGTAACGAAAAGACAATTATGGACATTGTTTGGAAGAAACGACGAAAGGGCTATGTCTCGTCACTATTATTGTCGAGTATGTATCGGACACATAGGCAGTGGTAAAGTACCCGAAAGCGATTGTTCCTGCGGCAGATGTGGACCGGAAAAGCCTAATGAATCGCTATCGTATTTCATTCGATTAAGTATAACGCAACAGCTTTGTCAATTATTTTCGGACACCGCAACTGTTGCGTCACTATCATACCGATTCACGCGCAAAAAAAACCGGGAAAACGCGATGGAGGATGTATATGACGGTACCGAGTATCAAAAATTATGTGAGCCCAATGGCTTTTTGAGTTATAAAAACAATTTTTGTTTCGCTATTTTCACGGATGGATGTCAAGTCTCAAAATCGTCGAAAGCGAGCGCGTGGCCTGTAATGCTAACGATAAACGAATTTTCACCGCACGCTCGGAAGAAGCATACGATACTCGCGGGATTGTGGGTGGACACTGTACACCCAAATCTAAATTCATTTCTATTGCCAATAATGAAAGAATTACGATACTTGCACGATACGGGATTATCGTGGAAAAATCTGGTCGACGGTGAAATGGTTCAAAGTAAATTCATAACGATAATCTGCACACTCGACTCTGTTGCGCGATGGTCATTTATGAATATGACGCAATTCAATGGTAAATACGGCTGCACGTTCTGTTACGCTGAAGGACAATCGCTAGTAGGAAAAGGGAGGGGAAAACGCGTTTATCCGTTTGCTGCTGTAAATGAAAAATGTCGTACGAATTGCGAAATAAGACGTGATATGAAATTGGCCCACGAGACAACTCAAAAAGTTAATGGTATTACAGGATTTTCAGCGATTGCGATCCTTCGACAATTCGATTGCGCTCGTGGAGTCGTAGTCGATAGTATGCATAACGTTTATCTCGGTGTTGTTAAACGACACATGGAATTGTTACTTGACGGTCCCGCTACGTCGCTCTGGTATGCTGGAACGCCCAGAAACATTCGCCGAATAAATAATCGTTTGATGAACATCCGACCGCCGACTTCGATTGCCCGAAATCCACGGTCCGTCGAAACTATGAAAATGTGGAAAGTTCTACGCGTTACCGTGCTTAAAGGATATTATACGCGAAATTGATTACAAACATATTTCGTTGCTGTCTAGAGCCGTTACAATTTTGAACCAGGATAGCATCGATGCCAGAGAATTGTTATTGGCGAAAAAGTTACTAACATTGTATAGACAGAAATATCAACGAATCTTTAAAATTCATAACATGAGCTATAATATTCATCTGTTGCAACACTTGACTGATTCGGTATCGTACTGGGGACCCTTCTGGACGCATAGCGCCTTTCCGTATGAATCTTGGAACAAAAAATTAATGGACAAAGTAACGAGTCCGAATGCGAAGGCTACGCAAATAATAATGCGATATTATTTGGAACGATTCGTTGAAAAATTAATGAATACAGCAGACATACCGTACAACATTAAACAGACGGTACATTGGATTCTCAATTCGAATTTTAAGAGGGAAAAATATTTCATCGGTGATACGCGGTTAGAAATGTCGAATTTCCATGCAATCAATTGTATTGCAACAAATCCGCCGAACAATACAGAACTTCAAGCCCTCTCTTCAGCCGGCTACGATCAACCGCCGCGAAATGTGTTCTTCTATAAACGGACGATTATAAACGGTACCGTTTATACGAGTTCGGAAAAAAACAAAAAAAAAAACACGTAATTGCAACGAATACGTTTACTGCAAAAGTATCCGAGAATATGGAAGAATCGCAAGAATAGTAACTTTTGAAAATGCGGACGGTTCGAACGTTTCGGGCTTCTTTCTGCAAAAACTCAATATTGACGAAAATGCTTTTGACGTACGATCGAAACACATTCAGTATTTTTCAAATGTGAGAATAATTTGTTTCGTTCCGCATACCAATAACGAATCGAAACCCGTCCCAGTGATTGTAATGACGACAGTCGACGATCGAAAAACTATCGCTAGGCTACCGAATTTGTGGGAAACGGATTGAAGGCACGTACAGATATTGCTCATCGATATGCAAATTTTTTCGTCTTCTTCTGATGATGATAATGGTACTAATATTCGCATTTGCTCGATATTAAAGGATCAACGTCGTTGCCGAGATGCCAGCAATGTCGTGGTTTCGTCCGCGTCATCAACGATTGCAGTAACTGAGAAGAAGATTGAAAAAAACGCCGAATATACTGATGATGATGAAATCGACAAAGGCGAAAATAACGAAGAGACTGATGATTCGTTGATGAGTATCGACGACACAACGATGAGACAACGATTTTTGACTCGCAGATGAGAAAACTTATACGCCGAATGGACACGCGCAGTGAGTCTTGCCACGATACAAACGAAAGCACTAGCGTTTTTATTTTTTTTCTTTTAAAACAAACGAAAAAAACGATCTGATAGTCATTGAAATTCAATATACGTTTGAAAAAAATTCGAGTTTATTAATGATCGTAAAAATAGTACTAAATTGATTTTGAATTCTTATGATTAAAAAAAAAAAAAAAATTTATGTTCAATATTTTTGTATGTTTGAAACATTGTGATATTTCGTACACGCGCAATGATTTTTGCCACGATACAAACGAAAGCACTCGCGTTTTTATTTTCTTCTTTTAAAACAAACGACAAAAACAATGTGATAATCATTGAAACTGCAGTTACATTTGAAAAAAATTCAAGTCTATTAATGATCTTAAAAATAGTACGTAGTAGTACGTAATAGTACGTAATAGTATCGTAAATTGATTTTGAATTGTTATGATAAAAAAAAAAATGTATGTTCAATATTTTTATATGTTCGAAACATTGTGATATTTCGTATTGAAAACGCCAAAATGCAATAATGTTATGGAAATAAATAAAAACAGCATAAACTCTGTACCCTCTGCACTCCGGTTTTCCTGTTGTGTGGATTCAGGGACAATCGCGAAATCCCAAAAAATGGGGTCGAACGACCCCATTTTGGGGTTTCGCGGCGGTCGGCTCACGAAAAACCGACCGTCGCCAAACCCCAAAATGGGGTGGAATCATCGGTCTAAACGTCGTCGGCTCACGAAAAACCGACCGTCGCGAAACCCCAAAATGGGGTCGAATCATCGGTCTAAACGTCGTCGGCTCACGAAAAACCGACCGTACGAGCTACGCATCGATGGTCGAATCATCGGTCTAAACGTCGTCGGCTCACGAAAAACCGACCGTACGAGCTACGCATCGATGGTCGAATCATCGGTCTAAAAGTCGTCGGTTTTCTGATAAACCGACTGTCTGATCAACGCATCGATGGTCGAATCTTCGGTCTAAACGTCGTCGGTATTCTGATAAACCGACCGTACGAGCAACGCATCGATGGTCGAATCTTCGGTCTAAACGTCGTCGGCTCACGAATGCTCCGACCCTCGAAAAATGGTCGGTTCATAGTCTAAATGACGTCGGTTTCTTAACAAAAACCGACGGTCGGTTATTTCGGTCTATTTGTCGTCGGCTAAACCGCCAGAGAAACGTAAAAAGCAAAGAATCCCATTAAAAGTTTATTTTCAGTATATATTATTTTACAAAAAATTTACAGCTGTAAAACGAGAGAATATTCATGTATGCATTAGAATGATACTATTTTTTTGTTCATTACTTCGGACACAATGAATAATAATAATTATTATTTATTTCGATCTCATGTGCACGAAAATATGCACGATACATTGAACTAAATATGATATTTTAGACTATAAAACTTCGAATGGGCGGTCGAAGTATTGTTGGAGGACGCGAGCGATTTTACTCTCAAAGATTTGGAGATAAAACGGGAGAATGACGATGAGAATCGGACGATTGTCGATAACGATAAAAAGAGAAAAATCGAACACGAGAGATTGAAAAACGTTCGCATAGCTCGAGTCCGAGACATCGACGAAATAAGAGCAAAGATTTTCGTAGTTTTTTCATGGAATTTGTGGACGACGACGACGAGGAAGCGATTTATCGCCAGATCTATCTAGTATCAAGATCCGCTACGAGACTTCACAGCTTGAAGAGGCAAGTCTCTCAACAAAGTTCTTATCAAAAAAAGAAAAATTGTTCCCTCCTGTAAAATTTTTATTTATAATCACTAACTTTTTTTTTGTTCTTTCCAGAGTTTTAAACATCGATTGGAACATTCATCACGGACAATGGAACCCAAACGATTATCGCCGACGACCCGAACGTTCTCTACGTTTCGATTCATCGCTACGTCAACGCGGAATTCTTTCCGAATTCGAAAGAAGCGAATTACACGTTCGTGGGGACGGGCCGAGGCGAAGGATTTACAGTTATCACTCCGTGGAATCGAGTAAGAACTGCAGATCCAAAGAAATTTTTAATTTTTTAATGTAAATAACACTTTTTTGAGGAAAAAAACTTCAAGTTGAATTTTTTATTTTATTTTTTATTTAAAATTTTTACGCGGTAATAATAGCGATTGATTATTTATAAGGCGCTGTTTCATCTCTCTTGATAATTAAAATATTTATCTTTTCAGCCTTTATACGCTGTGAGGAACGCCGCGCACTTGAGTGAATTTAATCACGAGATTCCGTGGACATGCAGCGATACGGAAAAATAAATTTTTAAAATCTAACGTTCGATGTACCACCGCCTCCATTGTTCAAGAATGAATTCACCAATAACACCATTCTTCAGGTTAGTTTCTTATTTTACTCTTAATGCGCATTTGAAAATCGAAAACTTACGTACGTTACGATGGAAGAACAATGCGCTATATCGTCGAAAAAAAAGTGAGATAAAAAAAAAACATTCGAATAACGCGATACGAGATCATTTTTGTTAATTTCGCCTCTTCATCCGACAAACATGCGTGAGATTTATAACGACAAAATATATTGCGGCGAAAATTTGTCACACTTACATAAAAAAAATTCGATGGCAGATTTTGAGGCCGAGGATTCCGATGAATCAGTCGCCAATTTACAGTGCACCAGACCCCGACCCAATCGAATTAAGGAGCGAATTTTCGAGGGATATAGTTACGTGTTAAATAAGAACTGAATCGGGGGCACTTTGGAAGTACATTTTTATTTATTGTTCGTTGTTGTTCGTGTGATTGCAGCACTCCCCTTCGGCTCGTGCTCCAAACTCACACTCGTGAGAAAATAATTTTTTCTCCCTCGTGCCGTAATACACTATTCCCTCTTCATGATTAATTTATTAAATGGCTCGATTCAATGAATATTTTTCGCGAATTTACATGTAGTTTTCCTTTACGTTTCTTATATAATGATAAGTGAGATTCCTTTAACGAAAAATGAGAGAAAATATATTGTTTAGCGTAATTTTTTATGTATTTTTTAGTGTAATTTTTTATATATTTGTGGATATCTTGCATGCAAGAAAAACACTTCGAAGGGTGCTATGGTCGAGGAGTCCTCGAAAATGGTATATTCACGGTAACTCAAGATCACGAGTGCGGGGATCCGAATCCGCTACTGCAGCCATTACACGAATTTCGATCCGTGACCTATGGCTGAAAGCAGAATGACGCCTCGTAAAGTTTACGACTTAGTGAGTCTTTATTATTTTTATTTTATTTATGACACATAGCCCCTGCGGCGCAGACAAATTCAACAAATTTTTCAAATATGTAAAAAATAATCTGGGCAACAATCGCGTAAGAATGTTTATAAGAGCCATTCGGGCACGTGTGCTGCATCTCTGTCGATCCCCTAATCTATCCTTAACCTTATCTCTCCTACATAACTTGTTTTATAATCCACCAATCATCATTATTACATTTTTACTCCATTCGATCTAATTTCAAAATTCGATACGCGTGTTTTTCTTGTCTACCTTATGCTTAAACTTTTTTCATATTAGCGGTTCCCGATCAGAATCATCTACCACTTTGCCTCTATCGTTTCTACAGACACGAAATTGCAAACCGGCAGAGGCAGACGCGTTTCTCTCCGAGCTGTTCATCAAACATATACAAGTGGACCGTGTCGCAGGAAGTTAAGCGCCCATACTGTTAAATTTTGCTATCGCGAAAAGAACCACACTTGTTAATACTCATTACAGTTATAATTGCCGATTCATCGAGTCGAATGACGAAGAATAGAGATTCACTTGGTCGTTAAGAATTTTGAGTGGTTCAACATATTCAATTGAAATGGCTGATTTCGCCGACTTTTCTGGTAATAAACTCTCGTATTCTTATTGTTCTCATTTATTTTGGTTTTTTACAATTTGCTCCTATTACAATTGGTTCAAGTGCGTCCAAATTTATTTCTTTCTTTATATTTTTTTTTTTTTCAAAATATTTCGTGACAAGTAATTCCGACTGTAAGCTGCATAAAAAATAGAGACAGTGATAATATCAGTAGCCTTAATTGACAATTTTTCCATTGTTACTTTTCTGTTATTAATTCCTTTCTTTCATTTTATTAATTCACAAAATTTATCTGACAGATGACATTTACACCGAAACCAAGAATAATTAAGGCCTCAGTTCCGAACAAAAAAAAAATAATTAAAATCGCGTTCTTTTGGACGAGCGTTATACTCATAGCCCTCTGCTGTTTATGTTACGGATTAAGTGACATATGTCGATTAATAGAGAATCGACAAATGAATCGAAGGAGAATACAAAGACGAAGAGTAGATGTAATAAAAAGAGGCCTCATCCACCAGCATCATATATGTCAACATGCTCACCTGGAGATGCGAGAACTCCGCGGCCCACCGAGTAACGTGAAGCCGAACACGGATAAACCGAATCCCGTCTCGACAACAACCCCACGCGTGTAATAGTTTAACGTTTCGACGCTCGGCGCGGATCTATATGTTTAATTTTTCGTCGTCTCGAAAATATAATCGCGCCGCGTTATATCACATATATGTATGTGTGTATCATTTTTATAATTGTACGTAGGTGTGACAATTGAATGTTATATGAATAATTGTAATAATAGTGGATGACATAATGTATCGTTGTTAACGAAAATAGCTCACTGTATCGTCTATGATATTAATGCATTCCTAACAAAAATTTACATCGCCGACATAAGCAATCCATTAAATATCTTCAACAGTTTGGAATAAACTTTTTCTCGGCATATTATTGTACAACTAATGGTGTATTGATCGCTTGAGTAACATCGCAACGCCGCTGCTCGACGTGCAAAATAATAATACCGTAAAAAATAATATATTCTTGAAATCACTGTAGAATTAATTCTATTCGAGTCGCGCCATTTCGTTTATAGGCAAACAAACATCGAGTGAAAGTCATTTTTTTCTTAACGAGAACTGCTTGCTGTACACAATGAAATCGTAACGCGACAGAATGAAATTAATGAAAAAAAAATGAAGCTTTCATTTTTTTTGTCATGTCAACAGTATGATGGAGAGTGCGAATAAGCATAGTCAGTATCGCGATGATGAGGGTAAAAATAAGAAGAAGAGAAGGATACGTAAAAGCTACAGTTTGAAGCAATGCGAAGAAAACAGAATGCGCAGAGTTCGCTCCAAGGAATTTTGGAACTTGCAATGTTGGACGCGATGGGAAATTATGCGAGTAAATGTTTAAAAGCGGTTCAACAATATATGAAGCACGATTTTACCGATACAGCAGAATCGACATCCAGTCATAGCAAGTTAGAGTTGTCAAGCGGCAAAGTCGTTGACAAATTGAACGACGATAACAAAGGAAACGTTGAAACGAAAAAACGCATGCGAAATAATGAAGAACGTATGGATTGACTATAACGACACGATAGCTTCTATCTACATTAACGACGTAACATTGGACTACGATAATTTTTAACGTATTCAATTAATGTTGATAAGTCTGTTTGTTTGCCCGCATCAGCGGTAACACTTTTTTTTGGGTTTACGTCAGTAAAAATTTTAAGGATTTTCATTTCGTTTTCTATGCGATTCGCGTTAATCGATACCGATACATTTTTCATTCTTGATTTTCCATTATCGATGACATTGCGAATAATTGCAAAAATATTAGAAAAAACGTTCAATGTAAACGAATGTTGTCTCAATAAAAGAGCGCTTTAATGTTTCCGTAATTATCTGAATAATTTTTAATGCCATAATATTAGCGCATCCAAAATCAATATAACAAGTTAAAATGTTGATAACCGTCTGAGTAATCGATTCGAACGGATTTTAATTGCCATAATATTAGCGCATCCAAAATCAATGTAACACATTAAAATGTTGATAACCGTCTGAGTAATAGATTCGGAATCTCGTGGGATTTATACAAAAATAATTATGACAAGGCAAGTTTCAATGTCCACTAAAAGGAACAATTCTTTGACTTTTAATATTTTTCATACAATAATTAATGACATTTTTCGTTTGATCATAGAAGAGAACTGCAGTTCGGTTAATGGAACATCAATTCTGAAAATTGACGGTCCCGGATCATGGAATGTTCTCGGCGTGACTCGGTTTCCCATCATCTGCACAAAGCCACATTGTGTTTACTCAAAATTCACTGGGTTCAATGCAATAATAAAAAGCGACGCGCCGTTTATGAACGGCTTTTTATCGATGAACTTTTTTGCTAATTTTTTAAATTTATTTAGTTAACATTTTATTAATTAATTTTTGGTCACAGATTGCGGCCATTTTGCTCTCGTTACCGGATACGCCAAGGGAAAATGTCTAATATCGAAAATGGCTCATTGTGGAAAAGATCGGCTGGCGAAATGTCCTTGCGATCCAAGAAAAGACGCCAACGTCAATTGTGCGATAATCACCGACTATTGTTTTCGAACGACGAGCAACTGAATCTTTTGAAACTTACGGAATCGTTTAAAAAGATAGAAACAAGAAAATATTATTATTTAAAACAGACAAATTTGTGTCTTCCAATTATGAAGGCAACGCAACAACGTGTTTCGATTATTTATCGATCAATATTTTGTAGACCAATTACGTGTCAACCGAAAGATCCAATCAAACCATTATTGAAATTCCGAGCGATGAAATAATCGTGGATAACAACGATGCATCGAATGAACATGACGCCATGCAAGTTGACTCCGATAGCCCGACAACTGATCGTATCCATCATCTTGCCGTACATCAAATCGATAACGGAAGTAATAATCATGAAAACGCGTCTATAAATAATTCGTTTGAGGGCGATAATGCCATTGCGAGAAACATCACCGATGCCGAAAGGAATCAAGATGACTATCGCGAATACGTCGAGTACACTTCAACCGACGATGACAATGGCGACCCGGTCGATAATTATAATTATTATTGATGAATTGATGATGAAATATCGAATTTCCATGCAATCAATTGTATTGCAACACATCCGCCGAACAAGATAGAAATTCAAGCCCTCTCTTTAGCCGGCTACGATCAACCGTCGTGAAATGTATTCTTCTATAAACGAGCGGTTATAAAAGGTATCGTTTATACGAGTTCGGAAAAAAAACACGTAATTGCAACGAATACGTTTACTGCAAAAGTATCGAAGAATATGGAATGAGAATCGCAAAAATAGTAATTTTTGAAAATGCGGACGGTTCAAACGTCTCGGGCTTCTTTCTGCAAAAGCTCAATATTGACGAAAATGCTTTTGATGAATGGTCGAAACACATTCTGTATTTCTCAATTGCGAGAACAATTTTTTCATTCCGCATACCAATAACGAATCAAAACTCGTCCAAACGGTTGTAATGACGACTGTGGGCGATTGAAAAACTATCTCTAGGCTACCCAATTTGTGGGAAATGGATTGAAAGCACGTACGGATATTGTTCATCGATTTACAAATTATTTCGTCTTCTGATGATGATGATGGTACTGATATTCGCATTTGCTCGATATTAAAGGATCAACGTAGCCGTGATGTCAGCAATATCCTGGTTTCGTCCGCGTCGTCGACGATTGCAGTAACTGAGAAGAAGGTTGAAAAAATCGCCGAATATATCGGTCGCGTGCGCGAAGCTATCATATTGTGGTCAGTTGAATTGTTATGGATATTAAACGGTACATGCATTTTATATCTGTGAAATAGAACGAAAAAAATGTCTCTGTTTCTTCTATTACAGGTGAATATGGAAAAATTGAGTGGACGGTACTGATGATGAAATCGACAAAGGCGAAAATAACGAAGAGACTGATGATTCGTTGATGAGTATCGACGACACAACAACAAAACAACGATTGTTGACGCGCAGATGAGAAAAGTTATACGCCGAATGGACACGCGTGGTGAGTCATGCCACAATGCGAACGAAAGCACTGCGTTTTTCTTTTTTTCTTTTAAAACAGACAAAAAAACGATCTAATAGTCATTGAAATTCAATATACATTTGAAAAAAATTTGAGTCTATTGATCATTGTAAAAATACTACGAGATTCGTTAATAATTTTTATGACGTAAAAAAAAACAATATTCGATACCTCTGTATGCTTGAAATATTAAGATAATTCGCATTAAAAACGACGAGACGCAATAATGTTATAAAAATAAATAAAAACAACAATAAACTCTGTACCCTGTCCCTCTGTTCTCTGTGTCCCTGTGTGGATTCTGCGAATCCACTGCAAACCGAGGTGACTACCGTAATCGAGCTGCGGTAGTCGCCTCTCTGGTCTACGCGTCGGCGGCTCACGAGATGCCTACCGTCACGAAATCTCGAAATGTACTCCGTTCCATGGTCTACGCATCGTCGGCTCACGAAAAACCGACCATCGTGAAATCCCAAAATGTGGTCCGTTCCACTGTCTACGCTTCATCGACTCACGGAAAACCAACCATCCGAGCGCCGCATCGATGGTCGCCTCATCGGTCTAATTGTCGTCGTTCTTCGAACGCTCCGGCCCTCGAACATGGTCAGTTTACGGTCTACTTTACGTCAGGTTTTTGTCCAAAACCGACGGGCGGCTATTACGGTGATGTTGCGGTCATTACAGTCGGAACAACAGTCGCCCGAAACACCAGGGAAGGCCCAAAGTTGGCCAAACATTTTTTTTTTGTGAATCACTCCAATTGGGGCTTAATCGATTCGGATTCGTTTGGCGGTCACGAATAACGCAATTCCAACGTTTGGTGGTCGTTCGTTTAGTTACAAAATGAAAACAACCAAATGAGCCCTGGACCGAGGTTTCATTACCGCGCAATACGTTAGTGTAGAGCACAAAATTGGCTAAACTTTAATTAAAAAAAAATGTAGAATATACCAATCGATTGGTGGACATTGGGTGGCGATTGGTAACATAATTAAAACGTTTGATGGTCAACCGTTTAATTAAAATAATTGAAAACCAAAATAGGGCCTAAAGTTAGCCAAACATTTTTTTTTATTCAATTAACGATTATTTAATTTGTGATGTAAACGCAAATTTGCTTCCATTGCGGAAATTATAGATGAATCTTACTTAAATTAAATGCGCTCTTTACGCGTGGCAAATGATTCCTTGCGTCAGAAACCAATCGACGATGGTGCGAAAATCGACACGCCGGTCAAGGAAAGCAGTTGTATGAAGGTAACATTCAAAAAGGATCTTTCCAAAGTCGAACCCGAAAAGGAAGCGGTGGAGAAACAGTTGCATGAGACTGAGAATCTTTTAAAGTTGCTGCAGAACCAGCGCACTGATAAGACATTGAAATATAATCTATCAGTTGCAACGACTTGCAATAATAAATTGATCATTCAATATGCAGTGTGTCTCATGATTTCTAGCGTATTTAATATATACCGCACCCCTAAGCGAAGAACAGCGAAATTTATGTGAAAATCCCTATCGTCTATATAAGATTTTACACGATTAGATATTTGATTAAAAATGAAGCATATGGTTGATTATTGTGGCAATCGTATCTTCAACGCTTCACTTTAGATAAGATCGTCTGTAGCATCAGACTACAAGTGTCTCACATGTGATTCAATCATGTGATCATTCTTAGTTGATACCACCAGGCAAGAACATTATGCTACAAAGAAGAAAAGTGCGTGATTTTCACTGAGTGTGATAGCCGCAACTCAGGAGCGGTAGATTGATACGTATTTTTTATTTATTTATTATATAAAAAATTGTTAAATAAAAAAAATGTTGATGATTAATTAATTTACTTAATTTTACTCACGGCTACTTTTACTTTTACACCCGCTGGTCACGATTAAATAACTTTAATCCCGCGTTGCAGACATGATAAATGGTCTTTTTAGCGCAGTTGGGAAAAAAGATATTTCGATTTAGTCTAAAAGACGAAAAGACGAAAATGACCAAAAAACTACTTGTTTTTAACGCTCAAGGGTGTCAAATAAACTTTGGATAAAAAGCTTTTATTCTCTACTTGAATTTCTATTCAAGTTTTCTGAACTCAAGTTTTCTATTCAAGAACTCTATTCGAAATCTCGTTAAAAAGTAGCGAGTGAATACGATAAAAAAAAACACTCGTTCGACGAACAATCCTGTATTATCTCACTGATAATCGATCAGAGTCAGAGAAATCTCGGGGCAATGAATTACCTAAAAACTTATCAATTATCTGCAATATCGGAGAGAGTAGTGAATTTCCTCGCGAAACGCGTTTCCGCCGCGGCAGCGCCCCCGTTCGCACGCTGCTTGTCCGTGTGTCCTACATGTATATAGCGTGATATAACGCACTGTCAACTTATGCAGTGGGCGGTGTGAAGAATACAAGGCAAACGTCAAACATCGAAATTTGAACAAGACGCACATAAAATTTCCCAATAGACACAACGCGTTAATTGTCTATTGATTAAAAAATTGTATTTTATATTCCGCCAAAAATGTTTTTACGCGCACGTCTCTCTTGACGCATAGTGTTCGACTCTCGTAATCCGGAACTCTGTTTATCGCCGAGCATCGAAAGAAAATGATAAGTTAAGGCAATAGAGAAGGAAAAGAAGATTGTTAATTTGTCTGACCGATGGATCGATAAATCCCATTCAATTAGTCATGCAACATAGTTTTGTCGATGGTTTTAACGTTATTGCTACGTCCGCGCGACCCTTGACCTTTGAGTGAGTGTGAGTCGATCGCGACTCAACGTAAACAAAGCATTTTCGTTCTGTAACATGTGATAAATCGAAATTATCGGATATAAAAGTTCCGTCCGATCGTCCGACGTTTAGTCAGTGTTCATAACACATCGAGGTTCGATATTTTTTTCGTACAAAATCGTATTTCTACTCGTCGATTCCACAGTCGTCAATGAAATGTCGCTTGACGATGGATTCGAAAGACCCTTTGAGGAACTGGAGCCCCCGCAGTGGGGTGCGCTTCGTGAATTGAGCCGAGCGAACTGCGAATACTTTGCAACGCAACAGGATGAAAATGGTATAAGACTGAGCGCCGCCTTAGCTTGTGTTCCCGATTATCTCAACGAACTGCGCGCTCTTTACAAGGAAATTGCCAAATTTGCTCCATCTTACGATTTGGATGAAGACACACCTGGCAATGGATATCGTAGTTTTCTCATTTTGGTTGATAAATGCATACTGCACTGCGGCACGGTATGCCGTCAGATTTATATTCAGCGGGATTCGCTACTCTTTCGGAAATCGCATCACATGAGGTGACGAATATTTTTTTATAAATAAAAAAAAAAATTAATTTTTTTTTTTTAATTAAATTTTTTTTTTTTTTCAATTTGTACAGAGAAATGGAGGCGTGTTCTCAGCTGCTGGCGTCGTTGAGCACTTGCTTGATTCACTTAAAAACACTTCACGCCTGGAGCAACGAAATGTCCGATGGAAAACCTTCGCTTTTCACATCGGATGATCACAATCCCCAAGAATTACTGAGCAAAGCAGAAAATATTAATCAGTATTGTTTTTACGGACGATGCTTAGGATTTCAGGTAGACACGGATTTATGTAACGTTTTTATTGTTTCGATATTTGCATACCAATTTCGATATGTTGCAGCTTTTGAAAAAATTACGTTTATGGAAATTTCTTGATTTTTCGTATTGAAGATTTTCTATTGTTACATTATAACAAAAATAATTCAGTGATTCATCTTTCTTTCTTAGTTCTGCGATAGTTTAAGAGGGACACTCAAGGGATTGGCAGTGGCTATGGCAACCTTCAGCGAAGCTTATTACACTAATGGCACACTACTGGGAAGATGTGCAAATTCGCTTAAATATTTTGTCGATCCCGAGGCGCGGGCTCGTCGTATCGTCAATATATCGTCGCGAGCGGATATATACTTCTGCCAAGCATTTTGGCTTCTCAATGAATCCAGTGAGTTTCTCTTAAGGTAGTTATATCGCTTCGCATTCATTTCGCGAGAAAAATGAGAGAAAATTGCAAATACTTCTCAATGGTATATAAGTCTGAAAAAGTTCATATTAAAGGTGTTGAAAAGATTAATTTTGCATAATAATAATTCCAAAATGTTATTAATAAAACGATGAAAGCATTAATTGGTCAACAAATTACCCGGGAAGCCAACGTTTTTTTAATGAAAATGATTCGTTCATTTTTTTGAATACGTATGGATTATTTCAGATTTTCCAATTAACTTCGAATTTTTAGTTTTTCCACACATTTTTTCCATATAAGAAAAAAAAATCGGCTTGTTAACAACGTAATGTTAACACGTAATCAGCAATTTTTTATATGTAATACATAATTCTCAAATGACCTTATCCTCGTCATCGTTATTATTGAAAATATGTAAGCTCTTAAAAACGCTGTGTCTACAGTAACGCATGCGTGACTCCTGCGTAAAAATAAAAGTAACGCAAAGTTTACGTGACTTGCTATTTTTCTTATAGTCACGCATTTTTTCTTAATTTTCCACACTTTGCGTCACTTTCCACTTTTCGTAAAAGTAACGCATGAAAACTTCTCGTCACTTTTGGATAATTATAAAAGTAACGCCAATTTCAATTATGTCATGGTATTAAAAATCGAAAAATAAGAACCATTTTGATTGAAATTCGAAAAAAAATAAATAAACAATGCCATTTTGTACTTCGCAGATATAATGCAAGTGTATCCGGCGATCGTTTTACCCACATTGGCAATAAATCAGGTGATATCCGTTCCGCCTGAAGAACTTAGTCTCCCGACGATAAGTGGCGCAACGGTGAACATACCGATACCTTCTAGTCACGTTGGCAAAAAGCCCATACATGTTAAATTATTGAGTTCAAACCGTCGAATAGGAATGGTAAGAAAAACACTTCGCTTCAACAAATTTGCGATGCATTAATTAACATAATGTTACATACATAATAGCATCCAGAAAATCGAAAATTGGCAGTAATAATAATAGTATTCAATAAAATAAAAAAAATAATAATCGTATTGAAAAGTTCATATGAGAAAAATAAATAGTAACATTGCAACGTTATTTAATTTTGCAGGTTGGATCCGCCAGAGTTGCAGGCGAATTGCTCGGACCTTCGGAAGTCTTAATAATTCATTGTCACGGCGGTGGTTTTGTCGCTCAAAGCTCCAAATCACACGAAGTTTATTTGCGTGAGTGGGCAATAACTCTTAATGTACCGATCTTAAGCATAGATTACAGCTTAGCACCCGAAGCTCCGTTTCCCCGTGCGTTGGAGGAAGTCGTATATGCCTACGGCTGGGCATTGAAACACGCGAAATCGTTGTTGGGCACTACAGCGACAAAAGTCATCTTTATCGGTAATAAAAAAAAATCTGCATTCTAATTATTCTAAGACACGAGTCATCTTTGAAAAATATTGAAAAAGAAGAAGACAAAAAAAAATTTAACGATATCGTTTGACAAAAATTATGTGTTAAAAAAAAATGCAACAGGTGATTCTGCCGGAGCGAATCTACTTTTGGCAGCAACGCTGAGATGCTTCGAATTGGATATAAAAAAACCCGACGGTATTTTCATGGCTTATACCCCCGTTTGGGTTGAATTTATTCCGTCGCCTTCGCGCTTACTGTGCCTCACGGATTCGCTACTACCGTTTGGCTTTATGATGCGATGCTTGAAGGCCTATGCAGCTTCTGACACAAACAAAAATCAACGGTAAGAACGAGAAAATTTAATGAATGTAACATATCATAGTTACGACGCTATTCTCGTAGATTAAAACGCGTAAAATTATTTCGCAGAGAAAAGGAAAACGAAGTCAACGATGGTGTCAAGTCCGATACAGAATCTTTCGCTGAAGTCAGCGAAAGTGATCTTATAGCTCTCGCGTTGAGTCCAAATGGCGACGAAATCAACGAACACCGATTGGGTTCGATGGCTTCGGATTTGACATTGAATTCCGTCAGTTTAGTTGATGCCGATGGCTGCGGAGGTTCGTGCAAATTTTATTTCAATTCAATTGAAATTATTTTTACATTAACACAAAATTGCTTGTTTTTATCGAGATAACTCTTTGCTTTCGAATGCGATAATTCGTAAAATTACGGTACCTTTTTTGTTGTCGTTGTTGTAAGGATATGGATAAGTATCCAATAAGTTCCGTTATATGAAATCGAAATTTAGAGGAATTTCATCATTTTGAAAAAGCTCAATGGAATTCTTCTCATAAAATTGACATTTTTTGGCTCCAAAGTATAAATTCTAATATTAAATTATTTAAATACTTAGCAACTTTAGATACTTTTGAATTTTCGATATCCTCGATAAAAATGTGTATCTCGGTAACAGTATTTTGCGACGAAATAATTAATTCGACTTAAAGGCAAAACAATCATCGCGCATGTGAAGTTGCTAGCAAATCAATTTTTTGTAAACATCGTTAAAACTCTATCAAAGGTAAAATCTTTTTTCCTTTCAGGCAACGAACTTCCTAAGGAGACAACGTCACAAGAGTACATAAGAAAGTTCATAGATATGTACAAAAATGTGGGTTTCGGTTCGTCCGCGTCGTCCGCGAATGGTGCGCCCGCGCGAGAGTGCAACAGTTCGAAAAGCGACAAATCATGGTCACTGTTCGGATGGTCACTTGGTGGTGAGAGTCGAGAGACGAGAGAGCTCGACGCCGAGACGAGTATAAATCCTTCGGACGAATTCGTATTCACCGTTCCGAGAGATCCGCTTTTAAGTCCTTATCTCGCATCCGATAATGTAATCAGTCGTATGCCACCTATAAAAATTGTGGCAAGTGATTTCTATAAATATTTATTTGCATTAAAAAACACACTGCCTATTCGTAGATTTTTTTTTTCGCTCATTACCACTAGATATTTCGTTATACAACCGCTATATATCGCTATTTTTACTGTATTATTTTTATTGTATTATCTACAATTTTGTTGTTTAGACTATGGAACTTGATCCGTGCCTCGATGACAATATTATGTTCGCGCGAAGGCTTAAATCCCTCGGAAACAACGTGTCGATAGATATTTTATCGGGATTACCACATGGATTTCTCAATCTGATATTGGTGAGTTTTTCTTCAATATAGCCGTAAGTCGGGACACGCTGTTCACGGCTATACTCGGCGTAGGTTTTTTGGCGTTTGTCGACGCCTTAAGGAGAATACGAGTACCTACTTCTATCGTAATCTTAAGTCCTCACAGGCGCAATTGCACAATGCGTGAAAACCTATAGTGTGCAGGGACTGCGAGAGGTGGTGCTCGTGGGTGCACCGAAGCATTTAAAGGGATGCGACTCGTAAATAATAGTATTTTGCGATACTAGTGCGAGACGGCGAGACGGCGGACGATAAAGGTTGGCGAGTGCGGCTACTTCACAACCGCCGTCGAAAGTCCGCTTTGTCGTACAGGTATCGCAATGATACTTTATTTCACTCAATGTGAAAAAGGCAGTTTTACGCACGCTTCGCGCACTTTTACACCTTGTGGATTCAAATTTTGTACAATTCTCGTGCGTTTTTCGTCGGAAAAAGTTTTTTCGCACTTGTCTCACAATGTACTATTATTTGACGAGCACGAGAAATGCGTTTTCTCACACGCGCAGTGGAGCGAAGCGATGCGCGATGCGTTTTCACTTTTTTAAATTAATTTTCTCTCATTCGACCCATAATTCAATTATTTCATTGCGATTGCTGTTTCTTCTCGCAATTTTTTGCATTCTCGCAATCGTTTTCTTACAAGATAAAAATTTTTACTTACATCCGAACTAATTTGTTCTCCGTTTTTATTTCCAGGTATCCAAAGAGGCCCATGAAGGAGCCCAACTTTGCGTGAAGAGAATACAAGAATTGATCGATCTCTTGGTATGAGTTATCGTTTCTTTCTACCAAAGTTTCCAATCGCGACGAAATGAGTGTCGACGCGTCCCGAAACCCGTGAAACTTTTTGAAGTATCTTGGATATTGCTTTACATTTAACGAATTGTTCTCAGTGTCATTGGAAACATTTGAACGTTTCGTGGAAACGTGAATTTCTGTCGCGTTTATAGCAACAAAAAAATTTAAGAAAGTGGCGCAAGCCGCTCAACGCATATATCTATTATACCGTTTTACGCATAAATAATGTGGGACCGTCATCTCCATCCAATAGAATATATGTACATCACCATACCGTCGAATTTTAAAGCATTTCCGAAAAAAAAAAAAAAACGAAACAACGCAAAAGTACGAGTATCTGCGGGTCAGATTTGTTTCATTCATTGTGATATCGGCACTTTGTCGTTACTGCTAAAAAATTTAATGTTTTCTTCGCTTTATTTTCAATCGGTATTCAATTATCTCGTTTTACATCCGCGAAAAGAAATTTTATACTATTTATCGAGTTGTTTTGTATATTTACGTTTGCCAAAGTGATCGGTGGATTTCAATTGGCCGAATAGTTTTTAAGTAAATTGCACGCGCGCGTTAGGTTCAGAATTATTTAGGATTTACAGGTTGCAAACACTACGCCTATTGTTGTCTACCGTGCGATTCGTACCTGCAAGTGGAAAATTTACAGTCCAAAAAACAGTAATGTATTTCGATCGATGCTTTATCTGTAAAATATTGTAATTAGTGTATCGGCAATAAGCGTATACCATATACACATATATATATTGTATGTTAATGTATAATATACTTCAAGAACTCGACGAATGTTCCCGAGTTAAAGTTTCGACGAAGTCGAGGTCTTCACGAGAAAAAAAAGAACCTCAAGATATTCAATTCATGCCAATGTACACTTTCCTTCTGTAATACCCATGTTATACATCTTCGTATGTAAATATCAAATTTGTTATACTCGTTGGCCTCGTGTGGGTTAACAAAGACAATATTGTGCATTAGTCTTTACCTGCTATTCGTTAAACAGATTTTTGCGACTCCGATAAGTATAATAAATTTCGAAATCGGCCTTTGACGATAGAAAAATATTGAATATTGATGCACAAAAAAGTAAAATAAATGCCACAAAAAAAAGTGAAAAAAAAAAACGAGTTGATTGATGAAATAGTCATACATGTACGAGGTACTTTTTATTATTGACAATTTGTACAGCAGGTAGCGGAGAGAAGTAAATGGTAGATGAAGATAAGAAGAAGAAGATGAAACAATGGAGGAAAGTTATTTATTGCGTGTTTGCTTGATGATTCGTATTTGCCTGTGAGCGTAAAGTTTTTTGTAACACATGTGCGTCCGCCGGTTCTATACGTTTGTAATAGTGCTCCTTAGTTTCGACTATTTCGAAGCCAAACTTCTTGTAAAAGTCAATGGCACCTTCGTTGTTAACTTGTACGTGTCTGAAAAAAAAACAATAATGGGAGTTTCGATCGTTCATATCAAAAGATCTTTCAGTAGGATCGAGAAAAAACGGGGAAAAAAAGATGAGTTCCGTTTATATTCGATTATGGATTCAATAAATTCGATCAATCGATAGATTTACATCAGATTTAGGAGCAGCTAAACGAAAAATATATATTCCATTTTCGGAAAACTATTCATCCGCGTATCTCATTTAAGTTTTACTATTTCAGATCGTCAAGAAATTCATTTATTCCCGACTACGCTATAAAGTCCACATTCCGTACCTGCGAGGCGGGTGGAAAATGGCGAATTATAATCCAGCGGGACGTAATTAACGGAGCGGGCAATAAAGAAGTACTTTATTTCCCGCCACTGTAGTACTTTATTTCCCACCGTTTATTGTTATTAAAAAAATATATCAGTATTATAATTTTATACGCACACCCTCCCGTGCCCGTACTCCGACGCCCAAGAGGTGCCTGAAAGGTGCCCGTACTCCGACTTAACCCTTTTCGCCGTCGCAGGTACGGAATATAGACTTTATAGGATGGTCGGGAATAAAGTAACGTATGCTACTCGGGAGGAACGTGCTTTTCATGCACTTTCTACTATTGTTTCACGGAATTTTTGATATTTTATATTATTCGATGTTTCAATCATAAGGTAAAAAAAAACTATTTTTGACAATCCAGCGGAAATAGATTAATGAAGAAAATGTTTGTTTAAAGCTAAGAAATTAACAGGTAAGTTGAGTTCAAATATAAATTGATCCTTAACTTTTTTTTCAGGAGAATTGTTTACGACAGTTATGGATATTGTAGCTCGGAATTTATCTCACGAATTAAGTTATAATTTAAACATTCGAATGAAACGCCCATTCAGTGATATTTGGTCGGAAATCTGTCCTAAAAATTGGATATTTCTGCCCATCGATTAAATTATTTCTCTGCACGACGAAATCGCGCAATTTTTACTCACAAATGAGGTTTAGTACTCTTTACTTTTTTTTGTTTTCTCAATTTCAACCGTAATTGATAGAGACAGCGAGGGAACTTACAGAAATATGGAGTCAAAGTTTCCGTCTTTGTTCACGTAATTCAACACATGCTGTACCATCACAGTGCCGATTCCGAGTCTCCTGTATGGATAGAGACAACCCAACGTCATTATGTACAAGCGTCGCGAATTTTCCGAAGTATCTACTCGGCAGCATACGGCTCCCACCTAAAATTGGCAAAATTGTTGATTACAAAATGACAACCATATAAACACAAAAAAAAAAATTACTCGTATAAACATTGTTTTTTTAATTATTAATAAAAAAAATGGTATGGCAAAAAATTAATTAAAAAAAACTGTATAATCATTAAGTAAAAAAAAAAAAATAATAGCATCACAAAAAATGAAGACAGTACCACTATGTCGTTGTAATACGCCAATTTTGCGAGTTCTCCCGCTTCCAATACATCCTTGTAGAATTTTTCATTATACGAAACCGGGAACACAACTTGATTTAGCAACTTTAGTTGCTTTATGTTGTGTGGCGTTACATCTCCAAGTTCGATTTTTGACCTATGGACAAATTCATTGTTATTAAATAATAAAGAGCAGAAATGGTCCAAAATTATGAAAAATGAATACACCAGAAATTTTAATAGGTATATTTATAATGTCCAGTAATTAATTGAGTCTCGTATTCGGAACGATCGCTTCAGCATTAAAATTGGTAATGTCGAAAGATTACTTACAAAAATATGAAATCGGAAGTCGATGTGTTGATAATGTTAAAAAAAAAAAACGTATTTAAACAATGAAAAATATGTACTTTTTTTTTTTTCGAAATAAGTTTTTGACATCGCGGCACCGACGATAACATGCGAACCTTTCATCGACGCTTGTTGCTACCCCTTTGGCAGAAATCACATGTGAGCAATTTGACGCAAAGATGCGTTAAACGACGAAACCTTTTTTTATTTCAAACGCTGATCGTTCCGAACCGAGCGCGAGATTCATCGCTCCACAATTTACCGCAATAATTCAATTCGCACGGATTACAACAACGAGAAATGTTTAAACGACAAATCATCGAGTTGAAAAACATAACCTAAAAATTTGCCGAAACTCACCTCATATTAATAGGTGACGGGCGAGCTGTTGCTGTTGCGAAGTATTTTTGAATTGTCGTTTTAAACGACAATAAATTTGTTCTATTATGAAATAAATATATTACATTAATCGTTGGCGGTACCGAGCGCCGTTAAAGAAAAATTTTCGTCTGCATTCGGCAGTTTGAGATGACGTCACGAGCAGCAAGGCTGCTGAAGCTGAAGCCGAATGGCCCGGATCTCGAGGACCACCTCGTATATCCCCTCCGCTTCGCCTGTCGCCCCATTTTGTTATAAGGACATCATTAAAATTGTCATTGAAATAATAATATTTGTATGCAAATAACACCCTTAAACTTTTTTTACTTCTGATAATTACATATTCTGTGGAGCAAGACTTTTCGCAACTGAGATTTAAAAGAATTAAAAGGTAGACATTTACAACTATATTATCAAAACTATTATATCCACAATTCTTGACAAACTTTTATCAATATATCGCTGACGAAAAAAATGAACGAGGGAAATTTTATGGCGTCAATGAAAAATTCACAGCGTCTTCGCGGATATTTTAGATCCCAAACGGAGAATTACTGCATGCAATAGGTTTTGTAGTTTCTTTTGAACAGGAATATTATGTGCTCTCTTTCTTGAACACTTATTATTTACTGACATTATTCATCATTATTGTTTCCTATTAAAGCATATTATATTTTTTGGAGATCACGCTTACCTCTGAATAAAATGAATTAAAGAAAATTCGAAGCCATTTTGCGTTCTTAAAAAAAAACCATCGAGTGAATATATTTTTTTTATTTGTGACACGTCAACAACTTTAAATTTCTTACATTCATTTGATACTTGTAGAGATTAGAAAGAGAATATTAAAATGATTTCGAGACTCGGAAAACTTTATGAAAACAGACATAACGCGCAAAGGAAGTATCTGGTCGTTTCTACCAATTAAGCTTGTAATATAATTATAATATCAACGCAAACCCTACGTAATTATAACCATTATGACTTTGATAAAATTTCAATTACCGTTTTGTATCTTGAACCATTTTATTTCTACCGAGCGCGGCGACTTCCGCTATTAAAAGCAGCCGCCACCATCAGCCACCATGGCTAACTTCAGGTTACAAAGAAAAGTGATAACCACATTTTTTATTGAAAAAAAAAGAATGACACGACCCATGCTCTTCCACGCTTGACGCCGTTCTTCGTTAATCTCGGCGTTAACTACATATTCTCGCACGGGTAGCGCGTTGGAAGAATGTATTTTTCAAAAATTATGTGTGACGCGTCAGTGACTTACGTATTAAATAATACCCGAGACTCTAGCGGATTGTAGAAGTTAGTCAAGTAAAACAAATCACGTAGTCTCGAACCAAAGTTATTTATTCCAAATACACCGAAATACCGGTTGTAAGGTTATAGTATCTCAACAAAACAATCGTAATTATAATTAATCTCTCACAGTGTTGTCACTAACTATTAAATTTTGACGATGCAACGAGGGATCTTGAGAATCGTCAATTCGCAATTGTTGCAAAAACGTTTTTACAAAAAGCAACCAATTAGAGTGAGATTCGCGCCGAGTCCAACAGGTTCGTTAACTCGAGGTCAATGAAAATTTCGGTTGTTTTCGTACGATAATCATTTCAACAAAATGAGACATTTTCTTTGCAGGAGACCTGCATTTGGGCGGATTAAGAACAGCTTTGTATAACTACTTATTTGCTCGGGCGAACAATGGTAGTTTTATTCTGAGAATAGAAGACACCGACCAATCGAGAGTACAGCCGGGAGCAATGGAAAAACTTCAGGATGATTTATTCTGGGCAGGAATTATCCCTGACGAAGACCCTGTAAGAGGTGGACCTGCGGCTCCTTACGTTCAATCCAAACGTCTCGAAATATACAAGTAAATTTTTTTTTTTTTTTTTTTTTTCTTCGCTTTATGGAAAATTAAGAAAAATTTAATCTTGCAGAGAACAGTTGGCGAAACTTCTGGATAATGATTCGGCGTATAGATGCTTTTGCAGTGAGCATCGATTGGATCTTTTGAGACGAGAAGCTATAAAAACTCGTCAAATACCAAAGTACGACAATCGATGCCGACATCTCAGTAAGGAAGACACGAAGGAAAAATTGAGACGTGGCGAACCATTTTGCATAAGATTTAAGGTTTAAGATCTTTTAATTTTATTATAGTTTTTTTTACATTTTATATTTGTTCAGTACTATTATAGACTTATAATTTTCAAGACATTAGCTACTCTGTTCATTTCTCACAAAGCACATTTCAGTTGCCAGAGAAAAAATATTGGTAGTTGCTACTGGTGTTGCAACTCGTGACTTTCTCATCCCAATTATTGTTCGTGTGAAGTTAGTATTGTGTTGATATGTATGTTTTTAGTGGAGGAGTTTAGTTTTTGAACGCATCTATTTTTGTTCTCATAATTGTAACTCAAATTTTGTTGATCGCTTGCAATCTGCGTTTACCGCTGAAAAGTTTGAACATTACGTTATAAGCCATAGGTGGCGAGTCGAACTTTTGGCGGCGATCACGCCTCTGGCGGGTGGAGTTCAAGCTATAGAAGTTGTCCCTAGAAATTGCAAAAGTCTGACAGTTTGCCATGTTTTTTCGTACATTTTTAAAAATAATATTCAGAAATGTAGTGTGAACGTTTTTAGTTCCCAATTTCATTTTTTTCTGGAATATGACGAATGATTTTTATTGCCAAGGAACATGGTGTACGCGATAAAAACCGTATATGTGTGGATAACTTCAAAAACTTTTTCATTCACGTTTCATAAAAATCTGATTTTCAATACCAAACTCAGATTTCATATGTCGAATAATGTGACGTACCAAGTTTCGTTTTTATTAATGTCTGCATAAGTTTTTTGTCTCTATATCAGAAAACTTGTATGTATGCACAGACGAACAGATATCTGAGGAAAATCCCTTTTTTTAACTACTTTCGAGCAAAAAAACCTATTTGGGTCATGAAATCTGATAGACTCGGTCACAATTATGAGGACAAAAGTGAGAAAAGATGTTTTTTTTTTCATTTTGTCATGTTGAAAAGCGTTATTTTTAGGCCATAAATTTGACATTATTTTTTCTCGCGATTACAATACTTTCTATTTTTCCATACTTTGTATGATGGGATGAGAAAGTAATAATAGATCTTATTGAAAATATATATATATGTATCGGACAAAAAAATAGTATCTTGGAATGCATCTTTGGAAAAGTTTATAATCGTAATTAAGGTTTTTTGCACTTTTGCAATGGCTTTGATTTTTCATTTTGAGACTGTGTTTTCTTTAAAAAATATCAATTATGTAAAAGGTGCCGCGAACATCCATTTTGCACAATAATAATATTAAGAAGTTATTAACAAAATCTATAAAAAAATTTTTTATGGCACAAGAAGTTTTTAAACGATTTGTCCTAACTTTAAAAATTATTTTTTCTTATGGATGAAAAATTACTCGTTTTGAATCCATTTTCATAAAAAGACTATGTGTTACATTTAAGAGTTAAGATGAATTATTTATCAAGAAACAGAATTCTTTCGTAAATTACAGATATTGCTTAAAAAATCGTATGTGAAAAAAAATTTAGTCCCCGAATGACCAGCCAAACAATTCTTTCAAAATTGATTTGTTAATAATTTTGGAAAATTATTATTATGAATACTCAATGTTTTGCATCTTTGACATTTTTTAGATTTTAATCCCATCGGGAAGTATTCGGGAAGAAATTTTTTCTGAATCTCATTTTTATCAGTTGGCAAAGTAACAAAACACCCTTCTTGAACAGTAATGATTCAATTAATTGCTTTATCCATACTATACGACGTGTAACAATGAATTCACAGTTATCATCAGATCCACAGCCATTCCATGATCTCGTCTACGGGGAGATAGGCTCGACTGCCGCTGAAAATGAAGGCGATCCCGTTATCGTCAAAGCCGATGGTTATCCAACTTATCACTATGCCAACGTCGTGGACGATCATTTAATGGAAATTTCGCATGTTCTGCGAGGCGTCGAATGGCAGATATCGACACCCAAACACATACAACTCTACAAGTAGGTAAAAAAAAGAAACTATTCATGTAATACATGCAATTTAGATGGGTTTTCAACGAAAAATTATTTAACTAGCATTGCTTTATTTATCCCATCGCCGCAATGGTGCGACGAATATAGGAGCCCAAAAGTCTTGTTGTGATAATAAATGTGAGGGAACGGAAAAAAATTAGTTATTACAATTGTTTTAGAGCATTTGGTTGGGAGCCCCCGCACTACGCTCATTTGCCTTTAATACTTAACGCCGATGGATCGAAGTTGTCGAAACGACAAGGCGACATTCGTGTTGATGCCTACAGAAAACAGGGAATATTTCCTTCGGCATTGTTAAATTTTATCACTCACGCCGGCGGTGGATTCAATAGAAGCCAACAAACAGATCGTTGTTACAGTTACGAGGAACTTATTAAACAAGTATAGCAACAAAAATATTACTTACTCACGATTTTCAACAAAATCAAAATGTTCACCCTTTATTCGTTGTTATTTTTGTTGTAGTTCGACATAAGCAGAATTAACACAAATTCGACAAAACTCTCGGCGGAAAAGCTTTTGGAGTTTAATAGATTGGAGATTCGTCAGTTACTCGAGGATGAAGAAAACTTCAAGTTTTTAGTAGCGAGAGTCGGCAGATTAGTGATGGAAGCATTTCCCGAACGGTAATGTTATATACAGTTCGCGTGTATCAATGTCTATTTATATTCGTCTGTCGAAAGTTCATTGTTTCATTATTATTTAGCGCCAACGATGGAACCTTACAGTTGGACGAAGAACACGTGATAACAACGTTAAAATGGGCACAAAATAGAATCAACAAATTGGACGATTTAGTGACTCCGGAGTTGGCATTCCTCTGGGTCGTTCCGAAAATTTCGCCGAGTGCGAAAGATCAGAAATGCTTAGGTACGTCGTTAAGACCTAATTTATTCGTAGAGAACGTATTTCACGAGTTTCCTTGAAATGATCAAAACATTCTTTCCAAAGTTGAAAACTTTGTTTTTTCCCGGCTACCCTGAAAAGTTCATATTCTATGCCTGCAACGCTGGTGGAAAGTGACCGATGTTTTATTAGCGGGACAAAAAGGCCAGCTGCGGGAACAAAAGCAGTACATTCGTAAAAGTTTTTTTCGTAAAATAAATAATACAAAATACAAACTCATTTTAAAAAAGCTAAATAAACAATAATTGACTGATAATTAGTTCAAATTTTTTTTTATTGGTGAATCAAATTATGAATAATAATTAATTAATTAATCAATTTCTGTATTACCGCAACAGTTTTTTTCGTAAAAAATAATATAAAAAATTCGAATAAATTGAAAAAAATGATTAATAATTATTAATGAATCAGAGTAATAATAGACTTGGTTATTAATAGGGAAATGTTTTGAATCCGGACTACTTAAAAAATTTGTTTTTTTATTCTTCGCACTTTCGTATTATTATTATTATAAGCCAAAAGGTCAGTTTATGGAAGCTATACGTACTTTTGATGATATTATTCATGTTCTGAATGGGAGGGTTTCGCCTCCCCTCACAACTCCCTAGCTTCTCCCCTGGATCCCTATTGCTCCTGTAACTGCAATTATGAAGTGTGCTGTCGCGCCGTTGCGGGTATAAAAATATAATCTCTTCAACATAGTCGAAAAAAAAATCGTATGCCACTCAGAAGGAGCGGATTTCCACGCACTTTCTTCCCTTGTAGCATAATGTACTATTCTATTTCAGATACGGTGAAAATAGTATGTGAAAAATTGAACGTTGTCGATACATTCGAAAGAGAATCATTGAAGAACTGCTTGAGAGAAGTCGCAAAAAGTCACGGATTTCAGTTTTCACATTTTATGAAAACGTTGCGAGGTGTACTTAGCGGATTGGAGGTAATGGAGAAAAAAGTCAACGGTTCTAAAGTGTAGCTGTTTGGTAGATATTGCTAAGTTTTGTTTTCTTTTACAGGAAGGACCGGCGGTAGCGGAAATGATGGCAATTTTGGGAAAAGACAAAACGATCTTTCGTTTAAAGCGGGTTTTGGTCTGAATGAAAGTAATCGTCGTTCAGAATTATGTAGAGAAATCGAATTATTCTCATGTGTACATAAGTGATACTGGACGTTAATTATACTTTCTTCTATCTATCACACGATTAGCGACAATTTTTATAGAAACATCTCACTCTGCATAGCTTCGCGAGTTTCAATCGTCAAACTTTACTCGACGTAACTTATTTATTTCAAATAAAAAAAAAACGTTCCAGATATTGTAAGACTTAGGAATACTATTTAGAATGAATTGTAAATAATAACATGATGAAAGACAAAAAAAAAACACTTTTCAGACCAAAAACGGTGATAATTTTGATCATTGACTTCGTCCACTCATATCGTTTCCCAATAATTATAATTCCTCCTTCAGCAGGTATTGAATAAACATGATAAAAAAAGGAAGTAAAACACATTATTGAGGGGTTTGGAAAAGCAAGTTTATTACGAAATAACATTGTATGCATGAAGTGAAAAGTTCAAAGTGCGTATCGTCGATTATGTAGTTATCATATAATTTTCGTTATAACAATTTTTTGTTTTTTTTTTGCAATATTTAAATACTCGAACGCAACGTTATGCGAGTGCAATTATATTTCACTCGTTAAATAAATATTATTAAAACGCTTTTTGTATTTTTTTTCGAAGAATGGAAATTTGCCGATTAATACGGCTTTCAATGTTTTTGCGCAAACTTATACCTGAATACGAAACGTAAATATTACTTATAGTACAATTGAAAACGTGTACTATTAAATACGCAATGTTTTGTTTTTGTTTTTTTTTTCCGTTTTCTTGAATTCTTCATTGAACAATAATTTGCGACATGACAACCATTATTCATGCCAATAATTCACAGAGATAATCGATGTGAAGTATAGCAATCAACAGGCGTGTGGTTACACAAGTTGATAACGTTCGTCGATCTCGTATTAGCCATTTCGCCAAGGATTCCATATTAATAGATTATCACAGAATTTTCAAATTGTAAATTATTTTACCGTGTTTTGGGAGGAAAGAAGAAAAAAATCTTTTCATCAGTCTAACTTACCGGTCTGATACAATTGTTCTACGATACCCCTACTGTTACTGAACATCTTTCTTTCCTCTATGCGACGGCCAAACTATATAAACGGTATTTCATTTATTTTTTTTTCATCGTCGAACTATTTAATTTCTCCAAGGATTACATATTTTCTCAGGATAATACTGTCCGAATGGCATTATTCATCAGCTCCACATCGGTATTAATTAACAGTTACGATGTAATTCAAAAAACGTCGAAATTACCGATAAAACTCGTAAAAAAAAAAACAAAGAAAAATATTTCGCAAGATTCGCAATAATAAATATGTCGAATACAATCAGACTTCTAAAAAACTGTATTATAATTGTTTACATTGGGTTTTTTTTTTACTAAATTCCTTTCTTTTATTTTAATACTAGAGAATCGCGAAGATTCGGGGTCCGAATATTAATGTAATTGTAAAATTTCTAGTAACAAGGGATATTTTTAATAACAAACACCTATTACGCGGGTTTAAAGTTCGAACGAGATAATAATAAATATAAGCGATTGCTTATTACTTTAGAATGTAGCTTTATAATCTTAAGTCGAATGTCTTATGCAATTATCGTGAGATAAAACGTTCAGTCGGAAACGTGTTAAGAGCGACGCGATGCATTAAGGTAGTTATATCGTTTCGCGTTCATTTCGCATAAGTACGAGAGAAATGAGAGAAAATTGCAAACACTTCTCGACAGTACAAAAATCTCAAAAAAATGCATGTATATTGTAGGTACTGAAAAGATTAATTTTGCATAATAGTAATTCCAAAATGTTATTAATAAACTAATGAAAAAAAATGTTGTTCAACAAACTTCTGGTAAACCAACTTTTTTTTTTAATGAAACTGATTCGTTCACTTTTCCAAATGCTTATGATTTTTTTTTTTTTCATATTTTTCAATTTTCTTCGAATTTCATGTTTTTTCACACATTTTTTCCATATAAAAAAAAAATTCAAATGTAAATTGAAAAATCTGACAGAATTCATACGCATTCAGAGAAATAAACCAATCATTTTCGATAAAAAAAAGTTGGGTTTCCGAGTAATTTCTTGACCAATTAATTTTTTCATTAATTCATTAATAACATTTTGGAATTATTATTATGCAAAAATAATCATTTCGATATATTTAATATGCATTTATTTTTTCAGATTATTATACCATGGAGAAGTATTTGTAATTTTATCTCATTTTTTTCGAACTTATGCGGAATGAACGCGAAACGACATAACTCCCTTAAAGATGCATAAAAAAACGAAGAAAAAAAAAGTTACAACTAGTAGACGATACTAAAAACGGATAGTCAATAGTGATTCGAAGAATATTCTCATAGCTCATTTCTGAGTGCGACACACAAACGTTATTACAGTGTCGGATAGTTGAAAGGCAAAAGTTTTTTTATAAAGGCGTGACAAACATAGTCTTGTGTTCTTAACAGGAGAAAGACGGAGTGGGATCCGTTGAAGCTATTCATTAATTTCCCCAATGATTTAAAAGTAAAATAGTCCCGATGATTTAACAAATAAAAGTTGCCTCTTGGCTACTCGTGAATATTCACGTGAAAAAGGAAAAATCTTGTATTTGATAAATTCCAATCATCCCTCGTATATTTTTTTTATTGATTAGTCAATTTTATTAAGAAATCCATTTGAATTCGGATTCAGATTTTATTCGGATTTGGATCTGATATCGGTAATGTTACCGATCCCGAAAATTTGTTCTTTACATGAAAATACGAATATTATATCAAACGAAACCCACTCAAGCTTTCGTTCGTCAACTTCGTGTTCTTTCGTATACACAGGTCATGGAAGAATCACTTCATCATTCATTATCGCGCCTACTTTTTTTTTCTCCGATATCTCGGAAATGTAAAAACAGAAATGACCATAAAATCTCAATAAACCGGAACGTGATGCGAGGAGTATTTGAAAACGGAAGTATTGAAATAACAATGTATCATTTGTCTTGGGAAGCCATGTAGCTGATTATTACTCATTGATTTTTTTTAAAGACGATTAGCACATAGAAAAAACGTCAGTCAGTGCTACGAACTATCAAAGAGTCGACGAGTTTCACTCGAATTCTCTGGTTAATTTATCGAAACTCAAGTGAGTGAGCAACAGAAATGTGTATTTCGGGATAAGACATCTAATTAATAAGCTGTGCGACTAAGTAATGAATTAAACGTAGTGATCAGAAATATCATTTGGTTCTGTGGTTTCATTTAGTCGATATTCGAGAGACTAAAATCGTACATACGGGGTGCAAAAATGTGGATGTTTTGGATATTCTGTATTATCAAACAGTAAACCCCCTCCCCCCTCCCCCCACATATTTTGTCCCAATAGCGTTAGTTTCGTCTGCGACGAAAATAAGGACACTTTGAATTTTTTTTTATAATCTCCGGTCGTGTGGCGATGCAAAATTTCTGGATAGCAATACAGAAATATTGGATTTTTTTTTCCTGATCCCCATAGTGACTTTCTAGAGTAGAATCAAACCGTAACAAATTCGGCATACAGGTTTATATTCTATAATGGATGTTTTTTTGTCTTTTTTTTGTTTTGTTTTTAACCGTACGGGTGGAAGATAGGCAGTTCGCCACCGTGCGTTAAGTACATAAGTGATTCAGAGATAATATTCTGTCGAACTTATTTTCTTTTTTCTCGAAGTTTAGAATGAGCATAGAGCGGAGAAACGTACAAATACATTATTATACATAAGGAGCGTCGCTACGAGCCTCAAAGACGAGGAAATGCCCTCAATAGACAGTTTCGTACGTTTGTTTTTTCTTTTTCGGAATATAGATAAAAAAAAGTACAAAGATTTATTTAACTTAAATATGTACATCAGTCGGAGTGGGAGTAATAAATAAATTACATGCAAATTATAAAAGTCAGTGTTTGCACTGTTACTCTTTAGAAGTGTTTTGTGTTTCGTGTCGAAAGTTAAGGGAATATACGGAAAAAAAAATTAAAACGAACGATTGAAGTCGGATTTAAATAAAAAGTCGAGCACAACCTTTATAATTCGTTGCTTCGATATTCTTAGTCTAAGTTTGTTCTACTAATATAAAAAAATACTAAGTCTCCATAGCCGTACAAGATTTTTGTTATCATTACTTTTGTTTTTTTTTCTTCTCGAATGCTTTGGTTCAAAGTTGTATCGAAAGTAAGTATCGAATGCAATTAGAACTGTGTGTTGTATTACATCATCGCGAATACATTGGTCACAACAATGAACAGTATGTGCTATCAATTGTTTTTTTTTCTCGAAAGTTGAAAGCTCGAAAAATATTTCATTGCACTTCAGTTCGTTCGGCACTTTTTGTTTTCTTTTTTTTTTATTGGTAAAACGATGTTATCTTTTTCATTTTTCTTGCCGCATTAGTTCATCGATTTATTAGCCGTGCAATGTTCGATTAATTCGACGATGAAATAATCGCATTTTGTCAGCGTGAATTTACACAGGTAAACTCTCTTCCGTCGAGGCTTCGATCTTTAAGACTAATCGAAAAATTTACGATACTAGAGATCTTTGGTTAAAAAAGCTAAAATCTATAACAACTGCCATGCAAGGTCAATATTTTTCATAATATTTCGCGAACCTCTTTTTTTCCCGATCATTGTTATACACATACAGAGAGCGAAACGCGGGAATTTTCGCATTTCGTAAATCGGCAACGCGAAGAAAAAATGAAAAGCTTCGAGTGAAATTTAACTTTGCGTTTTTCTTTTTTCCCCCAATCATCGCTTCGCAGCATTCCACGGATCGAAGTCAATGCTTCGTACGACACTCTGGTAAATGCGATATCACAATATCTTATTAAACAGTAACCCCGCACGGCCTAAAACATGATACTATTCATGTACAGAAAGAAGTTTTCAAATTCTTTTTTTGTTGCTTTTTTTTTTCATTTTCGTTTACCTAAATGTTATAACATTAAAACTCTTGAGAAACGAATGAAGATCTAGAAACTTACGATCTAAACATTACCGTAATTACGTTATTATTTAATGTACAACTCGGGAAGATTCGATATCTCTACGTTTTTTTTTTCTACGATTTAGTTCCATTAATGTTGTCAAAGTATTCGATTATACAAGAATTTGATGTATTCGAAAACATAGCACCTTAGGTGGCGTGAAACTTCAACGAAAAAAAAAAGATATAAATAAACCGTAAATTTGATATTTAGAGTTTAAAAGAGACTAAAACGTTGACTAATTCTAATGAAAAAACATCACTTTGGATTTTTTCACAAACATAAATTGTATAATACTGTTATTGCTCTCTCTCTATCTCTCTCTCTCTTGCTCTTTCTCTTTCTCTTTCTCTTCCTCTCTGTATCTCTCTTTGTCGTTCTTTTTGTAATACATAGACACGTTTAGTCGTCGGAGTTTTAAAAACTTCCGTTTGCGATTTTCAATTCGACGTTAGCGTCGATTCAATTTAATATCACCGCATTGAATGGTTTAATCCGAAAAAAATTTTACGTCATCGCGCAAAAATTGTCCGACTCAACGATAAGCCGCTGTGATGTCGCAAAAAAATCTATTAGGAACATAGTATATCGGGACAGTAGAGTTAAAACATTTGGCACGCGTAAAACATTATTTTTATAATAATTAGCCAATGAGAAAGATTACCGTTGTGATTATTACATCCGTAAATTCTGTACATTCGTCATCATTGTCGTATCGCTATTTTTTTCTACCGGATACCGCACTGTGAAAAAGCGTCGGAAGAATTGCTATTGAATCGCTTATTAGATTTGATAATATACCTGATTAGGAAACAAAAGCTTCATACGTTTTAATACGAATTTTTGTACAGTCATTTTTCTTTTTTTCACAGTGCAGTTATTTAGCAAACATTTTTTACTTGATAAGCACAACCTTAATCTTTCGTGGGGTCCGTATCTGTTGAATACTAATGATTCATCGAAGTAATCGTTAATCATAGATTATTCAATTGTTGAGATCATTGATGGCTTGCAATATTCGTTTAACGTGACCGATTTTGATGATCCCGAGTTCCTTGAGATCCCGTCGCGCCAACGTGAGTAATTCTCTTCCTCGTATATCGTGAGATATGAATTTTTCCGTATACTCGCCGAGCTGAAGATTATCCAACCATTGACAAACATCCTGAACAGCCCAACTTGTTACTTGATCCCGTGACTGATGATTTCCCGTGTTACCACCCGACCGGCGGAACTTCAACCAGAACAAACCACGATGACGATTCTTTTTATCACCCTGCGAATGGCAAAGTCATCGAGTTCCGTATACATATTTGTTAGTAGAATTAGTAAGCTTTTCATAACTAAAATGCTACTTTCGACAAACTAATTCTCGTCAAGCAACGTGCTTATGATTAGTTACAAGCTTTTGTTGGAAATATCGATTGGATATTGGACAATTCTTGGATTCGATAAGTACACTGGGATATTGATTAAAGCAGAGATTACACACTGCATATATTTAAGATAGTTATGTAGTTTCGCGTTCATTGCGCATAAATTAAAAAAAAATGAGAGGAATTTGCAAATACTTGTCGATGGTATGAAAATCTGATAAAAGCCATGCATATCAAAGGTACCGAAAAGATTATTTTCGTATAATAAAAAGGAAGTATTTATTGGGACTACACCGTGCACGGTTTACGCACTGTATTCGGAATCGCGGTAAATTACTTAACACAGTGTTCGAAATCACGTTAAAATTACTCTCAAGTAAAATTCTATCGTAATACCGTGTACTGAAGTCGCCATTGTAAACCGGGCTACCGTGCACGATTCGCGTATTTGCTGTACGGCATCATTTCGAATGCCGACCAAGTCGAAGAATCGAGCAAATTCGTCATAATCAAGCGCAGGTGTAATCACACCGAATCCGTCAAATTCTAACATTGACCCAACGATGGTACACGAGGAACTTGTAAAAAGATTCGCACGATTAATGAAACCAAAATCCGTTTCTGACAATGAATTGTGAACGATAGAAATGTCTTTGCCAATTAAACGGAAAGGGCGTCCTAGCAGAAGTATCAAGAAGCGCGGTAGCGCTTCGACGCCAAGTACTGAAAAAACAGTACAAGGCGTGTCGCTACTAAGAGTCAAGAAGCGCGGTAGCGCTTCGACGCCAAGTACTGAAAAAACAGTACAAGGCGTGTCGCTACTAAGAGTCAAGAAGCGCGGTAGCGCTTCGACGCCAAGTACTGAAAAAACAGTACAAGGCGTGTCGCTACTAAGAGTAACCTACGCCAATATGCAGGAAGTGTATAGTGCGTTGAACTTTCGATCGATATATCTTCGCAATAAGACAACGAATCGAATTTTCATGGACCCTTTTATAATGTAATTTTGGGTCAATCTTTCGAAAGAGCCTAGTTACCATTTAATTGGTTTAGCCTATTTCGAGATCTCGAGGTCGGGAATTTCACAGGGTCCAAACGATTATAAAGTGTCCTGTCCCGTATATATATGTCTGCGTCTACATCAGTTCATCGAAAAATTTGCGTGGTGGCGCGCGCGTCGCCACAGCCGGCGTAGCTGTCAGCTGTTGTCGGTGGCAATGTTATACGCCGTCTACGTTTACATAAGTTCATAGAAAAATTCGCGCGGTGGCGCGCTCGTCGCCACAGCCGGCTCAGCTGACAGTTCTTATCGTCGGCACGTATTTTTGCGGCGTGAACATTTTTTTGAGTGTTTCCGAAAATAATAATTATGTATTGCGTATCGTGGTTTAGTGTCTCGACGCGAAGTAAAAAAGAAAAATTACGAGTTACGTGTTATACGTGTGATTTTATATCAATTATAACTTTTCTTTGGGATCTCGAACAACATAACCGGCAATCATCAAGTGGAATATGTGACGTGCCGTTCGCCCGGTTTTGCATATAGAATTAATTTTGTTCGATTTAAATTTTCTGAATTCGAAATTAATTTTAAAGGGAAAATTACAAAAAATAGTAGCTTTTCAAAAAGAAGTGAAATTTCCCAAAATATTTTTTCAAAAAAAAAAAAAGGTACGCCAAGTACTGAAAAATCCGATTTGCAAATATTGTTTAAAAAAAAAAATGAACAAAATTTTATAAGCCAAGCATAACAGGAAAATAAAGATTCTATATAACAAAAAATATATTTTTTTTTGCACAAAAATTGCTGTAAAAAATTGGCGTTCCGGTGTTTGCAAGCGTCACAATAAACCACTAGCATTGGAACGCCAATTTTTTTCAGCAATTTTTGTGCAAAAAAAATATATATTTTTTGTTATATAGAATCTTCATTTTCCTGTTATGCTTGGCTTATAAAATTTTGTTCATTTTTTTTTTTTAAACAATATTTGCAAATCGGATTTTTCAGTACTTGGCGTACCTTTTTTTTTTTTTGAAAAAATATTTTGGGAAATGGATAATACACGGATAAATATTAAATCATAGCCAACATCAAAAAAGAAAAATGAAGTATGGTACGGTCCGATTTCGTAAGTCACTGCAATGAGTTGTTAAGCTGAAAAGTATTAATTACAAAACAATTTTGCCTATTATTTGCGGCAACACTAAATTCCAAAAGTTCTCCTTAATTTTACCGTAATAATTTTGAAACATCATTGCAACTCAGTGCGTTTATCATTTGAAATAAATAACGATTATTGAAAGTACAATAAATGATAAATTCTAAATTCGGAAAGACGCTCACTTAGGCCGATCGCAATTTCCACCAGAACCGTATTGAAGTATAAGCCGTAATATTATATCTAAGCCGTAGACGGCATCACGGTCCTTCCAAGTTGGATCTCGGAGTAAACCGTGCACGGTATCACGGCTTACAACAGCGGATTTCGTATATGGTATTACGATATAATTTTACTGGAGAGTAATTATTATACGGTGATTCCGAATACCGTACGAAAACCGTGCACGGTATGGTCCTAATAGATACATCCCAATAATAATTCCAAAATGCTATTAATGAATTATTGAAAATATTAATTGATCAACAAATTTCCCGAAGATCCAACTATTTTATTGAAATGATTCGTTCATTTTTCTGAATACGTATGATTTTTTTCATATTTTCAATTTAATTTGATTTTTTTTTATATGAAAAAAGTGTGTGAGAGGACAAAATGTAAAGTAAATTGAAAAATCTAAAAAAATTCATACGTATTCGGAAAAACGAACGGTTGACGGTAGGTTGACGGAAAATTCGTTGAACTTTTTTTTTCATCAATTTGTTAATAACATTTCGGAATTATCATTATGCAAAATCAATCTTTTCAGCACCAATATGCTTGATTTTTTTCACATTTTTATATCATCGAGAAATGTTTGCAATTTCCTCTTATTTCTTTGAAACTCATGCGAAGTGAATACTATTTCCAAAAACTACTTAAGGAGAATGTGTCTCGTTACATTTCTAAACAATAGTGAGATTCGGAAAGAATTTCCATGACAACCGGATGGAATAAAAATTCGAAAAAAAAAAAAAAAAATGAACCAGCCGTGAGGTACTGAAAACATTTATTTTTCATAATAATAATTTCAAAAATTGGAAAATTAGAAAAAAATCTACACAATTTTGTATATATTCAGAAAAATTTACGAAATTTCTGTGAAAGAAAAAGTTTGGTCGCCGAATGATTCGGTGAACAATTTTTTTTAATCTAAATTGTCAATAACTTTTTGACATTATTATACGAAATTAATTTTCTTGAGACTTTCTATATGATCATTTCCTAAAGATTCCATTGGGAAGTATTTGAAATTCACTCAGAATTTCACTTTTAGTTGGAACTGCAGCAATACATTTTTGTTATTTCTTAATTAAGAAGACAATGTGGTGTGTGGGTAGCAGAGTGAGGGAAGATGTCGACGGAGGGGGATGAGACATTCATTTACTTTTAGAATAAAGAATATAGAAGCTGTAGGAGAATAAGGTATATAATAGATAGAGAGTTTCCCAGCATGCATATAGTCTGGCTTGCGGAGCGGAGAAACCACCGGAGGAGGCAGACAAGTTTATAATTCGTTTTAAAGCGAAAGACTTCACATGCCAAGACTGCCATTTCATAAGTATATTGGACCGGGTAACGACATAGAAGAAGGAGATCCAGTACCATACGCGGATTACATAGCCAAGCTTCACGATCAACGGTACGCAAATCCAAGTCCATCGAATATCCAGGCAGCAGATCGGGAAGCAATCCAGGATTTCAACGTACATTTATTAAGGTGATGTGAAACTTGTATAAGTGCGAGAGAGACAGAGCAACTCGTTAGATCCTGAAATTCTCGGCCACACATGGTCTTACGGAAAAAAGGTGAGAACGTAGCTCTTCAGAATTGCTTCACGGAGGGCAACGTTCTCGTCTTTTACGCATAAAACCATGCCAGGCAGAGTAATTTGGATTACAGTTTTCGTTACCGACCGAGTAGTATCACCTCACCTTAACGTCAAGTAACCCGTGGGAATACATACCATCGGCAATCGGATCATTGGGACTGTCGGTAAAATCGACATACGAGAACTACTTTGGACAAGTATATCCACGAGATGGCACCACGACGCAAAGGTCAGAAAAAAGATTTAACTCCTCAACAAAAACGTTATGGAAATATTCAAACGGCATTAAGCGAGCATTATCAGAAACATGTGAAAGGTTTAATGTCGCACGCCGAGTGGATGAAATCGGACGAACTTAAAGCCATGCGCAAAAAACTTTGGAATGATTCTAGCGTAAATAATGTCAACGCTGGATCCGTTCCCACCGGTGATCAATCCAACAACAAGCGAAAGCACTCCGATATTTCCGACCGCGATCTCGCCAAAGTCGGTCAGAAAAAAGATTTAACTCCTCAACAAAAACGTTATGGAAATATTCAAACGGCATTAAGCGAGCATTATCAGAAACATGTGAAAGGTTTAATGTCGCACGCCGAGTGGATGAAATCGGACGAACTTAAAGCCATGCGCAAAAAACTTTGGAATGATTCTAGCGTAAATAATGTCAACGCTGGATCCGTTCCCACCGGTGATCAATCCAACAACAAGCGAAAGCACTCCGATATTTCCGACCGCGATCTCGCCAAAGTCGGTCAGAAAAAAGATTTAACTCCTCAACAAAAACGTTATGGAAATATTCAAACGGCATTAAGCGAGCATTATCAGAAACATGTGAAAGGTTTATTGTCGCACGCCGAGTGGATGAAATCGGACGAACTTAAAGCAATGCGCAAAAAACTTTGGAATGATTCTAGCGTAAATAATGTCAACGCTGGATCCGTTCCCACCGGTGATCAATCCAACAACAAGCGAAAGCACTCCGATATTTCCGACCGCGATCTCGCCGAAGTCGGACCCTCCAAGCGTCCCGACAACACCGATACCGCCGATATAGCTTAAATACGACGAATACCGCCGCAAGTTCATCTCGGTCTTCTCGCTACGCCGTCGTTGAATCCCGGCGCCAAAGGCACGTCACCGGAATTTCTCAATTCTTTGATGTACACGATGTGCGAGACGGAAATTATTATCGCATATGACATGAACTCTATGTGTACCAACGACCGTTATCACTGGCCCGAAGACGTCAATTTCTATTATCAGCAAGAAAGAGCGTACTATGGAACCGGCTATCACAACTTCGGTATTACAGCGCAGATAAAAAATGGTCTGAAAAAACAAGTGGTGACTCAAGCGAGCGGTACGTAGGAGATAGACGATCTCGAGAAATTGGAATTAAACGAAGACGCATATTCTAGCGAATAAGTTTCATTTCTTCGCGCGTTAATGCTATAGACGCGTAAGACATTACATTGTATTTCATGAGTAAATAAAATATAGCAAGGGGCAATGGTTTCTTTTTTGCGTCCTTGAGAAAATCCGCTCGTTTCCAGTGTTCCCGATAACTCAGTCTACAGCGCAAAAAAAAATGTACTGTCTGTCTTGTGTTATGTAACTTACATGGAGTTACATTACGTTGAAATTGGAGGAATTATCTGGAAACATCCAAATCAAACTATCGATAAACAAAGTAACTTCGATGCGGCAATATTCTGCCTGGGATTCGTGGAAAGGAGCGCATTATCGGTCGACCGTTCTCTGCTCTTCGAAGGATGTCAATGTACAACGCGCGCTCAAAGCTCTGCAAGTGGAACTGCTGAAGGCGATGCAAAAAGACAACAATCTGAATGTACAAGTGGGAAAGCAGAGAGACTAGAGGCATGGCTGGATGGATTTCTCATTACGCCGATTCATCGTATACTCTCCACGGAATTTTGGATCAACGGTCCGTACAAATATTGGAATCTTCAGTCGCCGCTGCAGGTCGTTCATACACGTCGTGGAGTACTCCGTGGCTGGATGGATTTCTCATTACGCCGATTCATCGTATACTCTCCACGGCATTTTGGATCAACGGTCCGTACAAATATTGGAATCTTCAGTTGCCGCTGCAGGTCGTTCATACACGTCGTGGAGTACTCCATGACGAGTATACGATGAATCGGCGTATACTCTCCACGGCATTTTGGATCAACGGTCCGTACAAATATTGGAATCTTCAGTCGCCGCTGCAGGTCGTTCATACACGTCGTGGAGTACTCCATGACGTGTATGAACGACCTGCTATTGCCGCATCGAAGTTACTTTGTTTATCGATAGTTTGATTTGGATGTTTCCCGATAATTCCTCCGATTTCAACGTAATGTAACTTACATGGAGTTACATTGAACGACCTGCTATTGCCGCATCGAAGTTACTTTGTTTATCGATAGTTTGATTTGGATGTTTCCAGATAATTCCTCCGATTTCAACGTAATGTAACTTACATGGAGTTCATGTAAGTTCATCTTCATGGAGAACCATCATCTTCATCTCCATCTTCGTGGAGTTCTGTTTTCATTGTCGCCTCGCACGAAAGGCATATCCACGTCATCCACGACTGCCAGTACGTCGCAAGCACCTGCAGATGCGAAAAAATCCACAAAATCGCCAATTGGTCAGCTCACGATCGAACCAGCGACGAAGAAGAAAGCATCTCGTGGGCCAGCCAAGAAAGTGAGCTTTTCGAAGACGTTGAGTACAGAGCTAAGCGACGACGATCCTACCTCTCGGAGCCATTCTTCGAAATTCGCCAATGATATTCCTTTTAAGGTCTTTGCTCGATAAATTCGTATGTACCATTTCCGAAATGTGCTCATCATTTCGTCCATTCGTTAAATTAATTTGTGCATTTGAAATTGATCCATACTCGCCTTCATCTCTTTGCACAAATCGTCCCACAGAGCCGCGTTTACGTCCGGATGCCAAAACATTGCTAAGCAAGCCATCATAGGTCCTTGAAAGATCTTCTGTAGAATGTAGGCTTTCTGGTCCTTCGATTTCGTTTCGCACAAGATATCCTGAGTAGACTGCTCTATCTGTTGAGAATCTTCGTCTTGTATTCAGGTACCTTCGTTTGCTGCCATCTTTCATCACTATGTTATATAAGTGCAGAATGTTGAAAGATTGAAATTCACAATGTGAATATTGGTTGATGCTCGTGAAGTCTTTCGCTTTAAAACGAATTATAAACTTGTCTGCCTCCTCCGGTGGTTTCTCCGCTCCGCAAGCCAGACTGTGCATGCATGCTGGGAAACTCTCTATTATATACCTTATCCTCCTACAGCTTCTATATTCTTTATTCTAAAAGTAAATGAATGTCTCATCCTCCTCCGTCGACATCTTCCCCCACTCTGCTACCCACACACCACACACACCCCGGCGGGCACGCGCGCGAAGCGCATGCGTATGCCTACCGCCAAGGGGGTAATGATGTTAGTTAAATATTATTCAAGATGCTGTTCCGTTAATTTCAGACAAAAAAAACGTCAATTTTTGTTGTATGTAAACCAGAATCGAACACATTACACCCATTAAAGATTGCCGGTCACTACTACCAAAGCACAGTTTGCAAAGCGAAATTGATATAAAATCAAACAACATCGTCGATGAAAAATGTCATGTGTGCATTAAATAAGTGAAATTCGATGAGAAAAATGACAAAGTTATCAGTCAATTAAATGTACATTTCCATCGTTTAATTTACGTTTCTCTGTAGGAACGTCGCATTTTGTTCGAACGGGTTGAAACGACATGCGATAAATGTCTTTGAGTACACAATAAATAATGAGATCAGCTGAAAAGGTCAAAAAAAAAAAACATAAATTAAAGGACACGATTTTTTTAGATTTCTGTCAAAATTTTATTTGTTGTGAAATGTAAAATGAATTGATTAATTTTCGAATTGATAAATAAACTATCGTTTTTTATTGCCGACAGTAGGTGGAAAATGTTCAACTTGTGGTGAAGAAAAAATAACAGAGTTCCATTCGCACATCCAGTAAAACAAGTAAATTTTTGTTTGTTTGCAGTACAGTACCGAGTAGCAAAAAAAGAAATAGATAAATGTAAAATCCATACGCAAAGCCATGCTTTTCAAAACTATCCACTAAAATTCTAATTTTCATGAGCATCGAAATTTTAAAAGCGTATTACCCGCAATGGGATTGAGTACTCAGACAATCCAGAACAAAGCACAGATTAATTTGTATTTTATCAAAACTCAACATCACGTAATTAATATTCTACATCGATGTGCCATTATTTTACGACATTTTTTTTTGTAGAAAAAGAAAACGTTATTCTCAATATAAAATAATTTGACTCAATAAGAGGCTAAAAAGCTTCTTTCTCGTGTATTTATATATTTATGAGATCTATAAATGCATTACAAAAAAAGAGTACTCGACGCGGCACATTGTGGTACGAAAAAAAGTGCTAATAATCGCTAAAAAAACTGCGCGTCGATTGCTAAAATTCAAAAAGGGATTATAATTTATCGCGGTGTTGGTTACGCCATTCTGATTTCCAGCGATCGACACGATAATGGAATAAACCAAATTTCTAGTTAAATTGAATTTCAAAGACTCGTCATAATTTTCATTTATCGTGCACAATAAATTTGTGTGAAAGGTAAATTTCACTTTCGTAATGAAAAACTTTAATGCATAACAATCAATTAATAAAATGTATAAAATTTCAAGAAGAAAATAAATAACAAAGTTTTTACGAAATTTTTATCAAGCCGCACCTGTTCGTCTGACGTTACGTTCTGCAGGTAAACCATTCCTGTGCCCCTCTCGTCGAATACGCATTTTCTCAACTCCTGTTCCATCGCCGCTAACGACTGTGACAGTTTATTCTCCAGATCTTCTCTCAGTCTCTGAAACAACGAAGAAAATTACCAATTAACTTGGATACCTTGATGTTTTCTTTAAGAGTATATATCCAGCGGCCTGATCGTTATTTTGGGTATTAAGGTAGTTATGTCACTTCGCGTTCGTTTCGCATAACTTCGAGAAAATTGCAAATACTTCTCGATGGTATGAACTATAAAAATCAGGAAAAATGCATACATATTAAAAAAAACATGCATACTGAAAAGATTCATTTCCCATAATAATAATATCAAAATGTTATTAATAAATTGATAAAAAAATTATTTAGTCAACAAATTTCTCGGGAACCCAAGTTTTTTTTATATGAAAATGATTCGTGCATTTTTTGAATACGTATGCATTTTTTCAGATTTTCTAATGTACTTTTAATTTTATTTTATATGGAAAAAATGTGTGAAAAAACACAAAATATGCCGATCGAAAAGAAGTTTTAAACATTTACGACTTGAAGTGGTATTTTCTCGTGTCAGCCTTGAGATATACCTACCAAATTGTGAGCTTTGTCTCGAAGCAGTTCGCAAGATTCTTCGTAAAGTTGTCGGGCATTCGATACGAGGTCGGTAATAACGGGTCGAAGACTCGGCTGTAAACAGTTTGAAAAATAAAATTATGTTCTTCATAAATAAATCGATTAATTTCAAGGAAGTGTCTATCGGGATCACACCTGCGGTATGCCGCGAAAAAATTTACGGTACAATTACTCCGTAGAATTATTATACCGCATGCAAAATATTTTTCGTTTTTGCGCATTTTTGCGCACAGTATGTTTTGAGACTGATCATTATTATTTTCAGCGCATTCCTTACATTGGCGTTACAATAATAATATTATTCTAATAATGTTTTAGATCATTTGTATTTCAGGAACCAGTTTACAAACGAGGCTTATATTAGGTTTATTATCAATTTCAAAAAAACGTAAAAACAACACACATTTCATATTAATACGTACTTAATACTAATATTAATGTTTCGCTCGCGTATTTTATGACACGTCGGTTTTCTGTTCACACGCTTTGTAGAACCACGTTTGTCCCTGAAGTTCTGGGATTTCCGCGCACTCGTGGTGCCATCAAAACAAACACGTTGCGCAACAAATACCCGCATCGAGACATTTTTGGTGGCACTTTTAACATGTGCAGCGAGTTCAGTTTTTTTTTCGAGCTGATGAGGGTTTTTTAATTCTTCCAGAGCACTCGTGTCGAAATATGTAGCAAGGTCGTAAACGTCGGCCGCATCCGTCACAAACAAGTCACTCAACTTGAGAGGATTGAGATTCAACTCGGACTTCTTGATCCAGCAATTACCGTTTATAACTCGGGTTGCCGTGTCATCGGGAATTCCCAACCATTCGAGCATCGTTGTTGCTTTACCTTCGACCGATTTATCTACGAATTTTGGCGGGACAGATTTTTTGAGAGCGTGATCGCTCGAGGATTGCAGATCGCATTTTTGTTTTTTTTTCGATTGCGGAAGGTCGATGACGGTGTCACGCTTGGACCTCTGCGGACAAACTCTCCCAGCAAGGTTCTCGCTCGCATCACTGTAACAAATCGCTTCGAAACCGCTCTGCAGATCATGTCTTTGGTTTTTTTTCGATCGCAGAAGGCCGATGGCGGTGACACTCTTGGATCCCCGCGGACGGCCTCTCCCTGTAACGTTGCGTGGCACAGCAATGTCACTGAAATCGATGGCAATGGAATAGGATGCTTCAGCATTAGCGTTATCGCTCGCAATGACTTGCTCGCTCGCGCCACGCTGCCAAATCGCTACGGAACCGCACTTTTCTATATTGTAGCCTGCTGCGTCGACTTGACCCGGTAGTCTATTCCGGTTGTTGATTAAAGCCGGCGGAGCAACTTTAGACGCTACAAGCCCAATGCGTTTTTCTGGTTTCAGTATTTCATTGAATACGATCTGCAGCTTTGAAAGAATCGGCAGATTCTCTTGTTCGATGTTTCCACTTCTTTCGTTTTTTTGGGGATTGCAACGCTTGGAACTTACTTTGTTTCTTTTGGGATAGCAACGCTTCGAACTTCCTTCGTTGCTTTTGGATTTGCCACCTTTGCTTCGCTTTTCGATAATAGTTGCTTAATGGCCTCCATCTTTTCCGCCAGATCTTCATCTGACGTCAAAGCCAAATCTTCGGTTATCATATCTAAAAATACTATTATTGTACGATGACTCAATTTTTTCTCGCCCCTCGCAATTTTCCTGAACCGCACTCGTTGCGTGTATTCCGATTCTTCTTGGTCAACGAACTCTTGCTCGATACCTGCGTCCCTCTTGCGACTCGTTCCTTGCTGCGGACGGTGATGTTTTTCGCGCCGCGCTCTTTGTTGCGGACTGTGATCTGTTTCGCGCCGATCCCCTTGCTTGTCTCTTTCTTCTACTTGGCTCGGATCTATTTGGCGATTGTCGCACTCGTCCTGGATATCGGTGTCCTCTACAAGATATATAAGCCATTAAAAACAAAAATATTCGGATAGTAAAGATATTTGAGAAATATAGTCTACGCTCCGTACTCTTAACTCCCCTTAACTTAACTGTTACCTTATTTTAACTCGTTACCATGGTAACGAATTCCCTTAACTGTATTTTCCCTCAGCCCCTTTTCCCCACTCCAACCGGGGGAAACCCCGCGCGCATACCCCTCGGTACCCCTACTCGCAGGAACTGACCGGAAGTAGGGACGATAGGGGAAATACAGAATAGGGATCGGGTCAGGTCCCGTCGAGTTAAGAATACGGAGCGTGGACTGTAATTCCGAGCGTATCTTATACACAGAAGGAACTTTTTACTGTGACTCCTTACCAGAATCCTTTTCAGCATTAGACTCGACAACATGATGGTTGTGTTGCGGCTCAAATTTTTCGAGACACAACTCGTTATAGAGTTGTGTCTTTTTTAACACACCAATGACGATATGGGCTTTGCATTTGGTTCTACAATAAAGAAGTCACAATACAATTATTGCATACCGCATGCACATAGTAATGCGGTGTGTGCGCGCATCGCAAAGTATTACATCGTAAATACCGCGCACGCATTACGCGGTATTACATTGTAAGTACCGCCAACTCTGCACAATGTACGTAACCCAGCGTAGCCACGACATTTTGTGAATATCAGAAAATACTGGAAAAAAAAACGTACCTGTTTTTTTTGCGATTCGTGGTCTTGCATTTTAAATATGCCTCGAAGTACACCAAGTCTTTGTTAAAGCCATCGTCCAATTTGTTGACATACGCGCCGTTCTGCCAACATTTTTCTAACTTTTTGCTGTGGCATCGAAAAAACGTTTGTCCTTCGGTTTCTTCGAAGCTTTTCAATGCCTTCATAAAATCATTAAAACTATTGAAACAATCTCCTGCTCGCAACACCGGCATTGTGGAAAGCAACTATTATCACTGCGAATGCTGATCGTTTTATAGTAAACTAAAACGCGCTACAACTTGTATTGTTATCACTGTCGCCAACTTCCCAAAAATGGTCTTATAGCTCAGAAATTGGTCAACATGGTGCAGTTCGGACGTTACCAGCACTGTTTGGCACAGCGATCTCTGATATAGGGCCTGTAAACTATATGATCCGCCCTACACCGCACAACATTTGAACGAGCCTATGGAAGCAAATCTGCGCGTGCATCGAATCCGGCATTGCTGGTAGTATTTCCGTGTATAGAAGGTGTTTCCTATTTTGTTAAGTGTTAGCAACATCCGCAGTTTTGTGGGTAAAAACTCTACGTCGCATCTATGGCAGTTGCGATCGCAGAAAATGCGACCCCCGCTGTGGGGATGCAGTTCCGGAGTTTCGCTGCGGTAGAAAAATTCATGAAAGAGTACGGAGAATCCATTCAAGAACTCTTTGTAAAACGACGAAGTTCGTATTAGGCTCCTGCGTATATCAAGGACAATAAATCTTTGGTCTACCCCAAAGTAACATATGTGTGCAAATATGTAAGGAGGTACGTGAACTAGTCGGAGGGTCACCGAAGAACAAGGTAAGATCGTTTTTGTACATGACAAGTATACTCCACTGGGTAGACGTTTCGCGATATACGTTACACGGCATACGTTACGCGACATACGTTACACGGCATACGTTACGCGACATACGTTACACGGCATACGTTACGTGGTATACGTTACGCGGTATAAGTTACGCGGTATACATTACGCGGTATACGTTACGCGGTATACCACACATAGCATACCGAATACCGTTACAACGTATACTCGGGCTATTTTCATGTAAAAATAAATTATTAATTTCGAATCTCGACGCGCTGCGAGATATTCCGACTATGCTCGAACTTCCTGATTCTCCGGCGAAGTCATTCATTAAGGGCGTTCTTTAAACATTTAAAAGTCGAACTCCTCGCTGTTTTCCGATTTCCGTGTAAAAATCATAATTTCTCGGAATATCGAAAATTACTTGGAATACGCTAGGAACTGTAAAAATTTGTATTCAATAGCATCAATGCCGTAGAAACTTCGAATTCGTGGCTAGTCGAAAGTTTCTTGGAATTAACAGCTTTCGACTCTTGTATTGAGTAGAATGTTTAAAACGAAGTATTCCTAAGCGTGGATGACGATCGGTCAGTGTCAAGTCGTTCAATTCTTCTCGTATTTTAGGCAGAGTTATTCGTGTGTATTGTTTGTTCCATCGTTGAGATCGATAGTGCAATAATATAACGGTGTCATCTCGTTTATATTTTGACAAAGGCAGTACAAGTCGAGTTTCCACAATCTCCGCCATCAACGATACGCGGTATATGATACACGGGGTGGTTGTCTCAAATAACAAACGCTTGTTTAAAGAAAGAAAGTGTTCAACAAACTAATTATCTGCTTGCATGAACAAAATATTTATTTAAACGTATTCATCCGAGCATTTTGTTGATGCAATTGATTTTTTTCTCAGTGTACGCTACGCGGTATACGATCTACAGCACGGCATACGCTACGCGGTATAAGATACGTGACATACGCTACACGGCGCGGCATACGCTACTACGCGGTATAGGATACGCGGTATACGATACGTGACATAGGCTACGCAGTATACAATACACGGCATACCGAACAGCTCCATACCTGTTATCAAGAGAAGCGGCAGCGTCTCGACGCGAAACCTAACAGAAAAAGCCTTTTTCTATCGCGGCGCAGCTATCGCGTATACGTAGACGAGAAAACGGGAGCTAAAACTTTTCGACAGAATGTACTGGCAGGTTTTTCGTGTATCACAAATGATTAATTTCGAAGCTCGACTCGCGATATGAATTTTTTCAGATTTTTTTTCTAATCATTGAAATTTTGTGATTTTACATTGAAAAATGTGCGCAAAATCATAAAAATTTATGATTAGAAAAAAATCTTTAAAAAATCCAATGCATTCAGAAAAATAAATGAAACATCTTCACTATTAAAAAAAGTTAATTTACCGGGCAATTTATTGTACAATTTTTTTGGGTATTAATTTGTTAATAAAATTTTGTAATTATTATTATGTGAAAACAATAATTTGAACATCTTCTGTATGCTTCATTTCTTTTGAAATTTTTATGCGATCGAGAAGTATGCGAAATTCTGAATGAAATGGTCCGAATTTCACAATTGCCCAAACTGTACCGAGACAACTACCTTAAGGGCATTCATGAAACGTTTGAGAAAAGACGCACTTCTTGCTGTTATCAGATTTTCATGTGAAAATCATTTCTCAGAATATCGCAAATTTCTTCGAATACGTGAGAAATTGTAAATATTTGTATTCATCCGTAAATCGACATCGTTTTAAATAATTGGAATATTCAATCTTGTTACAGTTCATACAAAAAGGAGTGTCCAGCTTTCATCTCCGTTTACATATCAAAGGATAAGACCTACTTGCGCATAAGAAATGTAGTATTATCGCACGAAGGACATGATAATGCGAAGGTTTGTTAATGAGAAACTGAGATGTATTGATATGAAGCTGAATCGTTCTGTACGCTTCATATCTTTTCTTTGCTATTTTCATGTGAGTTCGAATTTAATTTCCACTTCTATCGGGGCGCTGTCATAAGCCCGAACGGTCACAAGCCCGAACGGTCACAAGCCCGAACGGTAACAAGACCGAACGGCCACAAGACCGAACGGACATAAGCCCGAACGGTAACAAGACCGAACGGACATAAGCCCGAACGGTAACAAGACCGAACGGACACAAGCCCGAACGGTCACAAGCCCGAAAGGGCATAAGCCTGAAAGGTCTCAAGCCCGAACGATCGAAAAACCGAATTGTAGTAATGATTAGATTAATGATCGAACGATTAGCGAATATTTCAACATTTGACATTTTTTTGCTGATTGTCGATCTTAGACGGAAAGAAAAAAATAGACCCATAAATAATAATAACAAATGAAGACTTTTTTATTGTATATAATGAAATAAAGTACCATCTACTTAGTGGTATAACGTTCAAACTCTTTTCTCGTTGATATGTACGAGAGATTATTATTTATTTATTTTTCTTTTTTTGTTTTTTTTTTTTCGACTTGACTCGCATGGTAAGTATTTCTTCGCTCTTAACGCTTCCGATTACGCTTGAATCGACGAGCCGGGAAGTTTCTCCCAGATGACTATCGACGCTCTCGACAAATTACCAATCCGACGAACCTTCTTCCAAATGCTCCAGAAATTCAACGGCCTCGTTGTAGTCTGCTACGCTTAGCGTCGCACTGTTTCCGGCTTCGGCTGCGGCTTCAGCCTCTACTTGAACGTCGGCGTCTTCCTGTAGCCGTTCGTCCAGAACCTCGTCACCCCTGATTCTGCTTCAGGTTCTGAACGGGATAAACAGGAAATTGGTGTCGAATTTATTCGTATTTCATTCACTTCATTTACTCGTTTACTCATTTAATCGTACTTTCACTTTCTTGTTCATCCTCTCATGCGCCCGCGCGTTCATCCTCTTATGCCCTCGCTCGTTCATTATTCATTCGCTCGTATGGTCATTCTCTCATTTGCTTTCGGGTTCATTTTCCCATTCGCGCGTTCGTTCATTTTCTTATTCGCTCGCTCATTCATTCTCTCATTTTCTCGCACATTTAATGTCTCATTCGCTCACTCGTTCACCCTCTCATTTGCTTGCTCCACCATTTTTTCACCGTCAATGTTATCTTCGGGTTCGATATTTTCGGGGACCACGAACTCCAAGTCCCTTCTGAACTGGCCGACGAAGTGGCTCGCGTTAATCAAAAATTCTCGAGGCGTAATTTTGCCGGCTTCCAACTGACCCCAAGTCCGCTTCAGCTTTTTCTCGTCGAGAACCGACGTGAGTTTTCGCATGCGGGTGATGGGTTTGCCTTGTGCCAGGGTAAGGAGCCCACTGTGCGCGACCGCGACAACGTCCGCCAAATGTTCTATATTATATTGAACATTTGTAATAATGGATGCGCGTATCTATACACAAATGCGTCTACGCGCATTTGACGCTTACTTGACCAAACCCAAATTTGGGGATGCGTTGCCATTTTGTCGAGTAGCATTTTGTGGTAGGACTCAATGGCATTATTCGTGCGTCGCAGACGACCAAATACGCTCACAACTTCGGGCGTCACTCTTTGAAGCCACTGCCGTTCGTAGTACTCGAAGTACGGTCGGTAAACGGCTTCAACGTCGAGGGGAACGCTTCGCGTTATAAAATCGAAAGCTTCCGGAATATTTTCCGACGGCAAAAGAGCGAGAGCCATAAGTTGGCGCAATACTAGTTCTCCTCCGGCGTTTCCGTTTATCACGGTTAGGAGGCCAGTTTGCTGCGCTCGTCGATATAAAGCCTAGATACGATTAATTTACAACATTTATTCAATCTGCATTACTATGGAAGTATGAAGTTAAGGGCCGTACAAGTTTGCTAAAATTGAGAGAGGATGGCGCACACTTCTCGACTGTATAAAAGTCTTCAAAAAAACCATGCATATTAAATGCACTGAAAATAATAATTTTGCACAATAATAATTTCAAAATGTTATTAACAAATTGATGAAAACAAAAATTGTTCAACAAATTTCGCGGCAACTCAACTTTTTCTTTCGTTGCAAATGCTTGGTTAATGTTTCTGAATACGTAGGGATTTTTTAATTCTACAATTACTACTGCACGAAAATAATCTTTTTAGTGCCTTCAATAAGCACGATTTTTTTCAGACTTTTATCCCATAAAATGATGTTCACAAGTCTCTCTGAATTTTCGCAAACTAATGCGAAATGAACACTATGCGCAAGGACTATTTTAAATGAAGTCCTGTATATTATGAAAGTGATAAATTACTTGGCAGTAATGGAAATAACATCCGTGGATATGAGCTTCGGGAAACGTTTGTCGCAAAACGTTTTGTAACGCGGGCTCAAAATCGGTAATTACATGTTCCGGCCGAAATTGCGGGAAACTTTCTTTAAATTTTCGCAGTACGACCGTATACGCCTGCGACGTCTTACTGCCCATGAGAGCCCATACGATGGGAATAGCCTAAAAGAGAAAACGATTGTTCTTCTTCTATTCCAATGGGATCAAATTCCCATAAATCTACAATTCATCGTACGTGGTCATATTTCACCGCCATAATCGTCAATAATTGATATGACCCCGCTAGTTGGGGCACAACTTTGTAAGTTGCATCGACCATTAATTCGCGCGTGTCGTTCGCCAAGCCCACGAATTCGGGATTCCACAGTACGACGCACTCCTTATTCCTTCCAGCGTTTTGCCGGCTCTGGAGGCACTCGAGTAATATCGCCGATACAACGCCGCGATCATACTTTATGTATCCGGCCCACTCGTCGTCGCTCATCGTTTCACCGAATTCACGGAGCGTTTGTGGCATCGGAGGCTGGAAATTTCGGCGCCAGCGGCGTATACTACGCTCGAGCTCGGGATAGGGCACTTCGACAGCCGCGTCGGGATGGCTAGATTCATCATTAGATAAATTATGGTGGTTTATCATAATTATTCGATTGAAAGGAAAACAATTTTACGTCACTGCGGCACGGATAGGAAGATTTTCTTTACCTTGTGAAGTAAAATTGTATTCGATACTCGTCGGAAACATATTTTTTCAGCTCGTGCGATTGTAGCACCCACCTTCGGCTCGTGCTGCAAACTCACACTCGCGAAAAAATAGTTTTTCCGTCCTCGTGTCGTAACATACTATATAATTAAGTTCAATTCATAATCATAATCTCGATGGACAAAGCTATAACGCACTTGGGCCGAACTTCGTCATATATGTCTTTAGGTCGACCCAACGTCTGTTCGGTTTTCTCGATAAGCTCGACGCGATGATTTTTTTTCACTTCCGCTGTCTCGCTGCTGGCATGGTTGTGCCCATGTGAAAGGGTGAATCGACCATTTACGTTCCGAATACCGCGACCCTTACACCCTCCCTTTTTTTTTAAACTGCACGAGAGATATCTGGGAATGGAATAAGGATGCAGTATAAGGAAAGTATGGGCGAAAGAGATAGAGCGAGAGAACGAGAGAACGAGAGAACGAGAGAGCGAGAGAGCGATAGAGCGAGAGAGCGAGAGATTTGATTTGATTTGAAGATTTTTATTATGCCCAAGTTATACTGTAGGGCAAAGTTTATAAAACATAATAACAAGTAGAATAATTTCATAAAGGAACAAGATATGGTGATAGTAACAGTGTGATAATATATAAGTGCCGAAAAGTGAGTACTAGATATGTATTGCAATATGGTCGCATATGAAGATTTCTAAGTGGTAAATTAATTACATAATCTTAGTTGACGCATTGGTTCTTAGACACTTTTAGATTAACTCATAATTGAGCAGACCTTAGAAGTAAAATAATGAAAGGAATAACTAATTCATTGTTATATTCAAGTTATTGAAGTTCTATTGACTATATAAGTGGTGAGGATAATCGAGACGACAATCAAGCTAAGAGGTCATCGTTCGGACTGGCGTGCCTGAACCATCTCCAGTTGTAATAAGTGGTCAAATAAACGATTTTTAAAGACTGCAAGAGAAGGCGCCGAAACGACTGATGGCGGAAGCGAATGCCAGAGGTATATTGCTGACAAGTGGAAGGCATTGTGATAAGCAGCTGTACGATGGGGTGGAATGACAAAGGTAAGGGCTGGTTGCGGCTGGCGAGAGGGTCGAGTATCAGTTGGGCGCCTGGTAAACATCTCTTTGATGTAAGTTGGCGATTGTAAGTTGAGAATTCGAAACACCTGAATTCCTAGGAAATAGTTACGGCGACTTTGTACCGAGAGCCATCGTAGTTGGTGACGATAGGGAGTTATGTGAACGTCCCGACGAAGGTTGAAGATAAAGCGGATGCACATGTTGATAAGGCGTTGAAGTACCGTATTTAATTCGTCCGTGAGACTGTGATACACAGCGCAACAATAATCGAGATGCGGGAAGATGAGTGTGGAAACGAGCTTAATTTTTAACGGAGTAGTCAAGGAATTTCTGTGATATTTTAATTTATGGAGCGAAGCATGGACTTTCTGAGAGATGTAGGAGACGTGTTTATTCCAAGAGAGGTTGGAAGAAAGAAAGATTCCAAGGTTGCAGGTTTCGTGAACGTAGGGAACTACGTCACTACCGATAATAACCGGTGGTAAGGTGACAAAGTCAATGGTACGGACATACGCGTTGCTGCCAAGAATCATTATTTTTGATTTACGAGTATTGAGCGTGAGACCGCTTGCCATAGCGTAATTCGCAATAGCATGAATATCATGGTTAACGAGAGACATAGCATTTGGAAGATCAACAGGGGAGCATTGAAAGTAGATCTGTGTGTCGTCTGCAAAGATCATGTGATCGCAGTACCGTAGACCATTCGCGATGTCATTGATGAACAGAGAGAATAATAGTGGACCCAAGACAGAACCCTGGGGTACTCCAGCTGAAGTCTGTAGCCATTTGGAACAAGAGCCATCTTCACATACGACAGATTGAGATCGACCAGTCAAGTAGGAAAAAAACCAAGTTAAAGCGGATGAAGAAAAGCCAAGGCGGTGGAGCTTAGTGAGGAGAAGGAGGTGGGAGACAGTGTCAAAGGCTTTGCTAAAATCAAATAGAACAAGGATAGTGAGTTTACGCTGATCGATTCCAAGATTGATATCATTCGTTATTTTTAGAAGAGCAGACTGGGTACTATGGGCTGAGCGAAACCCTGATTGGCGCGGATCAAAAATGTTGTTGGATTCAATGAACGTCATTATCTGCTTGTGTACGACCCGTTCAAATAACTTCGATAACTCACTAAGATTAGCTATCGGACGGGTATCAGATGGAGTGAGAGGCGTTTTAACTTTTGCAAGGGGGCGAATGAACGCGCGTTTCCACAAGGATGGGAAGTAAGAGTGAAGTAGGCAATCATTGAAGAACGATTGTAGTACGGTTGAGATCGCAGGGAGAGCATTGTAAATGGCGAATTGAGATAGTCCATCTGGACCAGGTGAGAGAGACTGAGTGGAAAGTGAATCGAGGAGCCTGCTTACATCCTCCACCACTATTAGCTGGAAGGAGAAGACTGGACCAGGAGGAGACGGAGTGGAGATTATTTGTTGGAATTCAGTTAGTTTGGGAGCAGGAAATGTACTGGATATAGTGGCGAAGTGAGCATTTAGTTGATCAGCCGAGAAAAAATGGAGAGGAGATGAGAAGCCAGTCTTAACCAGCCCTAGATTACCAAGCTCCTTCCAGAGTCTAGCCGGATCGTCGATAGAGCTCAGACGATCTAAGTGATATTGTTGTCTTGCAGCGCGCATATCAGCAGTTAGTTTATTTCGAAAGTCGCGATAAATAGCCATCCCCGGAGATTATTTGATCTCTTAGCTTGCTTGAACAGTCGATTACGTTGTTGAATTCGCGATTTAAGGGCATCAGTAATCCAGGGTGAAGGAGGTTTTAGAATTGTGAAGGAACGCGATGGAGCATGCAAGTTTAAAGCCTGTAAAATCGTGTCCGAGAAAGACTCGCAGTAACTCTCAAGGAGTTGTGTCGGGTCGGATGTAGCCGACGTATCGCGAGATAATTCAGAAAGTCGCGACGTTATGGTAGACGAATAGTTCGTCTACCATTCGAATTCGAGTTCGAATTCGAGAGAGCGAGAGAGCGAGAGAGCGAGAGAGCGAGAGAGCGAGAGAGCGAGAGTGCGAGAGAGCGAGAGAGCGAGAGAGCGAGAGTGCGAGAGAGCGAGAGAGCGAGAGAACGAGAGAACGAGAGAACGAGAGAACGAGAGAACGAGAGAACGAGAGAACGAGAGAACGAGAGAACGATAGAGCCAGAGAGCGAGAGTGCGAGAGAACGAGAGAACGGTAAAGCGAGAGGGTGAAAGAGTGAAAGATCGAGAGAACGGTAAAGCGAGAGGGCGAAAGAGTGAAAGATCGAGAGAGCGAGAGGGCGAAAGAGTGAAAGAACGAGAGAGCGAGAGAGCGCGAGGGTGAAAGAGCGATAGAGCGAGAGGGCCACAGAACGAGAGGGCGAAGGACGAGAGAGAGAGAGAGGGTGAAGGACGAGAGGCCGAGAAAGTAACAGATCGACGGGGCGAAGAGGATAGACGACGCGAGAGCACGAGAGAGCGAGAGTCGTAATAATGTAAGAAAGCTGAATTATCTATTTTTTTACTTACATCGTTCCGTCGTTTCCAGTTTTCTCCTTAAAATATGTATACCCGTCTACGATATTTTCGTTAATCCCTCGATACCGTCCCTTTATTACGCGATTTCTTCGTCGCTCGTTTTCGTCCGCCATCGTGTATCGCTCGCAAGGAACTGACATTTCTCCGCGTAACTACATGAAACAAACTACACGCAGCTCACCGATCCCCAATTGTTTTTTCCGCGAGTTAACGTACAACATTCGCGACGCATCAGTTGCCCAGTAATTGACCGTTCGGTTTTATGACCGTTCGGGCTTACGTCCGTTCGGTCTTGTGACCGTTCGGGCTTGTGTCCGTTCGGGCTCATGTCCGTTCACTCTTGTGACCGTTCGGTCTTGTGACCGTTCGGGCTTATGTCCGTTCGGTTTTTCGATCGTTCGGGCTTGTGACCTTTCGGGCTTATGCCCTTTCGAGCTTGTGACCGTTCGGGCTTGTGTCCGTTCGGTCTTGTTACCGTTCGGGCTTGTGTCCGTTCGGTCTTGTGGCCGTTCGGTCTTGTGTCCGTTCGGTCTTGTGGCCGTTCGGTCTTGTTACCGTTCGGGCTTATGTCCATTCGGGCTTATGTCCTTTCGGGCTTGTGACCGTTCGGGCTTATGACCGTTCGGTCTTATGACAGCGCCCCCTTCTATCCACAGGCTTTTTACAAATTTCTACCCGAAAAACGGTGACTTACACCGGAAGAACGCGACGTGGCCATTGGAAGCTTGCAATTACAGAGTAACAAAGAACTCTTGCGTGGCAAACTAGAGAACGATTACGGGGAAAACGTAACGATGAAAGATTTGAGCAATATTAATTCCAAGCTCCGTCAGGACGACGACCTCAGCAAATGATACAACATTCAGAGAAAAAATGGTAACGTATGTATCAACGGATAATATAAGCAATTAACGACACTAAAAGTATTTTACTGTTTTGTTATCACAGGGTTTACCGTGAAGATTCTCACGGAAGATGGGCGTTTCAAAGGACTTTTTTTCTCGACCGCGGACATGAAGAGATCTGTGAACGCGTGGCCGGAGGTGGTTTTTATCGATGGAACGTATCTGCTGTTGAGAATTAATCTTCCTGTGATGATTCTACTGGTAGAGGACTCAAATGTATCTAGCGAAATTGTGGGTGTAGCTTTGTTAGCGAAAGAATACCACAGCACCTTCACGTGGTTTCTTGAAACGTTTAAGAACGAAAACTCATCCGCCTGCGCATGAATAAATTGCCTGTTGGGAGACAAGGACGTATTTCCGGGCGTGCCGGTTTATATTTGTGTTTCCACACACTTAAAATCTTTTCGCGCAAAGTTACCCTAGAGAAAATGGACGAAACCTAAAGGACCTAAAGAAACGACGCACGGAGTCCTTCATGAAAAGCAAAACAAGACAAGAAGCAGAAAAGTTAACGGGAAAAAGATCCGAAGGGACAACTGTTTGAAAATACTTCAGAAATTGGCTTACAGCTCGTCCGAAATTGAGTATGAAAAACACTACTTGAAATTTGAAAAAGCTACACCTGCTGTGGTGTTGGATTATTATAAAAAGAATTGGCATTGGAATAAAAAGGAATGGACATGAAGTATGACTTCGAGAAACTTGTTCAATCGTACTAATAACCGCCTCGAAGCCATCAACGCAAAAATTAATCAAGTGGACCTCAAAACGGCGAGGAGTTTTACAAGGCGTCGGACCGACTTCTATTCAGCTGAAAGTGACGAAAACAAATTTATGGAACTACTAACACAAGAAACATTCAAATACGTTTCAATCGAATTAAAAGCACACGAAAAAATCTCGGTTGATGAGCAGAACGACTTCGAATGTTTGGTGGCAGCGGGTGACTTGACATTTCGAGTAACGTCGAAATCCACGTCGGCGTGCGAATGCGGAGTTTCACGTTCTTCGTTCCTACCCTGTCGACATATTTTTGCAGTGCGGAAGCATTTCGAGTCGCCTCTTTTCGTGGACGATCTGTGCAATGCGCGGTGGACAAAAGCGTACTGTATGAAACACCAACGGTCTTTCCAGAAAACTGCGGAATCAGACGAAGTGGACTATGTTCCCAAACGTACGGTAATTACGGATCTGAGTGCGCCAGAGGCTTCGACAGTCACATCACGGAAAAAATTGCTTGTCTCTGTCACCAGCGACATGAAAACGACATGTAGCCAGTCGTGCGATTCCGATTTTACGTAGAAATTGGAAATAATCCGAAGGTAATAACGACGTGGGAGAGAAGTATTGAAATCTCTATACACACAAACGGTAAAAAACGATCGAATTCGAGTGAACAGAATTCTGTACAGAAAGGTACAAATCGAAAGAATGAAACAGTTCAAGAAAAACGAAAGGTTATCGAACCACTCGTTAACGATTTGGTAGCAGCGGGATTGAAGGTCTCGGGTGAAAAATTCAAGCAGAGTCGCCATCATTACAAAAATCGATTCTTCTTGGCGTTGGCAATTGAACGTTTGCATCGAAGCGATAGGTATCGACGGGAATACATTATCACTACCTGATACCTGTCAGCACCTGATGCCGAGTATGTTAAGCCATCAACGAACGCCAGTACAAGTGCTGATCCAATTTTGTGACACGAGAAACTCGTAGAACGGTTTAAACAATTCATGAGTGCGAAGTGCGTCTCGGACCATGAATTATCCCGGATAGAAATGCCAGTGGCGATACAACGAAAAGGATGCCCTAGCGATAGCATGAATACGTGTGTAAACATAAAGAAGCAGCATATTACGACAAAGCCGACTCTCCGGCTTTACGCTGGCAATCCTTTGTAATTAGCAGAAAGAAACGACAGAAAGTGTTTTTATCGATACACATTGTCACCGTAGTCGGCGCATGCGTAATTTGTATTGAGAGAGAAGCAAAATACCGTCGACAAAACCAAAAAACGTGATTTTTTACTCACTTTTTTTAGTTTGATTATAATAAACCCATATAAGGCCCCCCCGGCCTTATTTATAAACCCATTCTTGAAATAAAAATAATGAAAAACAGAATAAAACCACATTGGGATGACATAATATTACTGTAAGCACAATCTGAGAAATCCACTAAAAATAATAACGATCATTCTTAAAACATACCGCGTCACACAGCATTGTGGTCATCTCGACAGAAATACCGCAATGAAAAACAGTGTGCGGAAACGCGGTATATACTGATAGGGTCAAACGACTATACCGCGTATGGGAAAACATATTTTTGCATGCGGTATAATTCCGATCGGCCGACCGCCTATACCGCGTATGGGGAAAAATATTTTGCATGCGGTATAATTATTCTACGGAGTAATTGTACCGCAAATTACTCTGCGGTACACCGCAGTTCCGCGGTGTGGTCCCGATAGACACTTCCTAATTTCAATTACGATCGGAAACCACAGTAACTTACGCCATCCAATATCTTGCCGTCGGGATGAACCTTTTCCAGACCAACAGCCGTTCTATCCGCAATCTGATACAATTCCGGCTCCAGACTCGGATGTGATATGATGAGAAGTTTGACCCACTTGACGAGCGTCGTAACGACTTCTATAAAGCCGAGCAGAATGCTGAGCTCCTCGTCGTAGAGTTGTATCGGCTTCGCGTCGATGTTCAATTGCGATCGTGATTGACTCTGCGACGTGTTGCTCAACGTTGACGTCGACTGCGAAACGGCTGTTGATGTTCGCTGTTTTTCTTCCCACGCCCTCAGAGACGTTTCCAAAGCCTGTAAAATGTATCGTTTCGTCTCAACAATACTAAAGAGGTTGCGTTTCGTTCTCAACGAAAAGTGAAATTCGGAAAAAATTTCTAAGATTTCCCGATCATATCAAAGTTTTTTTAAATCTACTATACCGAAAGTATGCATAGTATACTGTACGATAGTATAGTACATTTATTTTGCATAATAATAATAATTCCGAAAGGTTGTTAAGAAATTAGTTATAAAAAAATTTGTTCGACGAGTCATGCAGTAACTTAATTTTTTTATTCACGTGTTAGTTGATTCGTTAAAGTTTCTGAGTATAAATGTTTTTTTAGGATTACTACTCAGTTTTCGACAATACCGTTTTTGGAAAAATCTTTGATTAATATATGCGATTTTGCGACCTTGTGGTCAAAATTCGATTATATCAAAAAATTGCATAATTAGAACAGAATTCTAAAAAAATTAGTATGCAATCAAAAAAGTTGAAAGATCAATTTCTGCGAAAAAAAAATTGGATACTTGACGACCCAATGAACAATTTCTTTTTTAATTTGTAAAAAAGCTTTGCGGGTTTATTATTATGTAAAATAAATCTTTCATATGGTTGATTTTGTAATATTCGTATTCCATTGGAAAGTATTAAAAATTCGCTGTCAATCTCACTTCTCGCGGGGAGTGTAAGAGTTGTTAAAAAGTGTAAGGTAGTTCTCGCGAGATAACGATTTTCTTTTAAAATTAATAAAACTTTTTTAATTCCTTATTCATTACTCTGAAAGAACATGTAAAAATTTTGAAAATTATTGAGTATCCGGAGTTTGAGGAAATAAATTTCTAAAAAAAGTCCTTATACAGGGCGATAACCTATTTGTCGCGAAAATTTGATTGCTTTTTCCATCGCAGTAAATGATTCGTTCTTACTATTTGAATGATTTTTTTCGTACAGAAGTTAGATGTTTGATGATACATCTCGAAAAATGTTGAGGCGTTTCACCATCCGATGACGGAGTTAAAAAAACCTGAACACCGTTTCCTGCCGTTCGTAAACATTAATATGACGCGCAGTTAGTCGCAACTCGTTGCCGCGCGAACGTATTGCCTCTCTCTCTCCAGTCGAAATTTCCCTCCGCGCGATAAGAAAAAAATTTTAATTTCTCACTCACCCTGTTTCTGTATAACATTTGCATACGATTTTTATGTATGATCCGTATTATGCCGGGCGGTTGTATCCAAGCCTCGCCGTCTACTTGTATCGGAACTCCTTCGTCGCCGAGAATGTTGATCTGTACCGTCTGACATTGCGCTATGCGATGATGTTGCAGATTAATTAATCGCGACGCTGCCATCTGCACCGAACCAAAAACTGCGACAACCTCCAATATTCGATCGTCGAACGACGGCGCGAGAAACAAATCGCCCTCCTTCGTTCCGCCCCAGAAATTCGTGCCGCCCATAAAACTGCGAGGCATCAATATAAACGCCGCATTTTACATTTGATTCTTTTCAATCGCCAAAAAAAGGTTTAATTTGCGTTTATGAGGGCTCTTTTACCTTGGAATATTTAGAACAACGATTCCTTGCAACGACGGCAACGGTATCCGTTGCCCGTCGCACTCGAGTTGTACTCTTTGCTCGAGATTCTTGTATGTCTTCTGTAACCACTGTTTGGATCCCAAAACTCCGTACCACATATAATTTTTTGCTCGGGATCGACACTTTTCCGGATGTTCCTCGCGCTTTTGATGAAAGTCGAGACTTATCTTGGCGTCGATACCGATGCCGAAGTAATTATTCATTACGCATCGCTCGAAATAACCTTCCCTGTGGATAAAAAACCAACGACAAAGGTTCTCAATTATGTCGATCGAGAATCGTAATGTTTTGGACGCTAAGAAATTATTAACGAACATCAGCGTCTCGTCGGGATCCATGAGAGGCGACACAGCAGCGCAGAGAGCGTCGGCGTTCGCGAGAAGCGCTTGACTGATCAGACCTGCACCACCGCTGACGTCTATAAGAAAAATCGAAACTCAGTTTAAAAATGCTTCTCACAAAATGATTCGGCCATTAATAAAAAAATATCGGCAACATAATAACCGAAAAAAATGAGATCCTTTTTTGTGTAAAAAAATGAACGCAGTCCGTGGCACATACATTGATTGTTTTTCAACAATGAAATATGTTCATTGAATCTTTTTCTTTTTAATACTTACTCGGCCACATCGGCAATTGCACTAACGGATTGATGATAGGCAATTTTTTCACGTCCTCAGTTCGATCCACAGATTTTGCGCGATCATGTCGGAGACTCATATTCGAACCTCCGAGTCTCGCTGCGGAAGCAGCGAGGGACACGACTTCCGAAGCTTTCAACAAGCTACCGCTGCTTATGCGACGAGTCGCTTGTGGCGAAAATCCCGAATCCGGCAGTTCGACGCTCACTGTACGAAAGAATTGAAAAAAAATATATATACAAACAGAATTGGAAAAAATCGATTTGTTTTTTTTTTTAATATTTTAAGAACTTACATTTTTCCATATTTCCGCCACTGTGTCGTCTCAGATGAGCTTCGAGGCCGTCGCTACCGAATGGGTCGTGATGATTGTCGATCGACATCGAGGGACTCGGCGGATCGACGATTACACTTATCGCCGGCGGAAAGTTAGGTGGAGATTTTTCATTCGTTCGCCCCTCGTCCGATGTGACGGTGAAGCAACACACGGGATTCAGTAAATCGGATTTTCCAACGTCCTCTTTTAAACTCTCTCGCACTATCGCGTCCTGTTCTTCTAACGTCTTCGCCGTTACAGTCCCGATCTTTGTTTTTAAATTCTTGAAATAGAAACGTAAAAATGCGGATATTTAAATGGTTTACGTATTTCTCCCTAATTACGCTTTCAAAGACCGAAAAGAATAAGTTGCAAGAACAAACAATAAGTTGAGAGAATTAATAGCGCATTGAGACAATGTATTTTTTGTTCAAAAATAGTTCTTTCAACTAATTATTCGCTCTTTCAATAATTTTTTTTATATATATATATTTTCTTTTTCAGTGAAGAACACATGTAGATTTTTATTGCGAAGTCTCGATTGATTTTTCATTAGTAATTGTTTCTCGAACGAACCTCTTTGATAAGCATATTCATGTATCGCGCTGGCCTTTTAAACGATCGTCTCGCAATGTCATTCCCTTCAACAAATTTCGCCAAACTACAATATTTCCGCGGCCTCTCGGCCGCTGCGTTCTCGGTCTCGATACATTCCCTGACCGAGTCGTATTTCTCACCGAGCATCGTGCTTATCAAGTCTTGACCCAGTGAGCTTAGATCGTCTATCATACTCTCCGAATTCTGCATCTCGCTTCCGCACATTTCAGAATTCTCCGGTGAGTCTATGTGTCCAATTTCCGAACTTTCCGAACGTTTCGTGGAATCCAGTATGTCGCTGTCTATGTGTCCTGGAAAGCGTCAGAGAAATTATCCGAACATATGTTGAATTAAAACTACGGGATGAGGAAGACGGGATCAACGAAGCTTATGTTTCTCGAGTGGCACATGTTAGTCCTTTCGTTTAAAATACAACGGAAATATTCCCAGTGATTCCATTGAAAATCATTATTTTAAAATATGAATTTATGTTTTAATTTATTATTCTCAATCGATAATGAATTTTAAAAAATGTTGATGATCAACAAAGAATTTACTTGCATCATAAAAACAATGTATAGATTTTTCGAATTTTTTTTAAGAAACGATTAACAGTGTGCCATTGAAATAGCGTGAAAAATCGTGTACACGTTCAACGGGTCGTATACGAGCGCTTACCAATTTCGCTTTCGCTGTTCTTCACAGTGAAATCCTTCGAGTCCAGTGTATTATCGGACACCAAACTGTCCGAACTGACGATACTGTTGCTGCAACTGCTTCTCGATATATCGGTTCTTGCGCCACCGTTTTCCGGTTTGTGAATACATCCGGTCGAGAGATTCGTCGAATGGCTGGAATCCGAGTCCGGAGATATCATTGCGTCTTGTATGGTCGTGTCGTCGGATCGTGAACTCGTTTGCAGTGTGGTACTCGTCACAGTCACCGGAATATCGGTCGGTGGTTCCATCTGCGTCGGTTCCGAATTTTGCTGTTCGGTCGTCAATGATGTCGGCGACTGTTCTTGATTTATCGAAGTGGTACAGATCAACGGTCCGAAGCCGAATACAGCTCTGCAATCATTATGAATTGTTCAAACGATCGGGCGCCATGAATCTGCCGAGAAAATTAGCGAAAAAATCGAACCATATCGTTTTAACAAAAAATGACTTACTCATGAGGATGATTCGAACTGTTGCGTCGACTGGTGTCGACAAAACCATCCGGCGGCAGATTAGAACTGTTTCGCCTACTGTCGGCAAAACCATCCGGCGCCGGAAGCGTCAACATTTCCTCGGCTTGCGAATCTCTTCGGAGATCGGGCATTGGACTCAATGAGACTAAATTTGGCGTCGGACTCGGACACGGAGACATTTCCATACTATGCGCCGACAATATCGTTGGCAAGTGACCCAGATTTTCAACCGGTTCGAGTTTTAAACCCAATAGGTCGAGTTTTTCTTTTTTCGCTGCAAAAAATAAAAACAAAAATTACACATGGTAAATTTAATGGAATTATTTATTTCGATCCTACAGGTCGCATTTTAGGTAAAATCCTTCATCGGTGACGAATGGTTCAATGGATACAAACAATTCGTATTTCACACGCAAATGTGTAAATATTCTGACAGATCAAATTTTTTTATTTAATTTCATAAATAAAATAATTTATATGATACATATAATCTATAATGTAATAATAAAAATATTAAATTAACTTAAATTGTTTAGAACGTGTAAAGAAATGACTGCTGGCATACTTACACATGAAGGTATTTGTCGTCGCTGTGTCGTCGGTAATAGTGATATTCGGTGCTTTGTTCAAACGTTTTCCTCCTGCAGAATTATTCTGATCATCTATCACAAGTTCCGTGTGTTCCACAAGTTGTCTGATAGCTCGTTTCAAACTGTTTGCCCTGTAAAAAAATGTATTTTTACACATAAGGCACGAGGTAAAGCAAAATCCAATGGCTGTAAGATCGAATCTCAGTTACCTCGCCATCATCGCTTCTTTCTCCCTGTGATCCTTTCTTTTTCTTACGCGCTTAAGATTTGTCATGTCTTTTTCGGGTTTTTCCAGTACTCCTTTCTCCTGTTCGCCCGGAGACGGACACGCCTCGTCTCGCAATGTACACTGCTCCTCGAAATCCTCCGTATTGTCGGTCATTTGATTCTCTTCGTTATTCAACGTTTGCAAAAGAAGATCTAATTTTTGCTGAAGTATCTCGCACTTTTCGCCGAGCTGCTGATCACCAACGTTCACACTCGCTTCGAGTACACGAGAGGCAAAATCTTTCACCGTTTCGCACAATACTCTGAGAGAAACAAAAGAAAATAAAGCAAATTGGCGTGAATTTAATTGAGTAAACGTTTTTTTGTCTTGTGAATTCGCTTAATTTCTTTTTTACTTACTTGGCACTGGAAATAATAATGGGATCCTGATCCGATTGTAGAATGTTCGCTATGTGAGATGTAACGTTGTCCTCGTATTGATGAACCATAGAAGAGTTCAATGCCGACTCGGTATGCGTGAGACTCATTTTGTGACAAGGCAGCGATATGCTGCGCTGAAACGTCATGATACTCCAACGATCCAACATTTTTGTACCGGCTTTTTCATACTTTTCCAACAATTGTGGCAAATGCGTGTCGTCGTCGCAAGATGCGCCCCAGCCGAGTACACGCGCCAAATCATTGCCAGTTCCAAGTGGCAATACGCCGACTTGACATTGCTTCTGTCGAGAAACGCGAACATTCGTATTTCCAAATATAGCATTGCAATAAAAGAATTATCGGAAAGAATAAAAAAAAAATATTGTTCGATTCATCGATACAAAATTATCCAATAACTGCAGTACCCCAGTTTACAAAAAAAAATCAACACTTTTCACAACACAGAGACAGAATAAACGCTTCTCAATTCATTTCTGTACGAAAAATGGCAACTATTCGCCGAAACATTTTTCAATATTTTTTAAATTAAAAGTTGCGGCGGCGTTTCACAATTGTATTATCAACATTGATGGCTTGCTACGACACACCGCAAGAAACAACAGTTTCATCGGAAGAAAAAAAAAGTCCACTTAATTATTTATCGGATTTTTCATTCACACATTCAGAAGTAAAATAATATGTATTTTTGGATTGATAATTGCGGGGGTTTAAAGTAGAATCTAAAAGTTGTTTAATAAAGTAAAGTAAAGTAGCCGACACACCATGCTGTTGTAAAATCCGTATTCCGAAGACGACAAGCGAAACACAAGGAATGGCTTTTTTTAATTCGTTTCAGACATCGGGAAGTCGGATGACAAATCGATTCGCATGCTGACAAAAATTGTGAAGAAGTAAATTAATTAAATTCATTCGCAACGAAAAATGAATAGATATTTCGAAGATCGAACATAATCGGTGTTTGGAAAGAGTGACGGAAAGGCGCCGAGAAATAATATTAAAAATTCAAAACTGGGCGAGCGATTGATTATTTAGGATGGAAAAAAGGTAAACCAATGAGAAATAAAAAAGAAATATTAAACCGGAGTAACGAATGAATCGAAGGCGAGAGAGGAGAGAATCACCGTGCAATTTTCTACCGTGTTACTCACGTGCATTCCTAACCGATCGATCTCCGAAAGGACCCAACCGACAGACCCATCGCCGCTGCACACCAGAATCCGGAATGGATCGAAATGCCGAAAGAGTCTTAGCCTGTTTATCATTAGGTACTTAACACATCTGATATCTCGAGAACGTTGCAACGTGTGTACATTTTCTCGGAAGAACTTTTCCTTACGAACGACATAATCGTATCATTGTTAAAGTAGTTATGTCACTTCGCGTTCATTTCACATAAATTCGAGAAAAATGAGAGGAAATTGCAAATACCTCTCAATGAATTCTGAAAAAATGCATACATATTGATATATTGAAGATACTGAAAAGATTAATTTTGCATAATAATAATTCCAAATTATTATTAACAAATTGATGGAAAAATTAATTGGTCAACAAATTACCCGGGAACCCAACTTTGTTTCTAATGAAAATGATTCGTTCATTTTTCTGAATACTTATGAATTTTTTCAGATTTCTCAATTCACTTTGAATTTTGTATCTTTCCACACATTTTTTCCACATAAAAAAATGAACTCATACATTCCAAATGTCATTAACAAATTGATGAAAAAATTAATTGGTGAACCAATTTTCCGGAACCCCAATGTTTTTCTTAATGAAAATGATTCGTTCATTTTTCTGAATAGGTATGAATTTTTTCAGATTTTTCAATTTACTTTGAATTCTGTGGTTTTTCACACATTTTTTCCATTAAAAAAAATATTGAAAGGAAAATGAAAAATCTAAAAAAATTCGTACGGATTCAGAAAAATGAACGAAACATTTTCCTTAAAAAGAACGGTTGGGTTTCTGGGAAATTTGTTGACCAATTAATTTTCTCATCAATTTGTTAGTAACATTTTGGCATTATTATTATGCGAAATTAATCTTTTCAGTACCTTTAATATCCATGCATTTTTTCAGATTTTTACACCATCGAGAAGTATTTACAATTTACTCACATTTTTCTCGAATTTATGCAAAATGAACGCAGAGCGACATAACTATTTTAAATATTTACGAGGTGTATTGGCTAATACAGTCTAATCAAATGCCTATACAAATATAAATATTCGAATCGCGAGGCATGAATTTCTATGAAAATATATTTGAACAATATGATTTTTTTTTCTTTGCATTAATACACATTTCCTCCAAATGTTCAATCGCCAAGCTCCACGATACAGTGAAATATATTCACAACGACTCTCCCGCGTCCATGCAATTAATCGCAGTTATTTCGTAATTAAATTGCGATTCCCATCGATCAACCATTTTATTAACCATATGAAGCCGAAAGTTTTATTGTGCCCAATTACGCCATCGCGAGGCCCGGAAAAAGCATTAAATAAAAAAATTTAACAAAGACAACACCGTTTCCCAAATAGTTGGAATTAAATTCGTTCCGTGAAGATGATCACGCGATTCCGACGAAGCGATAAGCAGATATTTGAAAGGAAATCTCACCCCGGACCAGGACCACCGTTAATGAGATCGAACACTTGCGCCGGATTTAATAATTGCTTGAATCTTCGGAGGAACTTGATGCCTTGATTGTCGCCGGATTTACTGTTAACGAATACCAGAAGTGGACTGCAACCGACCGGTCTAACGGCCTCCCAAGCTTCGTCGCTGCCTGTTGAAAAATCGATGACGATTCGTCATTGTTATATCTATTTTCCAAAATATTCACACACAGTGAATGGTTAATCATTCGTTTATCTATTGTTACCTATACTGTGCAACGCCGTTGGAGGTACCACGCTGAGTTTGGATGGTCCTAATGGACATGTGACGCTTATAGCTGGTCGACATGCCGTATGTACAGTTGCTCTGCACCACAAGCAACGCCAATCCTGAAGCCTGTGAAAGATTAGTTTTTTTTTTTTAGCGTCTCAATGAAAAATTAAGGAGATTTTTTTTTAAACATTTCGAGCATAACATTTAATAAAAAAAAATGAAATTTACGTTTTATAGAAAAACACCATCGATACACAAGAGGAAAGGATTGAATGTTAAAATTATAATTTTTTTTTACGGCGTGTTTGTGCGCCGAATTTTTTTTCTATTATGAATGCATGAAATAATACCTCAGTACAGAGCCGCAGGTTTTGTCGCAGACAAAACATTTTGAGGAGACCGGCAGATTACCTTCCATCCATTGATGGGGCATCTGAATGTTCTGCAAAAAAATTACATATTATTAATGATTTCATACCGTTCGATATCTTTCATTACGCAACAAAAAAAAAAAAAAAACATCGACTGCAGTAAAATTTCACTGTATTATCTGATTAAATAATTTTTCTATAATCGAATTATTTCTTTCAGTAAAGCGTAAAATTTATTTATCGGTGCATTAGAACATCGATATCGTTTATTATACATTTCGATTAAAATAAAAATGAAAAAATTATTCTCATTAAATTAAATTAATTTAAGTAGAGTAAATGTAAAATTTAATTTGAATCAACTAATGAAATATTATCGAGTTAAAAATATAGAAGCGACATGAAATGCGTCGAATTATCAAATCGAGAGACAAACTTCGTTAAGAATCGACGAGATTATTGTTTAAAACACTTATATTTATGTAGGAGATGAAAAAAAATATATATATATTAAATAAATTAAACAATTTGTTAAGAATTGACGAGATTTTTATCTAGAAATTATTTTTTTATGTAGGGAAAAAGAATGCATACCCCATCTTGGTCCTCAATGATGTCTTTACCAATTGACGCTAATGTGGTCCACTTGCAATTGTTTATTGCTTTTGTACTGCATCTCTTGTGCACTTTGTATTTACAAACTTCACAGCTCAAGCCGTGAGACGTTACTCCTGCAATAAAAAACCAAAAAATTTAATTATTTCCACTGTGGATTTTTTTTTTTTTTTAACTTTAGACAATTATTATTAATATATTTACCATATAATGCGTCTCGACAAACATTGCAGTATGTGGGTCTTGCATGACTGGTAGCGTACCAATGGTGATGACCACCTAATAACTCTGCGGTACCAGCGTCGCCCTGAGGACGACCTTCGCCCGCAGTTCTCAAAGCGTTTAACCACTCCTCCATGTCTTGTCTACTTTCACCGCAGAGAACCAACGATCTGAACGGTGTTATCACCTGTGAGAAAAAAAAATCAAAAACTGATTAACGTTTCAATAATATTGTTTAAATTTCAGAAAGCAAAATTAATTTTTATTTTATTTTTCATAGATAAGATTAAAGCCAACAAATGAATGGTTTGAGAAAAAATAATAAAGGATATCCTCAAAAAAATGATTGCAGTAGAATGAGATAAAAAACTGGTAGAAAGTCATGAAGACTTAATTTACAAATTCATTATGCTCGGAAAAAAAAAATGACGTCACTTTATCCATTTATACAAATAATAATAACATTTTGGAGTGTTTGTAATTTTTCATTTGTGGAGTTCATCAGACGAAAATGACGCAAAGACATTTTTTTTTAACGATTCAATAGTTATGTATTATAGTTTATTAATTAAAATATCGATTATCGATGAAAATTAGAAATGACAAATAGTAAAAATAAAAGTTTTGCCGTTTGTATACAAATCTATTGTATGGTTTTGCACCGGACATAACCTCCTGTTGGAGGTTATGTTTTCGAAATACCTTGAATCGCGATCGGGTTCTCTGTTCTTTGGGAGGCATTTGTGATCCGTTTAGAGGCGAAAAACATTTAGTTTGAAAACAAATTTAACAATCATTCATCATAGCTCGTCTTCTAATTGATTGAAATTAGAAGAATGTCACGGTTAATGCTTTGTAACTCTAACACAGGACGAATCGAGAACGGCTCGATATTACAGCAACGAGAGCCGTATAGCTCTGCGTGTACCAAAAATTGGGTTCACGATCAGACCATTTAACGACGCGCATGACATGGTTTAACGCTTTCGAAAAATATCAAATATGATTCAAATGATCATTTCTCGATACTGACATTGCCGTGATATGGTTTCAATTCTTTTAAATTCATTCAATAAATCCCCGCGTTCTCTCATTGAGCCAAACGCGCAATGAGATATCATAAACAACGAGTTGATTCGACGAATCGATTTCTAGAATAGCGGAAAGCGAGACGTTAAGCAAATTCAATTTGAATCGAGTGATTGACATCGGCAATACTGCCTATGGAGCGAAACGAGTATTAGGTTATCAATATCAAAATCGTATCACACATGAGAGAAAAAAAGGCAAAAAATTTGACAGTTATCGTTTTTACTTTTATACCGAAGGAGAACGCAGATGATGACGATGTACTCTAATGGTGGATGATTGTATGCGGAATTGAATAACGCATAATTACTATCGCAATAGTTGTGTGTAAACACGTAACACCTAACAGACTTGATTTATATTACGCAACACGCCTCTTTAGCTCAGTGGTAGAGCACTGGTCTCGTAAACCAGGGGTCGTGAGTTCAAACCTCACAGGAGGCAGTTATTTTTTTTTTCTTCAACATTCGTATATTCCTATTTTGATGTGTTTTTCCCGGTCTAACTTTCGATAAAACAATATTTAATGGAACAGTGTTGCGAGTCAGAGAACCTCGGGAAACGCATTAGCGCTGATGAAGTGAAGGTAAATCGATGGGCTCTCTCCTCGGAGAGTACCGGCGCCACGGTAAATATCATTTAAGCTTCGCGAAACACAGTTTGGTACTTAAACGCAGGTAAAAGCTATATTTCTTTTTACTGGTTCCCAAAATAATATATCACGTGTGGAAGGTAATCTAAACGACGTTCGATATATAAGTAATTAAAATATACCAACTAGCAGGTTATTGTGGCTCGCGCGCTCACATTGCGTTTTCAACCAGTTTAGCGAATGGTGAACAGTTAATCATTACAAATATTCCTGGTTTTATTTTCGGAATCCATAGACTGATCTGAGTAATTTGAATCTGCCGCTTGAGGTGTTTCTGCCTGTCGAGTGGTTGAGTCTATCGAATAGGGTTGTCTAAGGGACTTAGACTAAATGAGTGAGTATCCGTGAGTGCTATGAGAGCATCTGTGAGTGCCTGTGAGCGACGCAGACGGACATATTTTTTCAGGAATTTTCGTTTATATATATAGAGATTACTTGGCTGTTAGCAGCAAGAAAGTAAATGTGTACAATAAAATGAATGAGTAGAATGAATAAATGAAAAAAAAAAAAAAAAGAATTCAATCATTCGTCGAAAATTGTTTTCGGACTAAATGAGCGGTTTCATGGTGAATGAAAAAAAAGGAAAATATATTTAAATATAGATTTTAGGAAAATTGCGCAACATAAAACGGAAATGTGGTAAAAAAAATATTTACTACGCAATAATCTTTAATCTCTTAAACTTTCTATTAATACATTTGACTGTAAATCCTTTGTGACTTACTTGAAAGCTATGATTAGCGTTTTTAGTACTGCATTCAGCGAGTGTCAGGTCCGTCAACTCGATTTCATCGAAAATAGCATCCTGGAAAACAGAAACAAAGCACGAATAATGAATAAAAGCGTCGAGATGAATAATGCCGGATATAAAAAAAGAACATTGCATTGTATATGTATACATAGAGCACGTAACAGCGAATGAGCTTTAAGCAACGTCATCATATTGTCTATTGTACGCCACGGGGTGCTGGGGAAGTAATAACGTTAATGGAATTCTCTTGTATTTACGTATAATAGTTTAGTATGCTGCCGCGTGTAAAGGGGGACAAACGCGGCGACGCGGGAATGGTGCCGGGGAGAATATATTTTCTTCCGAGTCACGAAACTCGCTGGTATTACAAATTCTTATACACGGTATCTAAAATTTTGGCTAAAAAAAATACAGTGAAAAACCACTCCGGAGACAAAACGCCGAGCGGAAACCGACGATAGGTGGTAATGGTTGTAGTTATTTATTTCCAAGGTATGGTTTTCGCTGTCTTTTATAACAAAAATTCCTTAAGGAGGGTATATGGTTATATTCATATCTAAAAATGAGATTCAGAGAGACGCTTTTCAAAAAATGATTAATTGGTATTTGCGAATATGGTATATGGGATATTGGTAAATCCAACATTTATGACATTTTTTTAAAATGTATATTTATTCAAAAGAATTAACGAATGAATTTTTTCTGAAAAAAATATAGGTCGCCGAATGATTCGTTAAACAGGTTTTTACGATGTTTTTTTTTGTATAACTTATTGACATTATTATTATGCAAAATGAATGTTCTCAACCCTAAACAACTCAAAAAATTCGAATTTTAATTCAATGGAATAAAAGAACAAGAAGAAGAAGTAGAGAAGAGGAGAAGTATTCAAAATTCTGTCTGAATCTCACTTTTTGTTGGGAATGTAAAGATACCCAAAGATACCAACTTAAGGTAGTTCTGCCATTTCCCGTTCTTTTCGTAAAAGTTCGACAAAAATAAGAGAAAGTAGTGGCAAATACTTCTCGATGGTATAAAAATCTGAAAAAATGCATGCATATTAAAGGTACTGAAAAGATTAATTTTGCAAAATAATTCCAAAATGTTATTAACAGATTGATGGAAAAATAAATTCGTCAACAAATTTCCTGGAAACGCAACTTTTTTTTTATGAAAATGAATCGTTCATTTTTCTGAATACATATGAATTTTTTCGGATTTTTCAATTCGCTTTGAATTTCTTTTATATGAAGAAAGAGTTGTGAAAAAACACGAAAGTTAAGGCAAATTACAAAATCTGAAAAAAATTCATACGTGTTTAAAAAAATGAACGAATCAATTTCATAAAGAAAAGTTGAGTTTCTGAGAAATTTTCGACCAATTCATTTTTTTATCGATTTGTCAATTTCTTTACTTTTTCGGATTTCGGAATTGATGATACATATTATGCAAAATGTATGTTTTCAGTACTTTTAATATGCATACACTTTTTCCGAGTTTTATACCATCGAGAAGTATTTGCCATTGTCTCTCATTTTTCTAAAACTTTTGCGAAATGAACGGGAAGCAGCATACCTAAGTCTAATTTTCGTAGAAAAAAGAAACCATAAACAAATAAATTAGAATATCATACAAAAGAAAGTAAGGCGGTAATATTTTCGTAATATATAAATCGTTTTAGAAAAAAATATACAAATTTCGTAATGATCGATAGATCAATAAAGTACTAAGGATAACTTTGGTATGGATATGGCGAATAACAAAAATATTATTTTTGTTATTTATTGTTTTTGGTATTTATTTGTGTTTGTTATATTTTTAAAATATATTATACCGAATTTTTACAGTAAATTTGGGAATTTCTTGGTATTTTTAAATTCCCATATAAACGCAACGCTAGCAGTACAAAAAGCAGTGGATGGCGATGTTCTCCACATCGAAGCCTATCTCGGTGGCGCTTGTATACATTAAGAGCTTAATATCGCGAGAATCCCCGCTTGAATGAGATATCGGGTCACGTTGATGGGTGCGGTAGGTATGGCCTTTTGACCTTAAAAACCACTCTATCGTATGTACAAGGATCGCTTTTCCTTGTTATATTATAAATCAATATTCTCAGTAATTTATTTCTCATTATAATTTTCCACGATATCGGGCGGTAGTTGGAATGAGATAATAGCGAATATTTTGCCTGAATCGAAAGCCCGTGTACTGTGATGTGGGATATCGCGAGTGCAAGTCTCGAAGTACATTCATTGAACTTAATACAGTTGCAATCCACAATTTACTTTCAGCACTTTATAGTTTGATATTGAATTATGGTGGACCATAGTCGCCTACGCCTGCCTCCGTCTTCTGGAGTTTATCTATTTTGTCGTTGATTTCCTTCCCCATTCCCACTTCTTTTTACTTTTTCATCCCGTACGAGGTATAGAAAAAAACAAAGAATTGTAATCGCGAGAAAAAAAAAGTCAAATTTATGGACTAAATAACTCTTTCCAACATTACAAAGTGGAAAAAAAATCTTTTTCTTAGTGGAAATTTGCCTTCGCGCGCTGGTCATTCGGATTGGGTAACATCGTACGATTTCAATTCAACCGGAAAGAGCATTGTCGAAATTCGCCTTTCAGCCTTTAGGTCACCGAAAAGTTCGATTTGCCACCTACGGTTTGCAATTTAATGTTCAAAATTTTCAGCGATTGACGCAGATTGTAAATGACCAACAAGATTTTAACAAAATTTTAGTTACAATTATGAGGACAAAAATAGATGCGTTCGTAAACTCAACTCCTGCACTAAAAACATACATATCAACTCAAAACTAACTTCACGCAAGTTACAACAATTAGGATGAGAAAGTCACGAGTTGCAACACGTCAGGAGCAACTGCCACGTGCCCATATTTTTCCTGTTTCCTTTTCTTGTCATCCCTATTACGGTCTTTTTTTATTGTCTTATATTTTCGAATTTACTGGCTGAATAGAAAAATCGTAATTCAGATTAGCCGCTCTTTCGAAAAAAAAAAACGAAATAGACTGCTAGATAAATGCGCATGTTAGTTATTGTACTTATAAAGTTTGAGACTTTGAAACTTGCAAAGGGTTTGGACGGATGTATCGATTTATTGCACACCTCCAGCTGAAGGGGTTCCTCGCTGGTCCCTTAGATTTTCATTAAATTGCCTGCCAAGGCGGAGATTTAACGACGTTTTGAGTTGGGTTACCCTTCGTGTACCGGCTTCTGTCGTAACTACAATCTCGGGTTAAGCCCATCTCGCTGAACTCCAGGCTGTTCCTTCGGTAACGAAAAAGAATTCGAAAAATTCGACGATAAGATTTGTGAAAGTGAAAAAAAAAAATGATTTACAATCATCTGTATTGTTGCCACCAAAACGACGAAACTATGTACTAAAAGTAAATCGCGAATATGAATTCTCAGTCAAATAGAGTTTCGTCTCTGGTGTATCATTTGCATAAAAAATTGGGCTTTTCAGTACCTTTCGTGCATTTTACAGCGAAGGGCGCGAGCGGCGTTTTTACAATACGCCTTGAAGCTTTTTCGCGCGTGAGGTAAATCAGTTTTTTTTTTTTTATACGTAAAAAGCATAACTACCGAATTTTTATTTTTTTTTGTTTAACGAACGGCAATCAGCATTGAAGAAGCGAACAATCCCCTTTCCGCACCATCGTTTTTTCAATGTTCGGAGCTCTGCTGTACGGCTAAGCCACAGATCCATTAATTTATTTTTCATGGACATACAGACCGAAATGAGAAAACCGAGAGACTCTCCACGGTTGAGGATAGTCATGAACGTGTTGCACGTCACTACCGCACGGCTAGTCGCGAATTTATTAAGCCATATAAATTCTGGGAATTGCAGAATGAGATTTGCTTTTTTTTACGCTTCCTTGCATACAATATATTATTAACAGTAAGTCAGAAGGAAAACTAACAAAAGAGAAACGTCGACAATGTAAATGAATAACGTTGAAAAAAAAATGCTTTTCGTAAACGAAGCATTGTCTTTGCGAATAATTGATGGAAAGAGCACGTTGAGTGCGATAAAAACTCTCATTCTGTTGAAATTTACTTATTTTGTATGAAGAAATTCTTTTATATAAAATGAAAAAGCAGTGTAGCATCTGAAAATTCAGAACAATGAAAGAAGCAAACAGTCATTTTGCGCACTCTAATGATCTTCGCTCTGCTACTGTTAATGTACCGTGCATTATGTGTTAAAATTAGACAATAATAAAAAAAAGTAAAATATAAAGAAAAAAAAATCAATATTTTTAATATTCGCGGTTAGACTGGGAAGATAAAACCCGTCAGGTATACGTCGTATCATTTTCTCCGCCTTTTCGCAATGCTATCATTGAGATGTCTCCTCGGGGCTCCGGCGATTAATCGAAACGGAGGATCTTTTGTCTCCATCGTAACACGTTGCCGTTGGCCATGAGAGGAAATACCGACAAACAGCAAACGAACGAAATTTCCCATCATTGAAATTTCAGTTCAAGCATATATACATATTTCACTCTCCATGAAATTGCAATTTCGATTCGATTGCCCGGTTGGCCACTGAGGGTTGGAGGTGTATCTACGAAAACGTTTCAGTAAACACACACGCGTTGAATGACAAAATTTCTTCGTCATTCCACGATTGCGTCGACCAAAGTTGTTTCCAGTTTGGGCAGTTAAAAGGGTTTCTTCCTTGAAAATTCGATTTTGCGGGAGGTCTAACGATAATTCAATTGTCGACCGAATTGTAGTGTAAATTGGTCATTGGGGTTGCATTACAACGTCGATCGATGTCGGGAAATCGATGTGATATACCGGCGTACTCTGGTCGTTTCTCGTCAAAGCTGAAGTGTTCCTTGGAGGACAATTCCGATTAATTGCGAATGAACCAATTCGGAGTCAGAGCCAATGTGTGACACACCGAAAGAAACAATTTACTTTGGAGGACCATTTCGATAAATAGCGAATGAGTGAATTCACTATGATAATTCGAATGATAAAAAAAAAGATCAACATTTTGTTCCGTGTCACTGAGTGTCCCTTAGCAATCGCCCAAAAAAGTAAACCAGACTCGCCGACTTCTAACGTTTTATCAAAAAAAAATTATAAAATAGAAACTATCAGCACCGCTTGAATGTGCTATTTTTTCAGTCCCAAACAAAACCGGAGCTTCTATCATATATTGTGCAACCGCTGATATCCCAGGCACGCGCGGGCATCGAAAAAAAATTCTAATAACAAGTTTTTTAACCTCATTATTGCTTCCTCTCTTTCTTTTAACACTGTTTACCCAGCTTTGGTTGCAGGAAATTACATTTATAATTTTTTTGGCTTCCGCAAGAAGCTTTGTTTTGACATTCGTTACTTTACATATGCATTATTCACTCATCCACCGCATTGATTTTCATAAAAAAATGACCAAAAAAGGGGACTTGTCCTCCCAACGTGTGGTATAAATTTCAGCTTGATATCTCAAACCGTTTCCGAGTTATAAGGTCAAACGATGCGCACACACATACATACGGACAGACATTTTGTGTAAAAGTGATTTATCGATGTTTCAGATCATTCTGGAAACGTTTACATGAGAATCTCGAAAAAAAAAAAATGTTCACCAAAATAAAGTTTCATGAGGAAGCAAAAATTATATAATTATTTTCTTTTTCATTAGATCCAAATGGCAGAAGTCATCCCTCAGTGAAATTTGTTCTATACGTCCGAAACATTTCCGTGTATTGAACTTTTACTCAATCGGAGTATAAACGAAAGGAAGATGGATAGGAGGGGGGGGGGGGGGGGCAGGAAGGAGGAGGCTTAACGATAATTCAATTTAGGAAGACGTGGCGTAAATCGTTCGGGGATCAGACGTTGTTGTCGTTCACGTTCGGGAGCACGCAAGGGATGTGTGCCATTTTGGTATACGACTTTTGACGTTCGTCGAGGGTTGAGCAGTGCGGTGAGGGATATAGTAGGCTTGGAGAAGCTATTGCGAGAGAGCATACCGCAGGGTGGACGCGGAGAGGTCAAGCCGCTTCGGGTCAAACGTAGATACGTGGGTCGACTTCGGCCGCAGGTTTCCTCTGTCGGCAACCTATTATCTACAAGTACGTGTCCAACTCGTCAGTAATTTCTATGTATTGGTGCTGTTATACGTTGTCCCTAATACGTTAGCTGCCGCTTGCTTTCGTCGTGCGATTCGCCTTCCTGACATACAAAGTATATATTTTAGGGATTAATAACAAAGGGGCGTAACCTTACATCGCTTTAAATGTTAAATCGTTTCCTTTATACCCTTCTGTTACGTAGCAGTTGATATATATGTATGTATATACGGCGTATATATGTATGTGTGTGAAGATATGAGTACTACATATCATCGCGTTTGATCCTGACATGTGTGCTGAAATATTTATACTACGCATACATCGACGTGCACTACCTTCTCTAATAATACCGGGGGTGACTGTCTCTCCGAATGCGATTCAAGCAAAATAGTTAGGAAGCTTTTCATTACCTTTTTTTATGTATTAATATACTTTATATTTAATTTTTTATTGTTATATTATTACTAATTTTAGTATACAAGATAAATGGGCCAAGTGTAACAAAACAAAAATTTATCCATGTGGCAAAAATTTGTATGTCCCATATAATTTTCTTGATTTTTTAAAAATCATTTTTGCCAACAGAATTTTTCAGTAGCGGACAATTTTTTTTTTTTTTTGAGAAATTTCATTTCTTTTTGAAAAGGTGGTATTTTTTCGATTAGAGGTTTTTTTTCAACATACTTTTGCTATATATGCTTTAGTTAAAAAAATTTCAAAGTAAAATAAACGGTACTTTTTAATTCCTCATTTTTCTTCGTTTTCATATTGTCACCAGAACACAAATATAATTATAGGGAGATAAAAAACAACTTTTTAAGTTTTTACGCTTTATAACACATGAGAATATGTGAATATGTAAAAATCGTTTACATACGTTTTTTGTCAGCGATCGCAACTAGCAGTTGGGTCAACTATAGCGACACATGCACCACCACGCGATGAACGATGTAAGTGTTACGTCTGATGAATTTTTAAATTTCATTCGCCAGGGCAACTTAGCAATAACCTAATTTTACAAATTAATAACTGTCTCGAGAGAAGAGAGAATAAACCGAAGAAGGAATAGAGCGAAGGATGCTCCGAAACACGCATTGCACATGATTTCATCATGGTATTCGAGTATTAGAAAAATCTATAGTTGGACAATAAAACAACAACTGGAAAATATTCAATGCTTGGCATAGTCACAGTCATATAACTTACACAAAAGAGAAGTTCTTATCGCTCCAACACTATGAAGAGCACCTCGCAGATGTATATAACTGTACAGTCGAAAATTCGGTGTAACTGTTTCTAAGGAGTCGATTCGAGAAATCACCGTCACAATTAATAAGTGCAATGCGTCTCGTATTTATTAACAATAATTTTTGGACCAATAACATAATAATCAACAATTAACTCAACCGTCAACATTTAATCGAGAAACAGTAAATCAATAATCTCAGAATTCCGCCGATAAGCGAACCATATTTAAACATCGTTAATCACAGTAAAATCGAGTATGGATTTCAATATTTTCGTCATATCGTTATTAAGACAATTATGAAAATATAATTTAATTATTTAAATGAAGTCTTCGCAATGAAATTGTTAATTTTAATTGTAATGATCATAGAAATTTCAATCAAATCCGACAATTAATCTTTTTGGTCGGGTCTTTTTAATTATCGAAACATTTAATTATTAAAATTATTGTTCAATCCATAAATATTCGATTTGTAAATTGACTATTCATAAAAGACAAACCGATCGATAATTACTTCTGGTGGGAGTAGACGCTTCAACGAGGAGAAGTATGGGCCAGGAGACCCGCTGGAATCGCTCTCTTAAAAAGGTCCTTGCGATATATATCGAATAGATCGCATTTATTGTTGTTACTCATATCGAAGCTCATTGTTGTCGGTTTATTCGTGCCGCGATTGGTCGACGAGATTTGACAGGAGGTTACGGGCGCGCGCCCGTAACCTGCTAGTCCTTTCTTAAGGGGGCTGAGTCACCTAAAAAGTAGCATGTTCATTATTTTTTTTCTTTCTGAAATAAATTAAAAATAAAAATTCGATTGTATTTTCATAATCTATATATAATCTAATTTTTTTTTTAAGTTCCCCCGATGGAGTTATCAAATAAAATGTGGAAAAAGAGCATCGCAGTCATGTAAAAATGCCATTTTTCCCCACATTTTATTTGATAACTCCATCGGGGGAACTTCAAAAAAAAATTCCTGTACTCGTTCCATAATAAATACTTCAGCGAAGAAAATGAGCTATGAAAAGTCAAGATTGATTCACTCCTGCGGTCTGAATCCTGCGACAAGTAAAAAAAGTTTGACCATCTCTGCTTTCGCTTCGACAAACTTGGGGACTTCAAAAAAAATTTGAAAAGTAGTTAATCATATATAGATTATGAAAATACAATCGAATTTTTATTTTTAATTTTTTTCAGACAGAAAAAAAAATAATGAACCTTCTACTTTTTAGGTGACTCAGCCCCCTTAAAAAAGACATTGCGATAATATATCGATATATCGAAATCGTGAAGCCAGTTTCCGTAGCCAATAGGAAGCGTCCGTTTGGATAGTTCTGTTGTAGGTACGAACAAAGCCCTAACCTAAAAGCACGTGTGTTCGCAATCATCATCAGCTGTGTGATGAGAACATAACCTGAAAGAGCACGAGCGAAGCGAGTGCGTTGTTGCTAGTAATCAATAAATAGCTACAAGACCCAAAGTGACCGGAGGACAGTATCACAGTAGTACGGAAATTATTATAGTACGAATTTCACGGCACGTCATTACGAGAGTTGAACAACGACAACGGAAATTATCATAAACATTTAAACAATAATCCTTTCATCGCAAATTATACAAAGCCAGACATTTCAGCAAAGAACATTTCGATAGTTGAATAATTCTATAACAATTTAAAAATACAATATAAAAATGTGAATTGACTTCTAGGAATTTTAACACTGTTAGAATCGGGGAGTTGTCAGAATTTTACAATTATAACGGGAAACTGTAAATCGCGAGAGGGAATTAAAAAGGGTACTTGTGCTAATCTAAGTTATAAATAAATCTCAATATTAAATTCAAATCGTCGCGAAGTGTTAAACAATTTATTCCGAATTAAATAGATTCGGTTGTTAGCATCAATCCCATCGTCAATTTCATCATCGTCAAGTATTTTACACAACTAAACGGACGTCTTGAAGGAAATACAAATCCGAACTCTCGATCATCTTCAACTACATTTATCGAATGGCCAGTTTTCACCGTGGCAGGGATCGAACTAAAAAGGGTCAGGGATCCCGATATACGAGTCCGCTATTGACTGCATGCTAATGAACAACCAATTGCGTACTCGAATATCGGTTCTCCAAGAAGTTCACAACTAGATCCACACCCTTTTTACTTCGATTTCTGACACGGTGGAAACTCGCTAAAATTTTGTATAAAAATTCAAATGAACATCTAAACTTTACTTTAATTCATCACTCACCAACGTAACTTTTTCCCATCAAAACATTTATTTTTCAGTTAGTATAGTTATTCAATAGAACCAAATAAATTTCGATCGCGATTAAAATGAAAATACAATGGGAAGGCCTTCTTTGAATTAAAGTGTGATTACCCACGTGTGAGATCAATGGCCTCTGGTAACGAGTACCAAAGTAGCAAAGAGTGTACCGCGCCGCGATCGCTGCGAGCGCTGGGCACTGACTATGTGCGTGTTTGGTTTCACTACGAGACGCATCGAGCGTATGGCGTCTATCAGAATATCTTATAGTAACTTCTGGCATAAGGTTCTTACGCGCTTACTGTAGGTATATTACAAGCTGATGATTCTTTCTATACATATACTATATTTTTTCTTTTAGTTCGGGTATTTGAATCTTCAACGCCGCGCTCTCTGTACCCTATCCCAAGTAACTCTGCGAAAAGTCAGACTTGAAAAGGCAATAAATCGGATTAAAGCGCCTCAATGGTACAAAAAGTGTAAAATGGAACTTTTTACACTTTTTTTTTACAGGGAACAGGGTTCCCTGACCGTAATTACAGAGGAGATCCTGAATCGGACGAATCATAAGCATTGTGTTACACGATAGGACAGGACACTTTATCAAAGATTTTCCTCATAAAATTTGTGGGCTCAATATCTAACAATGAACTGAACCAATTCAGTTGTAATTAGCCGCTTTCGAAAGATTAACGCTTAGTTATTACGAAAGCCAATTAAACTAAAACTCAATCAACTAAAAGTAAGTCCGATGTTTTACTTGCGAGCTATATGGACCAAAAGTTTTACTTCCGGCATATTTCCGCATGTATATACGGTGTCGTCACGCCACCTGAAAAACTACTTTTTAAGTACTTGGCGTAGAAACGCTACCGTGACTCTTGATTTTCTATAGATGAAGGGGGGGGGGGGGGCAATTTGACATCAAAATCGTGATTGTACCTAACAGACGGAAATTTTATCATCTCCTAACTTTTTAAAAACGAAGAGAAGACTGTTTACAGAAAATAATTTATTAGACTTAATGTTCAATTTTATGTTTTTTTTCCTGTGCCACGGCTACTCGTCGTAGATCACTATGGTAGATTGGATATCGTAGATTGCATGTATAGAGCACACATAGTTATCGGTCTGTATGCAGTATGTCCTGAATGGGAATTCAATGAACTAACACCCCGGCTATTAGTAGGTGTCGAATGAACGCGGAAGGCGAAACCGTTCGATGCCCGACCCTCACTTTCGATCCATCGTGTTTGTCCGTAAGTACGCTACGCGTGCGTTATTATGACAAAGGCCTATGTATGGGCTATTTATAGCTATAGGTACACATCGACTATCTCATTAGGCTAAATGGCCTCTCGATGCTGTAAAATTACCTTATCATTTGTTTGATAAAATCTCATCACGATAAAATTCACAAGGCATTTTCTATAATGATTTTTCAATTAATCGGCGATTGCGTCGATTGCGATATGGAGAAAACGAAAGATTATATTGGGAGATCCATTTGCTCAAATGCAAATTCTTTTTCGACGCTCTCCTCGGTTATCTTTTTCTCGTTTGTCGTTTTTGATACACGTCCCGATGAATGGGGAAAGATTTGCCGTCACTTCTCTTTTAATTTTAAACTGAAGACTATAATCGACGGTTTTGTATTATCCGATTATTCAACAATCGGATTCGTTTAGTAATTAAATTTCGCAAGTTCTTTTCTATACAAAGATTTTCAATCTACTGTGCTGTACCTACAACGAACTGGCAGAGAAATTCCCAACACCGTTCAATCTCCTCGAAGGTAAATGAGTTTTTAAAGTTTACTCGACAATGTCGAAGCGAACTTATAAGTATTGATGTGATGATGGAAACAAACTTATTTTTACTATTTACGTCGTTAAAAAAGATATCAGGACGATTTTCTAGATGTTTTACTAGCAGTTTATTGTGGTTCGTGCGCTCACGTCAATTCTTTCAAAGATTTGCAAAGTTGGCGCGCTGACAACATTTTCTGCGATATATTTTTTCGACTCTCGATGGCACGCAAGGGGTTTGGTCTCTGTGCGATATAATCTCAAATTCGCAGAGTTATACGTCTCGGTGGAAGCGTTATCTCTAAAAAGGGTGAATAAACAAAATTTATAAAAGTTTAAAAACCCCGACTGCAAAACGAATAAAATAACAATTGATTATTCCCATATAGTCGGAGGATTTTCATACTCAATAATGAAAAAATCGCTCGGCTATAACATGTGAATAATTAATTTTTATTTCACTCTTTTCGCAATCGGAAGTTTTTTATTTTCGTAATTTTTTATTTTATTGTTTTACATTGTATTTAATCAATTACATCATTCCCGCGTATGAATCATATGATTGATCGTAAATTAATTTGATTACGTAAATCAAATGATATTGTCTGAGTGTAAGAAAAACATAATATTATATCGCAACAACTATTGTCTATTAAAACAATTGGCATTCCACTGCTACCGGTTTATCGTGATGCTTGCGTCATGTCACATAAAAAAGCTTTTTTTTTAAGTACTCAGCGTCGAGACGCTGCCGCGTCTCTTGTTCAATTAGTATTCCAACGACAGTATCTAATTACATCCGTATCACAACGGTGAGATCCCAAAGGGAAAGTATAATGAAAAATTAATAGTACAGCACAATGCTATAAAACAAAAAAAAAAAGAAAATTACGAAAGAAAAATTGTGAACGTCATACACGTGAAAAGAGACAAGAAACCGCCTTCTCTTTTATACGCAGCACGTACAGAAAAGGGAGGATCGATTTTATACTTCATACAAGAACAGCTGTAGATATCCTCCTCGGTCTGCTGCGGGGAAACTTATACGATAAACTTTTCTTCTCATCCGTCCCCTTACCCGTGGATCATCCCCTGCAGAAAAGCTTCAGTTGCGGAAGAGGGAGGGGTTTGTCGGGACTTGTTACAGTGCAAAGGGATGGCACGAAAAAAAAAAAAAAAAAAAAACGAGGAAGATGGACTTCGTAGTTTCTACATTGCCATCTGAACACGCAGAGAAACGTTTTTTTTTCTGGTGAAACAGCTCGTTCGCGAAATGTAATTACTTACGCTACTTCTCAACCGGCAACGCTATACCAATAGAATTTTTATCGTCAGGTTGTTCAACGCGAAATTTAGCGTTTTTTTGTCGGAACGAGTATCTGAAGCTTAACTCCACAATCAAAAAGTTTAACATGTATTGTTATTCGATATATAAATATGTGCTGATTAAATGTATATATATCTCTCCGGATTTTTCCCATATATTCTTACAACGACTCAAGAATAATTGCTACCGAGTTTAAATGTCAGTCTAATTAAACGTTGGAGTGCTTAATCGATTGGCACGTGGAGGGGACGGAAAGGGTTACGAATTTCCGAGAATAGTTACATCCCCGGGTGCGTCGAACGATGAGAGTCGTTGATCAAATGGCGAACCTACGAAACTTTGTCTACCAACCTTTACCTGTATACAGATACCATATGTATATAGTATATAATCATATACATGAATATATATATATATATGTATATCTTTGTCCTGACCTCATTCGAGATGAAAATTAAGCGAGTTTAACGCGGTAATGAAAAGCGCCGTGTCAAATACAAAATTTGCTTCAACTCTCGACGGTGATGGAAGGCGATGAGTGGCATTGCATTACGCTACTAGACGAACGGCAATAGTTTATAAAAGGTTGAAATTTCGGTATTCACCGAGGATAATAGAATTGCCAAATGGATGAGTGACCAACGAAATGCATTTAGCTGGATTTCGTTAATAGCTTTGTAACTTGGATGCGTCAAAGGGATTTCACAAACGGAATTACGATAGAATTAACAACGATTGGATCGGAGAGAACATTCGTGAATGCGGTGTCAACTGGTGCGAGATTATTCACGAGTGAATGGCTACTAAGCAGTAGCAGATTCGTTTTAATCTGTAGGTATGTAACGAAAAGGTGGTCAATATGTTCTACGATAAGATCGGATGGACGAGTGACCGCAGATAACAGAACATAGATACAGAACATGCAGAATACAGGAAACAGAATAGAATATACAGAACACACACCGTACAGAACTCATTCGCAACAGAGTACGCAACGTATATACATATATAACGTATATATATACATCCACGCAAATCCCAACGTATATATATACATCCACGCAAATGTATGCGAATCTGAAAAAAATTAACCGTATGAAAAACATCTCAAGAACACTGATTTTGCATAATTATAATGTTAAAAAGTTATTAACAAATAAGTAAATAAATAAATTGTTTAAGAAGTAACCAGTGAAAGTTTTTTTTTTTCATTTACAATTAATTTATTACATTTTTTAGAAATAATATGCATTTTTTGAGAATTTTTAAATATTTTTGCAATTTTTGTTTTCGAAATAAAAAAAAATGAATATAAAGGCCTTAATTTTGAATACGTTTTTGCAATAACATTCCATATCACACTCGTAAAATTTTGCGGAAATTGTACAAAAATTTACAAAAAAATTAAAAACGGGATTTTCAAAAATACGAGAAAATTCCGAAAAAAATCATATCGTTTCTCACAAATCAACAGATTCACTTTAAATGAAAAAAAGTTTCACTGGCCTATTTTTTAAATTGTTTATTTATTTGTTAACAACATTTTGACATTGTTGTTATTCAAAATCATAGTCCTTGATGTCTTCAAAACGACGGGTTTTTTTTAGATATATCTACTTTTTGTTAGCGTTTGAAATTCTCGCGAAATCTTATTTTTGGTTGGGGAGGTACGGGTGAAGCATCCTTAATTAGGAACGAATGGGATTAAAGATGGAAAAACACCGTAATTTTTATTTCTTATAAAAATTATCCTGAAAACATCGTATTTTTACCGTATTTTACCGGATACCGCGAGACCAATAGTTTCCCCCACGAAATAAATGGAGCACAATGGAATCTTTTTTTTAAATAGAGGCCGTCGTAGACATTTTTTTTGTGCGTAATATTAATTTATTTTCTTCCTACAATCGATTCAACTCGTGAAACAGGTATTAGTCATATGCCGAGGAGTGTAACATATCGCTATACCAGTCTTCGTTTATTACGAGTGACGGCCACAGAGCCACAAGCTATAGAAATAATTAGAAAAATGTTTTTATTCCGTGACATATGAAAGCTGAATCCCTGGAGATCCACCGCAGGATTATCCCGAACAAATGGTTGCGGAAAGAAAAATCGAACACGTAAAAAAACTCGCAACGGCGATCAACCGCACGAATAATATGACAAATTCAAAAATATCTGAACTTTAGATTCGATTTTTTCTGTAATTCTGTTATTTCGAATGTGGCAAGTCGCCTCGGTCTCCCGAGAACTGAATATTAATATCAGTTAAAAAAATTACTCAAGTATTCTACGAAGAATATATTCGAGGTGAGTGGCAAAAACTACAAGGTAGACAACGCAATGAATTAACCGACACGTGGCCATACGGTCGCGTGTATTCTGTATATTAGAATTCTTGAGTGCCCCTTAAAAATAAACGAGACGATGGCCATTTGTGTGTCCTTCTCGTTATACATTCATTACTTAGCCTTGAATATGGTATGCTATAGATATTATATTATATATTAATTAAATTCTCGGTTGATGCGCAGTTTTTGCGTTACGGAAATATTGGGGAAGGGGGGGGGGGGGGGGGATTAGAAAAGCTGTGAAATAACCAACTAAGGATTCTAATTATCCGTATTTTTAATATTGTAAAATTGCGATTCCTTAACGATTTAAAAATAATATTTAAATTCAAGAAGAATGTTACGTTGCTTTCAGTATTTTTCATCGAATAAGTATTTTTTTTATTGTTCGAACCTTTAATTTCCTCTATTAATAATCCTAATGATTGTCGATTTAACGAGGGGTAAAGCATACATTGTAAACTTTCGAGAGGATTAATTAATTATTTGCCCTCGGCGAATTAATTTTTTTGCCTCTGATTTATTTTGGAAAGTCTGTATCGCGTTTATCGTTGAAGTAATTAATTTTGTCGTTAATCTTATTTTTTTGGCTTTAAAAAACGTTTGCGCAGAGGCACACACATTAAATGGCATAGAAGTTAGCAGTTTTGCTTCAACAACATTAATTAAATGTAATAATTACGCCAGGTATCTCCGTACGCTGAAAGAATTTTTTTTTCTGAATCATCAAAAAGGATACTGGAATTATTTCATTTCAATTTAATGCACTGAAAACTATTGAAACACCCGCAATGTGTTCGTGCAAAAAGTGAAAAATTGTTATTGATTCCTCAAAGGAAAGGAAAAAATTCTTATCTTTTTGGTAGGACGCAATTCGAACGTATTGAGAGTTTACGATACATACGATTGGAGCGAATAAATCTCACAACCTGCCTTCACAATTCAGAGGGCTAAATAAAGATATTCTACCAACCAGACATCCGTCGCATGAAATTCGAAATAATTATTGATTCGTAAGAAAACAGAAACTTAAAAAAAATTATTGCTATTCATCATTACGTTTCGTTTCGTTTTGATTCAAGGAGCAACGTTGCTAAGTTCAGTGTCATCACGTTATGTTTTATATAGTTGCTGTTCGATAGATACATGCGGTTTGCGTTCTATTTTATCGCATACGGATGTATTGATAACGGGATGGTCTATTTTATAGGTGGCGTACAAATTTAAGATTGTTTCAGTCGTGTACTACACGACTATACATGCATCAATAACATAATACGTAGCCATTGGTACCGTATCAGTACAGTACACGAGTATTCAGTATCAAACAATACGTAGATCAGATTCTGTTGGATCTTCTGACATCCTACTTCCTACGGCTCTCCTGTATTCTCTCTAGTATCCCCCGAAAGGTCGTCGAGAGTACCCCGATATCGATCGACCTCAATATTCGCTGACACAAGCGAATCCTCTTGGTCAGGATTGACATCTGAATAATTCGAGACGGGTCGGCCGATATAAGTAAACCCCATTTCCACTATCTTCCCGCTCTACTTTCCTCCTCCTCTCCTTCTTATATCTCTTTGTCAATGCCTTCTCATGTTTTGTATATATTTCAAGCTCACTGGAGAAAAAAAAGCACAGTTCCATGGAAAAATTTCAAAGAGTCACTTTGCATTTTTCTTTATTCAAAAAAAAAAAAAAGGCACGATGATTGTTTATTCAGGCATAGCGAAAGCGTAGAAAAACAGTGTAACATCTTGTATCATAAATTTACAAGAGACACAGTTTGGTTTTTGAGGCTACGATACGCTTATCTGGTTTCAAAAGAGTAGCATAAATATATTTTTTTTTTCGACTGATTCTATTCGTTCGCTGACCCGATACATCAGTCGTTATCCTATGTTCACGGTGCGTTCATTTCAGCGCATACGTAATTATCTGAGGTCGGGTTTTTCAACGGTTTTATCTTAGCCTCGGGTCACGAAAAGTGACTACTTTTTGCCTTTATATAGCGCGACATTCGTTCGGAGGATTTAGTATCAAGATCACAGTCGATCTTTCTCCATCGAGAAGAGACTATCTCTGTGTATACTCCGCCCCACTCAAATTTTTCATAAATAACATAATGAAGATCTTTGCTTTCGTTCTTATGATGGTGATGCTCGCCGTAGCTGTGTTCGCTGGTCCAACAGGTAATGATAGAATTAAAAATTTATTGTCGGATTTTAAGAATATTATTATTATTTTCACTATTAGTTTGTAACCAAAAGTTATCTAAATTTTCATCTATCAATTCTGTTCGTACTAATAATTTTTTGTTTGCGCTTTGTACACTTAAAAAATTGAAAAAAAAACCATTCTATATTCGGGATGTAAACGCTACGAAGATGAAATTCGTAAATATTATCCAAAATATTGAGATATCTTTTGATGACGCGAGATTGTGGATCATTTTTTATCGCACGGGGTAGTGATAGGATATATTTTTTTACACTTCTGTGTATAGTACGAGTGCGATACGAGTGCGAAAAACCTTTTTCAGGCGAATGTGAAAGGACGAATCCGAAGGCGAGTGTTTTAATCACACGAGTTGAGAAAAAGGCCCGCCTCGCGTGTGTCGAACCGCGTTTCACGCACCCAGTGAAATAATAGTACTTGGCGATACTAGTACGTAAAACCGGACTTTTGCCGTAGGTTGGGAAGAACCGCTCGAGAGGAGACGAGTGCAACCGCTTCAGAACCGCTGTCAAAAGTCCAATTTTACTTACGAGTATCGCATAATATTTTTTGTAACGCGTGCATGAGAAGTGCAAACCGAGAGGCCTCGGTCCAGGCCTCGGTACAGGTCCTCATGCCTGCCAAGAGTGGCATAAGTAGCACGTTATGTCAAGCCATACTGTAATGTGACGGCGCATGCGCACATCAGCCTGATTTTACTTCTGACACTATTCGGGGACAGAAGCGTGTGAGAAGTTGGTACTTCTCACACGCATGTTGGTACTTCTCGTATGCTCTGATGTCGCCACAATCGTCAGGCACGGCAGTAGCACTTCCCCTGCACTTATTACAAAAAGCATCATGCGATACTTTTACGATAAAACGGTCTTCCGACGGCGGTACACGGCGGTTACTTTACAACCACATTCGCCTTCTCTCGCGCTACAAGGACACCATTCGAAGCCGAGTGTTCCTTGTAGCGCTCTATCCGGCTCTATCCACGAGCGGATAGAGCGTCCAACTTTCGCCGTAAAGTCCGTCTTCTCGCACTAGCATCGCTAAATACTATTATGTAACAAATGCATGAATGTTGCCGGGTTATGTTCGACCGGCGGTTCCATGAAGGATTGACGAACCAATGTGCGCATGCGCACGGTATTTATGACACGATTCAAGTATTTACGCAACGCCTTCTCATAAAGTGCCACTTCATGTCATGGCTCTCACGCAATCCAGCACTTTTCATGCAGGCGTTACATAAATATATGTTATGCGAGTTTAGATCGTAAAACTTCGGTTATAAGTGATTATTAAAAAACGACAAAATGAACCTCACTACCAACATTCACAATCGCTTTTGCGTCGATAGGGGCTGCAGGTACTTGTAGAATGTATAAAAGCCTGAAAAAAAAAATTGGGTCACGATATACGCTTGAAGAAAACACGTTTCCACACTTAGCTTAACCTTTTACATTTATTAATGATGTTAAAAAAACAAAGAGGTCGAGAGAAAATCGCAGATATCTCGGTTTCGCTGATTAGCGACGATTTATCTCATGACCATGTTTTTTTTTAATGGTGTCTTTTTTTTTAATGGAAAACCGGAGGCACGTGCGAAATTTCGTGGGCTTTTATCTTGCTTTCCGTTGACCTAGTTTATTTTTTCGACAGAAATCCCGCGAATTCGTCAATAATACGAATCCCCGGTGACCCTGGTTACAGTTTTATTCTTGGAACAATATCGCGTCGCTGTTAATTTAATGCTCGTTGTGCTTCTTATTTTGAAAACAGTTTAGCGTTATTTATTTTTGTTACCTATTTGCATTGACAATATCAATGAGACTATTGATGTGATTTTCATATAAGCTTCATACGAAACATGTTATATTATTAATTTGTTCATATTAATTTTTCACAGAGAGCGGAAAACAGAAAGCTGAGAGGAAGTGCGTACCGGGGAAAACTTACAACGACGGCTGCAATACATGTTTCTGCAATGACGGAGGCTTCAAGTATTGCAATCAGTTCCGTTGCCCAGAAAGCAATACGCCACCTATCGAAGCACCTGAAGACTTTTGGCAAAAGACCCAATAAGTACTGTCATAACAAACAGGAATAAAAATAAATAACCATTATGTGAACTTAACGAAAAATGCGTCATAACGTTTTTCGTCTTTATTACAATGTTTAAATAAAATTTGTAAAAAAATCAATGCTGTGATACTTATATATTCTCCACCATTCAATATAGTTTTAAATTGCAGTTTTGGTACTTATTTATTTATTATATTAATCTACAATTTTATTATTATTATTATTATTATTATTATTATTGTCGTTATTTTTTAAAAGTAATTAGTGCTTTTCGTTACCCTATTTTCATCGGAATCTATCAACTAATACATTCGCATCTGTTTTTGTAATGCTGCCAAATGTTCCCTTCGTCTCGAAAAATCAATTTTTGTTTTTTTTTTCAATAGCACGTTTTTCGATCCAAGAGCAACAGGAGAAACTTGGCTACCATTTGATTCGTGACTGATGTATAGATTTGTAGGAATAGATTTCGGTGACTGTGAAACGAGCCGTTGGACGAGCGATCGCATAGATTTTATCGGGAAGCAACGAGGGGAAAAGCCTCGCCACGATTTAACACGGGTGTAGCCTCCCAGGCGAAAGGATTGGGACCTCGTAGAATGTATCATTCGCAAACTATGTTGGTTCCCTGAGTTATAGGTTGTTGAGAGAAGATTAGAATTCAATGGCATGTGCGCAGCCTGAAAGTTTCAAATCTTATAAGCTGACCCCAGATAAACCCGCGAAGTTTTGGTACCTATAGATTTGTTTACACCGCGCGCACAGACACTTACTGAACCGTTCCAAACGATGTCTTATCGATGTCCGGATAACCATAGCAGCTGTTGCCATTAAAACTTTCAACACCGTTGATGCGACGATTTCGCTGCTATAGTTTATTTGCTCCATTTTCGTAGATTTCTCGTTTTTACACATCTGCTTTAACTTTGACATTATATGATGGATGGTCATTACTTTTTTTTTTTTTGAAATGATAAACGGATAAAAAGAAATAAAGCTTTCAGTTTCGCCGAAACCTCCCCTTGAGGTTGTAACAGCAGCCTTCAGCGTCGATCCACTAGGCGTGTGTGTGGGGAACTCGAGAACGTTCCAGCGGGTGGATATATTTCATATTTCAAAGGTCTTCCTGCGGCTGATATTATTTCGCCGAAATTAAAAGGTCGATCGGTTGATGGATTCAAACTTGTGAAATATTACAAACTTGATTTTACCAAAAAGTGTTTCGTAGATTTGTATACTTTTTCTTTTCTACATAAAGTCATTAATCCTGATTTACCTTCATTTGCGCGAGTTTTTAACTTCCGGCTGGCCGACGAGCAAAAGACGGAAGTTACTCTTTTCACCGTGAAATTCGATTTTGTGGGTTTTTTTGGTATCCGTCACAATGTCGCATAAAATGGCGCAAAATTTGGCACTTAATTTCTTTGGATCACAGACTGTGTTTTTTTTTCGGGTTTTTTATGTTTATCGAGATCGGGTTTATTTTGCTTCCTCGTGAAGCAAAAAATTAAAAAATTAAAATTGTTGTCGCTTTATTCGTTGCCTGATTGGCTGTCAGAAGGGGCTGAAACTTCAGTTATGTTGCATTTTGATAGTTGATAGTTGATAGTTGATTGACAAACTTTGACAGTTCAAATAAATAATACAGTCGAGTGTAAAAAAAATTAAATAGAGAGATAAGGCTACGCGCGCGAAGCGTGCGCTCACTGCTAGTATAATTAAAAAAAAATGTTTTATTACATCAAAAAAATATATATAAAAACGATTCGTCGCCACGTATGGTGCGGTTGTGGTTATAAAAAGGATGAAATTCTTTTTTTTTATTATAAAAACATTCTGATAAAAAAAAAAAATGAAGTAACAAATGATTATGCGCATATTATAGGTGAGAAATTCCTACTTTCAACGACAAATAAACCCCCCGACTATAATACGCGAATCATTACTTGTTATTTTACTCTTTTTTCAGTCGGGAATTTTTTAAATTGTTCTAAAATTATTTTTATTTTTATCGTGATGTTTTTTATTTATTATTAATAATGCAGGAACGATGACTTTGAATTGCGATCGTTTCGACGATGAAAAAAAAAAAGAAAAAAAAAACCCAATTTCAAGTATAAAGCCGTTTTTTGCCGATGTCACTCTAAGGGATGTTCCCTCCTCTAATCGATATTTCGTGAGTGGATATTCGGGTTTCATTTTCATGGCTACACCTTCAACATTATCGACTGCTAAGGATCGTCAGGCGCAATCTCGCATCATTCCACATATTAAATTCTTCAGGACCATTTGTTTTTCGGACATTGGATACCCAAAGTTCGAAGAACTCCGATAGATTTTCCCTGAGGATATTTTCCTTTCGCGAAATTGTGCTTTAACCAGAAATCATACGTATTGGAAAAGAAATGAAAGTTACTCTTATCACAAGAACGTTAACAACTGAGCGAACGGGTTCGGCAAATACGGATATAATAATGCTATATATACGAGAAAAAGAGAGAACAATTTCTCCAGGCCGCCCGCCGGGGTAAAAGGGAAGCGAATGAGAATTGCCTCTGCTGTGTGAAGCCGGCACCAATATTTGAGGGAGGAAAAAAAATGAGAGAGTTATTTGAAAAAAAGTTATTGTTGCTCGAAGCTTCGGGAAAGCGAGATTGACGCCTTTGGTGTACGAAAGCAAAGAAGGTAGCGGCGGTAACCGTTCAGCCACAAAAGAAACGTCGAGGACCCATCGAGCCAACGTCTCTCCCTCTCGCTGCTACTCTTCCTTGGCACTTTCGTTCTCAATTCGAGTTCTTTGCTTTTCCCCGATAGCTACGCGCGGCACCACTCGGAGATCCTTCCTCGCTTCCATTATATCGAAACTCCTCTTAGCTCCTCGAAACGTTTCAATATTGCATTTCCAATATAGTTATACAATGATAACGTTAGAAAAAAAACTTAACGGCATTGAAACTGTGGGCACTATGCTGGTATAGATATTCCGCGGTACTCGATCTGTCGGTCACAACTTCGAGTGGACTCTCGAAGTTGTGACTCCGGAGCTGCGAGGATTCTGATGCCTGCTGTTGCAGTGCAAACTGCAGCCGGGAGTTTCTCGGGATATATGGTGCGGTTAGACGCGCACTTCGTTGCCATTATGCGCTTAAATATAACTCTCTCGGGGGCGAAGTTTTAGAAAGGGCGCGCGAGCTGTGTAAGTGATGACGAATCGGGCTAATGCTCGTTTTACGTCGAACTTTTACTCTCCTCAACGGGTGTTGTGCGCGAGTTCCATATCGCAATTTCTTTACTATGTATCGTATAAACCGGAAACGGAGTTTGCAGTGTCGTCGTATTACAGCGGCTTTTATGACTCGGCGTGGAACATAAGTACACCTCCGGCTTTTTTATGGAATTGTATACCGTAAAACTAATGTAGATGATTTTTTTTTCATTGTGTTTTATGTTTTTTTTTTCATTCTGAATTCATGTATTTCGACGAGAAACTTATTGGAGGGAATCGCGTTATAATTATGTGCATAGGCTGTGTATAGGTCTTATGTGGAACTGTCATTCAGCCCTTTGACGATGAAAACTGAATGGTTATTTTATATTCATTGAAGTGGACGTAAACGTTATACGCGAATTTCGTACAAAATTCGATATAATTACGGGACATGCGATGTATCCTCGACAATCGGTGTGCAATCAAACGTTCGATTGCGTAGAGATTTTTGGGATAAATGGAACCCAATCCCTTAAATGTTGGTTTCAATTCAAATGCATCGCGTCGGACAAAAATGTACAACTTATTTTGATAAAAATAAAAATATGGCGTCACAGTTATCGTTAAATAGTTCCGAAGATATGTCATATCGACATGTGGTAAAAAAAATACAATTGGTGTTTATACTCAAATTATATTATTTGTTGAAATAATTTAACATACAATTATTGAAATGAATTAAAATAAACATTAAATAAATCGACATATTAGTATAACATAATATTATATATAATAGAAATCATCAAAAGAATGTAAAATATATAAACACGAGTGACGCTCGCGAAAAATAAAAAAAAAATACTTACGGTAGTATGAGCGAAAAGCGACATAACTACCTTAAGTACTGAAAAAAAAAAATCACCTAAGCATTAGGTGAATATATCGAATACGATAAGACAATGTCTAAACTTACCCCTTCTACCATTTACTTCACGCCCTCGTAACTTCCAGAGACATCGAACATTAAATATTAATTTTTTTTGGTTACAATTTTCAATCTCATTAAACCGTTAAACGGACATTTATTTAAATATTTTAAAATATTTATGGTACATAAGTGATTGTCGATTATTACACGGATATTAGTGCATTTCAGTGAGTATATTATTATTACTATTAAAAGTACAGGTGCTCATCGGTTTAATATATTGCTTTAATCGATATAACTTCGTTTATCAGCGAGTTCGATAATTCACATTAAATTATTAAGACGTTTAGGCTCCGCTGATAACTTTATCCCTCGATGATTATTATTTAAGCCAAAAGTTACAGTCCCAAGAGTCTCGTTGAGTTATCGTTTAATTAAATTTTATTACCTACTTTTAATCAAATATTTCGTTATTTTTATATCATTGGTTTTGATATATTTACGGATTTATTTCTACGATTGTTAAATTTATACTGTGCGGTCAATATTATCTTTAATTTATCTATCGTATTACAGGTATGTGCATTTGATATTTTCCGATAACTATTTACTATATAGTGTATATAATTTTTTATTTAATTTTTTTTTATTTTAACGATTCAAGTCTTACAGACCCATTAATTAATAACGTCAAATTTTATAACTACTGGTCCAGATTAGCTTTAGATCACCGTTGGTCCTTTCCCGCGCGGCGTTTATCGTGTTTGACACGATTCACGAAAATCTCGGGATATCGTCCACTCTCTCTATATTTGCTTTTTTGTTGTTATTATTATTATTTTTTGTTATAAATGACATCGTTGATTATGCAAACGCATTTCAACGGCGATATTCTCGAAAGCGGATATATCGGTCACACGGGTTAAGACTCTCGAGTTCTCGAGCTGCAAGCGGAATACAGGTCACTCAGCCATGCAACCTGCGTCATACCGCTCTCGACCTGCCGCCGCTGCTACTGTTCGCTCTTTTGCGACTTCCGTCCTTGTTATATTTTATTAATATATATCATCCAGCATCCCGCCGCCTGCGCGCGAAAAAAAGGGAATCTGTGACACTCGGTTATTTCCTCGAACGGTGTTGACGTATCGCCGTAAACATTGACGATCTCATCGTATTATTTTTTTCCATCGATCATCACAATGCGTTTAGCTTCTGCGTTTTGCCGTTAGCTTTGGAAGCTGCATTTCGATCGTTCGCCCGTGTCTGACCCAGACGTACGCTCCTTCGACCTCCGCACACTCGTGTTCCGCTCACCCGGTGTGACCTATCGCGTGCGCGATGTACCCGGGACAGTTACACGGATCTCTCTCGCAACCCTTTGTAACAACCCCTTCCTTTAACCGCTTTGATTTTTCTCCTCTCTATCGGGAGCGATATATATTCGATTCAAAATATAGATATTCCAATTTTTTTTTCTGTTTCAGAAAAATCTGTGTTATCGATAAATCGTTTTTTTTTTATTTATAATTCCAATTTTATTAGTCTTAATCTATGGGATTTACTTAATCGGTTACCGTATAACAATCGTATATATATATATATCTATATTATCTACGATACGTTTATAGCGGTTTAATGAATATATCGAATTTTTAAAATTTTACGAAAATACGAGATTCGAACGATGTTATTTATCGTAAGTAAACAGAGAGCTGCGACGCGATCTCGAGCGCAATCGCTATTTCAGGTTTTCAGGTTTTTTTTTAAATGAATATATTTTTGTTAAATTCTATGTTTAGTTTTTTTTCTTTGTAATTTTTGTTTTTTTAACGAAGTAATTACTTTTATTTTAACAATAGCTATTTATTTAATTGTTATTAGAGTCTAATATTAGAATTTTTTTGCGACGACAGTATTTGTCTTTTGTTTATTTTGTAATGTTTCTTGTTTTTTTTTTTTATTATTTATTACGTACAAGAAGACGGTGGAGGTCGGCCGCGAACTTTCGACCTCACCGTTTCTCAGGCCGGCCGATCCGGAACGTGAAACGTTTCCTCCACGACTGAGCCGCGGTGAGGCTGGCGAGCGTCAGTTTCCCTTCTGCCGGAGAGGCGCTTCCTCGTTATCGTCCACAGTGCGACGGAGTGAGATTCGCGGCCCTCCCTCGGTCACCCTCGGCTGGTCTCGGGACGCCTCGAACCGCGATGATGTTCAGCGCTACGGGGGTGAGGGACCAACATCGTGGCTCTTCCTCCTATATATCGAAACTCCTGCCTTCGCTCCTATTTTTTTTCCTTTTCCCCCCTTCGACAGTCCCCTGTACCGTCACTTTCGGCTGAGTACTACCCTTCTCTTCTCCCCGTCCCTCTAACGCTTGAAAAACGAGCATTCTTCGGATCCGAAAGAAGAGCGCCAGACGCTTTCGGCTTTTCTTATCTCGAAACGTTTCCCACGGATCGACGGCAAAACTTCTTTCCGACAATGCTGTAAGGGAGTTAGCTAAACCTTTCGAAAACGGAGAAGAGGTGCTCTATCGGGCAAAAACTACGCTTCATTTATCAGAGAAACACTAGAATTTCATTGACTCTGTCAGTCGTTTTATATTGATCTATTATATGGACGGAAATATTAAGACATACTATTTTTGAACCTGAGGCGCCGTGAGAAGTTCGCCATAAAAAAAAAAATTTTTTTTTTTTAAAGATTTTTTTTTTTTACCCTAAGGATGTTCTTTATATATGGAATTTCAATGCCACGATGTGAGAAAAAAATTTGGTCATTATTTCGATGTTCATCGTTGCGTTGAGGAGATCGTTTTATAATTTGTTACATTTTCTAAATATCAGAATTATATCGTATATCGATTGAGTTTCCGCCGGAACTATCCATAAGCGAAACGCTGCAACCGCAAAGGTCGAACCGAATAACCGAATTTCCGATGCGAAGCGCGGAACTGCGCATTATTGATGTATCGGTTCAAGTGCTATAAATAATTTTAATTGGAACCGAATAAATACAAAGTGTACGAATAATAATGAGTAATCGGCGAATCTCTCGATTCTCTTGATAAATTGATATGGGCCCATCGAAGTATACGATAAGCATAGCAGTAACCTTTCGGCATGCATGAGACAAGATCCTCGTGATTATGTATTTTTGCACGTATTAGAGTTAAATTTTGATTTTCTGAAAAATTTTGAAAAAAAAAAAGATATATACATATATGTATATTCGTAATTGTTTAATCGATGTTTCAACACGATATACCATTTTTTTATCGAACAGGCGGTCTCGATCTTTCAGAAAAGCAAAAAACGTGAATAAAAAAAAAATTTTGCGGGATTACATTTTTTTAAATAATGGAATAACTTCGAGAACTTTGAGAAAACTACTTTGAGAAAAAAAAGAATTTCCGTGGATATCACCGAAAAAAAGGAGATTTGACGAGTCGAACGTGAAAATGTAAAACTTCCGCGTATAAAAGGGGATGAAAACTCCCCAAAGCTTCTACGTTAATGTTTCATCGATTTTTTATAAGTTTGAAGTTGTGCGTAGAGGGTAACTTTGTTGGTATTGATATTTGTTTCATTGATATTGAACCCTAAAAGGACGCAGTAACGGTGACTCTCCGTTACTGCGTCGCAATTCGCAATCTCAACGTTTTCGAGAAATTTCTCCTTAAGCCCCGTCTCTGCGTGATCAGGTACCGCAGTTTGCGAGAGACTTAGGGTTGAGGTTTCGCATCGCTTTGTATGTAATCAAATTTCTTGGCTGTTATGCAAACGCATTGTATAGTATTATCAACCGACAATAGCAGTATTTCAGTGCAGTGTCCGTGGTGAGCCGTAAATGTTGCGTATGATATTGATATTTCCGAAAGATTTAATTAACCCCTCACGCACCGGTGACCTTTATCTCGCGCAAAACATTTCTCTTTCAATCATCGAAGGAACGAAACTTCAAGACGACTCTACAATTTATTTCAAAATTGCCTCCCGTTTTTTTAACGCTCAATGGACCATTTGATTGGTAAAAAAAATGCCAGACGTGAATTTACTGTACCCATACGTTAATACGACTGTTGCATTTTTTTTTCACTAATCACAGTTGAAAATACATATAAATATACGCGAAATATATTATATTCATATAGCGATCGATCTTTCGAAAAACAATAGACTGTTCCGTTAACGTTGAGTATTCTTTAAAGATTTAAACATTTAAGACTTCAATAAAAGGTATTGAAGATATAAATATCTTAAATATGGTTTTGGGTATTCGTGGAGCGTTACGAACGTTCGAGTCTCCAGGTGAAAAGTTTCCTGTTACTTATCGAGAATTGTTCAATAACGCGCGGTCATCAGCCGATAGATCGCTCGATGATGCGGTAATCCGACTCTGTTTATCGAGCTTCTGAGTATTAAGTACAGTTTCATGCTAACGCAGCCTATGAACAAGCGTTGGGGTGTGCAGTCAAGCCGCAGTAGTGCTGATCCGGGTAAATATTTCTCGTTACTCCGCGATCGTGTGCCTATAGGGGAGCGATGAGAACGATTATGGGCACTTCGTAATCGGCGAGCCAAGGGTTGTTCTATGATTTTTTTTCTTCCTTATATTCTACTTAAACGAAACATCGTCGTCGTGGTTCGTTCTTTTTCCTTTTTTTTCGCAAGAATAATATCGGTTTATTGAAGAAGAAGAGAAGTTAAGAGGAATTTCGTAAAAGACTTTTGAACGACTCGGAACAATTCAATATCAAAACTTCGAACATTTTCTGATCGGTTGTTTCTGCAATCGCTTATTACAAAGTTGACGCAAACTTAATATTTGAAAAATCAAAATTGCAAATTCTGATCAAAATGCAAAAAAAAAAACGGAACTATTATTTTGTTTCAAGATTCGTATATTGGTAATATATATGATAATGAGAGAAATGGAAAATCGAAAACGACACTATAACGCTATAAACTAAAGACCCATAAGATTTTAAATTTGAATTTAAAAAAAATTCGAAATTTAGTTCCGTTTGAAAAGTGTGGAACTTCATTAATGCTTAAGGTAGTCCTTGCGCGTGGTGTTCACTTCGCATAAGTTCGAGAAAAATGAGAGAATTTCAAACACTTCTCGATAATTTGAAAATCTAAAAAAATGCATCCATATTAACGGTACGGAAAATTTTAACTTTGCATAATAATTATTAAAAAATGTTATTAACAAATTGATAAAAAAAAATGTTTTAACAAATGTACTGTAACTCAACTTTTTTTTTTAATAAAAATAATTCGTTCATTTCTCCGAATACGTATGAAGTTTTACAGATTTTTCGATTTACTTTGAATTTTTATTTATATAAAAAAAAAATCATTTCTCAAAAATTCACAAAATTCAACGCCAATTGAAAAATCTGAAAAAATGCATACGTATTCGGAAAAATGAACGAACCATTTTCTTAACAAAAAAAGTTGGGTTCCTCGGGAATTTGTTGACCAATCAATATCTTCATCAAGTTGTTAATAACATTTTGAAATTATTATTATGAAAAATTACTCATTTCAGTGCCTTTGATATGCATATATTTTTTTAGATTTTTATACCATCGAGAATTATTTGCAAGTATTCTCATTTTTCTCGAACTCATGCGAAATGAACGCGAAGTGACATAACTACCTTAATATCCCAATATTGTACCTCAACGGACATCGCCCTTACATTCTAGCGTTTCAATTCCACTTGAATAAATTTTTAAATATTTATTTGCAACATAGCTTCGCAACAATGAAAGTGCAGAAATATGTGTGGCATTTAATGCGTTGATCGTGCGTTTCATGTGCGGTTTTTATCGTAAATGAATGGGGCAAGAAAGTGACTTTGGATCCGAGAATCCACTCCAAAAGTAAATAAAAATAAATATAAAAAAAAAATTAAACCTATTTGTCAAAAGTTTAAAACGAATTGCGTTGTAGGCATAAATATGTATGCGGGTTTCATAGAAACACATCTCAAATCATATTTATTGACGTGAATGTTGTGATTCGCGGAAGCCTTGTATCCGCATGCAAAATTCAATGAAACCCACGAATGTTTGGTACGAATTGGGGTTATAATCCCAGAGATTGGGCCGGAGAGTCTTTTTAATTTTATTCTACCGTATTCAGCGTCGCGGACAAACGCGAGCGGAAATACGTCGACTGGTGTATGTCAAAGGTCACGAGTTCAGCGAAATGCGCGCGTTTTCAAATATCAGAAATAAAAAAAAAAACAGAATCCTACGAATCAATTCCTTTTATTTGATAACACTCGTCTTCGTTTCCGTTGCGAGGAAATAAAAAGTTAATCGACATACTCTCGCATATCCGAAGCGCAGCGAATAACGGCAAAGGAATGCGGAAAGATCGTTCAAATTTAATGCGTATTGTCATCCTTCGCATCGCCGGATATATCGGTCACCGAGATGAGCGAATAAACGGGAAGCTGGTTGGACTTTGAGTGTGCAAATAATTCCGTCCGAGGATTCGCCAATCAACGGGTTCCTTTCAAGGCGCGAGAAATATACAAAAGTGCAAAGGTAATCGAGATGCGAGTTTCTGGGACGCGAATGTTTCATTGAAATCAACAACATGATGGAGTATATCGATTTTGTGCTTCGCAAAGTTTTCCAGGTAGCCGCTTGCATTGTCATGTTGAGGGACAATGAGGCTGTTTTCTTTTTTTTTTTTCTTTTTTTATTCATCACTCGTGGGTTTCGCCTCGTCGCTCCTATCCGCCTCTTTTCTCGGTGTAGAAACCGGTGAGACGTATAGAAATGGTAGTCATGCGCGGGACCACCACGTTGAATCGATAGGCTCGTTTTTGTTCATAAACTCCTCTCTCCAACGTTGAAAACGTCCGCGGGAAGCTTTCATGAACGCGTCCTGAGGACGTCGCCGATAGATATAATCGCGCGAGGAGCGAACAATGCGAGAAACGTACGACTGGGCGAAGGAAAATTTATGTGGACGCGTTTCAACGAATAATTAGTACGAATCGATGTACAAATGTCCTTATAACGCGTCTGAGATGCGATTGACGAGCGTTAAGCACAGTCGTAAACCTTTGAGGACGAACAGCATTTTTAGTTAATAGTATCTATCAATGACGAACGTTCGGAACTTTGTTCAGACATTCGCGGTAAATAGGTGACTTACGAGGATTACTTTTTGCATCGTGTTTGAAAAATAACAAAATTCGGATAAAAATTAGAAGACGGCAGAAAAACTATCGCTTTTTAGAGTTTTTTTGTTGGCATAACCAATAATTGATTAGTTCCGATAGGAAATAATTATTTCTCCCTTCAGTGAAAAATTGATCGCTATCTGATCATTTTATCGACCGAGTAAATCCGTTTCGGGTGAAGACATTACCACGGGCGGTAATAAAGACTATTATACTCCTTTTTTCAAGGATGTTAAACCATAACTATGACGTCAAACAAACAAAAATTGGATTTCCATGGAATATGGAATTCAATGGAATTGATAGGTTTGCGCCGGGATTTTCAGACACATTGAAAAATAATGCTTTACAGTTTTTTTTACCGACCGCGATAAGACACTTTACCTTAAGATGATTCAGAACTTCCTTTCGAAGATCAAACAGATATCGGTCGCCGGTGCCATTTACATTCGTTTCTCAAATAATGCAAAAGTCTACTTATTCCATTTAATTTGCAGCTATTCGCATAAATCTTATTTATTTTATGTTCTTTTAAGGCGTTTCAAGTATTTCTGTATTCCAATTTATTTTTGCCTTTTAATTCGGTCACTTTATTTTCGTCACTCAAGAATGTTAGCGACATTCTTTGATGATGAGAAGTAACTGAATACAAAAATTCTGCTTTTGCGTCGCAGGTGTACAGAATACCGCTTCGTCGATACTAAGGTAGTTGTATCGCTACGCGTTCATTTCGCATAAGTTCGAGAAAAATGAGAGAAAATTGCAAATATTTCTTGATGGTATAAAAATCTGAAAAAAGATATACATATTAAAGATACTGAAAAGATTAATTTTGCATAATACTAATTTCAAAATGTTATTAATAAATTGATGAAAAAATGAATTGGTCAACAAAATTCCCGGGAATGCAACTTTTTTTATTTATGAAAATGATTCGTTAATTTTTTCGAATAAGTATGAAAAGAAAAAAGAGAAAAATTTCAATTGAAACGATTAATAATAATAATTCCAAATTTTTATTAAGAAATTAATGAAAAAATGAATTGGTTAACAAATTTCCTGGAAACCCAGCTTTTTTTTTTGAAAATGAAAATGAATCGTTCATTTTTATATCAATTTGAACGTATGAATTATTTCAGATTTTGAAATTTGCTTTGAATTTTCTATTTTTATATGAAAAAAATGTGTGAAAAAACATAAAACGCAAAGTAAATTGATAGAAAAATGAACGAATCATTTTCATATAAAAAAAATTGGTTTCTCGGGAATTTTGATGACCAATTCATTTTTTCATCAATTTGTTAATAACATTTTGGAATTCTTATAATGCAAAATTAATCTTTTAAATTGTAAGATTTCTCGAACTTATGCGAAATGAAGGCGAAGCGACATAACTACCTTAACGCTGCTTCCCACTTTGGATATTCACGGCGAAATTAGCAAAGCACTTGTCGTGTTGACGGCGTCTTTATATAGATGTTAATTGGATAGCGTCAATCTAGAGAATCTTTAATGTCTTCTTAAGGTCTTTTCAAAGTCTATTAATGCCGTGTAACAAATGTGTGTGTTTTCGCAAAGCCGCAAACAGCATCATCGTTCTCGGAACGATCGTACAGAAACACTCCGCGATATCGCAAAGACCATTGTTGGCCCTCGTTACGCAATATCTCGTGCTAATTGAAATGCTACGACGTTCTTGGAACAATTACGTAACGCGCCAATTTCACCGATAGACGAAGGATAATGGCCATTATATTGTTTCAACATACGTAATATCAATTTTCAATCGTACCTTCGTGTCCTTAGCGTAGTACAGCGTCCGATCGCGCAGCTTAAAGTATCTTCTTCGCCATCGTTGAAACGACCAGGTTTGCTTCATCAGAAAACCTTCCTTCGTCCAACATATCTGCAATGGTAAAAGGTATTAATCATTTTTTTTTTCTATTTTTCATCGTCAATATCTCGCTAAAAATAAAAATATTCCGTTTAAAAAAAAAAGTTATTTTTTTTTCATTTAATTTTTATTATTTGTAGACGGATGAGCGTTTTTTAATTTTCAACGATTCGACCCTCGTCCGCCGCGAATTAAAAATGTCGATGTCAAATACGAAAAAACGAAGGAAAAAGAAAAATATTTTAAAATTGAGTCTCACCGCGTTTTTTATTGCTCGGTTAGTGCTGAGTTTGCGGTGAAAGCTCCGAGCGGGTTCCGTTTCCGCTTCGCTGCCCGAACTATCGGCAGTTTCATCCTTATTTCGCTCGCCCGGTGTTTCCGCATCGTCGACTCCGCTACCCTTTGCCGATGGTTGGTTCCGCGCGACAACATCCCCGGCGGCGTCCCATACTCCCGTGTCGACAACCGAAGACTCCATACCCCTTGTGCAAAGATGCGCTCAATTCACCACCGCTATCTTGTGCCGACCGGTGATCTTCTTAATGGCGGTAATAACAGTGATGATTGCGATAATGGAGGGAATAAGGTAGACAACGATGTCGACAATGCTTCACGTAAGTGCGGCAATGACTTCGCTTCCTCCATATTCTATCTTCGACGAACTTTTTCTCCTCCTACTAGAACCTCCGATTTACAATCTTTTTCCCCCTTTAAGTTTTCTTTGTTTTTGTCGACCAATCATAATCCGAGTTTCGGTTCGATTTTTTTTTTGATGGATAACAACGTTCGCCTCTCGTTTTCGATTTTGCTGCCAATTCTCGAGAAACTCGTTCACCGGAATAGTTTTTCGAACGATAATTTACAGGATTATTAACATTATTATCGAGCTGAATGTCGGTCGTCGAGCTCTGACTCATTCCTGTAGTACATGTATGATACGAAGCCTTTAGCTCGTCCAGTTTTTGCGATATCTCGACGTATGTTCGCCCCAATAATTTTTCGTTCCACGTGCCATCGTCGTTACTGTGAGAAAATGCAATTTTTCTTATTTCCCACTGCCGTGTAAACGGGAATAACGAGAATATCACTGTACTATCGAGAAATAATTTTTTTATTCTCGTTCAACGTAATTTTATTGATTAGCATTCGGTTTATTTTTATTGCAAACGGAGGTTGGAATTTGGCGATTTATCAGCTGATACACTGCGCTATATTAGTGTCCGTTACGAATAATTTGTATTTTTAATAACAATGTAACTGTTCCACTCAAATAATAATTTTCTGTCGGAAAACAAAAAATTCCGCCGCTATCGTACATTTTTTCATTACGTTGCATTTTTTTTGTACTTGAATATTGAGTTGGTAGTTCAAATTTTCCGAGTTTTATTTCCGGGCGATGCAGAATTTTTTATCGAACATTTTGACCATCGCGTTATTGCTTAGCTAATCGATTGAACAAAGATAAAAGCTTCCAAGACGACCGATGGTTTTTTTTTATTGACGAAACGTTATTAAGCAATATAAATATTGTCAGACTTGAACATGCATTACTGCATAATGGCACAACTACTGCCCCCGTACAGTATTAAAGATTAACTTCTCATTTATCATCAAATTATAATTATTTACAAACTGACCTTTTTCCGAAGATTTTCAATGCATAATTCCTTTGTGTTCAATCAATCGGCGTGTTCCTCGAGTTTATGGTACCGATAAACTGTTCGTGTTATGGAATATACACATCTTGTTTCGTTTCGAGATCCGATATAGTCGAGCAGAATTGTCGGAACCCACGAAGAGCAAAAATTTTCCCGCATCCTGTTTAGAGCGTTTTTTTTTACCAGAAGTACGATATTAGCAGACAAAAACACTGACACTGGGTGTATCACGGTTTATCACGGATCGTGAAAGAATATCGAAGTCACATGAGAAATTGTACGATATCGTGGATGAAAAACAAACAAAATCGTAACAACAGAGGTGCTAACAATTTACAATAATATCGAAGGGGGGGAGGGACAGACACTCCTGTGCAAAACGAGATGATACACTGTGGATGCCGAGGCGTAACCATGGACGTCAACGGATCCATGCCTCTCGCAGAACCGACCTTGCGCAATTTTATCCTAGCGTTCTGTACCCACAGAGTGGTTTACTATTCCTTCATTTCTATTAGTACTATTATCAATCCTAAGTTTCCTATTATGCCGACGAAAGGAATTTCATTCCTGCGATCTCTAGCGTCACGATTGGTGAACTAACCTCACTTCTCTGTATTCACGTTTCTAATTACATCGTTATCACACGCTCTCCGTCCGTCATTGAATTTTAACTCTTTCTGCGATTCGGGAGTTTGACACTGCGTGATTATGGGGTCGTGCGAGCTGCCGATCACAATGACAAAGTCAGTGCGACATGTAATAATTACGAGGGGCAGCTAGTGGGCAAAGTCAGAAAGGTTTAGTTTATCGATAAACAACGAGATATTTCGTCAACTGACGATTCGGAGAATCTGATCAAAGTAAGTCGTGTTGTATTTATTATTGACGTTAGTTTATTATTTGTGAGATCGGAGTGGCAGATAATTGTTTCGAAACGGGCGTAAAAAAAAATGTGCCAATTTTTCTCGAGTAAAATCAATTTTTTTTTTACCGTAAAAATCGGACTATTTTGATACATGAAGTATAAAAATATGAAAAAAAAAAAAAAAATGATCCGTCACTGACGTTTTATGTGGCAACAAATTTAAGTAATAAATACATATAAATACTAATGACAGAATTTTTACAGTGATTCAGGCATGTTAAATGGAACATTATAGATCTCTGCAAAGTATTCTGCACTATCTGCATGAAAATGTCTTCCGCCGATGATGTATCGAATCTTGGATTGCGAACGCAGGATCTCAATTTGGGACAAAATGAAGGAAATGGTGGAGGTGCAGTCGACGAGGGCGGTGCTTCACCATCGCCGCAGAATGTTCAAAATATAGTTATGTTTTCTCGCGCCAGACGTTCGCTTCTCTTTGGATGCGACGAGGAACAACCGTCGTCATCATCGGGAAGGAATGGGGAATCTTCAGCTTCGAATATCGACAAGTATGGATAACAATTGATTTTTCGAATTTGAAAATATTTCTAGTAATTCGATTTTAATTTCAATTCTTATTTATTTTAAATATCAACAAATCTTTGTACAAATTTTTTTTTTTTAATTACCCATTAAAATTGGTATTATTTTTCATATAGTATATATTTATTATATATGAAAGTCTAGAAAATAGAAAATTGAGGATCAATTTTTTTTTTTTTTTACTTATTTTGTATATTTGTTTTAGTTTAAACCAATTGCACAATTTTACATTATTATTGTTTTTTTTTTATTTACAATGGGCTATTTACGATGTTATTACAGCCGGCCGCCTAGTAATTCGATAAACACGCTGCATCTCGAGGCTCGTCCCTCAAACGACTCGCCCTTGGAAAACGTTCAGATTCATCATTCGGCATCGGCGACGTACAATTGGCAAGGAAGCAAAGCAACGATAAAGGAGAGATTTGCGTTTCTCTTTAATAACGAAATATTGGCCGACGTGAGATTTCTGGTTGGACGTGGTGCTCAGCAGCAGCGCATACCGGCGCACAAGTTAGTTTTGTCGTCTGGCAGCGCGGTATTCGATGCTATGTTTAACGGAACGCTTGCGACCGCATCGCCAGAAATTGAAGTTCCGGATGTCGAACCTGTCGCGTTTCTCGCTGTTTTGTTATTCTTGTATACCGATCAATTGCAAATTGGTCCTGAAACTGTGATGACGACGCTTTACACAGCCAAGAAATACGCTGTATCGCCGTTAGAAAAGCACTGCGTCGAATTTCTTCGGCGTAACTTGACGAGCGATAATGCTTTCTTGTTGCTGACGCAAGCGCGACTCTTCGACGAGCCGCAACTCGCATCGGTGTGCCTCGATACGATCGATGAATTTACCACCGACGCACTGAATGCGGATGGATTCACGGATATCGATATAGACACTTTGATGGTTGTCCTCGAACGGGATACACTGCGGATCAGAGAGTCAAAGATATTTCAGGCTGTCGTGAGGTAACGAAAATTTAACTTTCGTTGTACTCTGATATTTTTTGAATAATTTCGTCTAATGACTAACAAATTATCCTTTTTGTTAAAAAAAAAATGAATTATTTTTTTAATCGCTTGATCGATAGTACGAATAAGAGGCGAACAATACCGGGTGAATCTCGAATGATGTTGTGTCTCTAGATGGTCGGAGGCGGAATGTGTACGACAACAATTACCGGTCACTCCGGAAAATCAGCGATCAGTTTTGGGACGAGCATTGTCTTTGGTACGTTTTCCGTTGATGTCGGTCGAAGAATTCGCGGCGGGGCCTGCACAGGGTGGACTGCTGACCGATAAAGAGGCGAGTGATTCAAAAAATTCTGAATCAGAGTTATCTTTCGAGTATTGGTACACCAGTATTCAAAATTTATTCACTCGTATCCTCAGTCAATAATTTATTTTCTTCGATACTTCAACAGGTTGTCTCGCTATTTCTGTACTTCACAGTAAATCCTAAGCCTCCGGTGGGGTTTGAGGCGATGCCGCGATGCCGTATGTTGGGAAAAGAGTTAACAGTCTGCAGATTTCAAACCACCGATCGTCGATGGGGATACAGCGGTACAAGCGATCGCATACGGTCGGTAAATCAACGTCTTAATACCGAAATGATATTTTTTCGATAATCGAATAAACAATTTTTTCTTCAATTTCTTTGCAGATTCAGCGTGGATAGACGAATATTCCTTATCGGTTATGGAGTCTACGGCAGTGCGTTCGGACCAGCGGAATACGAAGTACTGATAGAACTCATTCACACCGCTTCCGGAAAGGTCATTGCTACTAACGCGACTACTTTCAGCTGCGACGGTTCCAACTATACTTATCGTTTAATGTTCAAGGAACCCGCCGAAATTATTTCAAACACCATTTACACTGCCTCCGCGAAGTTTAAGGTTCGTAATCTGATTCAACTTTGCATGCGAAGAATATGTCGATTTTTTTCAACGCCACGATTCATTACAGGGTCCCGATTCGCACTATGGAACTAAAGGTTTGCGCCGCGTAACGGTTGACTGCGATTCGGGAAAAGACAAAGTGAGATTTCAATTCAGCTTCGCAGCCGGCAACAACAACGGAACATCCCTCGAAGACGGACAAATACCGGAGCTAATATTTTACACCTGATCGATCGTTAAATTATTTTTTTTCTTTTTTTTCTTTCGATTGATTGCATTCCTACTTCCTAATTGTGAATATTCCGTAGTCAAAAATTCAAACGACAATGACAGTATTTAATTATGTGCTATGTAATACGTTATTTAAAAAATATATGTGAAAAATGTTGTGAATTTGCGTTGTTTGTTATTTTATTTATTTTACTATTTGAATATAAATTATGTTCGTATAATTGAAAATTATGAACAAAATTAAGGTAGTTATGTCATCTCGCGATCGGTTCGTCTACATTCGAGGAAAATCCGTGGTACTTATTTTGCATAATAATAATTCCAAAATGCTATTAACAAATTGATGAAAAAATTAATTGGTCAACAAATTTCCCGGAAACCCAACTTTTTTTTAATGAAAATGTTTCGTTAATTTTTCTGAATACGTATGAACTTTTTCAGATTTTTCAATTTATTTTGAATTTTGTGTTTTTTCACACATTTTTTGCATATAAAAAAATTTAAAGCGCATTGTAAAATATTAAAAAATGCGGGTTTTCGGGAAATTTGCTGACCAAATTATTCTTGCATCAATTTGTTAATAACATTTTGGAATTATTATTATGCAAAACTAATATTTTCAGTACCTTTAATATGCATGAATTTCTCCAGATCTTTATACTATAGAGAAGTATTTGCAATTTTCTCTCATTTTCTCGTACTTATGCGAAACGAACGCGAAGCGACATAACTACCTTAACCGAGGCGTTCGATCGAAATCGTCGAATTAAGAAAGATGCATCGTTACAGTCCCGAATAAATGTGAAATTCCGAGCGAGTTTCGGATACTACCCACTGGTATTAATATCTGAACAATAAAATATAATCATCTAGAAGTTCCGAAGAAAATTAACTTTGCATAATAATAATAATGTCAGAAAAAATTATTGAAATCAATTTTAAAAAAATTGTTCAACGAATCATTCAGTAACCCAACTTTTTTGTAGAAGGTAATCCGTTAATTTTTCCGAATACATAAACTTTTTTTCAGAATTTTCTCTAACGATTTTTTTGGATCCATGAAAAGTCACGTATTTGACTATAAATAATTGTACAGGTAATCGATCGCAAATATTCGCCAATATCGATAAAAAAAATTCTCCACAAACGGAATTTAAGAAAATGAATAAATTACTGGTAAAAAATGTTACCCTATCGGGAAGTGATCGAAATTTTTTCGAATTCTCCCTTTTGACGGAATGTAACGATACACACCCTTTTTAAGCGATTCAAGGGATCTAGGAAACTGAGGATAAGCGTATTTATAATTCTCGATGACTTTAATAATAATTGTATTAATGTTATCTATGTACAAAGTTTACATGGCAGTACAAAGGATAATGCCAATGAATCTGCGAAAGCCTGAAGAATAATTATATTATAATACATATAAAATTTGGAACTTCCGTGGTACTGTTGCAGTTGCTTAAAATTAACAAATATTAAGACTTGTTAAATCCACATAGATTAACCGTAATGTCATTGTAGATACACTTCCAAAGATTAATAAATAAATATAAAATACACACATGGAGAAAGTATTAAAAAAAAGGGAAGTGCAAAAGTTACCTTCGCAATTATATCGATCGTGGACAGGACACAAAAAGAATTTGTTTATTTAGAGAAAAAAACAACGAAAGTAATGATAATAACAAGGACGGCGTGTGCGCAACGAACGATGATATATCACCGTTATCATCGCGATCCAACGATGTGACGATTATTACAAAAAAAAAAAAAACAAGGAATTTATGTATACAAATTGTCATGATAGTCAGCAAGCGTCGTCGTGAAAATTTGAATTTTTTCGCATTGTACGCTGTGCACAGGATAATATACTAAGAATTAACGGTACGGTTTCTATTAATCGAATATTTTTGTAGCACTTAAAAAATAGCACTCGGATAAAATGTCCGAGTTGCACGCAGATCCATTGAACGATAAAATAAGCTAAACTATCCGAACGTTAGTTTAAAGTCGTACAAAATTTGTATAATAATGTATTATTAAACATATATTATTATAATTATCGTGACTAATTATTATTGTTATTAAATAGATAAACACGTTGTAATATACAAAATAATAATTAAGAACTGGCCGCTTATAAAAATTATTTATGCTCTAACGGTGACGGATTAGTCGAGTCGAGGGGTTCGCGAATCGCGCAACGGTATGTCTCTGAATAATTTATCAAATTTTTCTTTACGCTTCATACATTTTTTTTCATCAACGAATTGGAATAATTGTTGTAAATCGAACGACAGATTAAAAAAAAAAATTAGAACGCTTCGAATAAAATTGCTTTGTTTAGAATTCATAATACTCGTAGAGAAGGATCTGATACAATTTACCATATATCTAGTAAAAAATATCGTAAATTTCTGCTAGTGCGGCGTCAATGACGCCATCTGTTGAATATGACGAGAACTATGCGAATTTTCACCATAGGATATGGTAAAATCGTCACAAATGTGGTAAATTTTGTCATCATTTCGAGTATTTTCGTCATAGTAATTTCTAGTTAATCTTTCTCTCCGTGTACATACATGTTTAGCGACGTAAAGATGGATATATGAAATTGACAAGCCGTCCTTCAACAATCACGAACTTGAAAGTTCGATACTGGTAACAAGATTCATAAATTAATGGGTTTATATTCGTCGAAACGCACTTTTTAAATTACTTTTCAAAAGTATCGCGATATTATTTTTCATCTATAAATTACACTTTTTTTTCGATACATTGACTGATATTAATCAACGTATTTTTTCGGAAGATATTCACGGAACCTGCAAATACGTCTTTTGAAAAGTAATGAAAAATTGTATATTTTCCCATTTTCTGCATCGATTTACGATTCGTAAAATTCGATTATTCTCAATTTCTTTATTGATAGATTCCTCAGCCAAATTCTCATGGGTTTTGTCTGCGGGTATACATAATATAAAATATATATTATATACATATAGGTATACGAAGCAGCGTTTGTATATACAAAACATTGAAAAACCCATTAGAATTCGAGTTGAAAAGGTTGAAGATTGTCAACAAGGATATTTTTCAATTAAATAACTATATATATATATATATTTCAGAATAATTTCTTTACAGTTCGAGATTAGGGAAGAATTTTTTTTTTTTCGTTACTTCACTTTTCCCATTCGGTCTCCTGTTCCCTCGTCTTTCGCCATTTGCTCTTCGACTTTTTACCTCTAAGCGGTGACGAGACGGTTTTCTTCTTCTTCGGCTTGGGGCGGAGCTGGCAACTGCATCCGCTTCGTACCTGTATATAGTCGAGGTTCCATTTGGTACCCGGTGTTGTACTCGTGGATATATCCGGCAGAACGCTGTCCGGGGTTCTTCCGTGCCGATGCCTGTGTCCTTCGATCGAACCCCTCTGTCGATACATCGAAAAAAAAAAAGAGATTTTAATAAATTGACCTGAATTATTGCAAAATAAAAACGAAAAAATCCATATTATTCAAAACAATAATAATAATCGCATTTTTTATCCCCAGAATTTTTAATTAATCTAATTATTGGCAAATAATCATTAATTCATAATAATTTAATTTTTATTTCTAAAAAATCGAATTAGTCGAATTATTAACAAATAATGATTAATTAACAATTATTTAATTTTTCTTTATCACTAAGAATTATTTTGTTACATTTATATATCGTACCTTATGAGATCGCGTTCCAGTATCCTTGACGAGCGCATACGTGTATGAAAATTTCTGAACGCATATCGATTGATTGGCGAGTTTGCGATCGATGAATCTGCACGGCTGATCGAGAACGTCGGATCTGCACGAATACTCGTAGAAGACCTGCTTGTTCTCTCCATCTCGATAGAGCTCAACGTAACTTCCTTCGCGATTTTTACCACCTACCGGATCGATCAATTCCTCTACTGACGGGCAACACTCGACCGGTGCACCTTCGTCGCCGCTCTCGCGACGCAATAGATTCTGTATCTCGCGATACGTGAAGCCTCCGGGACGCTTTAACGTTGCCACGTGCTCCGATTCCCTGCGAATCGGCAAAGCAAATTAATGTCACGTCAATCTTGTCATTAAGGTAGTTACGTTGCTTCGAGTTCATTTCTCATAAGATCGATAAAAATGAGAAAAAAATGAGAAAAAATCTCGAAAAAAATTACAAATACTTGTAATTTTCTTGACGGTATAAAAATCTAAAAAAATGCATGCAAAATAAAAGTACTGAAATTATCAATTTTGCATAATAATAATTCGAAAATGTTATTAACAATTTGTTGAAAAAATCAATTGGTCAATAAGTTCCCCGGGAACTCAACTTTTTTTTTATCAAAATAATTCGTTTATTTTTCTGAATACGTATATGAATTTTGTCAGATTTTTCAACCCATTTCGAATTGTTTGTATATTGAAAAAAAGTGTGAAAAAACAGAAAAAACAAAGTAAATTGAAAAATCTTTTTAAAAATTCATACGTATTTAGAAAAACGAACGAACCATTTTTATTAAAAAAAAGTTAGGTTTCCGGGAAATTCGTTGACCAATACATTTTTTTATCAATTTCGTAATAACATTTTCGAATTATTATTATGCAAAATTGATTTTTTCAGTGCCTTTAATATGCATGCATTTTTTCAGATTTTTATACCATCGAAAAATATTTGCCATTTTCTCTTTTTTCTCAAGTCTATTCGAAATGAACGCGAAGCGACTACCTTATTGATGTTTTTTTTTAATTGGAATGACACATTGGCACTTTTGTCATATATGTAAATATAGTTAATTTACGAATATGATTCTTTCTTTATTTGGCAATGTTCCTATCATAAATATATACAACGAAAAATGATGTATTTTCGATATGAACGATTAACTGCAAACACATGCGAACGATGTGAAAAATTATTGTGACATCGGGATATACACCACTTTTATGTGTATTACTAAAAATTCATTATTCGTTGATTACGTTAATAATTGTAATATTCTCATTATTATTATTTAAAGTTACAGTTTGTTTTTTATTTTTAGATAAAAATTGTATATACCGTATAGTTATTATTACTCACCACTGCGAGATATTTCCTTGAGACGAAATTTCCCTCGACTTGCGAGAAGGTACGGATAACGTGAGGTTGTTGGCGGCAGCAAGCCGCGGGCACATGAGTGCGGTCAGCAAAACCACCTGTAACAATAAATCAATGACATTCGCCAATATATCCTTAAGTGTTTCGTAAAAAAAAAAAAAAAAAGGAAAAGACAAGCGTATAACAACCGCATTAAAAAATAGTGCGTATGCAATTATATACATATTACATTACATTATATACAGCGAGAAAAATAAAAATTGACCGGGACGAGGATGAGAATTAAGTCTGCATGCGTATAAGAATATTTCACAAGATCGCAGTAATGTTTATTGAGTTGACTCTTTCATCGTGCCGTCGCGGTACAAGTTATTAAAGTATTTCTCCGCGTTATCGTATATTACACTGCGTATATACTCTATATGTATGATAATATGTATACATGTATAGTGTATCTTAACTTGCGAACGTGTTTTGGAGGGACGGGTTTTTCAGGTGAAATTTTTTTTTTTCGGCGAGTACAGATCGCGGACAAGAGGTAATAAAGCAGGTTATTAGTCACGCCGCGGCCGATTCGAATATGCCACAAGGTTTATATAGCTTCGACGATGGTGGGGGTATTACACGTACGAATTACTTAGATATGCCTCGGTACGCGAATAGTCTTATTCTCACAGAACTGCGCGGGGCTTTCTCGTCTTACTTTCCGACCGCGTCGGTGAGCCGCGAGAGACTTTCGTACGGAGGCGAAAACATTAATTCGACTTATGATTTTTATGCAAAACAGGGCCCCGAGGTGATGGAGCCTCACGTCCCAGGATTCACGAGTATTCTGTACCGCATAACGTTTCTCTCCCCTTTGCGTCCGACTCTCCATTCGCGAATCCCCTTATACTTTCGATTTAATTGCTGGGTCAGTTTGTAATTCACGTGTATGCCACGCAACGGCGCTTCTAAGGGGATTTATGCGACCCCCGAGGAAACTGATCTGACCGACTCACCCTGCTATCTTTCGAGCGTATAAATATATATAATGAACAAATCATATCGTAGTGACAAGATCATTTTTTTTTAAAACCGATATCCGATCATAGCATCGATCTTTTAAAATTCTCTGAGAACATTTTTTTCCGCTTCCTTAACGTTTAACGGGTTATACATTTCTTCCGATTTGGCCGTAAATAATGTTAATCGAATAAAAATTTGTTCATTTTGTATCTTTTACTATTCCACACAGAAAAAAAATACATCGAAAATCTATATCCACATATGCAGTATTATCGTCGAAAGATGTCATATTACGTAAATATTTATAAAAATATATCCCACTAAATATATAACAATTTATATGATTAATATGTGAATTATATAAAAATATTAAATTTAATATATTTCTTTTACATATAGTCGATTTTTATGTCGGAAAGCACTAATTGTTGGCTATACTTGATAGGTTACTCTATAAAATATTTTTTCCACGAAATTTACGATACGAAAATTAAATGTCGATTAAATGAAATAACTAATTTATTTTAATTATTAAAATTTTCGCATTAAAATAAAAAAAAATTGGCGCCGCATATAGTTTTAAAATAAAAGAATTTACATGCAACTATCCCACTGCGGGTATATCTACGGTCGAACGATCAAATGAGAAACTTATACGAGTCTTGTCTCGTTGACTTACACACGTCGAGGTATTTTACGATAGGTCGACGATAGCGTATAGACAGGTACTCCTGTTACCTGGTAGGTAGCCGCGGAACAACCAATCCCTCGACAGGTTTAACGCTGCGCGGGTGGACTTTATGTACAACGGCTTGTGTTTGTTACACGCTATATATGTTTTGCTGTACGGGAGTCGGGAATGTCAGACGCAAAATCAGAGTGAAACGTGGCGCCAGGATTAGCGAACCCGTTCGCAATTCATCAGCGTGCTTTCGCAGTAAATTACACGTGTTACGTCGCGCCTCGACAACGAATGGGTGAGGTATTTTATATACAAATCCTCCACGCCATAGGTCAATGCATTCTAATCCATCGGATTTGTGTGATTCATTATTTTTCATTATTCTTCATTTATCAGGATTACGGATTTGCCGTATAGAGGATTAAAAAATTAACTCCGTTGCGCAAATATTAACAATACAAGGTATGCGATCCTAGAGATATTTTTCAACGACTGTTTCACTCGCATTCGCTAAACGCGTATTCAAGGTATTTGGCGAAATGGCAACGACTATGCTATAAAAATAATCTTTGAATTACGAGGATAATTACATGCATTTTTTAAAACTACGATACACAAAAAAGAAACATTCTCGAGACACAACAGGTGGTTTAATTTTCCATTCGTAATGTCGAGAGATCATCAGATCGTCTGAAAGAATCGTTGCCGGAGAATGGATTTTTTAATTTATTTAATACTTATTTTCCGTAAACAAACAAAAAACGATGAAAAACACTCTACGAATGTTTTCATTTCGATGCGCTTTTAAAAAAGTTTAATTAAATAATGTTATTTACAAAATATTACAATAGGCTACTGAGATAATAATTGTTCATTTTGATTTTGTTGCAATTTTGTTTGTTCTTTTTTTTTCATCTTAATGGTGTGTACGTGATAAACATTACATCGATGTCTATGAAACACCGATGAGAAACTGCGAGAGGGCAGACGTTTGACTGTATTTACTCTCGCAGTTTAAGCAAATTCTGTTATATCATATTCGTATAGCTTTTGTAAAAGATATTCGTGAGAGGCGAGAGTCAACGTCGCGCAAAGATCACTTCTCTTAATTTATTGCAAGATGCCAAAGGTGGTTTCAACACTTCGACGTTTCGTCATTATTCGACATCTCGAGAGAATATCCTTTCAGCTCAAGTTTGACGATGTCAAAATATAATAACTGCAGGAGACGCACGTCCGTCTTTTGAGAAGAGTGTTCTCAGCCCAGTCGTTCGAAGATTCGTTCATAAAGTTCTGCTTAATTGCGGATTGAGATAAAAAGTTCATCCTCGTAATGAAACAATACAAATAACTAGAAAATCTCCGAAGTTGTGGTTGAAGCGGCTGTCTAACTACGATATACCCTGTCGCCTGTGTATTTTTATTTAAATTCACCAACTTCATCGGGGATTTCATCCCAAGCTGCGGAATTTCTGCTTATCTTTTTGTAATCTGCATATCTACACGGGGGGGGGGGGGAAGATCTACTAGAAATTACTGTCACCGGGTCAAATTTGGCGGTAGCGCCACCTATGATGAAAATACTCGATGTTATGAGAATTTCACCACATTTATGGGGTTTTTTTGTCATATCTTCTGGTAAAAATTCACATAGTTCTCGTAATTTTCAACAGGTGGCGTCATTGACTTCGTACTACCAGAAATCTAAAATATTTTTTACTAGATATATATGGTTAATTGTATCCGATCCTTCTCTCCGTGTAACAACACTTTTAATACAACTAAATAATCGCTCTACGGGAGTAGAAGCGTTCGTTCCAAAACTCTACCTGGTAAATTTCGTCTACTTGAATTGCTGTAAATACCAGATTTTTAGAAAAAATTGTAAAATCTCTTGAAACCATCATAATTTCGCGCGAAGAGTAACTATAAAGTGCAGCCGTGAAGCCGTCAGGAGGCGAAGGAGTAAGAAGCAACGAAAGGTACCTACTTCTTCGTGTGTTTCGACGTGCTGGGAACAATAAATGCTACCGAGTGCCGTCCGCGTTTATACACCTCGAAGAAATACTTTGACGATCTCATACATATATGCTACGGCCGTTACGCGTTGTCATAGCCCGGGGCCTGTTTAGACAGCGGATGCTTCTCGCCAGTTATGATTGACATGTATAAACATTTACTTAGTCACCTCGCGGTTTCGTGAGTGAACGCGCGAGTTCACATCGTTTACCGGCCCATCCACACAATTACATCTACCAATGCGCTTATACGTCGAGGCATATATGTGTTCATGGTATCCACGCGAGTGTACAGTTAATATGGAGGACCTCATGACAACCTGATGGCGCGTAAATCGAAAAAAAAAAAATCTCATCTTTATCAATTTCTTCTTCTGCCGCTTATATGAACTTCGATCTTATAAATATTATAATCAAAAGTAGAGGTACACAGAAATTGAAAAAAAAAAGTCGTGGAGTAACGATTTTTCATGAGTTATTGTGGAAGAACAACGGATTTTTCAAAATTGAATTTGCGATGTACGCAATAAAAAGAATTGTGAAGGGGGAAACGCCGCGATGTTTAAGTGAATAATAATCGATCACGCGAGTTAGTTAACGACTGTGAACATAAAACGTTTGGCGAATAATTTATTCGCGTTATCGATGGTATATCGCAACTTGTCTGATAATAACAGTTGCAAACCGCACGAGAATAATTTGCGAGCCAATTAATTAACTATTCACTGGTTGATTTTTGTAAAAGCGGCGAGACGCGTAAAGATGTTTATGGTTGACAGTAAAAGTTCCCGCACAACGAGAATCATAGAGTACCGAAGGTTGTAAAACTTGGTATGAACTCGCGTGCACGAATATTCTAGTAGTATAATTAAGATGCTTTTCTGCCTTTTGGCTTTGCTATACTACGATTGCAGTTGATATATAACTATACGCTCAACGACGCGAGAATTAATAGGATGTTATAACCCAAGCAAATAAAAATGTGATGCGAGATGAAAAAAACTTCGACATGTATACTTCGCGAATGAAACTTCGTTCTGTCTTCGGTAGTTGCTTATTTCGCGCAATAACTTAACAGGTGAAGACTCTTTACATACAATAAAGACGAGAGCTAATACGTGGAGGATTATGGTAAATCTTATCAACATTCGAATTGACGACTTATCTCTTCGATCGAAGGATAATCAAATATAGGGGAAATGAGGGCAAACCGGATCTTGGATGAAAAATCGAAGGGGGAAGGCGGAGGGAGGGGCCAAATCCGGCAGCGATGTAAAAAATTCTGCAATGGTTGAAAACAACTTTGGACGTTCTTCAAACGTTAAAAATACTAAAAAATCTTCCAAATAATGAAAAAAAAAAAATGCATATATTATTAAATTTTTTTCATAAAAAAATGTTTGTTATCCAAGTTTTTCGTCGCACTAATTTTGTTTTCAAATTTTTCTTTTTCTTCAGGTACATTTTTTTATTCAATTTTTGTTACAATCAATTCTTTTTTATGAACTATTTTTTAGGAAAAAAAATTAACAATGTTTTTTAATTACGATTTTACGAGTTACGCGTAACGCACAGACTTACCGTTTTGTGAAAATGCAAAACGTGGCTAAAGAAGTTTTACGTCAGTAATATAACGTATTTTACTGAGAAATCTGCGTAACTAGTAACGCCTAACGCTACTCTCTCTACTGTGAAGTCTGTATAACGCGCAGCAGGTAAGGCGCTACCGGTTTGCCAGCAACCCGTCTTACTCTATCCCGAGAATGCAAAACGTCCATGAAGAAGTTTCACTTTACAAAATGACAATAGTTTTCAAATACGATTTTGTTCATTATTTAATTTTTTTGTTGATTATATCGACTGAGTGCTGTACCCTTTGTAGGAGAGATTGGGCAAAGCTGACCGCACGGCAAAGCAGAGAGTTGTGTGTGAAAAATTCGCGACTTACATGCGGTATATGCAAAAGGAAATAAATAAACTTCAATCCTTTCATTTCTCTATAATATGCACATTATTATTTAAAATGTAAAATATGATACTATTTTACTTCAAATTTAAACGGCAAATTCTAATTACCATTATCTTTTTACATGTCAGTATGAGCAAAGAAAATTAAGCTATTTCTCTTATTTATTTTAATGAAATTATAATTTTAAGCCTTCGGTCATGTTTTGCTTTGTTGCTGGTTTTTCCCCATCTCCCCGGCAAAGGGACTTAGTCGTCGTGATCAATAAAAAAAATGTATAAGTACAAAAATGATATTTAAAAAATATTCTTTACTTTTTTTTTCTAAAAAACAGTTTTCTAGTGTAGAAAAAGTAATGTATCTGAAGAAAAAGAAATGTTTGAAAGAAAAAAAAAAAATTCAAGGGCCGAAAGTGAGTGATGTGAAAGTGATAGTACTCATATGATTTCAGCCCTCGCTTCGCTCGGGCCGCAAATCTCACGGTCGTTGCAATCGCCAATTCAACTTGAGTTGCACATTATACAGTCCAAGCTCCATATTCTTAACTCCTCTTAACTAACCCTTATTTTAACTTATTACCATGGCAACGAATTCCTTTAACTGTATTTCCCCTGAGTCTGTTCTCCCCACTCCAAGTCGTATCTACGGACGCATATATCCCCTCATTTCCCGTACTCGCAGAAACGAGTAGGGACGAGGGGAGAGTAGAGACGATAGGGGAGAAATGCAGAAACGCGAGCGTCTCCCGTTCCGTCGAGTAAAGAATACGGACCTTGTACTGTACTTCTTTAAATTCATTCGCCGAATGTTCCTTGTTCCGTGCTTGTAAAGCGGGGCGTAAAATGCGGTCTGCGCTAAAGCCTGAAAAAATAATTTTGCGCATGTGCAAATCCTCAAACTCCTTCATTATTTCACACTCCTTCCCTCTTTTGATATATTCCCGTACTCTTTCGACACTCTAAATAACTTTGAAGTTAGGTTTTCGCTCACGCTGTACATGCACGGAATACGCGAATTACCGTTCAATCGTAAAAAAAGAAATATATGATACTAGTGCGAAAACTTTCCGGTACTAATATCAAGTCTGTTAATTTAGTAGTGAGATTAAGAAAACCGGCGTTTATTATAGTAGTTTTGCGGGACGGACAGTGAATGAGGCTATAATTTTTCGTCCAAAAGGTAAAAAAGTTATCTAGCGGGCAAAAAAGTTAACTTTTTTACCCTAGGGACGAAAAGTAAGGCCATGCACATGCGCAAACCTTACTTACGATACTGTTACGCAAAGAGCCATTTTCGTCCTGCAAAACTGTTATAAAATGCGCTGGTTTCCATACACAAGTTACAAAAAAGTACATTATGTCTCTAGGGAGGAAAGTGCGTGATCTCCCGTGTAGCAGATGATACTTTTTTTCGCCTATGTTAAAATGGACCATATCTTTGTGCCTGCAACGGCCCAATGACACGGTTTAAAATACAGCGATCAGAGGAATCGTCGATTAATTGTATGTTACGTTGCGATTACTCCATAGTTTGCGGAGTTTTCCGAATTTCGAACATGCACTTATTGAATTATCTACTCATCGATCCATCAGCCCATCAATCCATCGATCCGTCGACCGATTGACCGATCGACCCAACGACCCATCGACCCATTGACCCATCGACACATCCACCTATGGCCCCATTCATTCATACATTCAGATTTGTCAGCATTTTGCATGTTTGAAGACCGCCAAAAGTTGTTTTTTACCATACTAGAACTTTTTACTTCGCTGCCGGTTGTGCCCCCATGTCCAACTTCTCGTAAAGGTTATTCCCGTTTTGCCCTTATCTCTCTTACATTACAGGCAACGAAAATACAACTACAGTACACGCTCCGTATTCTTAACTCCCCGTAACTTAACTGCTTCCTTATTTTAACTGATGACCGCTCCCTCAACTGTATTTCCCCTCAACCCCTTTTCCCCACTCCAAGCGGGGGAAATCCCGCGCGCATACCCCTCGTTACCCCTACTCGCAGCAACTGACCGGGAATAGGGACGATAGGGGATATACAGAAAAGGGAGCGGGTCCGGACCCGTCGAGTTAAGAATACAGAGCGCGGACTGTACTGTAAAATATACCTTACAAAAATTCATATGATAGTGTATGAAGTTTCGTGAATTTACACTGTATGAAAATGGAAATACGATTTTGACAAATGATTATGAAGCGTATATTAATAATTATTATATGTATGGCAATTTTAACATTTTTGTTTTTGAAATTTGATATACACTGCATAAAACGTTTGTTCAAAAGTTAGTCAATAGAAATGGGAAACAGAATGTATATGAAATTTAATACATATACGGTATGTTGAATCCACTATTTTTTCGGGATAGAATTCTAATATATTGTGCACTAAAAAAATAAAAAATTGGATGTTCTTTAAGATTTTATGCATAAACTTATACATTAAATTTGATATACAACAGTCCTGGAAAATTAATGTACTTTTACAGCAAAATTGAAGAAATTTACTGGATTTAAAGTACTTTTATAATCCAATTAATATACGTTCTTAAAAGCAAAGTATCTTCACGGTTTTTAATATACTGCACATGAATTTTTCATTATAATTGTTCATTAGATTTAATGTACGAGTTTATGCATAAAAATGTTTAATGCCGTCATATTACATTTGCAGTATTTTTTTTATTTGATAGATAAAAATGATTGATTTAATTCATTGAAGATATATATTCTTTTTCGTAGTTATTTGATATCTATATTAATTTTATTCTATATTACATACGCACCAGTGAAATACAAGAACTATCTTTATTTCTATGTAATGCATGAATGAAGATTAATTTATATTAGAATGAGAGACGTGGAGTTTAGCGATGGTAAAGAGGGAGTCGGAGGCGGGTGCGCCGTTGTGCAATCGCTGAGCTTAGAATAATAGGAAGGCGGTCCCGGCGAATCGTCGATATCTCAAACCTTCACTGCATAACAAGATCGGTGCTCAGAGGCGCGTCGCATATATCGCGCTTAACAAGGACGGATCGTCGTATTCTCAAATGCTAATGCATACATGTGCGCGGCAAAGCGCGAAGTATACGAAGAGGAAACGCGAATGAGCTCCGCTCATCTTCGCAGCGGTGCGGAGTTCATAAACGCGAACTAAACGACGTAATTATTCTTCTCGAAATGGGTACGTTATATTATGCACCGTTAGTTCACGAGTCTACAAGGTATGTGACGTGACGAAATGTGTGTGCGCATGCGCGAGTTTAAAGAGTAATCGAAAAATGAGGGTATACCTCACAGTTGCATGGTTGACAATGCGATAAGGAAGTAATGTATGATACATTTTGAACAATAGATATATAAACATATACAGTCCAAGCTCCGTATTCTCAACTCCTCTTAACTTAAGCGCTCCCTTATTTTAACTCGTTACCATGCTAACGATTTCCCTCAAAAGGTGCAATCCCTTCCCTCCCGCCTAACCCGGGCGCAGTCGGTATCAAAAATTGTAAACACCTTTTTTGACGCATATTAGCATTTACAGCTAAACGAAAAGTTTCATCCCCTACGGACATACCCAAAGCAGGGGATGAAACTTTTCGTTTAGCTGTAAATGCTAATATGCGCCAAAAAAGTTGTTTACAGTTTTTGATACCGACTGTGGTATTTCACCTCTTCTTAACTGTATTTCCCCTGAGTCCGTTCTCCCCACTCCATGCGGTATCTACCGACGCGTATACCCCTCATTACCCCTACTTCCAGCAACTGACCGGAAGTAGGAACGATAGGGGAAATACAGAAACGGGACCGTGTCCGGTCCCGTTGAGTTAAGAATACGGAGCTTGTACTGTACATACGTAATTATTTAATAGTAAAAACATTTTTCTACAAAAATGTAAAAAAAAAGACGCCAAGTGGTTTAAATAATGTTTGCGAAAAAAAAAATCGAAAAATTAAAAATCATAGAAGCCAAGTAAAAATAAAAATAAAAAAAACTTTGCTCGTCCTTTTTTTCATTCCTACTACATTTATTTGTGGTCTAAGGACTCACCAAGTTTTTTTATTTTTATTTTTACTTTGCTTCTATGATTTCTTATTTTTCGATTTTTTTTTTTCGCAAACATTATTTAAACCACTTGGCGTCTTTTTTTACATTTTTGTAGAAAAATGTTTTTACAATTTATTTTATTCTTTTTTTTCATTTATTTTATTATTATTAATTTGAATTATTTATTTTTAAAGATTTTTTTTTGTATCACACGCGTAATATTCATTAATTGAAATTACCACTCGTCTGCAATTAGTTAAGATAATTTTTTCACACAGGTATCCCTTTTTTTTACCACGAGAGATTTTTTTTATTAGTACCTTTCGCGATAGTAAAATTATAAATAACCTCTTAGTATTTAACCTCTATTTCGATGACTGAATGCGAGTGCACTATTCGCGGATCGCGGATACGGATATCACAAGTTGCTGTGTTCACGAACTGACACTTGGAATCAGTAACAGCTAACCGTTCGTTCCGCATATACCATTGTCTGTGTGTCCATGCGTGCAGGGCGCACGCATGGACACACAGACGCAACACACAGGCATGATGGGACATCGGGCAAACAACGGACAGACGAAAAAATCTCTGAAGAAAAATTTTATCGTGAAAGTGAGGATTTTTTGGGCGACATCGCGATATCTCATCATTTCGAGCACCGATCGGGCTGATTCCAGTCGCATTTTGAAGCTTGTATTCGAATTATATGATGAAAGTGTCTTTGGAATTCAGATCCGATGTCTCGTTTCAGAGAAAAAAAATGTCAAACTTTAGGGGGCACGATATTAGCGTATAAGTACACGGTAGCGCTCGACGCGCGCGGACTCACCGCGCGGACTTTTTAATTTTTAAACTACTTGGCGTCGAGACGCCACCGCGTCTCTTGATTCATATAATTATAATAAAATATCATGTAATATATTATTATTATAATTGTGTATGAAATTCTGAATCAATAAATTATAAATGATTTATTTATTAATCAATAATGATTTTTTTTCTGGAAAATTGAATTTGAACAACAATAAGGACAATTTCACCGGTTCGTCTCACGGGTGTTACACTTCGTTTTTATGCGTACTTGTGTAGACGCAAAGTTATACACGGGGTACAGAGCGAACGGTAGCTGGTGGTTCCATTCGGCAAATTTCAATCGATTCACGGTTGCTCCTCGGGGTTTAGTAAAGCTTGCGTGTGTTCGTCGAGCACCACGCAGCGAAGGCACACGAGGGTCGTCAAAGCGCGGCGAACCGGCTCCCGGCTCGTAAATCCCACTGTCATCCGGTATGCAAATGTTTCGCCCACTAAGAAATAAAGAGAGAGGGAAGAAAAAGGGTTATAGAGAGCTTGGCGTGCAGGAATTCATGAAATTCATGTAGCACTTTGCTCCTACATTGTTTCGAATTTACGATACCCGTATGACTTTTGAAAAAAATTGAATGAAAAAATTGAAAATTTCTTAAACTACAATCGACTTAACCAGAGAAATCGAATATTGGAGAGAAACCGAAGAAGATCAGAAATTCCGGTACTCATATAAACTGCAATTAAAAAATCGATTATTCTTCGAGTAATTTTATAACATTTTTCCAGTATCGAAAAAATGTTTCCAACACTTCAATCAAATCTTAGTTTTTCCTTGTCTGCATTCCATACGGAGAGAAAAAAATAGGAATAATATCCAGATTCGTATGGTAATCGGATGACGAAAGGGAAAAATGATGATTTTAATCAGACGGATCTAAATCTTTATTATGCGTAGATAGCTGTACCACTTACTAAGTTTCGTAGATATTTCTATATTTTGTGTTCACAAGTGCCTCGAATTCTTCTCCAGACCCATATAGCGTGACAAGTGAATGTTCATCGATAGTTCGCAAATGATTAATGGTGTTTTTCGGTTTGTGATTTAGTGATGTTTTAGCGATATTATAGACGGAAAATGTGTAAAATATGATAGAGGTCTAGGAAATTGATTAGTTATTAATACTCTTCAGCAGCGTGGGAACTTTACTATACGTAGTATAGTTCCTCGTGCTGGATGATGGTCGGGCTGTTGAGCTTCATCAGTTGCGCGATGATTTCCGAGATCGTAAAGCAATAATATTTTATAAATTGTCGTATTTTCAATCTTCTACCGAACTTTATTATTCCCGCGTATTTTATAGGAATAATCGAATCGCTTAATGACTTAATCACAATTTTTGTTTTCATTTTCAGTATCGAGGTAGAAGACCTAATATCCAGTCCAAGCTCCGTATTCTTAACTCCTCTTAACTTAACCGCTCCCTTATTTTAACTCGTTTACCACGACAGCATTTTTCCTTAACTGCATTTCCCCTGAGTCCGTTCTCCAAGCGGTATCTACGAACGCGAGTACCTCTCATTAGGAGACGATAGAAGACGATAGGGGACGATAGGGGAAATGCAGAAACGGGAGCATGTCCGGTCGGGTCGAGTTACGAATACGAAGCTTGTACTGTAGTGTTCGTAGAGTTACGATGTTCTGAATCGGTAAACCAAAGCGATAATAGATCGGTAGTTAATTCTTTGATATATGCAATTCTGCGGGAAAAACGAAAAAGTTAATATTTGTTGAGTTTTTCTAGCTTCCCTAATTATCAATAAAATCTTCTCGACATTTTCCCTGAAATTGTCAACGATTTAGGTAGCATCTGATGAAATTAATAGAGCTATTGTTATCAAGATTTTAATAGTCACCTTTCTCTTTTTTAAGTGAATTTCCAAAAAAGGGAAAAACAAAGATGCGTTACAATGTCTCTATTGTAGCAACAGGAGCAGAGCAATTGTGCTTATGCACAATGGTCTCGTGACATAGTAGTTAGCGCGTTACGTTCTTCGTAAGTCAGTCTTTGCGCGTAGTGTCGCTTCTGACCCAATCCCTACTCTAGCAGTGCAAAATAGCATAGTACACATGTACAAACGTCTTGATTAACCCCAGGAACGTAATAAAAGATCGAAAATAAATTCAAAGATGTGAACGCTGGAGTCTCGGCCAATTTGTTTTAAGGTTACGTTAAGTAAGCTTAAGTTATCTTAATCTGTTTTCTAACGTTTCTAACAGATTTATGTATTTCCGAAAAAGTTTTGTTCGCATCAATAAACGTTTATTATATTTAAAAAAGCGTGCGAGGTTCTCGGTAGTTAGGTAAATCGGTTGGGTATAGGTCGTTGGTTGGAAACCACCGCGAAGTTAATTTAGGGATGAATGATTGCTAACAAGTAGTTGCGATCCGGTTTTTTTTTTTTTTTTTTTTTTTTACGTGTTGCCACATTATGAATTATATAAAATTGTCAATGTAATCTCGTTAATATTAATTGTTCCTTCTTTTAATTAACTAAATTTTAGTATTAAGCAACCAATCGTCATTTCGAAAATTCGTTGGCACGTTTGACGAGTCAGGCTGTGAAGCGATATCAGTCTGGGAATGAACCCTAAACCGTGCGGATGGTACCGCATGACTGTCGAGTGATAGAGATTTTAACTCCCGACTGCCCTCCGCCAAAAGATAGAAGTTATGCGTATAGCCGCGAAATGTGTCTTTTCGCGTTTTCTTGGTATCCAATGTTCTCCAAAACGGCAGAAAAAATGTCTCAACAAAATTTGACACACTTTTTCTTTATGTCGCGGACTGTGTCTTTTTTCAGGTTTCATTGTGATAATCATCAAGTGCAATTCGATAGAGATAAAGCCAGTAGTTACAAAATAATCCGCTCGAATATTTCAAAATTTCATCGATATGCGCCGCCATTATTGTTGTGTTTTCTCGCGGCGAATTCCCTGTGAATGTATGAATGACAAATACGCGTCACAACGAAATACGAGATACGAATAAACTGTGAAATTTGCTATCATTCGTTAACGCGTGGATCGATGCGTTTTGGTAATGCATTACTCAGTGAAAAACTCAATAATTTTTTTTTATTATATCAATTTTTTTGTTGCCATTATTCGGCGATAACCCGTCTTTTCTTTCAAAATTATTATATTTATTTCGATGGTGAATTTCAAGTTTATTTATTATACGTAATTTTTGGTTTTATTTAAATGCGTTTCGAACAACGATTCGGTAGTTAACGCAGCGACTTTATCGCTGTAAAATTTAACGCAGTCTTATAACACCATACTTATACGCCGTAGCGATGGATTCGAATATTTATAACTTTTTAGTTATTTTCAGTTACAATATTAAAGATAAATCAGTAAATGTAATATAAAAAATACGTTTTAACAGAACAAATAAAAATAGAAAAACAATTCGTCGCCACATATGATGCGATTGCGATTCTAAAAAGGATGAAAATAAATAATTTTATAAATATTAAAAAAACTCTCGACTGCCAAAAGAGTGAAATAACAAATAATTATTCGCATGTCATAGTCGGGAGATTCCTCCACTTAACAACTAATAAATCTCCCGACTATAATATGCGAATAATTATTTGTTATTTCACTTTTCTTTTCAGTCGGGAGTTTTTTTTAATTTTTATAAAATGATTTTTATTTTGGATGGTTTAGGAAAATCTCTCAGATTTTCCGATATGTCACTCATTTGCCATACCGTCTGAAGATTCTTCCTGAATTATTTGAGGTGATATTGCTATTTTATTGTCTCCGTGCACTTCATCTCGAAAATAAATGTGAAAATCTTCAAGACCCTTACGGAGTGTCGCCTCTATCGTCAATGTAATTCTCGCAAATTGTCGTGATTGTCATAGGGGAATGTGAGGAGAGAGCACGGCGCTCACGGAAATTTTCCAAGTTTCCTGCACTATCCGTACAGGTTATGGGGTAATCGTTGCTAGGCGTTTGTCCAGCGCATTAAGCGCGATTATTTATCGGCAAATATATCGGCACCGATGACAGTTAGAGCAAAAAGAAATTAAAAAAAAAAGGGAAAATGACGATTAGCATAGTTAATACGGAGGTTCAACCTCCTGCTTGCGTGTACACAGGAGATATATACGGCAGGCTGTGCTAAACGGGTGGCGGTCTATTCGCTCAACTGCACCATTATTAAATTATCTTTTATATATACATATATATATATATATATATATATATATGCGTACACAACCGAGCGACGGTGCAGGCTACGCGCGTAGAGCGATCATAATCATTTATCAATATCACGGCGACCGCGCGAACATCCAATCGATCGACGATCGACGAGAGTTGTCGGTGCATCACCACGAGGCATCTATACGTAGATCGTGTCTTTGGATTTTCACGTAATACCGGCCAAGATAAGAAGGCTGAGGTATGCGAGATTGATGAGATATCGATCTCGAGTCACGAGTACCCCGCGCGGAACGTTGTCTTGTTTGGCTCATCGTTAAGTTGTGTCCCGATCGTCTTGATTGTCGCGACGCTCGATCGGGTAAAAATATATATGTTCGCTTCCATCGGTTCCGGGTTCTTATGTATTACGTGTATATAATTAATCTCATCTACTCTTTGTTACGATGATAAAGGCTTTCGTGTGTCTTATGCCTCGTAAGCAACTACGATCTGAACGGCAGGAAATACGTTTTTTGCAATCAATTTCTTTTTTGTAGCTACGATAGAGAAAAGACTTATGTTTCCTTGTAACAAGTATTCCGGTGTAAATTAAGTTCATCTAAATTACATAGTGTTTTTTTTTTTGTTTTTTGCATTTTATCAATTTTGTTGATTTCGAAATAGAGATAAGAATCATTAATTACTGTGCATTCGATTATACAGATTCAAATTAAGGGGATTCGAAATATATGGCGATTTTGATTTTTTTTTTTGTATTTTGCCATTTTCTAAGCTGTGCTAAATATTGCATTACACTTTGAAAGTGTTAAAAGGGTTACAAGTAAAATCTTTAGCTCTTGTGGGATTAGAAATGAGAGGTCTTGAGGGTCAGACTTGGAATTTAACTCATGAAAGGTGGAAACGGGGAGATAAACGACTCTATAGAACTTTCGTAAATCATATACGTCAGTTCAATTCTCGAAAGATACATGCAATGGGTGTGGTGCTCTTGAAAATAATGATTTTCATTTTAATTGGAAAAAAATTTGTCTGCATCGCTATTCCACAGATTCTCTCGATAATTATGAATCGTTCGACACACGGTAAAGATGCATTCGGAAGAGCTGCTCGGATCTCTAATTTATTGAGATTACAGTTGAGGGATGCGAGGTCCACATTCGTTACGAAAACTGTTTACAAACTTTTTTTTTTCTTAAATCTATTCACGGGGATATCAACAGCTACGCGACACTCAAGATCTTCATTATAGTTTAATCGAAAAAAAAAAAAATCCGGTAATTTATTAAAATGGAAATTAAGTCTGCCGACCGTTTTTTTTTCTTTCAAAAACGAAAAAAAAAAAATTGATTAAAGAATAGAGCGAGAAATGAAAATCGATGAGAAGACGGTTAATTCTTCGTGATTTAAGAACCTAAAATGAATTTCTCGTAATGTGCCGAGACACCGCGAGACGATGATGAGAAAAGGTGATGAGGAGAGTCGACCGCATGCAGCGTATCCCCCGAGTACGCGGGTAGACTAGTGGAACGATATAGCGAACACCGTAATCATCAAAGTTTATCGATCCGCCGGTGACAGGATCAAGGAAACTTGAATTTCTACGGCTCTATCCAGCGATGGACCACACTATACGCATACGGTGTTATCGGACAGACAAGAGGCGTACATGAGAGCGTTGCGCGTTTATAGACGTATTCGAACAACATATTCGTATAAATATACACGTACCGTGACGATAATGAAACGGACGTATTCGTTGTGTATAAGAATATCAAAGATCGGGCCTTTTGGTTTTCACTCGATCGATATACCTGTATCTATCCACGAACAAGCTTCCCGGCGCCGTAATAATATGCTAATAACGAGTGACTGCGGGCGGTAGTTTACGACTTACGATCACGAGAACACGGGAGATACACCGGGACGTTGAATACACGCATACCCTCGAAAGTACTATTTTACTATCGTTCGATCGTTATACGACAAATCTGCTCGTATTGTGCCAACAGTTTGATTAGTTCTCACAGACTTTCGGCGATTTTTCTAGAGGCTTAACGCCGTTATGAGGCTTTTTCTTTTACTGTATACTGCGCATGAGGTCGTAGACACCATAGGTGGTATACTCGTTGATTGCGATGTTCACACACTTTCGATACTGCGAATAACACGGAAAAGATTCAAGATGAAGAAATACCATTCTTCATAAACTACACGGAGGGTTTTGCAATACCTGTTTCCGAAGGTACATCGTTGTTGAGTTTAAAACGTTCGATGAAACGAACCGATCAATTGGACAACTAGAGATCAATGTTTGAGGTCATTTCTCATATGGAAAAAAGTATATCCACAAAATAGTAGGGGAGAGTGGGGTACGGTGAACGACGTAATTGACATTCATCAGACGTGAAACAAAATCGATGAACCCTTGTGAATAATGAAAAAAAAAAACTCGATTTGGACCCTTAAAAAAATGGTCGGCTCTTATTAAAAATGTAATATCTCACGTTACTTGCCGAATTACCCCGAGTTTTCGGTCGTCAATAATAGTTTCCACTGTTTCTGCAGTGCTTAGTGCCAATGTTTGTTTCGATTCCATTAGATGAATAATTGTTCTTCGTTAAAAAAAATTTTGAGTTCTATTAGAGTACAGTGAGCCATGTCATTGCAACCACAGGCAACAGCGTGTTACAGGCACCATGTAACCTCACTTTTCGAAGCGGTGCATTTGTCGGTCATACTTGAGTATTTAATTATTCGCGCGTTGCGCAAAGCTACCGTACTTTTTACAACAGTTTCATAAACAATTATTTTTAATATAATATAATTATTTATCAAGATTTTCACTTTCAAAATCGATAGTTTACTGTGCCCCACTGCCTGTACCCCACCTCCGGGCTACAATGAGACATTTGTCAAACTATTTTCAATCAAATAATTTGAATATATTCTATTTGTTTTCAAGAGTCATTGCCGCTGTTTTCGATGCCCAAATGTCTATAAAAACTAATTACGAATTTTAATTATTAATTATTATCGCCCAAAAAATTCAATAATTCGTAAAAAAAAAAGTTCCTCTACATTAGAAATATATGAAATTCGGGGTTTTTATGCAATTAATATAAAATATTAATATAAATGAATCATCAATACATAAATCATAATTAATCATACAATCTGATCTATATTTTCTATATTCGCTATATATTATAAAATATACCGGTAATTTTTTTTTTTTTTTAATACCTCACTATAATATAGATGTGTTTTGCATTATACTTTTTTGTCGTGTACGTTGTATCATTTCGCGTAATAAAAAAAATAATCCAAAAAACGTAAGAATAAAAATGATCGTTCAACATACCGCGACGAGGGTGCGAAGAGCTTCAATTCGCATAGTAGCTGGCCAGGCCAGCGGGGAGGCCGTAGGTTAGATGCGCCCGGATCGATGTTTTGTATCGACCCGAACGATGATGACGAGGATGACGTTTCGGATGAGCTAAGGTCACACTCCTACCAACGATATCGCGGCCATTCGATACCGATTCGAAATTCCTGGCTCCCTGTCTACATCTGCTCCTCGTCGTTTTCCACCTACTCGGATACGCCTCATGGCTACAGCACCGATCTGAAATCGCAATAAAGAAAATTACATAACATTCTTGAATCACCGAGAAAAAAATCGGTTGAAGCAACAAAATCGGCGCTAGCGCATGGCAAAACAAATGGTTCCTTTACTGAAAGAAATCCTTACTAAATCATACTAACTACTCATTAAACTGACTATTTCTTTGTTGACTATGACAATTAGTTTTTTTTAACCGTACAACTATTACGGCGACTATTTGTTTCTCTATCCGTAAGCGCCGATTCAGTCGATGTAACCGATTTTTTTTCTCTGTGGTACTATCAGATTCGTTATGGATCCTCGACGCACCGTGCGATTTACCGATTGTTGAAGGATTTCAGCGATTTTAGGTTAAAATCACTAGGTATTTTGTTTTATGGGTGGAAAAAAGAATGGAATCACCAATCCCATACGGCTGTTTGTTGGTCGTAGTGTTTTGACCGTCCAAACATTATGGATTGTAGAAGAAATTTAATTTTCATTTGATAGAAAAAATTTTTTAAATTATAAAAAAAAACCATAAGAAAAATAAAAAAATTATTTTTGACCTGAATTTTCCGAAGTGCTTATATTTAAGTGTGTGATTTGGACCGTTGAGTTTCTGGGAGACACGACTCCCAACCCCCATGTAAGCCAATAAGTCAGATTCTTCATACACCACGTGGTGAACATAACCGACGCATGAAAACGAAGTAACAAGATCACTACGTTCTTAAAATATAATTCTTAATGAGGTTTGTGAAGGTACGCGAAGGTTTTCAATGCGGAGGATAAAACTCGCGCGTTGCCCATGTGGCGGTTTGGCTGTGTGTGCTGACGACGTAATTAAACGCGCATACGCGCGGGGTATATTAATTATCGTGATTACACGGGGCAACTTTAGATCCGCGGTACTTGTAACCGGCAGTGTAGATGATGCGATTAGCAGCGAGATACAGCGTCTCGGCGTGTCTTGGATTCCTAGGAAAACAACCAAATCCAAACGAAAAAAGTTGAAGTCAAGAAAAAAAAAAAAGCTATGCACACGATATTGGTTCGAAGAAACAAAATAAAAATAAGAATTACATACGAACGCGAAGAGTTGTCAACGCGACGAGATATCCACGACAACCCGTGTCCGACTGAATGAACACTTTGAGATTTACCGATAAGAATACATATATATATATAGCCACAAGCAACAGAGCGTCAATCGGCTGACACCGGTGTAACTTCTTCGCAAAGAAATCTGAGAAATCGCCTGGCGCCCCGATAATTTGAAAAACGATTTCCAGACGGTATGCGAGACATGATTACGGCGCAAAGAAGAGCACAAACGCCGGAATCGCACAAGCGTATCTTATCTTTACACTCAACGGCTGCTATATCCGTTGTTAAGGAATCTGCAGTGTAATGGGCATTCCAGTTACAGCCATCACCGTAAGAAACATTAGTAAAAACATAAGTTTAGACAGTATCTTCGTCAGAACTAATTTTTTAGGAAAAAAAAAAATGTAAAAACTATATTTTTATTGTATATATATTAATATTAAAAAAATTAAAAACAATATAATTCTTTCGTCTATATAACGTGTGCTTTGAAGCCTTCTGGCTGTTTTAAGGACATATGGACATTCAAACATGACGGCAATTTAAAAAACCGTTTAGTATCGATTACGTTTCTTATCTCGGACATTTTATGCGAAATCTTTAGCATTTCCTCTATTCTGATGTCAAAAAAAAAGTTGCAAACAAATCGTATCGGCCTCAGGTTTTGGAAACCTTAAGACAATTCATACTAAGGACGGACGAACAGCGTAGTAATCTCCGCGACCGAAATCATCTGTTCGAAGCCTCTACCTCCACGGAGCCGATCGCTATCGAGGCGATAATTTCATCGAAGGAAAAGGTTTTCTTCGGCGATATTGCCTTCAAGAATTTGACGACCGCAGTGTCAAACTGCGAAGGGAAATATCATCTGCATCGGTTCTCGTACGCGTGACTGAGTACCGCACAGCATTTGTCTCGCTCTCGCGAGTCTGTTAGCGCTACAATTTTGCGAGAGTTCGAGGAAATGTCCAAATTCCAAAAAGGGCCGAGCGATCACGAATTTCCGAAATCCACCCGATTAGGTAGGGGGTGGAGGTGTCGCTAACGAGAGCGTGAGAGACACATTACTCGGAGTACTTCTCGTTGAGTTTTGGAAGCGCCTTGGGTCGTCGATCGATATTTTCGATACCGCGGAGTTGAGAATTTGGCGAGATGAACAACTGGACCGCTCAGAACGACAGACATCGGTGAGCTCTTTCGACCGAGGAACAAATTGAGGTCGGTAATTCGCGTATCTTGTTTGTTTTATTGTTTCGAGGCATCTATTCTTCGCGTTAGATTTACTGGCGTGAGAATAAATTAAGTATATTTTGTCTACGTGCTCCGTGTTCGACGGTTCTCGAGGAAACGTGGCCGTTTCTTTGATGTCGGCGAAAATCTTTTTATCGCGTGTGGTAAGCCGCGTGAGGAGCTCATATATTTTTTTCATTGGTCGTAAACCGTGACCGCGACAATATTACCAGAATTAAGAATTTTTATAATTATTTCGTGAACGTGCCTTGACGATAAAACCTACGGAAAGTCGCCTTCGATTACCGTCTTTCGCGGGAGGTTATCGTGTGCGCCGGAGTGAGTGAGCGAATGTACCGGGGAAAAGACCGACTCAATTTTGTATTATTGTATTTTCGCGCGTTATTGTTATTTTTTAAATAACCGATTCATATCGCAACATTGGTTCCTTTTTCTTTATTTTTCCCCGGGAAAAACCTACGGAAAAACCTGTTTTTTATATTGTTACCGTGAGAGTGAGCGAATGAGTAAAACGCAAAAACGAGAGTCTTCCCGCGTCGCGGTAATTTGCGTAATTTGCGAGTGCAAAAAAGCGATAAAGAGCTCCCGAGCGACGGGAAAACCGTAAAAGAAAGACAATTGTATGAAATTTAATTGATTATGGGACGAGAAGTTTTCTCGGGTATCTCCGGTTTTCGCTCTCTTAATTGAGTCTTTAATTTAAATTAAATTTATTTTGTTTGGTTCTCGTTGCCGAATGTTGTGTTCGAATTAATTCGCTTTATTTTGTTATCCGTGATACCGACGTTAGTTCACCGAGCCCCTTTCCGGTTCTCGAAAGCTTCAGCTAGCCGAAGGCCAATCAGCCCCGTCGAATTTTTCTTGGCGCCTTCGCGCGTCTGGCGCTCATCCCGGAAAATAAGAAGGGAAAAATGATTGTGACGATTCAGAGCGTCGAAGCTGAGGGGTCCCGAATAGGTAAATTCGCTGTCAAGAATGAACGCTACAATATATATTTGGTAGTTAAAGGAAAGTCCTCAAATCGTACGAACTGTATATGTATACAGTCCAAGCTCCGTTTTCTTACCTTCTCTTAACTTAACTGCTTCCTTATTTTACTTCGTTACCATGGCAACGATTTCTCTTAAGAGGAGGTGCAATCTCTTCCCCCCCACCTGCCCCGAGCTCAATTGGTATCAAAAACTGTAATCAACTTTTTTGGTGCATACTGGCACTTACAATAAAAAAAAAGTGTCATTCGCTGCTTTAATCATTTCCGCAGCGAATGACACTTTTTTTTTATTGTAAGTGCCAGTATACGCGAAAAAAGTTGATTACAGTTTTTATTACCGACCGCGGTATTTCACCACCTCTTAACTGTATTACTCCTGAATCCGTACTCTCCACACCAAGCAGTATCTACGGACGCGTATACCCCTCATTACCCCTCCTCGCAGCAACTGACCGGAAGTAGGCACGATAGGGGAAATGCAGGAATGGGAGCGTTTCCGGTCCCGTCGAGTTAAGAATACGGAGCTCGTACTGTACTGTTATTTTGAGGACAGTTCTCGTAGTAAGACCCCCTCAACTGTGTCCCGGTACCATACATGCCACGGATGCTGGCTTCTACAAGGACAATCCACAAAGTATAGGTTGTGTATATAAAATTGTGAGGATAGTCCTCAAAACAGCCAGATGTCCCCAAAACCATCGATGCAATGACGAAAGTGTCCCGAAGCTCTACTATACGTATATATAATAAAAAACGTATCTTTTCAGTACTGTAGCATATTATCTTCAATATATTGTTCAACCGATTCGAGATAATTTGTCTTATCGTCAATATTATGTGTTTGAAATGCTTTGCATCAACTGTGTCTAGACGCAGAGAATCCATCGAGTCAATGAATACTGTCGGCGGAAGTCCTAATGGTTTTACATAGCATATAATAAATCATAATATCATTAGCCAATCGGTAGCTTCATGGTATATCGCGGAAATATATATATAATATACATATATATTAATGTATATATTAATGTATAACTGTATAGCTGAAGCAATATAATCGAGGCGTTTGCTCACCGCCACTCCCGCGTAGTCTATCCTTAGCTGATCATTCATAACGACGCGCGCGAGAAACCCGCTGATGACTACGAAACAAATCATCGATTGGCCAGTTTAGAAGCCACGTGCGCTCACTCACGACGCCTCTCACATTCACTATAATGTAGATAAAAGCACGCCTTCCCTCCGTTCTCGTCTATAGTAGTTATTCATACCGTATAAGATGCCGCCGGAGAGTATGGACGTCGAGGATCGGAGACTCTTGTATCTCATTTGTTGGAAGTGGCGCGTGTTTCACACGTTCTCTCCCTCTCTCTACGAGTTTTTTTATATATAAAAGTAGGAAATCTCCACTAATAGCTTCTGGATGAATTTCGCGAATCGCCGAAACGATCTAAAAGAAAGGTGCCACGTGCCTTTCGGTACACGCATACGAGGTAAAAGTGACGAGAACCACACGCGTTTTCTCATATTCTCAAGGTTGGAGTTCTACATTTCGCTGAACGACGATTTCACGCGAGTTACCGACCATCATTCAACACGGAACTTATTGGTAAATATTGTTAGGCAACTGCCGACACAAAATTGATTCGTCAAAATCGTGTTCAACGTTTAGACGAATGGAAAAAAAATCGTAATGATATTAAAAAAAAAATGCAACAAAGGTCTTCGGTTGTTATGCGGAAATAAGACATGTAACCATTATAAAAAAATAAATAAATAAATAGTCATGAAAAAATGTAAAGGTGGTTCGGTTTCTTCGACTACTCGATATTGTTATTATTCTGTGGAAAATGCCGCGACGATCGAAGAGTTTCGAGTCGTCAAGGAAAGAGTCGAAGAGTCGAAGAGTCCGGAGAGGTTTGTTGAAATGAAGGAAGAAAACGCGTCATGATGAGAGGAGCACGACGAGAGTAATCACAGAGGAGCATGTCGGATTCGATACGTTAGTTTCCGACGAAGCATTTATAGGCGCCGTACGGCGCGTATGGACATCAAAACGACGACTGTCTCGGCTAAAGTACGGCAACTCGCGAGATCAGGGTGGGTCATTAATGTTACTGGGGCTATAGAGTTCTCGTTAACGAACGCACGGTGCAACGTATACTGGCGTTAAAGCCCGTTTTGCTGGATCGAATATGCACCTCTACCTAATACCTATATAACTGCGCGTACCATCGGTATCTAAACGATCTTAGATGGAGAATTCTATCGCGCGAGGAAATAGTTACGATTAACATTTCTTTTTTTCGTGACATTATATGTTTGCTATAAATTAATTTGGAACACTCGCAACGTGATTTGTCTCTTTATACTACGAGAACGGGGTAAAACTCGTTCGTTCAATACCAGTAGGGAATAGCATTATTTTCTGATTTACGGTAGGGATATAAAATCGCTCGACGCCGTTACTTCCGTGTATACTTTTCAGTGTAAGCGTGAGTTTAGTCGCGAAAGTATAACAACATTAACCGAGTAGAAATTTATGGAAAAGTTTTGAAATTAAAACAGTAAATCAAATAAAAAAATTTATGATTTTCAAAAATTTCCTAAATTGATATATACATCCGAATCAATAGAGTTATATATCAGATTGCAATTTCTTTCGCAATCTTCAATTGCAAGTAAGAAAAGCGTTAAATTTTTTTATAGATGAAAAAAAAAAAAATTTACTAATTCAATACGATTATTCATTAGAATAGTATTCTGAACATGTAAAAAAATTCCCAAATGGAAATGAAAAAAAAACGATATGTAAAAACAATTAGAATTCGCCACACTATTATATTCGGATCTACAAAATTTTTTACATTATATAAGAGCATCAGAATGAACAATAAATCGCATGCAATTTTTATTAGAATGTTTTTTATCGATACGAAAGAATAAAACACAACTTTGACTTCAGGTTGTCGAACTTCCGTCTTAAACTTCGACAGAAAAAGTTTGGGATTTAGCGCATCTGTATCAATTACTACGGTATTTCTTTATCGATAAACGTGTATATTTCGCTAAAAAAACTTAAAAAAGAAAAAAAAAAAATAATAAATAATCGATATGTATCGAAAGGTATGCGTGAGTTAAAGAGAGAAAATACGATAGGGACAGAGACGATACTTCACTGCCGGTGCATAGCAGCAACTGAATGTGGTATTCAATTTTTTTTTTCCGAATGAAAGAAAATCTCAAGGATACATTAATCTCGGGTTCAGCGTCTATCCAATTTAACCAATGAATCGATCATTCCTCAGAACACGGATTAAGAAAAACTAATAATAAAGTGTAGCAGTGAATGCGAGGCAACATGCAGGATAAATCGCCTACGTATGCAATCCTTTAACGTTCACAATAACAAGTTGTTGGCATACTTCTTTATCACTCGATCATTCATTGAAGTACTCCTACACGTTTCGCAGCATTGAATTTTGAGGTTCATTCATAAAAGTCGAACAATCGTTGAATTGCTAACAATTAAACAACGCAACCTATTAAAAAGGTAACTCTGATATTAATTCGAAAAGAGATCGGAATCCATGTGTTTTCATACATATGCATACATGTGCATTCATATTGAAAATATTCCAGTGTATCGTGTGGTCGCCGCGGGGGTTTTGCAATGAACAGATAACGTCATTAGTACAAACGCGTTGCATGTGCGCTTTACTCAGAATTTCGTGCCATGCTACAGTAGATACTGCATATAAGTTCCACATATATACACATATACATAGTGTATGCATACATATATATGGCAGAACGGACAGGGAATACCGGCGCCTGCTTCATTCCGCTCTGTAATTATTTTATTATCATTAATTCCACCGTTAATTACATGGTCTTCGTCGAATGGTAAGACATCAGAGATACAGCAAAGTAGAGTACGCGCCGACGAGATTCTCGCCGGTCGGCCCGGATGAGACGCTTTGCCTGCTTTACCGGGTATCGCGAAGACTTTACTACGGCAAAGATGGAAAGGCTGGAGACTGGATCGAGAGTGAAGGAATACCGCAATTATTACCGTAGTTCGGACAGCTTGTCGAGTTTCAGCGTCATAATCCGTCCTGAGCCCTCTGAACTCTTTACATACGGAGAAAATGATGTCGTTCGTGATGTCGAATGGGAAATAACTAATTTGTACTTTAGCGGGGTATCCAAAAGAACTTTTGTGTCTTTCTGATGCTACGAATAACATTGAAGCCCTCAAAAAATTGCAAGGGATGCAGAAAATGCGTTCATTAAAAAATTAACAGTAGATGCAAAAAGGTGCATCCGTTAAAAAATGCAACAGATTAAGCATTCGGACAAAAGTAAAAAGCTTATGGTGACTGATAAAAAGTACAGATTCAATATCGCAAGCCATATCTCGAGGCGTACAGAGGGCAAATGAAAAAAAGTTCAGTAAAACTTGCCGTGCAACGCTGCCGATGGTACCTAATAGCATGCGCGTCTGCAGCAATTCACGCATAGATATTGAATTCGTGTGCGTATTGCCCATAGCGAATCTTATTACAGTATATATAATCTATATATCCCGACACGGGAGGCTGTACCCTGAGATCTGAAGTACCTACGCTTGTACGCCGATGCCTCGAACGCATAAATCGGAAACTCGACGAGAGCACACAGCGCGAGACCAAGAACGAGCAAACGACCGACAGGTTTACGGCTCAATCTCGACGTGGCTATCGGCAGCCGTCAGTCTCTTCGATGCTATTCCGCTCTGCTACTTTCTGTGTTCCTTTCCGTCGTGTCCGTCGAGTCGAGCCTCCTCCTCGTCGTCGACGTCGACGCCGTTCTGCTCGCGATTTACGTGGGCGCACCGTTGCTACTTGTCAGAGGAGGAAAAGAAGAAGTTTACGGTCTCTTCGGCGAGTTCAAAACTTGACTCGCGGATTATCGTCGACGAGGATGAGAGACGAAATGATCAAAAAGAGGCTCGTCCTGGTTGACGATCGTCTAAGAAGCTCGCACGGTCGCGCGCAACACGCTTAATTAATTCAATCCCCCCCGCTGCACCCCTATCCTGATTTCATGCGAACTAGCAACAGTGTTTAAATGCGCGAAGGATCAAAAGAGGAATAAGCTACGGCGGCGCCGGCGAACCTGGTTTCTCGCGATAAAAACCTACGATGGTCTCGAGGACATCGACTAGAGAAGTAAATTTGCCAACATATTGCTTATTTCTTTCCTGCTTCCACAAGCTGCCAATATCTGTTCAAATTGAAAGATTGATCTGTGCCACTTCAACGGATAAACAGCTGCATCAATGACTATGACAACAATGCCATATCAGTTTCATCGAAACTCATGCTGACCGCACGAGCGGCATGAGTTTCAATAAATAGTTGACTGATCGTTCGGGATTAAATATCAAAATATTCCATCGGCTCGATTCCCGAAATTGTTTCAACCGTTTCACGAATCATTATGATGAATCCGAAAAAATGGCAGTCTCGTAGCTTCCGGATTCCTGCAGAATACAGCGAGTGATTCTCTTAATCAGATAAATTAGAGGGGAAGACTGTAAAAGCCTCTCGTTATCATTAAGTCTCGTGCCTCCGTCTCTTGGAATTACCGCCTTTTGCATTGGCGACAAACACGAGAAAGCTGTAATAAAACTAGCGAAACTGCAGGCCGGGATCGCCGCTGAGTGTAAAACGCCCACGAGCGCCTGTACAGCACGCACGAGGAACGCGTACTTGAACGCTAATCGTAAAAGCCGCGTTCGTTCTGTCCTGTGATTCTTGTGTACCATAGTGATCGTAGCATACACGGTACACACCCTTATCAAGGATGACGCGGGATTCGGTTTGCGCAAGAGATTTCTCTATACTGGACCGTTGTGACGAAGCACCGGCGACTATTTGAGCATCGGACGCAGCGCGATATAATAAACCTTAAGTCGTTCTGGATATCTCAGCTGTACGACGCCCACGATAGTCTTTTTGATACGTTGGGCGTGCGAAAGCCGGTCGAAGGTCACGATACCTAGAGAACTGCATATCTACAATTTTAGTGCTGCTGCAATTCGAAATGATCTTAAACTCATAAAACAGAGAGTCCGATCGATTTTTAAACTGTACCAAAGCCACTGGCGATAACTTCTGTGAAAGGCGAATAAGGAAAAAATTCGGATATTTCAAGACAAGCAAAACGATTATTTGCAGATTCTTGTTTCGAGCTTTTATGCGAAACCTTAAAACTCAATGCGTTGCCAAGGGCAACTACGGATTTCAAACATATCAAAGCTAATCCTCATAGAAATCCGACAAATAAGCTATACGAATAATGCACCTGTCGAGGATGTGAACTTTAAGCCGGAGAACGAATAGAGTTATAAGAAAACGATCAGATATCGGTGAATATAGAATTCCCGACCCGCCGGGTCGTCGAAGCGACGAAAACTCGTAACGATAATAACTGTAAAAAGTAGAAGTGGCATAATTTCCTACTCGACGATTGACAAATGCAAATGACGCGGAGTTGGAAATCGTCGATGATCGGTATGGACGGAGACATCTTATATTTATCCATAGTTTATAGAATTTTTTTTTTTTTTTTCGAAGAGTTACGAAAGTCGGAACGCACACGTTGAAGCTGACTGGTTTGTGATATGAACAGTTGCCGAATTCGTTGCCAGAGTTTTTGACGAGCTAATCAGCTTTACCGTGCTGCCATTGGTCTTTATCCACGATCTGGAATCGTTCTCTGATGAAAGTGAGTAAAGGAGACAGATTTCTGATTCGCACCGTTTTGTATAAAATTAAAAAAAAAGATCAATGAGACAGATTTCGCCAACCCAATACGGTAGGTTTCGCGGTGGTCCGATCGGCGATCTGTTCATTTTGGTTGTCACCATTTGAAAGAGACCTTCGGCATAACCGGCTTTCGTAATGTTCCACGGAGAGTGCATGGTATATACACGACGTAGATAAATTCCGAATGATATTTCGTCGTATGATAGTCCGGTCTGTGGCGATTCTGCGTGTGTGATGCTCTTACCGGTGTCCATTCATGCTGCGTTCGTTTGTGAATGGTCATCACGGTTGGTCAGCTGGAGAGGTACCAGAACCACGTAACCCATGCGCGAGATGTTATACCGACAACAGAATTCAGGGAGTATCGGCCGAGAAACCCATCCAGCGAATGAGAAAATGAGACAGAATCTCCGAACGACACGCGGCGGTGAAACCGGAGAACGGAACGGCTCCCCAAAGTAAAAAAAAAACCAGTTGCCACTTAAAGCGGGGTAATCAATTGGAAGATCCGACAAAGTTCCCGCTCGCGCTGTGTCCACCTATTTATTACGTATCAAGAAGAGATTTCAGACTCCTTCTTTTTGGTCCGCTTCTTCTGTTTCTTTTTGAACATTTTTGGTTTATTTTTTTTATTTTGCTTCGGATTAAGAAATCGCGAAGTCGTACGTTCGCACTGGCGAAGTGGATAGCCTTCTACGCTTAGAGGATAAGTCGAGAGGATAATTGACGATGGAGTTTTGTCGGATGCAACTTCGATATGTATTTTTAACTTTGTTACCAAGTCTCCTTAATACCCGACTTCTGTAGGACAAAAGAGAAGAATCGTGTTAAATCGTTTACACGATTCGGCACGAAGTCCTAAACACGGTAAATCGCATAATATTTAATTGCGCGAAATTCCGCCAATCGTTTTTAATCTTAATGATTGCAAATTGATCCTCTATTTTTCCTCTCGATTGGCTGTTAGGACAAAAGAAGGAAGACATGCATTTAACTTCCGCTCATTGAAATCACATATATGTATAAAATGTAATAGAAAAATATATAAGAAATGTAATCAATTTTGACTTTTTCTTATAATTAATATATTAGCCATATAAATTGTAATAAATTTATTGTTACATATTTGCCGAAATATATTCTAATATGAATCCGTAATATACCATTGTTCGATGAATATATATTTCATATATTCCAGATATATTTGCAATATACTGGAAAACAATAAATAGTAATAGTATTGTAAATATCCTGGAAATTGGATGAACTTCAAATATTTCGCGCTTTAGATTATCACCTTTGCTGAATCTCTACAGTCAAGTTTCGCGCAACGCGTCGTCGGTTAGGTCACAGTACATTTTTTCAGAAGGCCTTAAAAAATGGTTTGCATCGTAACAGTCAAATTTCGTGTGACTGCAGTTACTACTAAACATAAATCTCTCGACCGCAGATACTAAAAGTGTCGAATGTAATAAAAACAAAGGGATGCTTCGAACGCGCGCCGGTCTCGTAACCGCAGCGACAAGGTTCGTGTCGGTCGCCAAAAAAAAAAAAAAAAAAAAAAATTGTTACAAAAATTTTTAAATTCTCGACTGCGAAAAAGGATGAAATAACAATTCATTATATATTCACATGTCACAGTCGGTGCGACATCTTCGTCACTGAGTACAGGAATTTCCCGACTATAATATATGAACAATTAAATGTTATTTCGCGCTTTTTCGCAGTCAGAAGCTTTTAAATATTTGTAAAATTTGATTATTTTATCCTTTTTAAAACAGAAAAATTTTAATTAAGACCGAGACTAGCGAGAATTTGAGGTTATGCCGCACAGAGATCGAGCACCTAGCGAGCCACCGGGCGTTCAAAAAATGTATCGCAGAAAATGGCGCCGAATCTTCGATATATCTAAAGGACTATTTCGTAAAATGCTTTTTTCTCTACGAATATTCAACTAATTCAAATTCTCCATTGCAAACGATATTGACCGTACGTCATAGAGTCGTATTAAATTATTTTAAGTAATTTTTAGTCGTTTTCGAGAACATACCGGACAACGAAATCGTTCATTTCCGTGAAACACATAACTTCTGTATTTTTGCCCTGGCGAGCAGACGGAAGTTAAAAATCTCTCGACCGTAGACTCACAAAGTGTCGACGGCTGTCATAAAAGAAAGGTATGCCTCGAACGTGCGCCGGTCTCGTAACCGCAGCGACGAGATTCCTTTCGTTCGACAAACGAGAACAATTTTCGAAGACGCTTTCATGTACAGTAATTTTAATAATATTTTTTTAAACATGTATACTATAATGGTACTATAATGGTACTTTTTACAATGAAAAATGTGAATCGATCGATCTTATGGATTTTTTAAATTCCTTAAATTGGGAATTTTTTTTTTGTACCAAAGTTCATTCAATCTCTATGCGTACTCGAGGATGCTGTATATATTTAACAAACAGATCTCGTTTTCCCCGATCATCTGCTTGGTAATGCTACAATGACATATTAATATCATCATTCGTTGATTATTCTTTATAAAACAATTCGTAGGCGTTCCCTAATGGCGCCTTGTCTCCGAACGATTTGCGTACGAGAGCACAGCGTTTACGACGATGTAAACGAAACACCAAAGAGTATGTTACGAGACGTATTGGATGGCGAAGGATAATCTGTTTGGAGCGTGTAATGCTACGGCGACTTGCGCTCGTGATAATATTTAATCGGTCGTATAAAATTTCCAAGGAATTCCATTAAGGTTAAGACGATCGGTATAATTTTACGCGTAAAATTCAGTTTCATTATTGGTGGCGCGATAATTACGCGAGTCGTGGATATTAGATAAATATGTCGCGAATTCTCGTGCGTTCGGCAACCAATGCAATTATGCGCGGGTACACGTATGACGGTCGCGACGATGATTACGATCGTTTAAAATTATGATACAGATTAATTTTTTTTGAGTCGTAGGAGAAGGCCTTACAGAGGTAAAGAAGTTGCTTTGTCGAGATGCCGAGAGGTGCCTTGAGAAAGTAGGGAAACATATAATACCGACCGAAGTACTCCCACGACGCGACATTCCATGTTGAAATGTAAGCGTCCGTTTTCCGAGTTCGATATAATACTGGTATGGCGGCGTGAATGTTAGGCTTACGGTGCGCATAGTTAATTAGGTTTGAACGCGTCCGCCTTTGGAAATGTTGTAGAAAAAGGAATTTTCATCGTTCGATACTGTTAGTATCATCGAATCGACACATTTAAATGTAATAGCAGCGATCGTACGCTTCGCGCGCGTATCCTTATCTCTCTATTGAGTATTTCCTTTCGACTTTCGTAGATTACATGTTCTGTCGAACTTTTAAAGTTTATTAAAGAACTGAAGAAATACAGCATTACTGAAGTTTCTCAATGAACGATTTCAGCGTCAGACTTGTGGAACAGCCAATAAAACAACAAATACGGCGAGAATAATACATATTGCAACGACCGAGCGAATGAGTAACGCGTATATTTGGTTTCGGGCGGAAATTATGAATAATAAGAAACATTGATTATTCCGGTCACGGAATGTCACACGTCTGTTCGCTTTGAAATTCCTGTTGGATCGATCTTGTCGATCTCTTTACCCGATACTCCGAGGACACCTCTGTCGACGTCACGACGATCAACGTCGTGGGATCGCTGTAATCGACCCGCCACAGCGCAAATCATACGACGAATTATTTGCGTTTTGGAAATCGACGAAATCAACGAACGCACTTCCCTTTTCCCAGTCGTTGGACCACCGTCGCCAAGAGTGCACGGGATAACAGCTATCACTCTAAATTAGTGTACAGTGGTTGCGATCTATGCGTCAGACCCGAATTGCGAATCAAGGAAGCGCACGGTGACGAGCATGGAACATACGAAAACAACGATAACGTACCGAAAGAAACGCATATCTACGATAACAACCCTATAGCGACACGCGAACGATTGCGTCTATCCGCACTTATAACATAGACGGCTGGGCGTTGATTCGGAGACACCATCTCGGCAACAAAACAAAAGAAAAAACGATTTCAAGGAGAGCTCTACGAAAGGCTATTTGACGAAAGGAAGCAACGCTGCCTTAAATTACGTGTCTGACGTTTAACGTCCGATCGTCGGAGATTCATCGGGCTTCGGCGGAGTTTCTGCGAAATCGGCGACTTCGCGAACGCTCATCGTTACTCATCGAGGCGCGAAGCAAGATGAGTTATGTTTATTTTATTTGTTACGTGTATAATCGGTGATATGTGAGATCTCCGCGAAAGAGAGCCAATCAAACTGTGTGTAACCGCCGATTTGCGGGTCTTCGGTATACAGTCGAATGAATAAAAAAATAAAAGAAATTAACCGTTAATTAATCGAGGCGTGTCGATTCTATTGTTGAATGAATGTATGATCGCTACACGAAGGCTAAAGGATATAATATCAGATATAATTTGTGATTTACTATGTAATTGTATGAAATGTGTGGGTGATTCGCGAGTTGTTGCTGAATCGATTCTTTATTTAATTTTCTTTTATTCAACAACACTCTTTAGTGATAATATACTCTATTGATCAGACCATTCGCGACGTTTTCCTTTGTTGGCTCGGAATATATGAAATTTGTCGAATAAAATATATCTGAAGGACTATCAACCCGAACGTAAAGAAAAAAAATATTTGCACTGTCCAGACTCGTTTGTCGTGGCGATCGATATTGTATCAATCGTCCGTACGTTTGTCTATTGTCAACCTATCTAATATCGTGTGTCTTAATGTACAATCAGCTATATATTCGTCGCAATATATGAAGAAAGTGGATCCCCTTAAAAGGCAGTGTGTCACTATATTTTATCGAAATATCGAAAATTCGAGATTTCCATTGTTGGCTATTTTCGTTGATGGACAGAAAATAAAAGGTAAAAAGAAGCGCAACTGAGCAAGTTGACCGGCTGGCCGCCGCGCGCGTAATTCCCTGGCGCTGCTGCGCTCTTATCTTACGCCTCGGTACGACGAAATTCACCAACTGTTAAATCGTGATAACAATCTCGAATTGCAACAACCGAAAACTCAAAAATCGATTATATCGAAACATACGACGAATGATGAAAAATAAGTAATAGCGTACTTAGTTTAAACTCTACATAACATCGAGCCCACTTTCCCGCGATTTCGAGTTTAATATTCGAATAATATAGAAAATATTTCTTAACCAACTTTGGTATTTGAAACGAAACAAAAAAATCCGACCCAATAAGGAGTTCCGATAGAGAAAATTGTGCGTCGTCCCGCGATATAATTTTTTTTGGTAAACTCCAGCAAATCTCGATCTCTCTTCTTCTCTCTTCGTAGATTGACAACCTTTGACGGTCTTTAGTTAACGCACGGGTGTGTGTGATCAAAAATAAAAACCCAATTAAGGAGGGTGTATCGCCGCTTATTACCAAAGAGATTCACATAAAATTCAGAGCGAATTTCGAATAATTCCCAATTTAATAAAAATCTGAAAAAAAATCAACCATACAGAAGGTATGCTAAGAAGATTAACGTTCCATAATAATAATTCAAAATGTTTTAACATATTAGTAAAAACAAATTACTGTTTAACAAATTTCTCGGTAATCTACGGTGCGGCGCGCCTCTGCCATGAGACTACTCCATTTCCAATCATTAAAAAATATTCTCTTATAAAAAGTTGGTGAACGCAAAATTTATCGAAATTATCGAATTATATCGCAAATTCGATATTTTGTATCGATATCTATTCTTGTCGCTTTATTTGCATTTTGAGTGGATGAAATAAAAAAAAGGTTGTTCCAATTTTGTTTGTTTAAAAAAAAAGGTATCACTTCTCAAAATTGAACAAAAAGTGAAATTAACTTCATAAAAACTGCGTAAAAATATCCGCGCATTGATAGGCGAAAAATGAGTTATTTTTCGCTATCTTGACGGGTGTACTTTTTTTTTATATGCAGCAGACACTTTGTAATACAGGTTTATAATTTGATTGACTGAACCGCAATAACTTATCTTAAAGGTCGGATTGCGTACAACAGCGACATATTTAAAACTTCATTCTCTGTGGAAATAAAAGAAAAGCTACTGGTTGATCGTTCGTATACATTACACCAGCGGAATTGTATACGACATTGTATATTTGCACTCTTATCATTCTCTGACACTTGAGTGCATAATTTGATTTACAACCTTTCTCTCTTGGCGACTGCACAAGTGTAGTCGAGTGCGTCGTGCGCTTAAAAGCACCGCGCCGCGGGCTTTGCGCGATTGCGAATGCTACACAAGTGACCCGAAGACCACGAAGATTTGTTACATAGTTCCCGTTCGTCTACGGCGCTCAAAGCTTCGTTGATTTTCCTCTATCCCGTAGTTAATATATAACGTATTTAAATCTTCGCACTCCGCTTACCGATAAATTTACGAGACACGCGACTTTATTGCGAATGCTATGTACTCCTTCGGGTTTCTATCTAAAGATTGTAGGCTTCTGTTTCTCACGTCAAGATTCCTTACTATTTGCACAATATGCAAGTTGCATAGGCGTGGTTCAGACTCAAGACGCCACAGAAGAATTTACGAAGGCCTGGAGGCGTCGGCAGTTCGGAAGAACAGCGCAATCCGGCGAAGCTACGACAGGACGAAATTTATTTCTGTTCAATAGCTGAATGAAGATTTGAATACCGTCGTGTATTCATTGGCAAATCAGTAGCGAATCAACATTCAATGGAGTTAGGAATTAATCGAAGACGATCATTGATTTGTCAGGGACGTCTGATCTATTCATACAAAATGGATGTACATTTTTCAATTGATCAGTTACGACAAATTAACGTAAAATGTCGAAACCAATGTTGTAATCGTTATTATTGTTATCATTATCATTATTATTGATGGCATAGCACGATCTTACGAAAAACAATAATAATAAAAATTATTGTATTTTTCTTTTGTATTGCCTCTTCTTGGTATCTGATGTTCACCGAAACAAAACAAAATTTGACATATCTTTTCATTGTACCGTCGACTTAGTCTTTTTTCCGGTTCTATTATGATCAACTGCGATTCAATAGAGATAAAGCCATTTCAAAATAATGCATCGGAATCTATGGAAATTTCGTCGTTATTCGCCGCCATTATGGTTGTGCTTTTTCACCCCGAATTCCATGTGAATGTACGAATAATAAATACGCGCCCTCTCGATCATTCTGAGTTTTTTAATACGGCGAGTCATAGATAAACTGTGAAATTCACTATTGTTCATTTACGCATTAATTAATGCATTTTTCATGCATTATTTTGAAAAATTCAACGACTTTTTTTTAAATATATTGTAACAAACTCAGTAATTGCTGCAGTGTCACACGCAGAAATATTACGAATGAAACGCGTCTAGAAATAGAACAGCGAAAGATAAGTTCGATCGAAAGTCGATAGAAAAGGGCAACTAATTATCGACAGGGCGACGCTGTACTTAGCGTTTACGCGCGATTCATCGCTCACGATCAAACTCGCTCGTCGACGAAAATCCGTCAGAACTCACTCGATCCTCCTAATTGATCATATAAAACGGATTTTTGTTCCAGAAGGTCGAATCCGTTCATATTTGTGTTGTGTAAAATTGAAAATCATGTAAGTACTGAACAAATTCGCTCGAAACCTTTATTAAAAATGTTCCTGGAAACTCATTGCGTACGAAATTTATCTAATTAATACTTGTGGGTCATCCCTTCAACCCCCCTTCAGATGTTTCAAAATTTACTGATCGCTCTCTTAAAAAGGTCCTTGCGATATATATCGAATAGATCGCATTTATTGTTGTAACTCATATCGAAGCTCATTGTTATCAGTTTATTCGTGCCGCGATTGGTCGACGAGATTTGACAGGAGGTTTCGGGCGCGCGCAGCGCGCCCGTAACCTGCTAGTCCTCTCCTAAAAAGTTGGTGGCGATATTTAATCGATTCATATCGAAAGTATCGAAATGCGAGTTTTATATTGTTGTCGCTTTATTCGTGCCGTGATTGGTCGACGAGTTTTGACACCTCCTCCTAGTCGTTGAAACCTCCTAGTCGACCGCAAAGTAAAGAATTGTCAACGACTCGTCAGCTGGCGCCCAACAACATGTTTATTTGTTCGAAAAATTAATTGTTTGTGGACCCCGATAGCCACTGACCCTGGCCGGGTCGGGTGAAGGAATCGCGTCGAATATTTTGTAAATGATCGAGAAAAGATTCCGTTTTCAATATCAATTGTTACAATTGTTCGGACATAACCCAACATTTTCTTCGTGATACATTGTATTTTCGCGGACTTAACCCGATTTTTTTTGACCGGTAAATTTCAAATGTTTTTTTTTTATTTATTTTACTTCACTGCGGTATGGAAAGTGAGGTTTCGTGAGACGGAAGATTCCATTTCCACATCTTGTGAAGTAAAATTGTATATGTTGCTCGACAGAAAAACGTTTTCTCTAATGTTGTTTGATATTAAAGTGTGTTCCGGGCAATGAATCAGCCTATGCCCCTTTTTTCTACCGAAAAGCGAAATCAAAGCCGATAACTGTCGCAGAATGCGATGGAGTGCTATCTTCACAGCGGATTCTGCAGATCCAGTATTTTATGATGCACCATGAATCCCAGTGGTTATAACGAAGAGACTTCATCGCTGCAAAATTAACGCAGTTCAGAATATAGCATCTACATCGCTATACTTTATAGACCATGCCAATGAACCTTAAATATTCCTTATTCTTTAATTAGAAAAAAAATGTATCGATAAAAAGCCTGAAATAATTTTTTTTTATTTAAAAATCTCCGATCTTCAAAAGTTTATGAAAAAATATTGAAAAATATAGTATAAATCATGCCGGGAGTTTTTAGAATCATTTTTTTTTTTTTCATAAAATTGTAAATCTGCAACTTGAGAGTTTTTTCGAACAATAAATCCGACTTTTTTTTCAAATGAAAAGATTTCATTAGCATGTCAACATTGTTAGTGTTGATTAAGACTTTTTTACATTTCGCTAACAGACCGAGAGCTCTTCAGTTACACTTGTCAAGTTACAACACGGTGACCCGGAACTCATTAGTTCTGAGTTTCAAAGCGGTTCTCACCGTCATTGTCGATTGGCGATTTCGAGATTCTTTTAATCTCATCGATTTAGGATGCAAACGATGCTGGCTGACTAAGGGTGAGCGGTAATCAAGACTCGTCGGGAAGTGTGTAGCTCGGCAATTAAATTACAATTCCACGGTCTAACGCGCCGTGAAACTCACTTGTGGTTGTCGAGTACTTGCCGCAAAGAGAAGCGAAGACGCGTTTATTTTTATTATTATTTTTATTATCATCTTCAGACACCGGATTCAGCATTCTCAGCGTCCAAAGAGTCCTATTATGTATGTCAGACAAGGTCGACGTTGTATCACACGCCTCTTTAATCCTATTACGATTAAACTTAGGGCCGTAGAGGCGTCATACGCTTTTTCAATCGAGTAAAAAAAATCCCCGTCCCTCCGAGCATATTATATCCCTCGTGAACATGTGTCGTTTAATGATTTACCGCGCTTGTCACGTTCCAAACAATTCCAGTCCTTCGTTTCAGTTTTTGCTTCCTTTTATCTTGAGAGAGAAACCTTCGCGATAACTAACCACTGGACGGATCTTAACGAGAATGACTGGGTGAAGACTCGCTACAACGAATCGGTTCCTCGTTAAAACTTACAACGCTCCACAGATTCCCTCGACGCATCGTATTACGCTTCAGGCTTGAGGGGGTTTCGCCAAAGCCAACACCTCCAAGTATTATTTTATGTAGACAATTCGGATAAAAATTATCCATTAGCAAAAACAATTTATCAATTGCGTTAACTTGCGCCGATAATAAAAATCATACGTCGTATTCCAAAAAAATTATATTGGGAATTAAATTCACACTACATGCGTCAATAATATTAATAAAACAAAAACAAAAAAATGACATCAAAACATCGAGATCACTTCAACCGCAAGAGGCGTGATCGGCGCCAAAAATTCGACCCGCCACCTATTTTGTAACATAATGTTCAGAAATTTCAGCGATAAACGTAGGTGGCAAGTGATCAACAAAATTTTAACAAAATTTGAGTTACAATCATGAGGACAAAAGTCGTTGCCTTCGAAAACTTACATTCACCCTACCGGATATCGACATTTTTCAAATTCTCTTCCCCCTCCTACAAACATACATCTCAACAAAATATTAACTTCACACCATCAATAATTCGGCTGAGAAAATCACAAGTTGCATAACGCCTGTAGCACCTGCTTTGTGTTCAAGTTTTATTTTTTATTAAATCCATTTTTTTTGGTCGTATTATGCGAACATAACCCGACTTTTCTTTCGAAATTATTTTTTTTATTTATATTATTCACGGGTGAATTTCTAATTTATTTATATGAGGGTAAGTCATTTTTCACTTTCTATATTGATTTATTAAAATGTGTTCCGGGCAACGTTTGGGCGGAATAGAAGTCCCAAATACTGAATAATCAGACGGGCTTCATTCTAACATTTTTTTTACACTACTCAAAATAACCAAAAAAATCTGAATATCAATATTTGAAAAAAAAAAAAATGTTATTACAAGTAAAAAAACTCCTGACTGAAAAAAGAGTGAAATAACAAATAATTATCCACAGATTATAGTCGGGAGATTTATTCGTTGTTTAGTGTAGGAATCTCCCGACTATAATATGTGCATAATTATTTTTTATTTCACTTTTTTTTTCAATCAGAAGGTTTTTTCATTTTTATAAAATTGTATTAATTTTATACTGTTTAGTTTTTTTTATACTACACTTATTGATGTATTTTTAATTTCACAAAATATTTTTTTCAAAAAATTAAAAAGGTACGCCAAGTACTAAAAAATCCGATTGGCATGTATTATTTAAAAAAAAAAGAACAAAATATTACAGGCCAAGTGCAACAGAAAAAAAAGATTCTATATGACAAAAAATATTGTTTCTTTTGCAAAAAAATTGCTGTAAAAAATTGGCGTTCCAATGCTAGTGGTTTATTGTGACGCTTTCAAACACTGGAACGCCAATATTTACAGCAATTTTTTTGCAAAAGAAACAATATTTTTTGTCATATAGAATCTTTTTTTTCTGTTGCACTTGGCCTGTAATATTTTGTTCTTTTTTTTTTAAATAATACATGCCAATCGGATTTTTTAGTACTTGGCGTATCTTTTTAATTTTTTGAAAAAAATATTTTGTGAAATTTCACTTCTTTTTGAAAAGCTAATATTTTTTTAAAATTTTATCTTGAAAATTAATTACAAGAATCGGATAATTTAGATCGAACAAAATTAATTCTATTCTATATACAAAAATGGGCGAACGGCATGTCACATATTCCCCTTGATGATTGCCGGTTATATTGTTCGAGATCGCAAAGAAACGTTGTAATCAATATAAAATAACACGTAACACGTATTTTTTTTTTACGTCGCGTCGAGACACTAAACCACGATACGCAATACACAATTATTATTTTCGGAAACACTCAAAAAAATTTTGACGCCGTAAAAATACGTGCCGACGATAACAATTGACAGCTAAGCCGGCTGTGGCGACGAGCGCGCCACCGCACGAATTTTTCGATGAACTGATGTAGACGTAGACATATATATCTGACTATTTTATATATAACTAACCAATATATATATATATACACACAGAGTACAAGAACAGCTGATCGTACGTATAGATCGAGCGTAACAGGACACATTTTAATCGTAAATCGGACCCTTCGACGGTCACGATGCCGAGATCTCGGCTTCGCCGGAACTGATTCAATTATAATTAGGCGCATTGGAAAGCTTGAGTGCGAATTATATGATAAAAGTGTCATTAAAAATCTTCTCCGGACCCGAATTGCCGAGAAATCATCGATTAAAGATTGACTTCCGGCATTCTCGAGTATAAGAGGAGCGGTAGCGCCACGCTAAAAAAATTTTTTTTTAGTACTTGGCGTCGAGGCGCTACCGCGCCTCTTGATATTGATTGGTATTGTAACTAAAATATTATGAATATTTGAAATTCACCTGCGAATAACACCTAAAAAATATAATAATTTCGAGAGAAAAGACAGGTTATGTCCGAACAACTGTAACAAAAATCATTTGTATAATAAAAAAAAAGTTGTTGTTTTTTTTTTACTAAATAATGCATTGAAACACGAGCAAACGAATGATAGTAAATTTTACAGTATATTCGTGACAGGGAATTCGCCTCGAGAAAGCACAATACTAATGGCGGCGAATATCGACGTAATTTCGATATATTATTCGAATCCATTATTTTATAACGGCGTCTTAAATGCTCCGTCAAGTGAGAGGGAATTAATGATTTATTGGCGATTTCAAGTCGCCTGTTCTCTGTAAGTATGTAAAATCTAATGCGTCTCTTATCAGTGTCTTTGACAGTCCCGCAAAAGGGAGATCCGGGGACCCCACCGTGAAAATAATTATACTATTTACGTTTCTTAGAGCTAATTGAAACTCGTGGTGCGTGACCACCATCGGCATTGCGTGTATCTACGGGGAACGCGGTGCGCGCAGACCTACATCAACAATTTATGTTTGTATCCACTTGAGACAAGAAAAAGTGTTGAAACGCGTACGTCAACAACATTACTGATATTCCGCTTTCAATTGCTCGATCAAAAACCACATGACTATTATTTTATGAAAAAAAATGAAAGGCGAAATAAACATTTTGAAAAAAACCCGCCAACTGAAAAGTGATCAATCTGCGAAACAAAAAAAATTAAATAATATCACAGATTGGTAAACGGTCTCCGATAGGGTTGATTAACGCAAATACAATAATACGTAAAAATCTTATTTTTTTTTTTTTTAATTTTTGTACGGCATTAAAGATTTGCAGAAACATGTGTGGCATTTTAGAACCAATTTCCAGACCTGCATTAGTTTCCGGTAATGCAAAATCTATAAATTTTTTTTACAGACGCGTAAATACGAATGCGAAAGTTCAATTTACCAGAACTCTCTCGGGCCGCCTTTGCGCATTGAAATAGACACACAATAGAATTCGTATACCATTCTGACAGTGGAGTTGAATCAAAACCGGAAAGTTCAGCCCACGTTACAAGCGATAACGGCGCCAGAGAATTACAGACTGGCGAAAAGTTTATACGAACCGATTGCGCTTCATCGATGTAAAACGTTGAGTGTTACCGCCGAGCCAAGTAAACGGCATTGAGAGACTTTAACGACACTGTTTCCCATGCATTCGATATAATCGCACGCACTTCGAACTGAAATAATTTAGCAATCAAGCTGTATACCGGCGGATAACTCGATGCAGAATTAGTGATTTATAGATCGACGAGTTACTATCTCTTTGGCCGGAATGATTTTATTTTAATTCTCATTCGCGATGCGAAACATAATGATCCATGAATGACTGCGGATGCAATTATTACTTTGCAGTGGTCACCGTGCCTCGCGACCGTGAGGCTTAACGAACGTCCCTAACGAAGCTGGCGTGGGCTTTGAATGAGAAGTATATTTGTCGGTTAAGCTATGATGCGGGAAGCTAACGCGATCTGCAAAGGCGCCGATGGCTAACTATAACAATAAAACGAGACGTTCGATTCTAAGGGTCGAAAAACCAATCAATACGACGAAAAGAAAAAATGAAATTAACAAATAAAATTTGGATATTGTTTTCTAATCGTTTTTCACCGATGATTCTGAGATATCGGTTTCTGTAATGATACATTTTGTTCGTCTCACAGCGGAACAGTTTCGACGGCTATTTTAATTCCCCATCTAAGTTACCATTCATTCGCTGCACGCTGAACTCATCGTAATTATCGACCGCAACTCTAGTCGAGTGATATCCTAATCTTTACTCGAGTTATTTACGATCACCGTAATCCATATATTTGAATTCGATACAATGTAAACTCCTTAATAGATTCTGAACGTAATCGACACTAAAACTAAATGCACTTTTTATTTCGTTTGTATGAAGTCTCCGATAGCTGAAAACTCCTCGAATTACATAGGCGTTAACGAGTTGTCGTTTCTTATAACGACCATTGGTTTAACATTTTTTTTACTATAATTTTTCCGTAACCGCCCTCTTATTATCCCCTCTTCGCGCGAAAAAATGCAAGCGAGTCAACTCTTCTCAACGACGTATCTGCCGGTGCACCGTGTCGTTGCATAATGCATACAAACACAGCGCAAAACATCGAAGCGGCAAAGAAAGCTGTAACGCTCGGCGTAACTTCATTACGCCGCAAAGTGACTGAAAATTTGCCAGAGACTACACAGGCGGAATAATAATCGACTTCGAAGTGAGTGAGAGACGAGCTGCCGGTCTCGAAAATCTTACAACGACGCGAGAAGTTGCATAAAGAAGAACAGCATCTTCCGCGGGCTATTCACGTTTATTACACATAAAATAATTCGAGACAAAAAAAAAAAGCATCGTCAAAAATTTGTAATTTTTGAGAATAAATAGTCATACGCCGCGTTGAGGGAAAATAATTTACCGGATGTAATGTCGAATAATTTAGTTTCGGGGATAAGAAAAAAAAAATTTGTGTCTCACCGGTGCTTTGTAAGTTGACCATATACCAACTCTTGATCGAGAATCAGCATATATTTTCCGTTTGATCGCGCGTACGTTCCAACTTGTCGGTGTTTATCTGAGAAAAAAAAAAAAACAAGAATTTTGTGTGATACTCAGGTTTTTCGTTTTTTTTATTACGAAGTTTCGTTGACGCAGGAATGGGACTGAAGGAAAGATCAACTGCGATAAGGCGTTGATGAACCGTAGGTAGCGAAGGGATGTGGAAGAGAGGCAGTAGCACAGGGAACCCAGAGAAAGTTCAATAAACTCGCTTTTTTTTCATCTCGATTATAAATGCACGATACAAATTTCCAAGAGTTTTATTTTCGGAACGCGGCTACTCCACGACACACACAAAAAAAAATCGTCGCCTTTCAAATTAAATAGCATTGTTACACGATTAATTAGACGCTCTTTCGCGTTTGGAACTAACGACCTCGAGATAACCGCGTGGGCTCTGCGCGTGTAATATATTATATCAAAAGTCTTGAAGAAAAAAAAAAAAATTTCAAATATTCCGGAATTTAAAGCTCGGTCGGTAAGAAACCTGTTGAAGCTCTGGCAAGCAATGTACAAAATATACGTGCGTGAGCAACGTGGGTGGTCGTTCTGTGAACGTTGATAATTTACAACGTCGTGACTCTGAACTCTTTCTCCGGTTTACCCCACAGCTCGTTTTTCGACTTTCGTAGTTCGCGGAGCAGGTCCCACTTTAATTGCTGTATTCCAATTACTCTTCCCGAAAAATTGACCGACTTATAGCAAGAAATTTACCCCCTGTTAATTTATGAAAATTTCATTCTGCATTAATTTAATTGCAGACTGTAATTGCTTCTCGTGTTTATGTTATAAAGTTGATTCGCTTGTTTCTCGATCTTTGAGACTTAATAATAAAAAAAAAAAAGGATTGCTATACATTTTACTGGGATATCGAGTTAATTATATATTCATGTAATGAGTGTATGTGTGGGTGTGTGTGAGTTTGTCTACGCTGAAAGTCATATTCATTAAGTTTGTGTTCATTTTTTGCTGTTTTTGTTTGCTAGTTATTATGGTATATTAGTACGCGTTGTCAAGCAACACGGGTGAGTAGGCGGTTGGTGTGTGGCTTCAGTGGTCACCCAAGTCAAGCAGTGTCCTTCGCGGTCACTACTTGGATGGGTGAGCGGGAGACCGAACGCGGAGAATTCGTGTCTCGATTGTGAGTATTCCGATCAGGACACGAAGATCCTGCGGGAAGGAGCCGTTTGTACCGACCGGGTTTTCCGCAGTTTTTCCGTGCCATTCGGCGTAACTGCAGTACAGTGTAGCTAAGTCGACTGCGGCTGCAAAACGGAAGTTAGGTAAAAGCGGAAATGTGAAATCGGGACACCCCAGGAGTGGGGACCGTAACAACCAAGTTGGTGTACGGGGAAAAAAAAAAAAAAAAAAAAATAGTACGTGTTGTCGTAACGCAGATTCCTTCTGCAGGGCATTTGGGGATTTGTGATGAGATCAGAGAGAATATAACTTGGAAGAATATTAAATATAATTAATTAGAATATCAGATTTCTTTCGACATGTGTGCCACATACGCAGGTGCGCATATGCGCATACGCATGTGCGCATACGCGCATACGCATGTGCGCATATGTGTGCGCATACGCGCACTGTCTATATACCGTACAAGCTCCGTATTCTTAACTCGACGGGACCGGATACGCTTCTGCATTTTCCCTATCGTCCCTACTCCCGGTCACTTCCTTCGAGTAGAGGTAATGGAGGATATACGCGACCGTAGATACCGATTGGAGTGGGGAGAACGGACAGAGTAGCTAACTGAGTTTCGGCGGTACAACAGTCTTAATTGAAAAAAAAAAATTTGTTCGAATGTTCAACGATCGATCAATGTAATTAAGAGTGTTCTACATTACAATGGGAAAATTAGCGCCTAAGATAAATCTAACCGCAAAACCGCTATTTACATTCCAACGCTTGTTAACAGTGACAAATCGTTGATTTGTAGTGCCGACAGTTTACACCGCAATTGCGGTCACTATACACCACTTAATCGTATTTGCACATCGCCGATGTGTCTTCATGTAAGGCGTTCGCAACTAACGACGCGCGAATGCCGTTTTTTCTTATTTTATTCGCGTACCAATAAACGGTGAAACAAAAAAAAAAGAATTTAACACACTTCCGCGCCTCGAGTTTTTGCATGAATCTCAATGTTTCGCGTCGTCTCTCGATATGCTATTTATAAAGACTACACATCGTTTGGAAAATTGTCCAATCAGTTATCCGTTTAGCATTTTTTATCGTCCGCGTCGGGGTAAATGTCGCAAAGCTTTACCGCTCAAAATAATGATAGAGAGGCTTAGAAATTTCATTAATCGTGTAGGAACCGTTCGTTTTTCTTCCTGGATCAACCGCTGATCGTCTCATCGCCATATAGTAACAGATGCTTCTCGGCCATCGTGTTACCAAGCTTCAGCTTAAACCTGTAGCTGCTAAGAGACACCTTACAAGACTTTCTCCTCCTCGAGATTATAATATGATAATCGATTTGTGACTCTCGTTGTGCGCAAATTTTTTTTTTTTTTTCAATTAATTTTATCTATGCTATTTCAGGGTTATTGTTATTGATTTTTCAATTTACGCACTTTTATAATGAGAATAGAAAATATCGTAATTTTTTGACTGTGTAAACGTTGTCGATAAATCTGTCTGAATATAGAAAAGTTTGACGAAATAGTTATCGACATTCACATACGCATTTGATGATACAAAAACGATAAGACTGACATTCACATCCTATCATTGCTAATCTGCATAAATGCCGATTTCCTTTCTGTAATCCGTATAATCTGTCTGCTCGATCGGCAATCGGTAATCGCTCTCTAACACAGAATGTATCGATCACTTTGATCAACGCTTCGACGAATATATTGCATTAAAAAAAGCGTAGTCAGAAAATCAGCGACGCCTCAAGTTTTTTGTCGATGCGGCTTTACGCACTCATCGCACGCGATGCATGTTAAAAAATAATTTATTACCATCGAACATTTATCGTAATTTTTTTTTTTAATTGCAATATAGTATTCGTATTTCAATAATTATTTGGATATTAATTAAATCGCGAAAAAATGTTTGAAAGGTAATTAAAAAAACGTTATTTATGTCGATTAAATTTTAGACGCACGTGGCGAAGAATATGCGTTGTAAAATATTGTATCTGTAATTTTATAATTACTCGTAAATCAGATAGTGAATAAAATATTTATATACGAAGAAAATTTTCTCAAATATGTTGATGGAATAAATGTAAAAATTTCAAATCCTAAAAAAAAGAAATGTATTGTCGATATTTACACATTTAGCAGTGACAACGGCTCAGCATTGGTAACGGTCTTTCGCATGAAAAACCCGAAATTTGTATCTCGCTGAACGCATCTAATAGATTTTTATGCCTATCGGGGTTCGATTGTCCATTCTCCATTTCTATTTGTAAATTTAACCGGAGGCACAGTCGATGATCGAGAAATGCCAAACTGACAGCGATTCTTAGTCTTCCGGGGCATTTGCTTGTCGATCATTAGTACACTCGCTGTTGCCGCGACGGCTGTCGCTGTTAGTTATATGTGTATTTGTATTCCCCGACAAACTTCAGATCCGACGTGTGTCACGCGTCGCTTAATGTATATTTGTACCTGACGTCTGCGGCGTCCAGCGAAATTTGCAAAGGAAACGTTACACGAGTGGTTCGTATAAGTAGGAGCAATGTATTACGCACCGCTTATCGATATGTGGCAGTCGATGTAAATCAAAGTACACTATCGTATGCCCCCGTCGTAAGAAAAGTACACGTTGCACATGCTACATCACCCTCTTCCACGTGCATACATATGCGAATCCAGTTGACACCGTCGGCTAATAATAAGCCTTTAGTTGTACTGGTCGCGTGTACTATAAAAGCTTGAAGCACGATGGAGACGCGGTTGGCTTCTGCGCCAACTTAGCGGCCTCACGTTTTGCCGCTACGTGTCTCAAAGGTACGCATGGCACTTCGCAATGCGATAGAGAAACCGCGAGGGATACCGGTTCACCCGATTGGCGAGAAGAGCGATTCCACCGATTTCTCATTATGTATACGAACGATATGATAAATTTTTTACGCGCGTTATACGATCTCTGCTCGAAATTATATATCAATATTCCGGTTTCGGGACATCATAGCATCGCCGACAAGCGGTATCGGTAAAATGCGCGACCAAGAGAAATCATACACTCTGCCGACGATGACACGAAAAAATCCGGTCAATCTCGAGAGTTAATGAGTTTCGATCCGTTAATATCAATAATTAAAGTTTACCCGTAATGAGAGAGCCCATTGAAATATATAATAAATATCTATATTTTTTGCATAAAAATCGCTATTATATACTATATTTTTAAAATTTTTCCATTATAAAAAAAAAAGAGGGGATTTTTTTTTGTTCTTCAACGAGACATTTTTCGAACGTTTAGATCGAAGTGATTTCGGTTTGGTCGTTAGAAAAGGTAATTTTGACCTGCGCGTTCGCATCATCCCTTAAAATACTAAAAATCATTTAACAACAAAAAAAACGGACCGTGACTCCGTCAAAGGACGATATTTAGTTAAGAAATGAAAATGCTGGTACATTTCGCAGTTTGTCGATGTTCCGAAACGTGTCAATTTCTGAATGCTATACCTGAGGATCGCTTCTGGATACTTCATTATGTGCTACGGAAGCTCTCGAATAGATGACTCTTCGGTTGTATCGTGGAAAGTGGGCGTGTTGTTGACTGCCCTGAGTATATAACCAAACTTATGTTTCTGTTGCGGAGGCAAAAAAGATACAGAAACAAAGGATGAGAGGTACGCGCGTGAAGCCCCTCACCCTTTTCCTAAGCAAACAATTGATTCTGCTCGAGGAATACAGGCGGGTAGGAGGTTCGAAAGGTTTCGTCGAAGAGATTCTCGGGTCGAGTGGCGCCTGACCATTGCTCAGCTCGGCGACTGACCAAAGGAGGGGTTACTGCACAGGCCACAGACGTTTTCTCACAGCAATTACATGGATTTTTAGAGCTGCCAGAGCGCGCGCTCGAGAGACTCGAGACTCGGACTTAGCGGCGCAAACGAAACTGCAAATAATTTTTCGAGATAAGCCAAACGCTAGTAAAGAAGGATGAGAGGCGCCGGAACTGACTCGCAAGGTCTGGCGTTTCCATTTCGTGGAAGAGATTTTTATTGACGGTACTGGCGATGGTTACCCATCGTCTTCGTGGTTCGGTCTTAGGACACAATCGTCCGTTACCGACCAAACGCCAGGAAGGCATTTCGTTTGTGTAGAGTACTACTAAGTTGTGTCGAAATTGTTGAAAAGTCCGTCCGTGAACTCTACCGTGGCCCCCGTGCGAACTCTTTATGCCATATTCTCGAAATCGTTTCGACGAAAACGTACAGCTGTGTGTGTTAGCGATCTTCGAACTGTGCACACTGGAATTCGTCGGAATACCAACTGCCCCGCGTGTCACGTGCGGAGTGCAATTTATTTATTCAGCCCGGACGATCCGGCAGCGATGTGTCATCGGCAAACTTCCGACGGAAAATAAATTCGTCTCTAAAATTGCGTTCGATCGCGTTCGGGTTATAAGGGAATTTTTGAGGAATCAATGTATTTGACGCTATGACCCTACATGTGGTTCTGCTTCATGGAAAAATCTAATTTTTTGAAATTTGTCATTTTGTTTCATTTAAAAAAATGTGTAACGTTTCAATTTTTACTATATCAAGATGGCGTCTCAACCGATATCTTCCTTACATCCTTTGCGTATCGATTTCACTGCGATTGAACTTAAAAAGTATCATTTTTTAATCCAGTTTCGCGATGTTTATGTTATCGGATTTCTCAGATCCATGTGTGATGTTAAAGACCTACAAAAAAGCGAGATTTCGATATATTTCTTTAATTTATATAATTTTATTTTAACAATAATTTATATAATTTTAATTTAATAATAATTTATATAATTTTAATTTAATAATAATTTATTAATTTTAATTTTTGAGAGTCTGAAAAGTTTCTTGAATTTCGGCATTACGAGGGAAAAACAATATCGACGATTTAAATTCAGAGCCAAAAATCCGCAATACGTTATCTGCCTTTTCAGTTTGGATGAAAATGAACTTTACTTCACGGAAGCGAGCGTCTCGAAATTGTTCGTTGGGGATTAGGGTGGCGACTTGCGCGTATTCAATCTAAAGGGGTCTAAATTTCGACTAAGAATATTAGGGTTAATCGGTTGAGATCAAAGGATCAACCCTCTTCGCTTTCGTACTAATATGACTCTGTATCGGTGTGTAAAGTTACCACAGTGTGGAGTTTGCGCTGGCGCCAGGATGCGATGTTACCGTCTCTTCTATTTGGGTAATCAAGCATCACTGACAATGCACGATCGGTCTAACGCACCGTCGGCCCGAAGTTAAACGAGTTATTAAGGTGGCGTGCAGTCACACTGAGAGCAAAGCTGAGCGAAACAGAGCTGTGTTCTCGAGCCGAGTGTATAAGAAGGTTGCCTTGAGATTCGTCCGCTAAACGACAACATATTACTCACGTCCGAGCGACTCGAGGCTCGTTGGCACACGCGAGACCAACAACCACTCCAAGTCAACCCTATGCAAGCGACTGGTCTTGAATACGAGTTAACCGGGAAGGCGGCTCCGTAACATTGTTACTCGGATCTCAGGCTGCCGGACACACGCCGGTATCACTCTCTGTCACAATCGAGTGAATCAAATAATCCCCCAACGCTTTTTTTATAAATCCGATGAATTGCGGACGTTAGGCGACAGCGACACTGTTATTAGCATCGGTGTAGATAAACTGGCAGACGTAACAGTCGTATGATATTTATAGACTTTAGGAAGACGTTGCGCGGAGCCTCAAGTTCTATTGTAGGTGCATAAATAAGAGAACTCAAAACTGCCATTGTTCGGGGTCCATAACTCATTTCATGCTGTAGCACAGTATTCGCTGATTGCTGGTTAAATTTCTATTCACACGTCAAAACATTGTGCAAAATGTATTGAGAATCGTGTGAGTGTATTGTAAGTACAATGTAATATTTATCAAAGTTATAAAAAAAAAAATAATAATATTCATTAACCTAATGAGCACACCGGGACTTTCAACCCATAGATAGTGGAGATTGAAATCTAAAAAATTCGTCTACATGGTTCGATTTTATTAATAATTATATTCAATATTTGACTTAACCAACTATTGGGTTATGCAGTGGATGAGTTAAAAAGTATCCCTCACAAAAAAAAAAACGAATTCTCGGAATACTTGGAAAAATATATATGCTTACGAAGGGTTAACAGAATATTTTATGCACAACATAAGTAATAGAAATTAATTATTAATTTACATTTAATAATTTATTCATTTAGATAAAGCAATTGAATCGGAATCATCATTCAATGTTATCTATGAAGAAGCAATACGCGATCTCTCACGAAAAAAAATGTACAACAAGACCGGATGTGCCTTTGACTGAGTCTATTGCATTCCCGACTTGTGTCCTTTTTCTTCCGGTTTACCTTGTCCTTCTTTGTTGAATTTGAGTAACTCGTCATCTGAATGCTCGTTAAACGAGGTGCGTTCATAACATTGTCACACGATGAATTACCGGAGTAATGCGTATCAGTCTCTGTCACGGGAACGCGTGAGGCATGAGGCGCCGCATTATAAACGCGCGTGCGAGACAAGATGACAAGTACTATGAGAGAGAGTTTCGTACGCGACGCGCGAAGCAAGAGAACCAAACGAAAAACGAGAATACGAGTCTGGCGACTAACGCAACACAGGGCAGTCACTCGTAACGCTGCAATGCTGTATACGAATGGCATTAAAGAATGAACGCAGACTGAGCGCAGAAAGTGCACAGGCAAAACCGCACTCCGACTGCCGGACGTGAGACACTCTTACGAAGTTGAAGCAACGCAGACGCGCATAGGGAAGTACCAATGCGGGCCGGCAAAGCCACAACCTGACAGTTCTCCGACACTTGACGGTCTATTGTGGCCGACTGAATTCTAAGTACGACTGGACGGTTTTTTGCCGCGAAGTGATAATTCGCCGAGACATAAACGCGAATCCCATGAAGAGCGGTTGCATTCACAAAACTGAGCTAAGTGACCGTATAAAAAACGCACACAAGAACCGATCTGATTACATTAAAATGCAATGCGAATACTGAATTTCGCGTAGTGAAGAAAATAACTAATTTTGGGATATAATCCCCAATTATATTTATAATTATGACAAAGTAACATTGAAAAAAAAAATGCTTTATCATCCGTTACACGAGCATTTGATATTCAGTATCACTAAATTTTGTTTTATCAAATATTTTCCTCACAGTAAAATTTAGTACGGGGAGCGCGACCGTGCGATGCATTCGAGAAATTCGATATTTGATAATCGCGCGTGAAGAAAATAAATAATAGCCAGTGAAAACTAAAGATACCGACCACCAGGTTTGGAACGCCTTAAAAACTCTAAAATCCTAATAGATCGTCCGGCCGGAGACTCCTCCTCGATAGATTTTCGGTAATAAAATGATTCTTCACGGACGATAAGATTGAGTATTTAATTGTTCCCACACTTCGGGAAACTTTCTAGACCTGTGTTACTCATACTCGCCGCGTTCTTTTAGCTTGTAGACACTTCTTGTATAGCATTCCATATCACGTAGAATGACCCACATGAGGAAACAATCCTTCAGCTAAGGACTCGTAAGGATTTTATCGGAACCATGTGTGGGGCACATCTGACTCGAGAGAAGCCGTGATGAATGCGTGGCGCTCATGGGAAATTTTTGTAGAGCTTCTTGGTGATCTGTAAATCAGACCGAGGTGTGTCTTGGATTCGTTGAAAAAACTCGCTTTTCTTTCAAATTCCCAAAAGCCCTCTTCATTACAGCGACTATTCACTGGGCAGGGCGCAGTTTTTTTTTTTTTTTTTTTTTTTTCAATGTCAACATGAAAGTGGAACCTCGTGTATTCACATCCACTAATCTTTTGAATCAAAAATACCGTCACACTCGCTGTTCTTTATCGTCGGGTACTTCACGTCAAGAGAAATTATGTTCGTTTAATCTAAAACATATGATTTACCGTCTACTAGCAGCATCCGTTCTTTCAGGAATTGCTTCAGTCCGAAAATCGCTGCAAATAATAAATACGCTGACAAAAAATAGATACTACGGAAAGAACTGAACATGAAAACCAAAAAATGACATATTTTTTCTTTCGATGCGGTGGAAGTTTATTGTGGAGTTCAGCAGCTCTCATGTAATGATGGAACAAACATATGTTCTTTGTATTTTATGCGTTTTATGTACGTAAATCTTTGAAGAATGAAATAACCCGTTCGGATCTAAGATTCTCGCGGTTGCAACTTTTCTAACGATAATGTTTTAAACTGGGAGAATGTTGGGTTGAAGGAGGATGCTGACCCCTATCTGCAGGTTCCTCAGCAGGGTGCCGCAGCAATAGTGCTCAATCATCCGCGGAGTTACGTTTTCCCGGGTGGGGAGATGCCGTCCTGTTTCTGACTGCCGCTGGTTTGTTCACAACAAGAAAGAAGGATCTATAATACGAAAGGCTTGTGCACCCGTGCGTTTCTGCCGATGATGCGATGTCGTCGGTGGTCAGGAGCGGCGAGCACCGTTCAGCAGGAGCAGCAGCAGGTCGAACGGGTTCGTGCGTTAACGCTCGCTGTGCTTGAGAAAGAGTTAGAACGTCCAATGACGCGAGGCTCGGGTAGCCCTTTGAGGTTGCCGCCCGTTTATAAATCTATAGGCTGTCCTCAAACGCGTTCCCGTCGCGCGTGCTTATAGACAGGCATCACAAAAGTGAGAGAGTGAGGAAAAAAAAGAAGAAGAATACGAAAAGGATAAGAATCTCATGTAGGAATTTCATGCGTGCTATTAGCTGCCGCTCAAACTTTGGCTACTGTCATAGATCTTGTATCGGTGATATCGCAAGTTAGACGAGTAACATAGAAATTGCGGACTCGGATAAAAATAATAATTATACATATACTGTTGGTTACCGAATCGTGCAGATGATTGATAAATAAACCAAAGAGAAGAGAAGGAAACGTAACCCAATCAATAATTTTTAATTATTGATCGATAAATCATTAGAATTTGCACTTCGCAGATGTACATTAAAAAAATTTTTTTTTTTTGCACGCAAGAATCAAATTAATGGATGATTGTCAAATTTTGAAGACATTGCTATCGTATAATGGGAACGATGATTCTCCGTAAATCCGGACATATTTTATGGTACGATTGTGGTATGTAGCGTACGAGGTTTATGTGTTCATTATTAGATATAAAGTGCAACAGGAAGTGAACCATTATGATTGCCTGGTGAGATTCAACCGCGAGTCGTAGGAACGTATATGCATACGCGTGTATGTATGGTATATACATTGCTGTCGGCACTTCTGACATAATAAAGCAAGCGAGTGATCGCGCCGCGTGTCCAAAGGGTATAAAAAGGCGTGCTACCGCTGCGGATAAATGCGGGCAGAAGTAGCGCGTGGCGCAGCGACAGCACGACAGACAGACTTCTCGCGTGCCCCGCGTGCACCCAGACACCGCGCCGACGGCCAGGCATTCCGCATTTCTGGCGCCATTAAATGGCAGGTCCCTCTGGTTTATTCTCTATTTCATTCCATCACTCGCAGGAGTCAAGGAATGAGGTATTAGTACGTTGCGGCTAGTGAAACACTAACGCGCCAAGTATTTGCATACCCAGTTAGCGACATTCCAAGGTGCGAGGCTGAGAATCGAGGTAACAGTGGAGTTATTCTACGAAAGCGTGGGGTTGACGAAACAGGGTCTGTGGAGAGCTTAAAACCATTGTCAGCGGAATTTATGATCTTTGGTACCTACTTCGCAAAATACGATATCGAAACCATTTACATTTGATAGAACATGGAATGGAATAAGATATTTCTGTTACCATGTATGGGCCAATTAGCTGCAATTCTCCACAATTATGCGACGATCTTTACTGTAATTAAGTTCCGCAACTTAGGCAGCGTTGCAATGCTTAACGCGTATATGTGGAGATGCGTACCGCAAGAATGTAAGATCCGGTACCTTGTAACATTTTGTATAATATTTAAAGATATGATTATCCTCATTAGTTGGTTGTTTTACTTGCACCCGTCACAATTCTCTCCTCTCGACCTTAGCAATATCTTCGACTAAACCTAATGAAGATGGCTTCGACGATGCATTTGACTGCTGCATCTTGCAAGCCACGTGGTTGGAACGAATCACCCGGTGGTAACACGAGAAACTATTGGGACTCGGGTACCAAAGGTACGTCGGGCTCCGCGTAAGCGTATTTATGGCAGTTATTTACTATTGAACAGCACGAACGTTCGATGAATTTTAATGCAACTGCAAGCACTGCTCATGGATATTCGACACCGGTGCTTCTGTAACTTTAGTTCTTGTTTTATGGAGAGAAAATTGCCGTAGTCAACGTTTCTCACGTTAGTCGATTTACATTCCTCGGTACAACTTTCAGACGACAGCACAATGACGTAATAATCATTTATCGCAGGTTTCGCATAGCTTCGATTTATTGACGAATAACACTAATCGGTATAATGCTTGTCATTAGAATTTCAATAGGTATCACTTTAATAAATCAATTATTATAACTTTAACTATTATTATTTTTTTCGTTTTTTCTTCTAATTATTCTCAGAGTATTTTTTATATTTATTGACAGATTTCGTTATTATTTATTACGTTCACCGTTACTCAATTCATAAACCGCATATAAAAAAATCTAATATTTCTAAGTTGAAAAAATTTTATGTATTACTATGAATACAATTATTATTTTAATTTCCCAACAAAAATTATGCGTTTAGATATTTATGTAGCTTCGCGTTCGTTTCGCATAAGTTCGAGAAAAATGAGATGAAATTGAAAATATTTCTCGAGAGTATAAATGTGAACAAATTCATGCATATTAAAAGTACTGACAGAATTAATTTTGCGTAATAGTAATTACAAAATTTTCTTAAAAAATTGATGGAAAACTGTATTGTTCAACAAATTGCCTGGGAAATCAACTTTTTTTTTTATGTAAATGATTGGTTCATTTTTCTGAATAAATATGCATTTTTTCAGATTTTTGAATTTACTTTGAATTTTTTTTTACTTTATATGGAAATAATGTATGAAAAAACACAAAATTCAAAATAAATTGGAAAATCTGAAAAAATTCATATATTTTCACAAAAATAAATAAATCATTTTTGTAAAAAAAAGTTGGGTTCCCGGTTGTTTGTTGACGAATAAATGTTTTCATCAGTTTATTAATAACATTTGAAAGTATTATTATGCGAAATGCATCTTTTCGGTATTTTTAATATGCATGAATTTTTTCAGATTTTTATACCGTCGAGAAGTATTTGCAGTTTTCTGTCATTTTTCCTCGAACTTATGCGAAATGAACGCGAAGCGGCATAACTACCTGAACTGTATTTTTATTATGGTTATTGTAAACGTGATTCAAGCCCTCCTTACCAACCCCTCGATAATTAGTAGCAAAATTAACGGTGAAAAGAAGTGCGTGGGTACTCGCCGACGTAGACTCATTAATATGTTCCTCTCGGAATTTAAGTCCTGTCCGTTTCCTCTGTTCACCTACGGTGGAGGTTGTCCAGCGAGTCCACGGAGAGGCGACCCTGGCACCGCACACGAAGCGTGAGATCGCCGTAGCTCCACAAGACCCCGAGAAGAGAACTCACCACGTACTACGTGCTTCTCTTCGAAAACTCTCGAGAACTCTCGCCGCTTCGGAGCTTCGCCCGTTCCGATTTCTCGCTGGAGCTCGTGAGATGACTCGGGTCCAAGCCGCAAGGATTAAAAAGAAATAAATATGTAGGTACGGTGCCGTGAAACCTTCGCCGTTCAAGAAAAATTACGAGGCGTCGCGGTGTGGAAATGGATGTAGGATTTCTTTCTTCACCATACAGAAACTTCGCTTTACCTCGGTTGGCAATATTCGGATGTACCTATATTTCCTTTTCATACATTTTATAGTCGTATCAGATAGATAATTTACGAGTTTGCCGATCTCTCGACTTTGCCGATCGTCAAATGTTAGCTGCGATCTCTCTATCGGTATATTGTTATAAATAAAAAAATATAAAATAACAATAATAATAAGAACGCCAACATATAACTACTCCAAAGGCGTTATGTTGACTTCAAAACCCCACGACAGCGCAACCTACTCTCGCTTATTTCGCAAGCTCGGTATTCAAACGATCATAACGTTGTCCTTAAGGATTCACGACCTGAGACTATAATATCGCATATGAAATATCGAATCGTAAAGTTTTTGCATAACGTATAGAAATAGACTTCCTGGATTCTGTTCGTGAAATATGAAAAAGAAAAAAAGTCGTATGTACAGTTAAAAATGAAGGTGTTTTCCATAAGTCTCGAGACGCCTACGAAGCTGCAATGCATGAACCGCTTGTAGCATAGAGAGTCGAGGAGATAGTCTCAATCTCGTTTAATCCGTATTTATCAGTCGTTAACGTCGTAAATCCTTGTAGATTTATTGTCAAGAGTTCCGCCATTCAATGTGACATTCTATGCTATATTCCGACAATAATGATTAATCCTTTTCGAAACGCGTAATTTATCAAAATAGACGAGAATTCATAACCATCTTAACGGAGATCAGTTCATCTTGAATATATTTTTACGAAATATCCCATCTCCAATTTGTTGCCATAACTCCTCGTTATCGCGCAGTAGTTGACACTTTGAAGTCTCCTCACCGCGGCGCTTCTTTAAGATAGTTATATTGTCACAGAGCTGATGTTGGCATACACACGAATCCGACGAATGAAAGGAGAGAAAAAGAGGCGCTCGACCGAGAGCAGTGCGAGTTCGGGTCCCACGGATTAAGCACGATGACCGAGTGAATTTTTATTGTGTCCCAAGAGACACATCTAACGAGGAGTGACGAGTAGGGGACAACGAAACTCACCGCTCGCCTCTCGTCGCTGTACTCCTTTCGTTCGAGAGGATCATTTAGTCAACCGATAAGAGTCCAAGATCACTAAAAAAAAACTCTTTCGGTTTCTTTAACGCCATAGTATAATGAAAAGTGTCGGATTCCGGATTGGTCTGTTGTGAAAATTAACGATGCTTTGTCGCTTGAACGCTTCGGGAAGAGGTCTATTAGGGACTCTCGAGAATTTTTTGATATTCGAGCCTCGATCTCGGGGAGCACGCAGCGCGCGAACATTAGTCACGCTTCGTCGTGCTATATGTTGTTTGAAGAAATTCGAGGATACGTTGAGAACGTAGCTTCAATGAGTTTCGGATGTGTTTCGTTGGGCAAATGCTCACGGGGAGTCTTTCCTCTCTCACTGCGAGGAAAGCGTGACGGGAATTTCGAGTTCTTTTTGGGAGGTCCGCGTGGAAATCCGGTGAAAATTCTCACAGTACACACGTGCCAACTGTTAACCGCATCATGTTTTTCTTTTTTTTTTCATTTAAATAACGTTTTTCGATGCCACTCCAGACTCGTTATTTAACATTTTTTCTCATTTAATCCTAAAAATAGGGATCCCAATTGCGGCAGCGAATAATTAAGGGGCCAGAAGTTGCGTCATGTTTGCAAGTTTTTTTTTTTTTTTGCAGCAATTTACCTAAATATACCACGAAAATCAGAAAAACTTGACGAGTGCACGGCAAGAGTTCGTTCGTCGGGTTCTTGACGCTTTACGGAGCATAACACAGGCGGTAAAAATATAGTTTGCCACGGAGGACACGACAACCATTCGGAGAATTTTATCACTGGTTAGAGTGTAGCAGCGGTCTGCGGGCAATACAGGTGTAATCCTTGCCCGTTATATATACGCGGTTCGCCCAGTTTACAGACCCTTCGGGCTGATTCTCTTGTAGCCGCTTCATCCGACGATGGCGCGGGAACGCGCGCGGCGGCAGTCATAAAATTCACGAAGTAGCTGGGGCCAATCCATTAGGATTAAGACCGGCGATTTGGCCAATTTTATGCACTCCCACCGTTGGAAGTATGATTCAATTTTTTTGTGTCCAAAGTCGGTGGCCCGTACCGTGCCCCATCAACGACGAACATTTACGAGGAGTCGTTTCACGACCCCTTGATGAAGGCTCACTTCTTTCAATGTCGTAACATACATAGACACACCATTTTTTTTTTTCAGACGAAAAAAATATATTCTTAAGATTTCTATAAAATTTGAAGATCAAAGGTTCTTTTATGTATTTTATAATACATCGATAATAAGAAGTCCTTTGCGGATTCCGGCTATCCGAGGAGTTGGCTTTGTTTCAGGGTGAAAGCAACCTTCAATGATTTCGGGTCAACAAACTCGTTGAGCGATAATATAAATAAAAAAAGGTAAAATTGTGCCCAATAATTAACGTGGCTCCCGCCGAAACACAGGTGTGCACTATATCATGATCACACCTCTCCGAGACCCGACCGCGAAATGTAGGGTAGAAAGCGGTAACATGGAACCCTCAGGGAATAAACGAGACTTTTGGCGATGTTCAGACCACAGGATAAATGTAACAAATGCAAATAACCCACATTACCGATAACATGGTAAAATGGACACCGGAATGGAGTTCCAAGAATCATTTTTTTGTTTTACGTACTTTAAATTTAAAATAGTTTCATTGCGGGACAGGAACTTTGTTAGAAATTCCTAACCAGAAAATAGAGCATATTTTTATTTTAAAGATACATATATTGTGCCAATTCTTGCAGCGAACTATATCGAGAATTTGTTACATAATACTATACTGTACGATGCTGTGTGCTTTTGAAATTTCTTTGAAAACCCGTGAGAACTAATAGGAGATTTAACCAAAAATATAACTTAATATCGTAGAAGGATCGCTTGATCCTTCGAACGCGATCTCTCTAAAAAAAAATTGTGCTCTCTGCCCATATGCTGTGCAATAAACCGCGCGTGGTTAATCCGATGGAAAGATTGTTGCAAATTTGTGTGACAAAATAATTATCGAGAAGCGTGGTGGAGGTGAGATCTGTTTGGTCGGTTTCCACTCGAGAAACGATAAGTTCCCAACTTTATTGCCACCGAAGACTGAGCGCTTATCTCTATCAGTATCTTCGGCGTTGTTCAGTTTCCTCGTCGACTTTGTAAAATTAAAATTTCTTGCCGCAACGCGCGATCCAAATGCGTTGGACGACGACTTTTTACAGATGATCTTTCGCAAATCTCAACGTATTCGCGGCGATCGAGGATCTCGGTAATGGAGATTATCGATCGAATTGCGAAACGAAGGAAAATACCCGACGACTGGTCAGCAGTATTAAGTCGGCGCCGATTTGCCCGTAAACTCGTCGTGGCATCTTCTCGCCTCTTCCGGATTATTGCATCTCTCAAGATACATCGAAGATATAACATGTACAGAGGAAGAGGGAGCGTCGGGATCTGACTTTTCAACTTTTACATGTTACGTGTATAAAAAGCTTCCAATTCCAATGGATGCTCACAAATGTACTCGTCGTGATAACATTCGACGACTATCGACGGCTTTTAGTAATATAGCATATGTCATTATTTTATTTTATTGTACATTTGACGTGTGTGTCAATGATGCGCACATCATTGGTCAGTCACGTGATTATAATGATGATGATGGGATCGTCTCATCGTTTGCGAGACATCGTGTCTTTCGTCGCGTTCACGTCGGACGAATTACACCGGCGCCAAGTTGCCGATAAACGTTTTCCCGACAGTCCAAGAACCGTTCGCGCGTCGACGATAAACATGCTAATTTTTTTCTCAAAGAATGTATTGATTCGAGAATCTATACACATAATGTGGAGTTAAGGACGCATGTCTTCGGAAACATTGAATATATTGCTTATAGTGAATGTATTAGGTGACAATTATGTGATAGACGAAAAGGATACGATTGGTCGATTGCGACGCGATGAAATCTCACGTGTTACTAGAGAAAATCGCTGTAGAAGATATTTCCCAAAATATAAAAAAAAATGGCGTTTCAATGTTAGGGGTTTATTGTGACGTTTGCAAGCGCTGGAACGACAATTTTTTACGGCAACTTTTTTGCAATAGCAGAAAATAATCGTTTTTTATTTTGTTAGATGTGGCGGCCGATATTAACAACAATCTGTTTTGAGCTGCGGCTTCGGAACGACCTTAATAATTCCTTGTTGTTTTTTTTACGTTTCGATCTCGATCGAGATCCTCTTCAGAATTTTTTCATTTTTTGCCCTTAATGTAATTTTCCTTTATTGTTGTTTTCTTTTCTTTTATGTTTTTCTCTTTTCGTTTGCATTGTGTGGAGGTTATTTTCTTCATAGAGTGTTCAAAAACCTATGTTCTTAATTCTCTGTTCGTCTATTGTAGTTTTGTCACCCATTTTTATTTTCAATCGGATTTTATAAATTGCTTGTGGTTTACGCGTTTAACGTTTCATTCTAAAAAATAATCGTTTTTGTTATGTACAATTATTTTTTCAGTTACACTTGGCCTAAATTTTGCCAATCCAATTTTTAAATACCTGGCGTATTTTTTTTTTTTTTTTTTTTTTTGAAGAAAATATTTTGGAAAATTTCACGTCTTTTCGAATAGATAATATTTTTCTGTAGCAGCATTGTTATTGCAACGACTCTATGTCGGTGGTCGCGGCATTGACTTACAAGCGATCCTAGAGTCGTTTTCTTCTCTCAAACCGGAGTACTCGATTCGATATCAATCGATATCGTCGTGCAATTTGTCAATTCGCATTTTGTCGTTTGACAGAGTACCTCGTAAACTCGACGCCGGGGACATCAAAGTACTCGATGCTTTGCCGAGTGAATGATGCTGCGGAGTCGAGAGAGACATCGAGAGACAAGTTATCGGTCGTCCATATTGTACCGTAAAGATTTCTTCAAGGTCTAGTTTGATAGAAGAGCGTTTCACGCGGTCTAGGTTTACCGCAAAGACATTTTCGAGGGCAAGCTTGATCGAACAATATGGCTCGCGGTCAAGAATTACTGAAAAGATTTATCCAAGCCCTAGCTTGACCGAAGAGCGTTTCACTCGCTCCAAGTGTACTGCAATGACTTCTTCGAGGTTTAGTTTGACCGGAGAGCATATTTCGCGGTCCAGTCGGACCACGAAGACTTCGCGGAGGTCTAGATTGACCGAGAAGCATGTTTTGTGGTCCATCATGTACTGCAAAGACTTCTTCGAGATCTATCTTGACCGAAAAGCAAGTTTGGTGGTTCATGGTGTACCGCGAAGATTTCTTTGAAGTCTCGCTTGACCGAAGGCCGTCTCTGGCGGTCTACAGGTACCGAAGACTTCCTCGATACTCCAGTTTAACCAGAAGCATTCCTTGGGCCCAGGAGTACCGCGAAGATTTTATGCAGGTGAAGCTTGACCCACCAGAATGTCTCGAGGTCTCAGGCTGCCATGAGGAGTTGCTTGAGGTTTAGCTTGACCAGAGAGTGTCTTTCGCAGTCCAGGTGCACTACGAAGACTTCTTCAAGATCGAGCTTGACCGCAAAATTCTCCCAGTGCACGTGCACCATGAAGGTCTCCTTGAGATCTAGCTAGGCCAGTAACGTTCTCTCACGGTCCAGAAGCACCGCGGGGAATCGCTCGAGGTTTAGACTGATCGAGAACGACTCGCTCGATCCATGCGTACTGCGAAGACTTTTTCAAGAGCTCGCTCGACCGAAAAGCGTCTCCCGCGGTCCGCATGCATCGTGAAAATTTGAGAAGAAAAATTCCTCGCAATCGTGGCAGGTCAGCGACTTTTTTGAGATCTACCTTGACCGAGGAGTATCTCATGCGAACTCGGTGACGTCCCAAGGTCTCGCGTAATCGTAGAGCGTCTCTCGCTAACCAGGTGTACCACAAAGACTTCTTGAAGGTGCTTGTCTCAATCCAGACAAACTTCCCGAAATATAATTTTACCGGAAAGAATCTCCTGCGTCCCAAGTGTACCGCGAAATGAAGTTTCTCGTAAGACCGGGAGAAATTTCTTTCCGGAATTTGCTTTCCGGTCAAATTATATCACCAAGGAAGTCTGGAGTGACACCTTTAAGAAGTTTTCGTGGTATACCTGGACCGCGACAGACGCCCAACGATCGCACCGGGCGTCGGGAGTCACCGCAATCGCATGAGACGCTCCCCGGCCAAACTACATCTCAAGAAAATCACTGGTCTAGCTACATCTCAAGGAATTTTTAGTCGGAAGGGGAAGAGGAACTAGACCTGGAGAAAGTTTTCACGGTGTACCTGGACCGCAGGAAACACTATTCGGTCAAGCCAGATTTTGACGGAGTCTTCTTCGCGGTCCAGATGGACCGGACGAGACGTTCTTCGCCAGGGTAAATCTCGAGGTATTCCTCAAGGTACACCTACAGCGCGAGTGAAGATCATTCGCCTAGCTAAACCTCGAGAAGTGAAGGAGGTTTTTGCTGTGCATGTGCACCGGGAAAGGTTTTGCGGTCGAGCTGGACCTCCATAAAGTCTTCGAAAAATCTCTGTACTGCAGGAGATGATAGTGGTCAAAGTCAGCCTCGAAGAAGTTTTCGCGGTGCACCTGGACCGCGAGAAACACTCTTCTGTTAACCTAAACCTCGAGGAAGTTTTCGCGGTGTACCTGGACTGCAAGAGGCGCCATTATTATTGAATTATTATCATTACTAAAAGAATTGTTTATTTATTTACTTATATATTTATTTATTTATTTAAAATGTGCATTGATTACAGTTGTTGTTCCGGGCTGAGTTTTTCACATCGCCGTAAACGAAGCGAAATAATTTTCAGCGGGTCGGTTCTTCCGCAAAGCTCTTATCCCACTCAGACGATGTTTACAGTGCCACCTACCATTCATACTGGTCGATCTGCATGGTGTTCTTTATCCTAGTAACTTTTTGGCGAATATCAGTTCGGCGAACGTACTACCCTACCATTTTTTTAAACAATAAGTCACGAAGAAAATCAACCGAATCGATAGTAACATAATCGCTATACGTGTAAAATAACTGCACGTGCTTTTACTTTTCATAATCACAATCACAATTCAATAACTATCGAATCATTAGATGTTCAACGTTTTTGATACTAAAAGAAGACTGTAACAAAACATATTCCACAAGATGTTAAGTGCCGCGTTAGCTAAGGCGCAGGACAACAGTCGCAACAGTGGTTATCTCGACATGATGTTGTTTTTCCATTGCTCTTTATTTGTTTCGGTGGAGAAACAGAAGAAGACGAAGGGTAGTAATAATCCTCAAGTCGACTTAGTCATTCCCTCAGTTGTATACTACGCAGCATCGGTGTCTCGAGATCGTTTGCATGAATAAATTCGTAAGATTTATCGAAACGACAGTGGACTGGATATCGTCCTGTCCTTCTCCAGAGTACCGTGAATTCAACGTGAGGCATTTAAAAAAATTACACATCGTACAACAATCCCCTGAGGTCCGGTGTCGCGACAATGTGAGAAGACTCGTCAACGAAAACACGACAACAAAATAAGTCTGTACACTCGAAACACAGTCCCGCGTTATTCGACTGTCGGATTATCCTCGAGTAAAATCGAGTTTCAATTAACGCGTGTACACGTCGCCGTCCGCACGATAGGACTTTGCCGACGAACTGCATCAGCAGCAGTCATCCGCGATTCGTTAACGAATTGGATCATTCCGTTTCGTGAAAGGTAACTTGATACATTCCATATTTTGACATTCCAATCTTATCGTTATGTTTATCGCGCCGGTTCGTCGGATCGAATTTATTCAATTTCTTCCACGTTAATTATAATTCCGTGATATTCTCGAAAGAAAACTTTATTCTTTTAACCGCATTGTTGACGAGTCATTTAAAGCGTACGGGTGAAAGAATTCCCCAAAGTCATCGAAAACAAGTCGCGCAAACAATGTTGAATGTTTACTTATGTATAAAGTGTATATTAAGGATTTAAAGTAGAATTCGATAAATGATGGATGCTTCGTGATTGTTCTGTATTTGTTCAGTAATAGGAGAATTGATATAAGGTTTCTATTTTATTTCGCTTCTTTTACCCGCCCGCCTCGATGTATAATAATAGCGGCCCTTGTGCTGCTACTTCTCGATATTCTTAACATAGCTAAAAGTCTGCCATCACAGGTGCAGGTGAACAACTGCGTGTCCGGCACGCCGGTTACGGAAGTTTATGTACACAATCGTCCGCTATTATATACTATCGGTCCAGAGGTATCCGCTATCGTTGCACATACAAAAACCGAGAACCTGCGAGGGGTTTGAAGGTAATTTAAAAGCTCGCATATAATTTATGTGTGGCGACGCACAGGGAGACCCCCTCCCAATGCCCCGTCGTGGCGTAGACAAAATATCAGAAACAAACTGATGATACTGGGAAGGCGGCCGATTGGCACATGTGCATTGTTACCGATACCGAGAAAAAGCGTCGGCTCGACAATGGATAAGAACCATAGCATTCTTGCAGGATCGTTCGATTGTAACTATAAATAGATGATCCTTTTTCGAACAAACTTTCGGATTAACGAAGGCGATAATGAATATTCAATTTTTAAGTTTTTTAACGTAGTTATGCCGCTTCGCGTTAATTTTGCATAAGTTCGACAAAAAATAAAAGAAAGTTGCAAGTACTTCTCGATAGTATAAAAATCGGAAACAATTCATGCATATTAAAAGTACTGAAATTATTAATTTTACATAATAATAATTTTTAAATGTTATCATCAAATTGATGACAACATTAATTGATGAAGAAATGAATTGGGTCGGAAACCCAACTTTTTTTTTAATAAAAATTCGTTTATTTTCCCGAAAACGTATGAATTTTTTTCGAATTTTTTAATTTACTTTGAATTTTGTGTTTTTTCACAGTTTTTACCATTTACAAAAAAAAACAAATTAAATAGAAAAATCGGAAAAAATTCATACGTATTCGGAAAAATGAACGAATCATTTTCATAAAAAAAAGTTAGGGTTCCAGGGAATTTGTTGGCCAATTAATTTTTCCATGAATTTGTTAATAACATTTCGAAGTTATTATTATAAAAAATTAATCATTTCAGTACCTTTAATATGGATGCATTTTTTCAGATTTTTATACCATCGAGAAGTATTTGTAATTTTTGTTTTCTTAATGTTTCGAAGTTTTGAAGAATTAGGAAAAAAACGTGTGAAATCGTTTCTTATTCTTTTTTTAATGGACTGAAAATTCATTTATCATTACTTATTCATCATATATGGCGGTGTGTTGGGTGACGGTATTTAAAACCTACGACAGGAATCAATATGCAGCAATTTGAGTAATAAATATCAACATAAGATAACGTGATGCTTAGATGAAATGAATATTATTTGATTGTCATTTTTTTATTTTTTCATCGTACTGCGAGAAATCATAATATATATATATATCTACAATTATCCTCCGTTAAATAGTGAAGCGAATTGCGGAAGCACGTCGATAAAGAGTAAAATGACGGACTCGATACTTTATAAATGTTTCGAGGCTCATTCGCTGATCGTTCTTCACTGTAAATATCAGCACCTCCTCTGAATAATGTTAATGCCGATTGAATAGCACTTGAACCATTTTGCATTGAGTGAACAACGATTGGTTATAGATAGTCTCATCGTGGTATAAATATCAGCGCGTACTGGAGTTTCAATTGGTAAAAGGTTGTGCAGGCGGTTTGCGAACGATACGATTGAGTCACTAGTAGAGGGGCCCCCGAGAGTCGCGCAACATCGATTACGATCTTAGGCCAGTCGCGGTGTATATTAAGTATTTAACGATAAACACATAGCGCACTCGGAGTACATTCGTACCGATCGGAGTGGAACAATGGAATAAAAGGCCGGGGCGTGAAATCAACAGTAAGCGTGGCAAATGCTTGGAGCTTATGGATGAAGGCTTCCCGTCGCGAGACATAACGTGGGTGGGGTTTTTCCTTAACGTCTGCAAATTTTGCGCAATAATATGGAATTTTTTTTATTCGTGAATTTGTGTTAGAAGGGTTGATGCGCGTCGCCGATCCTTTGGTCTGTTCCTTTAGCCTTTCTTTCGACTCTGTCCGTAGTCGCGTCTATATAACTATCGATAAATACAGCCTCCCGGTCCCGCGACTACCAATCAACGCTCGGATATATCCTTGGAAAATTATCCACGCAGACTCAACGGTGAACGTCATGACTGCCGAGTGTAAGCGAGCGAGCGAATGTTTATTGGTCCCCGTGCCGCGAGCACGGGATCTCTTTCGCTCGTTAACGATAGACTGATAGTCGCGAGGCAGGCGGGCATTGGCGCACGCCGACGTTGCGGCTATTGGTAAGAAGTGTGTAGGTGAATAAAAAAAATGAGAAACTTACATTGCTCGCGATGATTGCGCATGTATGCGTTGCTCGTCGTGCCTGTGAGCGAAACGCACATTCTACGCACCCGATCGTATCTTGCTGATCACGCCGGTGTTTATGTGTTAGCTGTATCATAGATGCGGATTTTCCTATACGCTTACTTAACCCTTTTATGAATATATTTTTTGTGCATAAAAAAGTTGTTTCAAGCGTTATAAATTTCCATTTGTTTTGGTTTAAACGAAATATAAAAAGGTTTGGTATTAATAAAAAACAGAATTGAACGGATATGATCCGGATATCGGCGGACCGGTTGTCCGGGTGCGGTGATCTACGGATATGTTACTATTGTTTAAAAAAGGTTAATAATTCGGAATGAACATTAACCCTTTCTCTCTTTCGTTAACGTAGCGTTCATACCTAACTCTGTAGGGAAGTACGTTTATCGCCTTTTGGCCTCGTCAAGTACCTTTTTTCAAATCGTTACCAACATAAAAAATTGGCAATTAAAATAGTATCTTAAACGTCTTAACAATGAAAAAAAAATAAGTTTGTACAAAATTTTAGCCCGATATCTCAAAAAATGTGTCGGAGCGCTACCACCAATTTTTCGAAAAATTGAAAATGGCGTAAAAACAGAACGACTGCATAGATTTTGCCCAAATTCAATGCCGATCATTGTTTTATAACGCCAACTGTATACCAAATTTTAAACCGATATCTCAATAAATGTGGTAGTTACAGCATCCCCACCATTTTTTCGAAAATTAAAAATGCCGTAAAAACTGAATGACTGCATACATTTTGCTAAAAATTGAACCAAAGGAGGCGACTTGACACCCCAAATGTGGTATAAATTTTAGTTTGGTACCGCAAACCGCTTTCACGTTATGAGAACAAATGATGCACGCGCCCAAACACACACACATACGGAGAAACATTTTTTTCTAAATGTGATTTTTCGACGTTTTGGCATATTCTGAATTTGCATGAAAATCTCGAAATTTTTTTTTTTTTATCGTAATTACTTTTTTTCAAGTATGTTACAATATAACCAACAGCGAGCAAATTTTTTTGGAAACGATTTACCCTGTAAATTCTTTTTTCACCTCTGCAGATTTTTTTCTGTATTGTGCAAAATAAAATGATCGATGTCGAATCATCTGTAGATCGTGTTTGCCGCGGATAATCGCGGATGTATTGTACAGACGACAAATCATAAAGGAATTCCGGAGATCCCTCTAAGAGAGACTGCAACCCCCCCCCCCCTCCGCTAAGTCTCTCTAAGGGGGATTAGAATATTTTTTTGAGGGGTATCATATACCGGGTGTCTCATAAGTATGTATCGATCCCCTCAAATCTTGTACACGACGGCGGCGACAGCGGCCGAATGTTCATATATATATATAGAGAGGGATATACAAAGGCGAAGGATGAAAGAAGAGCTTGAAGAGGAAGATCGAAAGACGAAAATCCACGAGCATAGCACAGAGAGATGCTGCAGCCGCGGGTCTTGATCTCTCGATCCCAGGAGCAGCAGCGCACAAGGATCTGCTGCTTGATGCCGCTTGTCGGCCTCTTCTTCTTTTTCGCCTTTTTCTCACTACTCGTGTGCATCAGTAGAACTTCTTGAGTGAGTTGTTTCGAGTTCACCGGCGATTTCTCATCGAAACGATCCCTCGTTCGCTCAACTCGTGATTATTCGTGCGAGATAACTCACCCGCAAAGGGAGGGACTCCTTCGACTTCTATCGAACGAATTGTCCCGTCAGTTCCTTCATCTAGAAACGAATTGAGATTGAAGCTTATCTCCATCCACGTCAGAAGAATTCTGTGTCCATTCCTTAGAGTGTTTTGATACGAAACAGGATGTTCCCAGTTTATTTAGATGCTTCACCGATTGAGTTCCGTTTCTACACTGAATTTCATTGCCGTTTCTGACCGACTCTTTGCCGATGACTCACGAAACGATAAAGATTACAGCCGCGCAGCTGATAAAAAGGAAGAATAAGAGGAAGAAAACCTAACACACGTTTTATCCGTTTAAACTGTAAGTACGCGTGTTAGGGGGTCGCGCAACACCAGCCACACGTAACGAGATTCGAGCCGATATAGCTGCTCCTGCTGCTGTGTTATACGACCTGTGCGTTCTGTCACGGCATTCGACTCTCGAATGCCGATAAGTCTAAACACACCTCGAGAACTCAAAGGTGCTAATGCGTACACCAGACATGTGGTGCATATCGGCTATTTTTTTTTTGTGAATAATTTACAAATTTTCGAAGAGTTGTAGTTCAATACTTGTAATGAAAATTCGTGATAAAGTTGAAAAAAAAAATCCGATTTTTCGTAATTTCGTGTTTAGTTTACACATTTACCAAAGAAATACTTCGAAAATAGTTTAACTGGGATAGGTACAAAAATTCCGTAATTATCCATAAAATGGTTTATACGAGAAGTTGCTTTCATTCATGTTTCTCACATGTAAATTTACCTTTAACTCTTCCAAAACAACGGCATTTTACGTCAGATATATGTATGTAGCAGGTGTTTAGCAAGTACGACGTTAGTCACGCGTTAGTTAGAAATTTTAACCGCAACATAAAAAAAAAATCGTTCATGCGCAAGTGGTGCAGCCGCGGTGTCGTATGCGGGAAGTTATCACGTATGAGAGAACTTTAATGGTCTCGTTACAACGGTACGTTAAAGCTAAGTATTGCAGGACTGATTTATAAGGAGCATACGAAACCCACCGGGCGTTTAATCCAATTATCTCGCACGTACGTCTCCTTGATTTCTCTGGTACAGTCGAAAAAAAAGTACACGTGTAGAATCAAACGTCCATTAAGTTACTTCCTGCTTCGTTACACTCACAGAGGGTCTCCGATGCCGCCTTGGAGAGGGCCTTAGGTTTCGTTGCGCAAACAGATTCATTAAATTTCGTGTTATTCTCGTTGTCATCGAGGACATAAATACGATAATTGCGGCCATCGTGTATCCGGTAAAACGGATGTGAAAGTTTCAACACACATCGCCTTATCCGGTATTTGTATCTATATACACTGTACCATTACACGGAAACTGAGAGAACATCATTCATTCGGTTTATTGCCGCGAAATAAACTTACAGACGATAACCATGATGATTTGTTGATACAAAGAAAAAACACAAACGAAATTAGATTAATTATGATCGGCATCGGGGGGCACATGTGGTTGAAAATCGTTCAAATGATAAGACAAAACACCGAAATGGTTTTAGCGCGGAACATATTCTATAATCGGGAGCGAAAAAAGAAAGTTCCTTTTTCATCGCGTTCTACGGATGCTGCGATGTAATCTCGGACCCGCCTACACCTACAGAAATATGACCGGATGTTGAAACTCCACACGTCCATAGGACATTTTTACATGCGCAGCGAAGGCGGTACCAGCATCCCTTAAGTAGCCGAAAGATTCTCCGCGGATGAAGTCTTACAAGCTTTCGTAATTAGACCAACTCACTTAGCACAGTGATTTACGACCCCGTGGGATTTCAATAGTTCTTGGAGGACATTCTAGCTAAGTTGACACTGTATTGCATGTCCCCTGAGTTTATAGCATGCATACGCTTACTACCTATGCTAGTATATGGATATACTATATATGTATAGGGTAGCATCCACGTGAGGACTCTTGTAACCTTGTAACACGCTTCGGAGAGCGCCAACAGAGCGGAAATAAACGGCCTGTAAAGCCCTCGGCACTTCTCTGACCAACACGGCATTATTACTATTGCTACTTCTTCTCTATCTCTGTTCCCATTCGGTGAACGAAATGTCTCCCCGAATCAAAGAAACCTCGTATCAGCGATACAGTGCTTTTCGCGATTTGATTTTTGTGTATTTGTAAATTAAAAAAAATGTCGACAATTCAACATATTCTCAGATAGAGTAAAAGCGAATACCAACATGGAAAAAAGTATATCGTCAATATGAAGTAAAATTCGAAATTCATATATTTCCGAAACATGAAAAAAGTAAAATTTCGAAAACATGCGAAAAAAAGGTAAATTTCCAAAAATATATTATACCAAATTTTGAAAGACAATATTGTAGTGAAGGATTGCGTATCACGTGATTCATCGCCTCACGCGATTGATTCGCTAGTCGTAAATGGTTAATTCCTATCGCAAAACGGTGATCACACATTAATCACAAGTAATACAAACCTCTTGAAGATATCAAAAGTGTGGACTGCAAAGACCAACCCCCAGCCTCGAGCGAGTGGAAGAAAAAAATAATTGAAAATAAAAGCATTGAAGAAGAAGTGGATATGTTCATATCGAGATACAACTCGCTGATTATCCCGGGGCGACGATGTATCGTTTTAGATATGTATATATGTATATAATATATATGCACACACACAGCATAGACGCATAGCTAACCCTTAGCCCGAAGCGAAATGATCACAGACATCGAAGAACGACGTTTTATACCGTTCGATATCGATGATTCTCGCGTTGCTCGATTCTGATCGCAATCGAAACAGGCTGTATCCCATGACCAACCATCGCAGGGACTTGAACGGCTCTTCTCTTCTTCCAGAAAGGTAAACCCGAAGAGAAGCCGTGAGCGCTAACTACCGGCTGTTTAATATGCCGCTACGCCGGAAGATGATATCGCGATGGGCAGAACGTACCACATACGGGGCTGAATAGCAAAAACTCGCAAAGCGGTTCGACTCTCACAACGAAAGACGGAGAGTTGATTTTCTCGCTTAGTACAAACGACGAGATGTGCGCTCAGTGCGTTTAGCTCTATTTCGCTTCGCGTCGAAACGAGCTGCGGAGGAATATATCGATGAGGGAATAAATATCGAAACCCCGAGCTGCGTGAAGCATCTCGTTCGCGTTCGTTATATTTATACATAACGAATAGTTATATGCCGTGTACAACGGATTGTAGCGACTACCGGTATTTCCATCGTTGCCAGTTAGCACGCTAATGATAGGAACGTAAGGACGTAAACCTATCATTGGAATACTTTGAAATACGAGTCGATTTACGGCTAATATTGTTCGGTACGAAGTCGTATCGCCGGTAAATAAAATGTTATAATAATTACGTGATGGAGAGAAGAAGGAATCGCATTATATGCGACACGTATCGTTTTTTTTTTTTTTTTTTTTTCGTTTTTTCTCTGCTCAGCTTTGCCTCGATAACTCATGTTGGGATCAGTTAGTATTGACTACGGCTGTACGGCAATACGTGTAGATGTGCACCGACACAGTTACGCGTAACGCAGACTGGTCTCGAGGTGTATCAGCCCCTCACCATAATTGATTGTATAAACCCTGTCGGAGACACGCCGTGTAAAGACTACAATTTTAGCCACGGATCCCAATGCCAATGTGGCAAACTGCCGGGACGGACTATTACCGTGTGCAGACGAGGACTTCCAGGACGCTGGCACTTTCCCACAGCCAAGTTCCACAACTGCGTTGTACTAAAAGACCTTCTGATAATTATCCTAATGTGCATTGTCTACAGTAAAAAGCAATACTCGTAACCCGCGTTCGTTTCCAAAGGACATTCGAAAAATAGCCATTCGGCACTTTGCTTCTCTATCCTTCCCCAGAATGCTTGTTTCCGAATGAAATGCCGTTTTGTTCTGTTTTTCCTCAAGTGCAGTTACCAACGTGGACTGGTTATCGCGGGTTCTGAGTTACTCGAAATATCGTAAATAAATAAATAAATAAATAAATAAATAAATAAATAAATAAATAAACAAATAAATAAATAAATAAATAAATAAATGAAACAGTTAAACTCAATATCGATAAGATTCCTCCGAATAAAAAATGCGGGCCCGAGGCACCGAGGCTGCGAGTGGACTGAGACGAATGCCGCAAGTTTCAAATACTTTGAATTCATTAGGATTTCAGAATTCCCAATATTCTTCAATAACGTTACATGTCGGAAATTTTTGGATCACGAAACGAAAATTTGAAAAAAAAAAAAAAAAAAAAAAAAAAACAAAATTGTCCCGAGTAGCCCCGATGTTACGGAAAGATACATTGCAGTTGCCGGGAGTAATGAACACCTCTTCGCGAACTACCGTGCGCCAAACACGGCCAAGATAAACGCACGTTGATAAATAGTCTGGTATTGCGGAGTGACCGCATACCACATTGGCAGTGGGGTATCTCTGCGTGTATTCCACGCACGGCGAAGGCGTAAATAAACAAAAGCCAAAGCGTTACAATTTTCTTCGACGGATCACGAAGACGTTTCATCTGTTGCATCATTGCCGATCCCCACGAGATATGCGGATACCGGGCGAAGAAAACTTTATTCGAAGCGATGGAAACATCCGTTGGCGTGACGGTCTAACATCTCGCGTGTAAAAGAACAGTTAATAGTACTGACGGATAGATAGTGAGTAGAAATATATTAACGTTAAATATGGGGGTACATTTCTGCGACTTCCCTGTTTGTCACAAAGTTGCTTCAATATTTATAACGATAATTGAATTAGAGATATATATATGTATATATTTATATATGTAAGAGCGCGTATGTAATTAAAAAGAGGTAAAAATGACGAAGGAAAAAGTCTCACCGCACCGATCTGATAAGCTATACGACGCTGTATACGATATATGTATACACAGCAGATTACCCCGGTATTCCATGATCGATGCAAACCTAATCTGTAATTGCGCTCTCGAACAAACTTGACTATAACGCGGCGTTATCTTCGGAAATACTGGAAAAGGCGCCGTGCGGGGCCTACAAACCAGCCGGTCCAAGTCATAGCGAGATTCAACGCAAAGACGTATAATACGAATAGATATAGGTATGAGTAGGCGATAGCAGGACGCGCGACCGTGTCATGCAACAGGGGTCCAGGCTGTGGTCGCCGCCGCCACTCTTATCGGGCAAAATGGCTCGTAAATCGAGATACCTGACACCATTAACCGGTCTAAAAGGTTTCGGTACCGCGATCAATGACTCGATAAGTGACGAAACGATTGATTCGTTCAATTAGTAATCTTTTGGGCGCCGGCGAGAGGCGCCCGAGTCCTTCACGCTTTCTTTACTCACTCTCCCTCTCTCTCTCTCTCTCTTTATTTTTTACTCGCCTCCGTTTCATTACTTCGAATAGTTTTCTCGGGGTAAATCAAGTTCGAAAATTTTCTATTATGGGAAATGCGGCCCGACGCCTTTTAGGAAAACTCGACAATTTGGAATGTACCGAAATGTTTGGTTACCTTCAAATTATCGTATACATTGATTTAATTAAGTACCTGAATTTGTAAAATATATATTCAACAAACGCATTTATTGAATCGTGTAAAACAAAACTACGATTACGATAATCAATTTTTTTTTTAATTCGGGTGCAAATTTTGTCATCTATAATAAATAAATATAATAAATCTTAAAAATAATGATATTATAAAAAAACTAAAAATTTTAACGTAATCAGAATTTTATGCTAAAGTTGCTTATTTGAAGCGATGATTTACCTCATAATTTTGGATTACATTTTTTAGAAATGATTCAGAAAAAAAATATTCCGAATGAAATTTTTTTTTTTTGTATGTTAAAATTACAGAAATGAGTTAATGATGTTGACGCATAATCTCGAGCAGATAAAATATTGTACAGTGTACAAGTCGCACACCCACGGAAATAAGTAACGAAGCCGTAACACTCGTCGTCGTGGCGGAACAGCAAATTGATAGAGACAAATTGTAATTATAAACGAGCGTGTTATAGTTACGAGCGGATGTTGCTCATTAAATAATCGCAAACGATTTTACACCTGTATTCAGCCTCCGTGGCAGTAGTAACAGGAGATTCTGTTAGGTGGACGAATGTTACGCATGTAACTATGCACGTCGTGGCACTGCGCTCGTGCAATTGCAAAGAGTACAGGTAAGAACTTCGTTCGTATTTAATGTATAAAAAAAACCCCCAACGGCAGGAGTCGCAAGGGACTCTCAGCGGTAAATCACTGTCTATAGATATAAATAAACGAGGTACGGAGATGAAAATGATCGCTGTGTAATTAAGGCAATGTCTTAAAGCCAACGTGTAAATCAACGTTGCGACAGGTTTGCTTCTTCGCGAATAGAGCAACGCCCCTCTCGTATAGTCTGAGTACTTTGCTTAGGAATTTACTAAGCATGAATAGTCATTAAAAGAAAATGATATCATTTTTTTTGCCCGAAGTATCGCCCCGATCTGTGGGTGCGATTCGAATGTATTTGCAAACATCACTTTTCCTTCTGTCAAATACGTCAACTGTTTAATCAATTTCTCGTGAATTCAACATTAGTTACATTTCAAGGATTATTAGTATGTATTCCGACACGAGTACTCCGCAAGATCATTTATCTTATACAGAATGATAATTCATTTTAATCCTTAACGACTTGGCGAAAAATTAAACGAGATCGATTCTTTACGGAGTTTAAGTTTTTGTGAGACTTATTGCGTTGTATCGTTTAACGTGTTTATGGAAGGTGCTGACAATATTGAGTTTGCATAATAAGAATAATATCGATATGTTTTTCTTTTCGTTAATATGTTAAAGTATGCCGCTTCGCGTTCATTGCGCATAATTTCGAGAAAAATGGGGAAAAATTGCAAATACTTCTCGATAGTATAAAAATCCGAAAAAATGCATGCATATTAAAGGTACTGAAAAGATTAAGTTTGCATAATTATACTTTCAAAATGTTACTAACAAATTGATGAAAAAATTAATTGGTCAACAAATTCCCGGCAACTCAACTTTTTTTAAATGAAAACGATTCGTTCAGTTTTCCGAATACTTATGAATTTTTTCAGATTTTTTAATTTACTTTGGATTTTGTGTTTTTTTACACATTTCTTCCATATGAAAAAAATATTCAAAGTAAATTGAAAAATGCGACAAAATTCATACGTATTCAGAAAAATGAACGAATTATTTTCATAACAAAAAAAGTTGGGTTCCCAGGAAATTTGTTGATCAATTGATTTTTCCATCAATTTATTAATAACATTTTGGAATTATTATTATACTAAATTATTCGTTTCAATACCTTAAATACGCATGCATTTTTTCAGATTTTTATACCATCGAGAAGTGTTTGCAATTTTCTTTCATTTTTCTCGATCTTATGCGAAATATTACGCTTCGCTTACGCGAAGCATCATAACTACCTTAATAATATATTACCATTATTATTATGCAAACTCAATCTTTTCAGCACCTTCCGTATGCCTGACTTTTTTCAGATTTTTATTCCATTGAGAAGTATTCGAAATTCTCTTCGAATCTCACGTAAACGTCATCAAATCCAGACTATACGTTAGTAGTAATATATTGCTATTATTATTATTATTACTATTATTATTATTATTATTATTATTATTATTATTATTATTATTATTATTATTATTATTATTATTATTATTATATTCAATATGCATTAATGATTCATATTGAACTTTTTTTTGAGTTATTACGGAAAAGAAATATATATATAAAAAAAAAATGTTTTACCAATCAAAGACAAATTACTCTTTTACGAAGAATGCATTTTTTTTTGCATGTTAAAGAATGAATACCAAAGCGCTAAAGTTATCCACGCGGATGTGAGTATTTCGCGCGTGGAATTCGATAATACTTTTACGGGTGGAAATCCTACCAATGCATTTAAAAGTATCTGTCCTGTAACAGTGTGGAATTAGCATACGAAATACGAGTGCGCAGGTATCTCCATAACAAAGGCGGAGAATTTGTTAACACTTTCGGGGCGAGCGAGCCACGCGCGGTGTCTCTCTCCGTCTACTCTACAGAGATACTCAAAGATTTAAATCACGAGGGGCTTTACGAGTGAGCCGCGTAGCTTGGAAATCTTGCGCTTTAGGCTTTGATATACCTACGCTTTAATCCCCGCGTTATTCAACATACGAGAAAAAAAAACGGCGGTTCTACCCTTTGGCCTCATCGTTTTTTTTTTTTTTTTCTTTTCGGAACCATCGTCGACTGTAATAATTTTTAGATTATCCTCCATTTCGTGATTTCACAAGATCGTCGCATCTTCCACTACAGGCTACCGAGCCCCAGCGCACACGACGTTTCTTCTTCGAATAAAATAAAAAATATTGAACATAAGATTTCTCGATCTCCGAATACAATCTTCAAACTGTGTCTATCGAGATTTCATTTTGAAAAGTTTACGCGGTTTTCGTCAGTTAAGCGTAAGGTTGTAGGTTAGTTCCTGAAAACGAATTCTTGCAAAACGACATATATACGATGGGTAGTCATATTCAGCAAACTGCTCTTCGTAATAAGGTAAAAATCAGAATTTCTTTTTTTCATTTCCATATTTACAGTTAAAAAAATTTGTAGTCGATTGTAAAAAATATATATAGAAATCGATGTCTACCCGATTATGCAAATTTGTTTAAATTTTCCTGTCGCAAGCTCTTCGCCTTTTTTGAAACTATGCAACAATTTTCAAGCCTACGTACTACCTGAGCGAAAAAGTATCGGGTCAAGAAGTCTCAAATGCAAATCAAGCAGATAACAATTAGTTACAGAACAGCAGAACAGGGTCGCGCGGCGCCTTGTCCTGTCCTGTCGGCCGATCTATGAATAGATCTTTGTGAATTACTATCGAGACAGTAATAAACATGTCCTCTTTGCCGTTGATCCAGCAGCCCGCTCAATCGCGACTGCGGCTTTTCTGCTCTGCGGCTGTCCTCTCCGTGTGTTTATTAATGATTAAATACTTCGCGGTGTAACTCATGCACGACGGATCAAACGGCGCCAACATTTATACCACGTGGCAATAAATAACAGTCACGGTGATTGCAAGTATAGAAAATCGAAGCGATACGCGGCTGGCTATGTACAGTGACGCATTACGTATAATCAGGTTAAATGTCTCACCCACAATTTTTCGAACGATGTTTATATCGCTGAAGCAATCCAGTTAATTTTATACGTTTGGCGCCTCGTTCAATGATTATTAACTCAACACAATCACGAGAAACAAACACGATTAACCACTCCCGGTATATCGAAACCACGCGTACTGATTTTCTTTGATGATCGCGAAAAAAAAAAAAAAAAATTCTGTTCGCAATAATAATTGTAGGCGTGATGTTGTGTCACAGTTGTCGATAATAATGAAATATCACAACTTATCAACGCTGCGTCATACACTCACTATCGATTTCCGTTTGATTTCGCGATAACTCAAACATTTGCAACGGTAACGCGCAAAAAATGCCTAAAAATAAAAAAGGAAAAATCTTTCGGAACTTTCTAAGATAGGAAACTTTCTTTTAGTGATTTAGAGAGAGTACTTTTTTCGGTCGAACACGCCGATACCACGTTTCGACGCATACTAGTATCTTCCTTCCGTTCATTCCTCGGAAAACGGGAAAACCCCCCGATAGAACGGTCTCGTCACTCCCCGGCAGAAGCAAAAATTCTGTTTAGTCGGTTCCTCCTCCCTCTCTGTCACCGTCTGTGTTCACGATGGTAGGGATACGAAATTAGGCGGTGTAAAAGGTCAACGCCAAGATGGTCAGTGCCATTGAGAGTATTCGAACGGCACGAGCGGCACGAGACCGCATATGTCTCAAAAGTGCCGCTTCCGTTGTGAGACCGTTGGAAAACATTAAAGTGTACCGACGAAAATTTTACGTTCAGTGTCACATTGTAAAACAAAAAAAAAAAGAAATACGAAAAGGCGCGAGCGATTGGTCGATGTACCACTTTCTTCTTGTAAATTTGGATTTTTTTTCACTCTCATCTGTTGTAGTTGCTTCGGCTCACGTAAGCTGTCCTGTTTCTCGATAATCTACTCGTTTCGAACGAAAAACATGTGTCGGTTGCCTCTGCTGACGATCAATGTTGTTCAGTATTATGTTCAAAGAATTTTCAACGATGTATTGTTACCATTATTATTAATAATTATAATAACAATATTTTTTTTAAATTTAATCCAAATACAACATTTTTTTAAAATGTAATAAGAATAATTAGTTCTTTTCTAAATAGTAACAGCGATAGTGGTTTCGTAAAAAAAAATTGATAGGGTAAGCAACAGCGATCTTTTTAAAGTTCTGGTTATAGTGCTTCCGGCGAGTGAAACTCTCGATTCGCTCGACGTAACCAGGTAATTCGATCCTAATTCGTTTAACAAACCCTCGTTTCCCTTCAGCGAGCCTATACTCTGGCTATTCGTTGTGAACGCATCTGCCTGCAGACCCTATTAAACAAATTGGTAAATTGCTCCGTGACAAACTATCCGATCGTAGATCACGAACGATAACCGGCCAAAAAGCTGGGCGGTTACAAAAAAAAAAGAAATAAAATAAAATAAGAATGAAAAAGAAATAGAGCGCCGCACCGTTAACTTCCGGTCTACAGGACACGCGGGAACGGACGCCGAACTATAGACACTTAATATCATTGCGCTATTCCGTCAGGTGAATCTAAAGGTGGAGAGGTTGCGCAGTTACGATGAAATCCAACCCGTCTATTCGTCAGTAAAAGCAATTCCATACACTTTAATATATCTACAGTGTTGGATGATCGTAATACATATGTACGATTTATACAACGGTCAATAAAAGTTTCTTGTTTGTCAGGCGCTGTAAAATTACAAACTACTCGAAAAACAACCTTTTCGACGATGGATCGTATAACGTATAACAACGCATCGACACAAACGTAAATTCGGGATATAGCATATGCTTGTTTTAGTTTTATTTCCGTTACAAATGACTATCCATTTGCACGACAGGTGATGCTAAGAGCATCAAATTAACACCTTTTATAACGCATATACAGTGTATCAGTGTGACAAATGTGCTCACGTTTCCAGCATTTTAATGGACTGATAGAACGCTATTGACTATCTCTGCCGCATATTTTGCATACTTTCTAAGCTTTTTACATTGTGATTGCGTCGATGCTTTTAAAATTTGTTAAAATATCTTGTTATCCATTTGCAAGTTGCAGAGAAAAGTACATATAGATTAAGTTATATATCAGTTAATAATAATACTAAGGCACAACCCTTCTTTTATTAACTCGACGGGACCGGATGCTTTTGCTATTCTGTATTTCCCTTACAGTCGCCACTCCCGGTCAATGCTACCGGTGGGGGTTGTTACCCCGTATACCCCTTATTAGGGGTATACGAGTCCGTAGATGCAAAGCAGCGTTCATAGTGGGACGAGAGGACTCAGAGAAAACACAGTTAACCGAAATCATGGCCATGGTAGCAAGTTAAAATAAGCGAGCGGTTGAGTTAAGTAAAGTTAAGAAAAGAGGGTTTCCACTGTAATTAATACAATCACTAGCAACAACGTACTCGTTTCGCTTGTGCGCTTTCAGGTTATGTTCTCACCGTACAGCTGATGATTAAGAACGCGGGCGCTTTTAGGAGGGATGTTTGGTGGTATCTACTATAGAACTATCGAACGTACAATTCCTATTGGCTACGAAAACTGGTTCCACGATTTCGTATATCGATGTATTATAGCAATGTCTTTTGAAAGACAAGACTTAGCAAGAAAGGATTGTATTAATTTAATAATTATTATTAATGATGATGATGATGATGTCGATGATCGATGATTAATGATTAATTGCTTTATTAATTTGTTCTATTCTTATCATTAAAATGTAAGCTTTTCACGTAAATATTGTATGCATTAGATACCAAAAAAATACGTTATTTACTTAAAAAATGGTGGCAAATAAAGAAAAATTCTTCAATATAAGTTAGACATATATTAAATCACCGCTCCTGTATAGCTGATTTAACTATTGTTTCCGATCAATAAATGCATATATTGAATCCGAATAATCAGAAACGAAAAAAAAAAGCCACAAACTTTTAAATGCTCTATATGTTAAACTGTTCAGACTGAACATAAAGTAATATTAAAAATGAAATGAAAAACAAATATCGAGACTTAAGAAATAGTAAAAAAGTATAAAATAAATAGATAACGATTTTGATTAAATTTGTCGCGATGGAGCGGTACGACATAAAGTTTAATATCGATTCTATAAAATGTTATTTGGCAGGTGCAGCGAGTCGTTTGGTAAAAAGGGTTCACACAAATTCGACGGACAGATCCCAATTTTTTGTATTTTTTATTTTTTTATTATTCTTTTTATTCCCTTCCGATTAGACGTAGTACGGTTTATACCAGCATTTCATGGACTGAATGCCTCGGGGTTTGAGTCGGACGATTTTGCCATTACTCTCGCGCGTGAAGGGCCCAAATTACGGGAGGCGCATAGTAGTGTGAATCAAATGAGCCGATAATGTTGGAACACACATAGCTCTGAGCGATATGCGAGGTGCGGTTGAACATAGCCGAGCGTCGGCCAGAAACCAACGTCGAGAAAGGGCTCCCATTCTATTTCTCTCTCTCTCTCTCTACCTCGCGAGCCCTTACTTTTGCTCTCTGACTTATTGCGGAATGCTAATCGTTCGAGATTGCGTAGGTGGTCCGCTGTATGCGAGTGCGCGCCAAAGAACTTGGGACAAACGAGCGTCGAAAAATTACCGTGAGAAGGAAGGGGACTTTTTGTAGAAACGAATGAAAGTAACTTTCTTCGACGTAACAAATTCAAAGATTAGAGAACACTCGGCGCGGCCAGCATCCGCGAAAATAAAGCGCCGATTATCCGATTAATTTTATTACAATTACTGAATAATGCATTTTTATTTACATTCCATTTGGAAATTAAATATATGTAAAAAAAGATATTAAACTTAGCATTTTTTATATTTAATATACTTCTATCTGTCCGCCCGGGTAAAAAGATGGGAATTATGCGTTTCACTGAGATCTCGTGATTTTTACGGTTTTCGTTGTCTTAAGCCGTTTACAGAAACGGCTTAAGATGTCTCAACCAAATTTGGTGTAATAGTTCTATGCAGTCCGGAGTATGTGTTTGACGATAAAACATTAACATTACCCATAAACTCGCAGAGATAATGAACTTGGAAAATAAAATAAGCCGAAAGTTATTTAAATATATCGAATCGTCAACGCCGTCTTTTTTTTTCACAAATGCGCCTGTTTTTTCGTAAATAACAACAGTAACCCTCAATACGCGAGCGTTATATAATTCCTTCAAATTGTTTTTTTTTATTTTTATTTATAATTTTTGTTACAATTGTTCGGACATAACCCAACTTTTAACGGTACGGTGGTCGCCAAACCGCTGCGTAAAAAAAAAATACCCCGTCTTTTATTTCGAAATTAATTTGTTTGTCTTAATATTATCCACGGGTGAATTTCAAATATTTATAATTTCTAAATTAAATAAAAAATAAATGGGCTTCTAAAAAGGATGAAATAAAAATCATTTTATAAAAATTCCCGACTGAAAAAAAAATGAAATAACAAAGAATTATTTGTATATTATAGTCGAGAGTTTTTTAATTTTTATAAATTTTTTTTTTATTTTTGTTATCGATCGCGAATATCCAATTTTGATCGAAAATATATTGTTTACATTAGAAAATATATTTTAATACATACACATGTATTAATAATATAAATTGTTATATATTTGGTAACATATTGCAAAAAATACTCCAAATCCACAAATTCTCAGTGAAAATATATTGTATGTATATCATTAATAAATGTTGAATATACACGTCGCTAAAAAAAAAAACAATGCATGAGGAACTTACGAAATTATTTCACGGTCTCGGGATACACCTGTTGTCTGCAGTATATTATTGGAACAGAAGATGAACTCTCGATTAACTCATTTCACAACGCCGACCCCAAAATGATATATCTCTTCAACAAAAAAGTATGGAAGGGAAACGTGGTATCCCGCAAAAAATGTCTACAAAATGCGCGGTAACACATGTCTGAGCGTTAATATGACAGGGACACCGTAGGGGTGAAAGTAATACAGTGAGATACTGCTTTTCGCCTTCGCGAAAATTCGTACGCTTTATTCATCCGCGGAGTGTCGCATTTCGTTGTAAATATGGATGTTATTTATCGAGGGCGTGCGTGGGAGAGACACAAAGAGATTCGAATCCAACGAGAACACCCACTGGCAGTCTACATGTATCCCATGTATGATCCATAAATACATGTTCAAGTATATGCGGGCGTTGTTACGATTTTTCAAGTTTTCTTTTCGCACCGGGGGCCATATCGTGAGGGAGAACTCATCTATAACCACAGAGTGGTTTTTGTTACACCTATTCGCCGGTGAGCATTGACGACGACTCTCGGTGGCCGTGGAGTCCAATGGCTGTGTGGCAATGCTATAGGAGAAACGAAACCGTAATTCCTGGTAGACTTCTGGACGTAAATTTTCACCAAGGGGCGAGAAGCAGAAGCAGACACAAACGTAAAGCCCCTCGTATATGTAACACGCTTTGCTTGGGGCCATCGAGGCCTTCCATACAACATCGTCTCGGCATCATCATCACTGAAGAAGAGACGATGCTGCGCGTGATTGTACATCGTACAAGTTCTGCATTAACGCTTCGACGAGAGTGCAGTTTGTCAGACACACGAGTCGCACCCTGTTACTTATTTCTGTCACTCCAACAAACTATTATTATTATTATTCTCATTGAATGCTTTGACTCGAGTTCCTTTGTTACTCGAAACGTTCACGAGTGATGCATTGTTGATAGATCGATACCAATGCGAACGTCTATTTTCTTTTTTAATTGCAAATGCCTAATATTAAACACCGAAAATGAAAATATGTGGCACTAAATTGAGAACAAATTATGGGATTGATTCATTAAATATACGAAAACGCCGAAACTCATATACTTTTTGCGTTTTTTTTTATGCGCGTAATAGTTCATTATGATGTTTGATTCGTTTCGTACAGAATTTATGGGTCTAATCGAAAGCTCTTCTTCAATCGAGAGGTTCATCGTTTGCGAGGTCTTTTCACGTCGTAACGTGACTCCGAACAGTTCTAAGGTAGTTATGTGGCTTCGCGTTCATTTCGCATAAGTTCGAGAAAAATTGGAGAAAATTGCAAAGACTTTTCCATTGTATAAAAAGGCTGAAAATGAGTGAAAAAATCCATACTTATTAAAGGAACTGAAAAGATACATTTTCCATACTTATAATTCCAAAATGTTATTAACAATTTGATGAAAAATTTAATTCATCAAAAAATTCCCCAGAAACCCAATTTTTTTAAATGAAAATGATTCGTCAGTTTTTCTGAATACGTATGAATTTTGACAAATTTTTTTTTCAATTTGCTTTCAATTTTTCTTTATATAGAAAAAATGTGTGGAAAAACACAAAATTCAAAGTAAATTGAAAAATCTGAAAAAATTCATACGTATTCAGAAAAATGAACGAATCATTTTCATACAAAAAAAAAAGTTGGGTTTCCGATAAATTTGTTGACCAATTAATTTTTTCATCAATTTGTCAATAACATTTTGTAATTATTATTATGGAAAATAATTTTTTTCAGTACCTTTGATATGCATGAATTATGTCAAATTTTTCTACCATCGAGAAATATTTGCAATTTTTTCTCATTTTTCTCGATCTTTTGCGAAATGAACGCGACGCGCCATAACTACCGCAAGTTTGAGGAAAGACTTGTTTCGGTGGAGAACCGATGGATTATGGAAGCATAAAGTATCGCTCGGTAACTCGTCTCCTTGACGGCCTCTCGTTTTCTCTTAACCAACGCGGGGGTTAACGCGTTTCAGTGTATCCTCTCGGCGTTGAAACTAACAAGAGGCCCGAGAACGTGGTGCAACGCAGCACGAGCGACGCGCGAGTGTACCAGAAGCATTCGCGATCGGTCGAGAACTCTGCGAGCGCTACCTCGACGGCTTTCGACTCCCGCGGCTGCTACTATTAGTTCCTTGTACGGCAACTCCTCGGCCCTCGTAGACTCGTAAACTTACCGCGAACGTCTTTATAATAATCACTTTACCTCCTCGAGACTCGCGAAGATAAAACGGTGTGGTGCTCACACCAACAATAACAAGACACCGAGCCGCGACTTACGGACCACCGAGAAACTTATATCTATATTACAGTACACGTTAATCGCCATTCAATTAGAATCCGTCGACTTTTTTTTTCTGTCTGCCGCCGCGAGAAAATTAATCGGTCCGATACTCATTCTTTTTTTATTATAACCCATACGTGTCGCTCGTAAAAAAAACATCATTTTTTCCGTTCTTTTCGTAACGCAATAAAGACTAATGGTCGCGAGATCATAAATTTGCATCAATGAACAGTTTTTTTCATTGCATATTATATATTTTTCTAAATGGCTATAACATTATAAGGTCACTCAGCGTGAAAATTATCGACGGAAATGTCGCGTGTTTTTTTTTTTTTTCGCCAATAGTTTGCCACGAACACCCAATTTCGAGAGTCAACATTCTTCGTAAGCGGCAGACACAGTAAAGGAGTGAGAAGAGGGAAAGAGATACGGTATGACAATTTCCAAAGAGACACGAGTGTCGGGTAATCCCAATACACTAAAGATCGTTAATTTGCAATATTCGAACGACGGCTAATTATTCCGATGAATATCAAGTCGGGGTGCGGCGCGGCGCGGCGCGGAGACGAAAGTTTCTACACAGACGCAGAAGCAATTAGCTTCGTTAATCGGTGGAATGATCGCGAAAATGCCAGCGGGGAACACGAGTCCAAAGAGGGACGCGCAAGGCGCTTCGGAGTATCTTCGATCGATAATGCAATCGATTGAATAATTTGCTCAGCCGACGAGCTCGGGATCACCTCACGGTGTTGCTTTCTTTAAAAAAAAAAAAAAGAAAAAAAAAGATCGTTCGAGTCAATGACAATTTTAATTAGACAAACCTGAAGTACTATTAAGCATCCGGTCGCGATGCAGAGATAATATGTATACTTTTTTTCGAACTGCAAGTATAAACGCACGCAATCACTCATTGATTGTGCAAACCTTTTTTTTTATCTTTGACTTTCAATTTTCCTTTCGAATGAAAAAAAAATATATAAAAAATAATAATATATGTAAAATGTTTAGCAAATTACGTTCTCGGAATCGGGTTAATGCGTACTACCAAATTCGATACACGAGCGAACAAAACTCCTGAGAAAATTCCTGAAGCGCGTATGTACATGTATTTCCCGTAATGTTCATTCGAGGGCCTGTATCTCAAACAGACGTAACACGACGTAGGGATCACGTCGTATACATACGTAGCATTCAAAGTGAAAGTGTACACAACGCTCGACGGGCACAAGACGCGCACGCAATAATCCCTCGAGTGTCTATAGAGTTCGTATGTTCCACATGCGGACACATATGCATGGGTTACAGTAACTCTTTCGGTGATCAGAATTCACGAAGGACGCTGCAGCAGGATATCGACGTCAAGGAAACGCAGTCAGACCGAAATTGCTAATTTTTCGCAGTTGCAATAGTACCAAACGTACCTACATGAGTTACGACTGTTTTTGTAGCGACGGAATTTACGTATTCCATTTTTTTTTCATTCATAAAAGATCGTTATTTTATGTGTAACCAATAGATTATTGTAGAATAGTATTCACGGTGAAACTGTAGTTGGAAATCGCTTTAAAAAAAATCGACGGGAAGTTCTGGGAATTGAATACTATAATTCGGAAAATTTCCATCGAAAGTGAATCGAATTATTACTACATAAAAAATCATCATCAAAAAATATATAAAAAATACATCATTACTAAAAAAACAATATATATATCTACTGTAAAACGAATTAACCAAATATCAAAAAATTAAAAATTTCGATTTTTTATTCAATTTCAGTTTTCGAAGTATCGATAATATTTTTATCGATATAAACATCGAGAACGACAAAATCTTATTGAAAACCCGTAACAATATTCACGCTTCGATTTCCACGACCCGTGTGTGACAATTCATCCACCGAGGGACTGTTGACCACTTGGAAGTGAGAACTTTCACCGATTAGACGTTAGGTAAAAGTATGTTTAACTTCGGATTCGTAGTTGAGTTCGAAACGGCGCCGGTTTCAGAGATGAAATTCTAAAATTTCATTCGGTATAATTTTGTCGTAGCCACGCGCACTTGTGTCTGAATCTCAATCGCGAAAGAAAGCCAACGATCTCGGTATGTGAAAGATACCGATTTATACACACATCGATGCAAATGTGATTCACGGGTTTAATTTCTCTGCATTCTGACGGTTCAACCGGAGATATAGCGGATACGGATATAAGGTCTGTAGATGTCGCTGCTGCAAGTTTTGAGTCGATTAAAAATCGTGCAGTTGTTGGCAATCCAAGAGAAGGCGAATCACCAGTTACCGGCAGTTCTGCTTCTCTTTGAACATCCATTCCGATGCATAGACCAATCACTGCAGTATTGCCAACAACTGTAGCGACTGCCATACGTTTTACATTACGTTCGAATGTCTGCGAGAGAGACATGCCGAGTAAAGAGGAACAGCCGGTAGCTACCGCGACACAGAACATCCCAATTAACGTGACCGATGTGCAAAGCTAATTATCTCTGTTACGCGCGAATTCTCTCGAATCTCTCCCTTAATTGTGTTTTCTCGGTAGTCATGGTAAAAAAAAAAAAAAAAAAAAATAGCACTCGCGACCGACACGTATCAAGGAACGTTTAACCAAGGCGACAGTGAGAATCAAGACACGCTGAGATATAGTATATGTGGTATATTTTTGGTTGAGCGTGTGAAGGATTATAACGAGTTGCGGCCGCCTATCGGGACGCGTGCGAAAAAGATATGAGAATAAATATAAAGATCGCAAGCAGAAGGAAAAAACGAATGCCATGCGAATACTAATGTCAGAGCGAAAGCATCGGATTCTGAAGTCAACCAGTCATTTCAGACTGAAGTGCGTATTTCAGGTAAAGTTTGTGGAAAACAAGACGCCTATTTTTATATCGCAGCTAACTTAAGTGGAATGATTCTTCGGTTTCGTGGCTTTACAATACATATAATTATCATTTTGACGCGACATCTCAAAGGCTTTTTCCTCTTCAATACCCGAGTGAAAAGGAGAAGTGTTATGCGATTGACATTGCCGCGAAGTTATCCTTTTTCGTATCCCGAACCATATAAGTCGCTGAGCAGATCGTACAATGTTTTGCAGGTTAATTTCTCAGAATTTTTCGCTGAGTGTTTTGGTTTGAGTTGTCCGATGAATTGTTTATTTATAGTAATAATTAATAAAATCAGAATAACAAAAATTTGTATCCGAATTTAATGATATATCAGTTGCGATCTGATATGGAAATGATAGTTAAGATCGCATTAGTATGGAAATTTAAATAACCGAATCGAGAGGAGAATTTAAAAAAAATCGAGTCAGAGAAAGGAAAATATGCAATGCACAATAAAAACGAAAAAATATAATAGTAACGAAAAATTTGACAAAAAGAAATCGAAAAGTTGTTAATCTGCAAAAACTTTGAATAATCGTAACGATTAGAAAAAAATCTCCGATACAGTCGGGAGAATGATTATTAATTTTTTTTAGTCAACAATTACATCGAAAATGTTTGTCCTAATTTGGAAAATTGGTAAAAATTTTTCGGAAATGAATTACTTTCTCAGGAATTCTTCGAAAAAGAAAAATTATTTTTGGAGTTTTCGATGTATTCGCTGATATCCTAAAAGGCGTGACAGCGAAATTGACAATGAAAAGCTGTTCTTGACAAAACAAACAACGGATCTCTCGTGCAAGACGTTTGCAATTATCGCCAAAGATTCGTTTCCGTCAGTGCGAGTCATACCGATGTTGCCGATCGTTCGGATTACCGAAAAATAAAATGCAAATTTACCGGTCCACGTCGGTGCGCATATGTTCCGGCAATGCGTTTCGCAACGCTCATTGCCACATGACGCGGCGAACGTCGGCTTAAAGTCTTCTCTCGGATTCGATAAGGCCGATGAGGCCGGCGGGGCAATTGCCGATGCGAGAACCGCGAGACGGACAATCGCGACGAAACGACATTTCGCCCGCCAATTAAAGTTTCGACGATCCTCGGCACAGAAAATGTCAATTAATTCGTATAATTCGTTAACGACATTCCCAGTTATCTACATACGATGAATTTTTCTTTTTTCATTGAGAGTTTTGGGACACTGACATTAGCCCTCCGTCAGCAGAGCTATTTATCGAATTCTCCGTCAGCACATCGGAGATTCGAAGTCTCGATTAAGTTTTCCATCTATTGTAAGCATTCAACATTTTTCTTGCATTTTTCGCAGTATACTTGTCTGCAAAAATTTAATTTTATAAGGGTACATAATTCGAAAGTTGGTAAATATTGAAAAGTAACATATTAGAAATAATTATTAATAAAAATGTGAACTTCCAGCTGAATTTGAAAAATTTAATTGTCGATTGTCCCTTTAATTTGTCACTGTGCTGGCGAATAAAAAAAATGCTATCAGTCTCACGTATCTATAATCAACTAGTCGCAATGTTAAAAAACTATCGATTGTTCACAAAAAGTTAGCCTTTGTTTGTTTGTTAATATATTCGGTGACTTTTAGCCGGTCACCTGACATTAGAGACAATTTAGTGCGATGAAATCGGTTCCTTATTCCGTATGAGAATAGAAGGAAAAAAGAAAAGAGCGACAGACGAAGGCGAGAATAAAGCAGGAGAATACCGAGAAACACTATCGGCCAGTTCTTTATCGAACATTCTCCAGATAAGGCCCACACCGCGGCGAGATCAGGTTGTGAAAATTACCGGTATATGTGTGCGGATACGTCTGTATATGTATACATCGACGCGGATGCATTCAACTAAACTTACGGTTCTTGTAGCGCCTACATGACCGTACAAAAGAAAAAATAAGAGAAACTCCGATGAATAAACTATTGCATTGGCAGTAGCCACTTTGGATATCCCCCTCGCGGCGTATCCAATGAATACTTTTTTACTTCAAAGGTGCCTCGTGAGTGGTCTCTTTCCATTTTTTTTTTTTTTTTTTTTTTGTTGTCGTAAAGAAATCATGTCCCGTCTAATTGCCAGCCACGAAGAATCATTGCGCGTGCCGAGACGAAAACCAAGCCATTGGAGTGTATTTTTGAACGTAAGTAAACAACTAAGACGATTTTTTTCGGGAGGTATATACTCGGCAGTATATAGTTTGTATTTCATGTTGAGAAATGGGTAAGCGACGTCGTATTTTACATGTGGAGATCCGTTCGAACGTTTTTCGATGCCCGTGCATCAGAAGAAACAAAATGTTTTCGATGTACGAACAAAATTATAATTATAATAATTAGAATTAGAATAAGTAAATTTTTATTTCGCGATATCCAACTTTTAATTTGTTAACAACACAAACTACAAATAAACTCTTTTTTCGGGATATATTTGTACTCAGAGATAAAATTTATTAAATATACCGAAATTCTTAAATATAGTAACGAATATAGCGGATTAGCTAACGAATGTATCGAACTATTTATTAGGACACACGATATTAGTTAATTTGACAATTGACAAAAGTACCGACGATCGATACAATATCGATCATCACGACAAGAGAATCTCTTGACGGGACTTTAAAAGCGAGCAGACGTGTCACATTTCGCGATCGGAATGATTGACGTTACATATTATTAATAATATTCGTCGCAAAACCAAATACGCGTGTTATTCATTCGCTCAATCGTTACAACGTGTTAAAAATACCTAAATTTGTCTGAGGATGAGTTTCAGAGAGCCATAGTAAATGGGGACGAGTGGGGACAACGGACAGTTGTGCTATTTTTCCAACACGATTTGGAAAAAATCCCTAAACTAATTTTGTTTCGAAGCCTCAAATTGCAAACAGTTGGAACATCCCGAAAATAACGTTTAATTAATTAATTTAACGATTAACATTAATAATATTAAATTAAAAATATTATATTACATAAATAAACCGACAGCGGTGCGTGGCTTCGGCGATCACCTAAGTCAAGCAACTATGTTGGCGGGCAGTACTTGGATGGGTGACCGCTTAGCCACGCGCTGGCTGGCGCATTCACCGTTGAGCGGGAGGCTTGTTCTTCTGACGCCGTGGTGTTTTCTGTACTTCACACAAGTGCTAAAAAAGTACCATGGATCATTAGGATATGGCCGTCTATACCGACACAGGTTTTCCGCAGTTTTCCTGTGTCCTCGGCAAATGCGGTACAGTGTAGCTAAGCCGGCTGCGGACGCACAGGAAAGGTTAGGTAGCTTAGCTTGGTGCGGGTAGGGTGTGTTAGAGGGGGGTACCGTAAAAACCCAACAGGGTATACGGCGGAACAACGAAAGGGGATCAACCTAACCTATTATATTACATAAATAATAATATAACACGAGGATACAACGACATCTTTGCAGATGCACAGTCTCTACGCCCTTCGAACTTTCAACGATCAACGGTTGTTATCAAGATCATCTCCGGACTTGTGAATAGTCTCAGCCTGTTCATGAACTTTCGCAAAGAAGTACCGTTTAGACCCAGAAGGGTCCACATGGCTTTCCGCACTCAGGCGATAAGAAGTACACTCACGGAGAGATCGTCCCATTATCGATTAGGAAGTGTTGCAAATAGTACTGAGTTCTCGGGTTTTACGTTATGAGTAGTTGAAGCCATGCCGGGATTGTTGTATATATATCTCTCTCGCAGTATTAAAATTATGACTATTATTATTATTATTATTATTAATATTTTTTTCATCATTATTATTATCAACATTTTAATATTAAATTAGTCAATATAATTCTATGATACACTGAACTAAAATGAGAAATCTATAAATCTATTCTTATAAACTGTTAATTTTTTTGTAAAAGGCCTATTCCCGTAAATAAATAAATAAATAAATAAATAATAATGTGTGAGAAAACTCGGTTTAAAAATACTTGACACGAGTTACGCGCGTTCCGAAATTAATTACTGTCGGGGAGATTCGAACCGACAACCTGTGCCTAACCGACCTACCTAACCACCTGACAACTATTATTTTTTTTTTTTTTTCATAAAATGTTTATTTTTTTCGGTTTTAACGGTAATACGTATTTGGTAAAACATATATAACAAATACCTGTCCATCTCGCTAAAAGGAGCTCGCAGCCGGATAACTCGCTATAAATCAATATAAATCTTTAACATGTTAATATAACTCTTTTTAAACTCGAGAGCTCTGTCGTTGTTGCCCCTAACGACTAAGAATGCGGGGAAAAAGATGCTTTGAAAAAAAAACCGAACAACTATGAGTTTTGGCGGCTTACATTAAAAAGAATTAAAAAACTACGAATATTTTTACATATTTACATTTTTACTCAGAGTTGACGTTATCTAAGGGTTCCTACCAGCCGTCGGTTGACATGCTAGCATCGTCTTCTGACTGTGAGTCTCTCACGTTGCGCTAATACTAATTGGTAACTTCTGGTGAGATCTCTAATGACTGCACAATCTTATGATAGCCACCAGTATTTTCGTATGTCCAACCGATGGAAGTCTTTAAAATCTCTTTCTGGGATATCCATCGACTCCAGAAATCTATCACTGTTTTCCGCAAAATCCCTTTCATTAATCGTTATCTTTTTATGCCACAGCAGCATCATCGGGTATTACACATTCTCCTTTTTAGCGCTTGATAATCAAAATTATTTTATGATAACAATATTAGCATCATTTTTAATATCATAGATCACAGGTTCTTTAAAAATTGATGAGCCCAAGAAAAATGTTAAAATGTATTTATTAATAATTAGCAGAAAATTAAAGAGAAACAATGAATCTTTTCCGAAAAATATATGCTGCAACGCAATTATTCTACTGTAAAATGTTCAAGAAACCTTTTTAGACAAGTGAAAAAATGTCGGAAAAAAGGCAAAATTCGATTTTTTCGATTTTTCGAAAAAGGCAAAATGCGATTTTCTCGATTTTTCGAAAAAGGCAAAATCCGATTTTTCCGATTTTTTTTTAAATGGCCGCCATTTTGTCGATATAATTTATAAAAAAAACCTCGATAACACAATAGCGGCCTTCATACTGTTTTATAATCTTTTTTTCAAACGTTTTTTCAGCCAAAATTTACACTCAAAGGAGTGGCCACCACCAGGAGAAATTTATTTAATAAGTCATTGTTTTCATGAGTGCTTGGATTCGACATTAAAAAACATTTGACTGATGAGCGTATTTTATCCATCGAAAAAAACATCGTGAAAATCAGTTATTTTTCGTTAACCATCGATCTTGTAGTCAAAAATCTTAATTCTATATCGATGGGAAAAAAATCCGAAAGCGTCAGGAAATAAACGGGCAATTGCTGGGTTTCGAAAGACAACCGTTGAGCCGCGCGGTAAAATTCTGAGTATTGTAGAGTTCTCACGCACGGATGGCAAAAAATGACGAAACATGTGCAATCCATCACTAGATTTTGAGTTTTTCATAACACAGTCGCTTGATACCTCCCATATGCGACTAGAGAGTGCGAATTATGGAAAAAATTACTATAATTGTTAATACCTCAACGACTTACGGATAGCGAAAATCAAAAGATGCGTTTCGCTAACATCGCCATGTTTAGGTTTGTCTTGAAAGTACCATTCAAATCTGATAATTTTTACAATACTTTTCTGTCTGTGTAATTTCGATCATAAAACACCTCTTACGATCTCATCGGTAATCTTTTAAAATTATTCTGCAGGTATTTTTCATTAACTTAAAGACTTCCAGGACATCGAAAAAAGCTGAAAATCGTTTCCGTGAATGAATTCCAAAAGTATTTCGGATTCGCAAATTTTTGTATTTTGTATTTCACATAATACAAAATTCGTGTTTTATTAATTATTTTTCATATCTGAGAAATCGATTACTGTCGATAGAATCTCTTTAATTTTTCGAAAAAATGTAACGTCGTGATTCACGACGAATATAGGAAATTCCGCTAAGCTGCGATGTGACACGTCCGTGACCTCCGCAGGAATCTATTAACATTGCTTTATCGCGTTCAAAGCCTCGAATGATACGCGCGCAATATAATTTATGATTATTTATCATCACTCATATATACATTAGAGCGCCGTGTAGGATAGTCGAATTGAAGAATCGACAATGACGATAGACCTATATAGCCGATCACCTGCGAATATCGAAATGCTGGTTTTGTTCCCTTTGCTTCATCGAGGCGCGTTGCATTTCAATGCAAATTAATATCGCACGAGGCTATTCACAATCGCGATGATCCGCGTCGCGAAAAAACAATCGCATACAATGTACGCACGATACCCGTTCCAATTGCAAATGAATCGCGATAATGTAGTAGTCGACAATGCCGAGTATATCGATTAAGATTCGCATGGTTAAGATAGAAAGAGATAGATAAGGCGGCGTGATTCGATTCTACTCATCGTCAAGGGTTAAATATAGACAATGACATCGACGCCTATCCGAGAGGCTATACGATTCGATTCGATTCGATTATATTCTCGATGTAACCCTCCGCGCGATTATTACCGATGTCATATCTTTGCTAATACTCGACTCGTTTCGCACCAACGGAAACGACACGCGCGTCCAACATACTTAATACAGGAGATGAGGAATCTTAGCCTCCGACGAGGATCCGATTTCGACTGACGTTTCATTCGATTGTTAGATAAGATGATGAAACGTGATTAGCGCGTAATAACGCGTAACAACACATTCAGTAAACAGTCAACGAAATGTGGACGAAAGGGATCGGAATAAAAAAAAATTTGAATCGACCAAACTATAAAAATCGACATTTTTCAGTTTTTGGCTGTCGCTGCATTGAGAGGTTTAAAAATACCGGTATTTTTATTTCTCGTAAAATTTCCGAATATTCACTGCATTTTTACGTGATTACTACACGTGACGCGTTTTGACGTAACGTTACTCTTTATTATTACGTCTACTTCACTGTGACGGAACTAAATATCAAATGATGTACAATTTTTTGCCGATCAGATAATTCAGGCGAAGATGGCACCCGGAAGTTTATCTTATTTTTACCTCTCGATCCCTGTGTCGTCTAAAAAAAAAACTAATCTCCGCAACGTATACGTGTGGAAATCTATACGTGTTGCCAACCATTTCCAGTGTATTCCTCGCGCATACAGCCGAAAATGTCTGCTGTGTCTCAAATCGTCGAAGTTCTTTAAGATCGTAGGGGCATTCGTATAAACACACACGCGTGTAAAATACACTACGCGGTGTGTCACGCGGCGGCTCAGTGGCACCCCTCTCGCTCTCCATTGAGTAGAAGTGCGCGTGTTTAGCTTCATTCGCAGCCCGCTACCCTCGGGTTTTTCCGTTATAGGTATACGCGTTAGATGCATTCAAACGACTAGTAGACATCCACCCACGACAGGGTCTCGACTTTCGGTACAGTTATATACCCCTCCGCAATGTTTTTAGGTCTGCAGACGTCAACTAAACAAATTTTGTTATCACATTAACCGAGCGCTACGGGGTCTTTCGTACTATATGGAGCGAACGAAACATTTTCCGGAGCAATGATAAAATTTAAAATTTTCATAAAATAATTTTTTTTTTTTTCGAATGTTCGCAATGCTTCCGGAGCAACAATATTTATTATTTTCAACAAGTTAACCTAAAACACTATCGGTTTTCGACATTAAATGTCTCAAATTCGAGGATTTTTATGGAGTTTACTTTCCGAAGCAAAAACGCGTTTATGATTCAAGAATCGTTCGGTGGTTAGTCTTTTACTGCCTCCAATTTAATTCGCACGAGTCCACGAGAAGCGAAATCTGACGCGGGCTTCGAGGGTTTTGTCTCGGCATTATAAAACACCGGACACCGGACTCCGAATCCAATGGCAACAGCGTACCTGGCCGCGAGTTCGTTTGAACTGTTCGAGAGCAATGCGCCAAAAAATTAAAAAAAAATAAAAAAAAATGGCGTCCTCATAAAATAACAAAAAGATTCGTGTTTCGGATCAGTCGAGAGCAATGCGAAAAAAGTTTCGCGCCGATAAAAAAAAAATAAAAAACCAAAAGCATCCCTCGTATTTAATCGAAACGTAATTGTTTCACGTAACAAACAACGATCGATCAATGATGTTAGAGAATGATATGACGGAAGGTAAATATTATCCATGCTGATAAATATTCTGAGGTCTTCCAAGCAATCGTAGTCGTCGATCGATTCGATTAGCGTTCACGACGGTTCGGTCTTTTTAATATATATATTCCGTACGTGTGGGACAAATGCATCGAATTATAAATATGAGTGCCGAGACAACTGAAGTGCCTAATAGAATATTCCCTCAATTGTGTTATGCAAAATAAGATTAATTATCGAAATAAGATCGATTCACATAGTAGCGAATAAAAAGATCGTCACGCAAAATAAAGGTAAATTAATAAAAACTAAAACTCCTCCAGTCCTTCATCAATGAACAAAAAAAAAACGATATTAGTAAAAAAAAAAAGTATCAATACATTCAAAATCCAACTACTATTTTGATTTTTTTTTATTAAACGAATATTATTTTTTACTCCGAAAAGTTTTTCGTAAAGAAAAAAAAATGAACTAAAAAAAAGCGTTTGCCGATCTCACGCGACTGGTGTTGAAGTGTTTAGAAGCCTTAGAGAGTAAAGACGTGAGAGTCAGTGTGAGTGCCTTCGTCGAAATTATAGCCATTACGTCGATAAAGGTGAGAGACCCGAGAAGCACTCGTTTTCGCTGTTTGTTTAACCCCTTCGAGATCTCAAATCGTTATGGAGTGCTTCGTCGTGGTGCTGCAACATCTCGAGTCCCATCAAAGCAAAATAAGAAGGATAAGAATATCCACGCGTATAATAGCCCGATATATATTGTGTACGTATATAGTATATAACGTGGATTACAGTTTTATACAGAGCCGAAAATGGGCGGACTCGCGGGTTAACCCGCGCGTTAACGGGGCGTGACCCGTGGAAACGGTGAGACCACGATTTATGATCGCGAGTTTAAACCGCTCTCATCTGTGTACAGTCGCGCAGCAGTGAACGAACCGAGCGGAGCACCTTTTCTTCCTTTCTTTACCCCTTTTTTCTCATTCTCTTTTTCTTACTCTTCTCCTTCTTCGCTCTGCTCACGTCGTTCTCGCGATATCTTTTATCTTTTTTCTTCTATTTACTTTTATTCATTTCTCACCGCTCGCCGATTTATTATTTCGCTTACGGTCCAACCGGGAATTACAACCACCGGAACTCAAGATACACGATGTGCCGAAAGCTCTCGGTGCGCCGTAAGTACCACTACGGTTCACTTACGTGCGAATTCTTTCGATGTATACATATGTACATTAATCGTGTCGACCAGCAATATCAGAGCGTCTTGCGCGCTTCAGAATAATTTACAGTTCGTAATGGACTAAAAAAATTATTTTTTCGCTTCTCATCCAAATTTTCATATCAAATCGAAAAGAACTTCAAGTTTTTTTTTACACCGCTTTTCATGTATTTTTTGCTTTAAATACAAAACAAGACATTAGAAAGCGATTTTTTTTTTACATTTTACGCGATTATAGCTCTCTTTTTTTTTCAACGAAGAATTTTTTTTTTCTTTCTGGAATCGGAAATTCAGGTCGAAGTTGACGATAATTCAACTCTTTAGCAATCGAGACGGATAGGTATCGCCCGATTGAATAATTGACATCGACGCCTCATTATGATCGTCTAGTGGACGTGAAGCCTTGAAGAGTGTATAAGTACGCGAGTTCAATTTTTTTTCTTCATGTTTTCCTTCTATTTTATTAACCTTCTTGAATTTTTCGAATAATCGCGAAATTTTCACCTAATTTCTAATTTCACTAAATTCCGTTCATTGAATTACATTTTGATACGAAATTATTGCATTTTCTTTTATGCAAATTATTGGCATTCAATTGCCGCGGAGATTTAATAGAGTGTATGCGGCGAAATACGTGACGATGTAATATTAGTTATAGGAGAATAACGTTCATCGGATCCGATTGGACTGGTTGCTTCTACGGTAAACGCAAATCCCAACGATTGGCTGACACGTTTGTACGTTCACTCGGATATGGGACTCATTCCCGCATCGACTTTCGAGACGCCTTCTCGTTAAGCAACCAACCAATAATATAACGAGCGAAAAGAGGCGTAAAGTGATAGTAGCTAACGTGTACTACTGGTATATAATACGGTAGATTAACGGGAGAAACTGTATCGAGTTTTTTTACCATTCGCAAATGTGGCGCCTATTCGCACAAAGTCGCCATTTTTCTTCAACTTTGAAAAATCCTCGATATCTAAATGATGTTTTTTTTTACCATTACGAAAATTTAAAAGTTAAAAAATTTTCGAAAAATTTTCGATTTTTTTTTTAATTAATTTTTTTTTTCGGAATTTTATTTTCCGTTTCAAGTGTCGCAGTAAAAATGATTAAAAAATCGCTGTGTGAGATTACTGTTCGAATGGGAAGTCGGTCAGTGGGACATTTATCTCGATACAGTAGGTAACTGGTATTGCGATTTATAATAACGATAATCGAAAAATTAGAAATTGATAATCGATCGAATGCAAATTACAATGGCTACTTTAACCACCTGGAAAGATCGAAAACATTTACTCGGGAAAATCGTCGTCATCAACACTATGAATTTTTTAAATCATTGCAAATGCGTGACGTTTATCACTGACGATATTCGACGATTTTATATTTTCTACGTATATATATTGGAGTAACGTATGATTTGTTTTCGATCTATAAGATTTTTAACGTACGATGATAACAAAATTGACGGTCAAAGGGTCAAACTGTTGTTGAGATACACTAAGTTTTAAATACCAAATGAATGGCGCTACTCACCGGTCCGATTGCAGATATGGCTGCTAAGATTCCAGGAGATCGCGATGCAGTAAACACTCAACAAAAAACAAGAAAACGGAACTCGAAAAACTCGTTACTAATGATCGCGACTCGGCACGTCGGTAGTCTTGCAAACTCCGAATATCCGTAACGTTAAAAAAAAAAAAATTCCAATGGTTGAACACAATCGTCGAACAACGTCGATTCGTGAATGGAACGTTCTCGCGCACCACACAAGTATACTCCGTAAATATAACGACCAATCTATTCACGTTCGATGACACTGTACTGTCGGCACTTCGGCAATAAAACGATCGCCACGAAAATAAGAAAAAAAAAGATATGGTAGTAGTTTTCTCGTCACATCTCACTACACCGACGTTAAAAATGGTGAGATAAAAAATTATCAATCGAACAGAAATGCGACAGTCTCTTATTTTTATTTATTTTTGTTTATATTGCGATGTTTTTTTCTTTTTTTTTTTTTTTTCGACTTATCTCTGCAGATTTTTTAGTTCCATCGTAGCGTCGAAGAAAAATACGAGTTTCAAGTTTCCGGGATCGCGGGATCCTAACGCGGTGAGACACTAATTCGTTTCCAGATACTTTTAGTGTGAAAACTGTCGGAGAAACCGAAGAATGGATAAGCCGATACGAACGTTCGGTCTGTTCGGCGGTTAACGATCTGACGCTTCTGCTTTTGCTTGGTGCAGTAGCGGCTCTACGAACTGTGGTTAAAGAACGTGGGACGTGCAGCAGATTATCCGTAAGTGTAAACGTGTAACTGCGAGAGGGGCCCTCTTCACAGTTTCTCGCTTATGCTGCTTCACCGAGCCTCGAGACGCATAATTTGAGCGCATAACTGCCCAACGATCTTAGTTACCTCGGCCGATGCATCAACGAACGAACCTACCGTAAGATCGCGAAGCGCCGCTTACTTCCTTCCGATTTTCATTTTTTTTTTCTTCCAATTTTCCAATTTCGTCAATTTTTTCTTATGGCACAATGCGATCACGTCGTAGTTTCGATATTTTAATAATTTTACAAAGTTTTTCGTAATTATTCGATGTTTTACGCGATGAAATACTTTATATTACACGTTTTTTCCCGTTATCGTCGTGTAATTCCCGATATGTAACGACGCGCGATAATACGAGGCTTCGTCATCTTTTTCGTTTTTTTTTTTTATTCGGCTGTAGTTTACACCAATCGCGTGAGTAAAGCAAAGGTTCACGGAAAAGTTGAATGGTAACAGTATTAATCGAAAAATCAGTTACTGCGATGTTATTATCACGAGAATAAGGTATCGCGGCGAACGACGAAAAAATTCGTGTGGCATTAATGATACAATATCAACACTTTGATACCCGAATGATTGAATGGTCCCCACTGCACAGCTTTATACTTTTTTTTTCACGTCACCATAATAAATTGTTTATTATTCCATTCGAGAGGTCGTGTCGCATCAACATATGTTGTCAAAAACTCGCGAACGTGGAGAGTTTTTTTATCCGATTTAAATCTCGTAACACGATAAAAAAAACGTCGGCAACTCAGTCCCTTTTTTTAACTATTTTGTTATTATTGTTTCTCACTTTCGAACAAAAATAATCACCGAAACGCGGATTATAAAAACTTTCCTTCGAAACACAAAAAAATAACTGTTTCGTAAATATGTAAGAGCACCCGGTGAGTGCTCGTTACGCGGTCGTACGGCGCTGCGTATTTCCAGTGAAAAAAAAAATCGATGTCGATCTTCCAAACGCGTCGAACTCGTCTTCTTCTTATCTTTCCTCGTCACTGAATTTTTACAGCTGGCACACCGAAGTGACAAACATCGAGTGTCAAAAGAACAAAAAAAAGGAATTCAACGCATGTGCGTTACCAGTTGTTTCACGAGGCGCGTGCAATATAATAGATTACCATTGACGATATTTGATTCTTCATCGCGACTAATTTATTTCAAGTTTACGAAAAAAATTAATCGTCCGTTGACCCCGACGTGAAGAATATGATTTTTTTTTTTCGTTGACGCCGATCGACGAGCGGAACGATCTTTTCGCGACACGTCCCGATAACCGCGCCGGAAACGCAACTGCCGTAAGACACGAGCAACTCGATCGCAGGGGTTGCGCGCGTCGAGGGTGCGCGCGATTCGTTTGTCGCGGGGTCTCGTAAAAGGTCGTTCGGTACCGTTGACTTTTTGAACGGTAATGCGCAACGACGACGACGGCGACGTTCGCTTCGGGGTACGACGACGTTCTGGTTGACTCGGTGAGATGTTGCGGACCGCAGTGAGCGACGCATGGCCATACGAGACACCGAGAGGGCCGAAGACTGCTGAGCGGTGAGCGAAGCAGAGTCGAGCGAGGCAGCAGCAGCCACAGAGCGTTAGAGCTCGCGGTGCCGGGGAGCACCAACGCGCCGCCGGTGTTACCACCACGTTGAACCCTAAATCCTGCATAACACACGCCCCCACTCTCGAACGAGCGATGGCAGACGATGTCAGACCAATCTCCGGCCACGCGAACTGTCTGGGACTACTCCTTGCTTTGGACCATACAAAGGTAAACCAGCAACATCGACCATCGACTCGCCGCGATGTATAACCTATACATATATCTAACCTCACACACTACCTATTCCACCTCTTTTACACTTCTTTCCGCGTAGAAACGCGTGATAACCACAAAGCGCCACCGTCACTGACGATCTCTCGCGAATAATCGGTCGTTACTCGACATCCGAAGTCCTTTTTTTTTCCCACGTACATCACACTTCACTCTGACTGTATCGATTCACAATTAACTACGGCGCACAGCCCGGCTATTTCTTCGATGTTTAATCGATGATTAATGTTTTCACGTTCTTTGTGTCTGTCGAACGTATCTTTCGAAAATTTTCATTTTCGTCACGGATTAATAATAATGAAGAATTGACACTTTTTTTCTCGAAGTTTTTGAATATTTTTTTTTTGTATATCGGCTTTATTCATAGAAATCGCGAAAACGCGATGTTTTTTTTATTTTTTTTCGTAAAGTCACTTTTATTAGTATTTTTTTTTATTGTCGTCTCGGAAGTCGCGGGGAAAGTTTATTTTTATCACGAGGACGAAATTTCTGGAGTACAAATGATCGATCGATGACCTTCGAAGTACTTTCGATAGTTTTCTTATCTTCGATGATTGTGGACACTGCGAAGCGAAACGTTTATCGCTGTTGGGTTTCTATGCAGAGTTCCGCTGACGAGATGAGTTCGACGAGTCCTCGCGAGAGCTTGAGAGTCCGGGATGCACCTGGTCCCGTGTAGATACACTGCACAAGGTATCATCCTCTCTGCATAAAACGCGTCCCCACTCTGTATACACGTCTACCCCGCGCGTCAGACCAATCTCCGCCACGCGAACTCCGTCTTTCTTAAGCTACTTATTTCCACGCGGCGGCGAACCTCTCAGGCTTTCCTACCCACGGCAGTGCACACGCATCATCGGCCGCCAAAGACTCTCGGCATACTACTACCACCGGGATACTTTGCCGCTTTCCTGCTTTCGATTTGCGCCGAGAGCGCTGCACGATATATCCGCACGCTTCCACACGACAAGATTGCGCGAATTCCTGAAATTCAAGGGAAACCTCTTAAAAGATACCTATAACGCGCAAAGTCCTCGCCATACCCGATATAAAACTACTCAACTCATTACGAGAATACGTATTTTTCGCTTGTAAAAAAAATTCAAATAAATTAATTTCGATCTTAATTTTCGTATCAACTTTTTCGTCATCTAGAAATAGATTTTTTGTAAGATGCATCAATAATACAAATAATAGTAATAAATAATGAAATGCACAAAAATTGGAAAAATCAATGATTTGAATAAAAAAAAATTCGATTAATTTTTTTTTTTCTTCGAAATATTAACTTTTTTCCGAGAGAGAGAGAGAAATAAAAACAAAGCAATGCAATACTAAACGAAAGTTCGAGCAATGCGCTCAAACCGGAAATACGATATTTTATTGCTTTACTTCACGCGATCGAGTGTGAACCATCGATCGAATACGAGACCGTTGACCACGTCGGTGTACGTATCAATCGCCGGATGTTGCACGAGCAATCGATCCTCAACCGGCGCTCCGTTTAACGCGAACGTAACGCGACTCTATCGAACTGTTAATATAATCATTGTAATCATCGTTATGACGCCGCGCATCGAGACTACCGACAATGATTGACTCTCCGGTGCGAGTGAACTTTGATACTAAGTATCGATCGCAGAACCGTTACCAATGTAACGCTAATATGTAAACCTTTCTAAATCCGCGTACGCACTGTTAATCAATTTTTTTCATAAACGGGTTCCCGTAAACAGGAGTTCAAGTAATCAATTCAACATCGTGCGAAACCCGATCGATTCTCGCGGGTAAATTCATTTCTTCGAACAATAAACAACAATTTTACAAACGAACAATTTTTTGTAAACAATTCGATTAAAATGGTTCATTTTTTTTTTTTATAAACGAAATTTTTGAAAACTCTTAAATTAAAAAAATATTTTGTATCTTTTTTTTCTGCACTGAATTTGATTGGAAAAAAGGTTACAATTTCCTGCAATATATGTTATCAATCAAAAACTTAATTTTCCGTCTCGACAAATCTCTATAAACACAAAGCGCCGATGTGTGGACGATGCGCACAGTGAACTAAGAAACGACAAAAGGTAATACCCATCGCAATATCAATAATATCGTTTCACGGGATATCGAAAGCGTGTATGGAGTTCTTCCTTTGGAGTTCGTATATACTATAGCCGCACGCGATGGATCGTGGTAAACCGGGAATACTGAGTACTTTTATATTCTTTCCTTCGTATACGCATCCCCCCCCCCCCCCCCCCCCCACCGTCATTCTTCGTGTACGTAAACCCCCGTAGAACATGCGGAATAAGCATCGATGTGTCCCGCCAGTGTCTAGAGTTCGCAATAAAAATGAAAAAAAAAAAAAAATCACGAATAACATTCACGCATTCGTGTGTATCACCGAGTGCATCGAGAGTCTCGCGATTTTTATTAATTACCGTCGGATGTGCCTCTTTCGCGGGGATAAGAGTTATATATAACACACTGCACGAAGCAGGTGGACCCGGTCTCGCGTGCTGATGTAAATTAACACGTCGAACGATCGGCGCGATGCGTGTTCACCATAATACGAAATATACGCGGAATGTACCAACATAACCTAATACTCCGAACTGTATACGCGTTTGCGTATTTTATACACGTTCGATCAAATCGTATTCAGTTTTATGCGCGAAAAGTGTGTTGCATGTTCGGAAATTAAGAACTCACCTACCGAAGAAATATTCATATATCGAATCCTGAGAAAAATAACGGCGTAAATCCACGTAATTTACCGTGTAAAACGATCCGCCGGATACGCCCGTTTACACCGTAAACCTATATGTATGTAGATATTGAATATTTTTACTCATAAATCGACGGCTGGAAAACAGAAAGGCGTATTTCCCCGACATGTAAAACATCGATTTTCGTGTTAAATTGGATATGCACCTTTCTGTTTCCAAGAAACCCACGTAATTATATTAAGAACGAAAGTGTAAAAAGCAATAAAAATGAAATAGCAATATATATCGAGAGATTCTTGTGGTATGTTATCGATGGTAAACCGTCGTCGTCATTACGCGACTCACGCATTAAACTTTAACTTAGCAGAACGGTAAATGAAAATAAAATTTTTGCAAACTCGCAATTATTGCCGTACGGTTGACGCAATATTTTTTTATTTTTCAAATTACAACTTTAACCCCTAAAAAACTGTTGAAACTGACGTCGTTCTCCAGGAGATCGACGAATTGAATGGAGAATTCTGTCAAACGCTCTAAAATGCGACGCGCGACACGTTGTCTTCCAATAACCTCCGCATACTACGCGGAACGTTACCGCCCTCCTCGTTATATCCGCATTTTGCTTCTCCTTTTACTTTATTCTCCGTTGCGCTTTGTTATATTCTCCTATTTTTCTTCTTCTTCTCTCATCCGCGTTTTTCATCATCGTGTCCCCTCTTTTTGCCACACCGTTTTTTCGTGGATAATAATCTCGGCAAATAGCGAGATCCGCGGAACCCTTTAGTCCCATCAGGCGAAGAGGTGAGAGAATCTTGTGGCTGCTGCCGCTCGTGAACGTAATGCCCTAAAATTAAACAGCACGCGGCGCCGCGGGCCCTTTTCTCATTTTTTTTTCTTTTTTTCTTTTCTACTTGTTCTTTCTTTTCGTCTCATTCACTTATACCCACCTATAATGTATACATTGCTATACATACCCCAACCTATGATACGAGATATATATATATCGTATACATATATGATATATAGGGCGATATTTTTATAAATGTATATGTATAACGCTTCTCGAGAGTTACCAAGCAAACGACACTGACTGGGCGTGAATATGCGCGGCCCCCATGTTCTCGCTGGCGCGCGAACGTAATTGGAATTTGTCCACTATATTGCTGCGACCGATTATATCTCCGTTCGAGAGCGGAGATAGAGAGAATCGTGAACGAGTGCAAAAGGGCCGTGGATACCGAGAGACAGCCGCGGCGAGACCGCTCTCTCGCGAGAGGTGGTCAGAACGATTTATTGACGATCGAAAGACATCAGAGCGCGATTACCAAGTATCGAGGGGTGGGGAGGGAGGGGGGGTAAGAGAAATACTTCTACCGCGAATACATGTTACATCGACTCTTGCGGCCCCTCAATTGCCAGCTGTAACTTCGCGAATAACAAATACGATTTTATTCATCGCACGCAACATTTCTCGATGTAACGCTATTTTCATTGCGTGGAAGAATTTACTCTTAACATTTTTTTTTTTTTTTTTCGGTAAAGATATTCGTGACTTCTTCGGACGATTCGAATTTTATGGGAAAATAGAAAAAATATAGTGGGCAAATAAAAAAATAAAAAACAATTAAAGCAAAATTATCGGTCAATGTTTTTACGAAACTTCTTAATAATAATACTCGAATTTTTTTCGAATTCTAATTTTGGAAAATTATTTGTTATTTTTTCGGATCATTGGATTTTTTTCCAACGTATGGGGATTTTTTTATATTATCCGCATTTTTTCCGCATATATATTTAAATTAAGCTGCACCCCTACTTAATCCACGACTCAAGTCATAAAAACCGATTTTTACGTGAGTCACAATAGTTTCATAATAATTGATGATTTAATGGTTTTACTTTCTATATTCGCGTTTATTTAATTGAATTACGAACTTCGCAATTGTGTACTTCTCTTGTCTTTCGTTTCCCGATTGTTCCGTAGGCGACACGAGAATTCCTCGCAGGTTGATTATGAAATAATTCATCCCACGTTCGAGTATATATAATATTAATAGCGACTCGTCTCTGCAGCTCTCGAATGCGTTTGGAGAAATAAGAGACGAGAAAAAGATAAGGGGATCAAATTCGGTGGCGTCAGTGTTAAGAATCACTACAGTTTCGACGAGCATTTTGTTTCGTCTCGCTGGCGTCCGATCGCTAACAACCTCTCGGGACTCTCTCGAGATTCTCTCTTGCGTACAAAATGTTTTCATTTCAAAATAACAGACGGCAACATGTCCTTCCCTATGATATATGCGAACGATAGAACGATATGACACTACGATTTTCCTGCGCAACTCCGGACTCGATACTGCGCATCGTACTAACGTTTACACTGTCTTCATCGGTGTATATTTCGCGAGACATTGACTAATAATACGAAGACTCGAAAACGATGATGCTACGGATCAATGATTCCGGAAATGTTTGTAGTAACGAGTTATTGAGATACAACGTTTAAAGTTATATCGATGTAGTCAAGGTACGCGAGTGGAGAAGTCTATCGAAGTAGAGATTAATCCAATGGTACACAGAAGAGGTACGATAGTACGGTGTCTCTGACCGCGACAAGATTAACAAGAGCAACAACACCGGTGCAGAGAGTAATATATATATATATGTATATCGGAATTGCCAATATCGTTCGTCACGACCGATCGATTACTCGGCAATCAAATGCTATATGATATCATAACGATCCTAAGAAAGGAATCGATATGAACAGAATCGAAGGTGTCCGCACGTAAATTTACTGTCGGCTCCGATCGTAATAGTTAAATGCTTTATATATGCTTCGATATATATTTAAAAAAAAATATATATGTATATGTATATATTTCACACAGTCACGATAAATTCGTGACCGATATATCATACATAATAGGCACAGTAAAACCCTACGGTCGAGAGATCCGGGAAATTCTGACTCAACGAGTCTGCGAGTGTATCGCGAGAGTGGCATTCCTTCTCACGCATTTCTCTTGACGCGCTTTAGAAATAATCAAATATTTACATTATAACGCGGAACACGAGCGATAGAGGAGACGTTCGTCGATGTGTTCGGGGAGACTTGCGCTCTCGCGAGTTACAGACGCCAACTTCTTCTCGAGTTCGAGATATACTCGTAAGTGTGAAAGATTCAATAGGCGGTTTTTTTTTCTTCTTTGTAAGGAGTAAATAATTTATAAAATGATTACATATATTCATCTTGTCTGATAAATGGATTCAGAAAGGATGGATTCTCAATGTCCGGTTATTTATGGAAAAAAAAATTGCCCTATAAATTTGTATTCGAATTATCATATAACTCGATCTGTATTATCACGTGATTTAACCAGACGAAAAAAATGATATTATTTAAATATATTAAATAATTATGATGTTAATTAATATCAGTAATTCGATATTATTTCTATGAGTATTGATTTTTTCCGGTTTTTACCATTTGAATAATAATAATTAATGATTATATATAAATTAAGGTGAAGAATATATCGATTTTTTGGTTTATTAAAAAATCAATTGATTTTCCTCAATGAAACTCCGGAGGTCTATGACACGTATCAACTTGATATCCTTGTTATACCCGTGCATATAGATTTGTTTGAAAATAACACCGGACAGATCGGTATCGTCGGGTGTGGTGGATATTCACACCTCGAGCCTTTGAGATAGGATCACCGCGCGTGTTCCGACGCGGCTTCTTCGACGCACCACACGGACGCGCGGACTCTTTTTGCATTAAACACGGTTCAGCCATTGTTAAACGGACCATGATCGACGATCGTGCGACGAAAGACAAGTAAAAACACACACATTGCAAGTCGCAAACTAGGTGTATATAATCTCGGAATTTCAGTTCCATTTACGAGAAAAAGTTATTCGAGAAAACGGCGACCGTTAAGATAGTTATGTCGCTTCGCGTTCATTTCGCATAAGTTCGAGAAAAATGAGAGAAAATTGAAAATATTTATTGATTATCTAAAAACTTGAAAGAAAAATTACGCACATTAAAGGTACCGAAAAGATTAATTTTACATAATAATAATTCCAAAATGTTATTATCAAATTGATGGAAAAATAAATTGGTCAACAAATTACCCGGGTATCCAACTTTTTTTTTAATCGAAAAGATTCGTTAATTTTTCCGAATACGTATGAATTTTTTCAGAATTTTCAATGTACATAGGAATTTGGGTGTTTTTCACACATATTTTCTATACTAAAAAAAAATTCAAAGTAATTTGAAAAATCAGAAAAAATGCATACGTATTCAGAAAAATGAACGAATCATTTTCATTTAAGAAAAAGTTGTTTTCCCGGGAAATTTGTTGACCATTTCATTTTTCATCAATTTGTTAATAACATTTTGGAATTATTATTATAGAAAATTACTCTTTTCAGTACCTTTAACTTTTCTCTCGAACTTTTGCGAAGTGAACGCGAAGCAACATAACTACCTTAACTGCCCATCGAGCTGTGAAACTATTTTCGTCATTTTTTAAATACGCTAAATTTTTTGATTAAAAAAAAAAGGTTTTTTTTCGATAATCGTAATCTTTTGTCGTATGGGGTGGAATATGAATGCGTCTGAAAAAAAAAGTTAAACATTTTTTTTTTCCAGAAAAAATGTATACGTAAGAAAAGTTCGATAGGATTTTTCATTTTACATTTTTCAAAAACCCGAATTCCATCGAATAGAATTTGAAAAATGTAAAACTTTCGGCGCTTCTAAGAATTGCTCTACTCGCTATCTGCCATTCTTAACAATGGAGTGAAATTGTATGCCTACAATATAAGCCGAAGGGATTTTTATGGGAGGTCCTTGATAGACGTTGGAACTTAATCACGCAATCTAACTCGCCGTTTCGAAGATGCGACTCAATCTACCCGTTCGCTTTGGACAGGAAACGCTGCAGCAAAAGGGTCCAAAAGAGTAAAGAAGCTGTGCGATGCCCGTCGGGGACGGAGGCTCGCCGGGGTTCGCATAATCGTCTCGACGACGTTCGCGAAAGTATCCAAAGAAGAAGATGAAGAAGAAGTTTCGCGCAAAGTTATACTCGGGCGTCGCTGTTCGCGGAAGAAAGAAAGAAGATGTTTCGTTTTCTTGTTGGCCTTGTAATTCACGATTCGAGGAGTGGTCAAGGGGGCTGCCGGATGCCGAGACAGCGGCAACGGGGGAGTCCGCCGTGAGAAAGAGAAGAGCCGAGAGCGCGAGAAAACGATGAGGAAAGGAAGAAGTTTAGGTGGGCGCCGAGAGAGACTCTGCGTCGTGGTGCTCGCCACACGACTCGACGTGATACACATTTTTACGGGGGGAGAGAAGAGTGTAAATCTCGGTAGTGCACTCGCGTGAGTGTTCCGGACACACCGAGGCAAAGAGAGAGATTGCAACAAAAATTCAACTGAGGCACGAAAGAAAAAAAAAGTTTGCTATACCACTATGAATACAGAAACGGATTTGCTCCTCGCGCGACGACCGAAACCAATTGCCTAATGATGCTGATTTATCGAGGAACACGCGAAGGTTCCGGTTGTGCTACGGTCATTAATAAAATGCGCCGGTACCGTAGAGAGATGCCGGTAGCCGAACTCTATACGCGATACAAACTGTGAATGAAAAAAACTAATTGGTACGAGTCGAATAGTTTTGGTCGTTTTTTTTTATTTAACGTAAAGAAGTCTTTGTATAAATAAAGAATACTCAACGTCGAGGCGTTTTAAGTTTCTTTCGGCTTGAGAAAGAAATACACGTTTGACGGACACAAGAGAGCAAATTTCCATATAATGTAACGCGTCTCGCATAAATTTACACTCGAACGAGAGAAACAGACGAACACACGAATGTTTAGTGCGTGGAATTAAAATTGAGTAAATTCTCACGGATCGTGAAACGTTACGTATCGTAGCTATCGGTGGGTTTGGTGACTTCAATTATCGAAGTTGGTGAACGCCTACGATTATGTATTTATTTCTATTTGTTAACTTCTGGGGTTACAAAATTGTTTGGTTCGTCATCGGCGAGAAAATTTTTTTCGATAATTTTGATACGAGAAATTACAAACATTTAATACAGCGATTTTTTTGTGATTTAATGATCATTTATATCGCTTAAGGTTATGTCGCTTCGCGTTAATTTCTCATAAGTTCGAGAAAAATGAGAGAAAATTGCAAATATTTCTCGATGGTATAAAAATTTGAAAAAATTTATACATACTAAAGGTACTGAAAATATTAATTTTCCATAATAATAATTCCAAAATGTTATTAACAAATTGATGAAAACATTAATTGGTCAACAATTTTTCCGGAAAAGCAATTTTTTTTATAAAAATTATTCGTTCATTTTTCTGAATACATTTGAATTTTTTCAGAATTTTCAATTTACTTTTAATTTTTTTTATATATTGAAAAAATTTGTGAAATTAACAAAATTCAAAGTAAATTAAAAAATCGGAAAAAATAACCCCTTGCGATGTACCAAAGATTTGTCATCGGGGATCGCGCTTATAAGTATCTATTTGTCGGGTTTTCGACCGTTCCAAAAGATGCAAGGCGATAGCCCGAGCCAATTCGCGCGGCCCACACACAAACGAAATTTCGAATTCGCGAAATTCTCGAAAAAGCGAGAGAACCACAAAGAAAAAACAATTACGAAAATATATATGCCGATAAGATCAGTATTTCCCATTTTAAATTCAGCGTGTCCTCGGATACATAACCATTCGTAAAATTTCGCGTAGAGGTATATTATTTATGTTACGCGGATGGGCACTCGAAGAGATTTGAGTGTAATATTTAACAGCCAAGTGTTTAGCGTAGGACAACGTGGCGCCAACGGATTCGTAGCGAGAAGTCACATCGGAGAACATCTTACGGTTATGTATGCGCACATTCAGTATACACCCCAGAAGAACAAGAAGATCGCAAATGAAACTACGAGCAGAACGTCGTTCCGAACAACTGCAAATGGCGTCTGACCTCACCGTCGTTTCGCTTCCATAAATGAAACTTTATATAGCCTTCGCACGAAGCTCTGTATATACGCCTGAGAAAACGCCGCGCCGGAAATAAAAATACGTAATATCCAACCCATTCGAATGCTAATTTCGGAACACGATAGTAATGCATCATTAACCTTGCGAAAGTACAACGAACTTTTTACCAAAAAACAAGTTGCATTTCTTGAATTTTTTGTCATAACATTAAAGTAAATGAGTTCCACGAATTTCTCACTGTAGAATGAAATATCGATGCAAAGAGAGCGAGTTATGATATGGTGAATTAGTACGAAGTGCAAACGTAGAAACCTCGAAGTGCGACCAACAACCTCCGGGGCCGTTCGGATCATCTCGTTTTTTTTTTTTTTAACTGGTATCATTACCGTTGTATGACGATGAAATACCGTAATATCAGCAAATAACAAAAATGGCGGTATTTTTAAATTACTATATTGAAAAAAAAAAAAATCAGTAGTAAAGCTTCGCGATACATGCTACAGGCATTGGCTCGTCTCCCGCGGCATACATAAATATAATAGAACGTTATTGTACGGTATTAAAAGTCCGAACTACCGGAGGAGCCCGTAACACCATTCGTCGTATTTACTTTCGAGGCACGAGCATAAATTAGCAATACGTGAGACGTGTGCAATGCGAATAACTCGTCGGCGTAGAATGCGACAGCAACGGTAACTAACCGATTGAACCGCAGATTAGAGATATTAGGGATGTGAGCGGCACGTTCGTTGTTATTATTCGTTCACTCGAGTCTCTCGCGTGTCCTCTCGATGAAGTACCACCACTTTCGCATCATCGTCGTTTTGTTGTGCCGAGTCGTTGAACGAACTCTCATCTCGTCACGGTACCCGAACGATGCAAGATGATGACTCTCGGCACTCCGACAGATTTTCTGGTGTATTTCTAGAATGCTTAATACCTATATATACATCGTATATATATTATTCTCGTCCACACGATAGCCATGGTATATGTTCGCCATGTCCGAGAATACACCGATAAATAAACCTTTTAATATTTTATTCATGGCACACAGCATCGTCTATCGGATTCACGTGCGACGGAATGAGAGGCCTCTGCTGTCTGACCCATCGGGACGAACAGCTTTTGCTTGTCTCCGTCTGGCTGCTCCTCGAGTCTTACCTTTTCGATGAGTCTCTTCGTTATTCGCCTCGTCGAGCGAACGTTTTAAAAAGCGAACAACGCGGGTTTCGACATGACACGTTTGATTGCCACCTGTCGAAGATATGGCGTGGCTATTGCACTTTCGGCGAAGATATGTCGCGCTACTCCATATTTATTTCTTTGGCTACTTGCGGAGGCGCAATGCCCTTAATTTCAGTTATCGGTTGTTTTGTATATAATTAATGATCATTTTAATTTTTAGAGTTAAATACGTCAATAACTTAAGGTAGTTGGGTCGCTTCGCGTTCATTTCGCATAAGTTCGAGAAAAATTATGGCAACTTGGAAATACTTCTCGATGGAATAAAAGTCTAAAAAAATGCATGCATAGTAAAGGTACTGAAAAGATTAATTTTCCATAATAATAATTCCAGATGTTATTAACGAATTGCTGTAAAAGTGAATTGATCAACAAATTTTCCGGAAACCCCATTTTTTTTAATGAAAATGATTCGTTCATTTTTCTGGAAACATATGCATTTTTTCAGATTTTTCAATTCGCGAAGAATGTTTTTTTTATACGGAAAAAATGTGTGAAAAAAACACAAAATTCAAAATAAATTGAAAAATCTGAAAAAATTCATACGTATTCAGAAAAATGAACGAATTATGCTTATAAAAAAGTTGGTTTCCTATGGAATTTGTTGACCAATTCATTTTTTCAACAATATTATTTCATTTTTTTTTTTCTAATGGTGTCCTTCAGAATTTTCATAATCCCTTCAGAATTCTCATAAATCTATAACTATTTTACCGGTGGTCCATCACCGGTGCAACAAACATGGCGAATGATATCGATCATCTCTGCTAAAGATGAACCATTTCTCCGACTGTCAACCTTAATTAGCACATCCCCAGCGGACATCGAGAATCATGAAACTCGCAGTCCAGTCGGTACAATGGCAATCGTAGATGAATAGTAAAGACGCAAAAACTCGAATAGGTGAATTCAATCAACTAATTTTATCTATTAATATCATCGAATTAACCTGAGCCTTTTTCAAGTCATTATTAACTCAGTCGCAGTAGTTATTTTTCGTACCGGATATATTAATCGTTTTGATGATCAGTTGGGTTTATCAAAAAAAATTAGTATCGCTTGGAATTATTAATATTAATATTATTTAAAAAAAGGTGCGAAGAGTATATTTATGGAATCGGGTTATCCGCAAGAGAATTCCGGATTAATTAATTGCCTTTTCATACGCGGTATAGGCGAGAAGTAGTAGCGCTGAAGTCGAACGTGCCGAAGCAGAAGTTTACTCAATTTCATGTTGCGCTCTAGCTGACTAAAACTTCGAAAGCCGCCTTCGGGTCATAAAGTTTAAAGCTCCATGCCGCATTAATATATCATCGAAGACGCGAAACGTTTTTCAGCTACGAGAGTGCGCGTCGCAAGCGGACATAAGAGACATCGTAAAAAAACTCTATGAGTGTTCATATGTATGTAATAACATACGGTAAGAAAGAAAGCAACGGCTTTAACGTCCAAAACGCGCAACCGACTCGCCGACGAAACGTCTGTATTATGTGTTTCTACGGGTCAGAAATGCACAAAACGTGCCTCATTGTTCACAGGAGAATAAACGTACCCACCAATTCAGAGAACGGAGTGTCACGGAAATTCTAAAAAGACAAAACTATTGTTATAGGGTCTCATAAATTGTTAACGCTTTTATTCGCTATCTTGGCAATGATTTTTCTCACGTGATCGACGACCAGGCTGTGAATTATATATACCATTTAAAAAACAGTATATTATGTTACAAGGGAGGAAAGTGCGTCTTTTGACCGAGTATGAAGGTTGATGCCCGAGCGAAACGAGTGCAGAAATTCACACGATGTGAAAAGACATTTCTTCCCGAGTGGCATATACTATTTTTTCCACGACTATGCTAAAATTGACAATTTTTTTATGCGCGCAACGTTAGTAGGAAAACGCGATTTGTTTCTATTTTTTCCCGTTCAGAGTTCTTTTTTGCCCGCGAAAATCACTTTTTTACCCGCCAACTTTCCTTTTATGCCTGCAAATTCATTTTTTCCCCTCTGGTAGAAAATTGGCAACTTTCCACCCGCGTTGCAGGCATGGAATATAGTAATTTTAGTGTAGTAAAAAAAAATGTATTTTTTGTAACTCGTGCATGGAAAGCGGCGCATTTCATAGCCGTTTTGCAGGCCGAAAATGGCTTTTTTACCCGACTACGATAAAAAGACCATATTCCATCCCTGCAACGCGGGTGGAAAGTAGTCAATTCTCGACCGGCGGGCAGAAAAGTAAATTTGCGGGCAAAAAAGTAAATTTAGCGGGCAAAAAAGTGAATTAGCGGGCAAAAAAGTAAATTTAGCGGGCAAAAAAGTAAATTAGCGGGCAAAAAAGTAAATTTTTTTGGCAGTCTCTTTTTGGCAGAACACCCCACCGTGGCTTCGCCGCCGGACGCACTTCTGAATTGGCTGTTCGCGACGTTATAATTATTTTATTGTTATGCCTTTTTTCACTACACCTATATTGTGGTGTTGTACCGTTGCAGGCATAAAAATATGGTTTTTTTATCGTAGTCGGGAAAAAAATAGTATATGCTACACGGAAGGAGCGGATTTTTACCTCGTGCTCGTGCTGCCCTCGCTTTGCTCGGGCAGCAAACCTCGCACTCGTCAAAAATCACGCACTTTCCTCCCTAGTAGCATAATGTACTATTTCCGTAGTAGTATCGTAAGTAAGGTTTACGCATGCGCATTGTCTTACTTTACGTCTCTACGGTAAAAAAATTTACCTTTTTGTCCACTAGGTAAGTTTTCTGCTCTTGGAACTGAAAATTATAACCACACTTTTCACTATCCGTTCCTCAAAACTGTTATAAAATGCGTCAGTTTACCTGCACTCGTTACAAAAAGTATAGTGTGCAACCCGAGCCGAAAGTTGGCGATTGCAACGAGTGTACACACAATCTACTATTTTATTAGTTGTGATAAATGAATGAAGAAAAAAAAATCTTCAGAAGAAAAAGAAATCGATTTCGATCTAATTGCCGCCCTATTAATTTTGCGCACCATTTTCTACGCTAATTCACAACAATTGGTAAGCATTTCTCTTGAAATGATTATTTTTGGTGCATCAACAAGGGGATAAAAGTGACGCGACGAGATGTCAAGAGCTCGAGAGGACGATCACGTGAGATCTTGAGAGTTAATGCAAATTAAGGGAAACTCCGTATGAATGCCATCGTCTCGCGGTACTACAGACTGCAAATGCGACACGAAAGGCGCTTCGTGACTCTTGGGGCTGTCGAGGATAAACAGCGGAAGGACGAGAGAGAAGTTCAAGAATTGTAGTACCGGTCCCTCTCATCCTCATTGCTAGTACCATTCCGCTGGATAACCGCTTCGCGATGATTGGACAGAGGCGCGTGAAAAGTGTCACGATGCGTCTCGGTCGGGATGCGTTGCGGACTTTTCTACGCGCGTTTTACCTCATTGCCGTCGTGGTACTACGGTTTAAGCGCGTGTGTCGAGCGCGAGGTTCCGAGGCAACACGAAGAATCGTCACGCGTATATGTGGTGCCTGAGTTCTCTCGACTTGGAAATGTGATTGAGGACCTCTCGAGATGAGTTGTACGAAGTACGCGGTGTTCCGCACCTTCACGAACGGCGTGCGAACGCTTTTCTACGGTATATCTTTTTTTTCACAACGGTGTACGCACAACTCGAGACCGCGTAGAATATACTTACTATCAAATGTAGCTTACCGCTTGATACGCTGGGATGGGTACATAACCGCCCCGTTCCTGCTTCTGCTGCTTGATAATCGTTATATGGTCGAGCGGGATTTGTCGTAGCAAGTAGGATGAGTCTTCCGAAGCCAGATCTTCGAATTACTCGCTCTCGAAAAATCTTCATCTCTCTGCCGGTGTCCCGACACTTTCGTTCACTCATGCTGGCATTGGCAGTGCTTCTCCGTACCTACATCCAAATATCCCGATTACTTCCTCGATCTTTAAATTATTAATCATTGACCTTGACGCGTAGTTCTGCACACACACACACACGCAGGAGGCGGGAGGGAGGAGGGAGGGGTAGGTGGCTAAATCTTGAGTCGCATTATAATTATTATTCGTCAAGCATAATTTTCGATCGCGTATTATAAATTAAGTTTTTTTTTTTTATTTTTTTTTTACAAACATAGACCGGTTTGACGTTGGCTCGAAGTATGAAAGGTCGTCGATTGTATATACGAGGCGCGACGATAGCTATAATCACTTCGGGATCTTCCGTTTACTTGATCGCGTCTATGGAATAAAAAAAAACGTCAGTTGCGTCAAAACAGGTTGCGTGCATCGCGCTTCCTTTTTCAATGGACCACTTCGCATCATCAATGAAACTTTTTTTTCTCGTGAATTTCAGTTAACGATAAAAAAGTTTATTCATTCGAGGAAAAAGCGAACTAAACTCGTTTCGTGTTATATATCGGTGAACCAATGAATAGTCACGCGTTTTCCGCTCGTTCGAGTGATAATGTGATGAGCGACGTTTAATTACACAGTTTCTGCCGAGAATGTCATTCACAAATTAAAATCCACATTATATACCCAGTCGCGACAGATCTCATGGAAACGACGGTCGAAGAGCTACGAAGCTGTTATGACGTTCGGGTTGCCCCATTGCGATAACAAATAATATTGAAATTGAATTAAACATAGGTCGATATAATACGGCGGACTGGTTTTAGGAACCGCGGAGAAGATTTCAGTGTCAGAACGGCGTGTCACAAACTATAGAGATCATCCTTCGCGACAACTCGATATCGCTTGCGGTTCCGCTAAAGTTTTAGTTTTTGCGGCTGGACGCTACCAAAGGATCGATGCGCGAGAGTTCGAGCCTTCGCTGAGACAGGACCGAAGAAACGAGTTTTTTTTTGTTTTCGAAAAAGTCCATCGTTCCCTATATGCAGTCAACGTAAAATAATATTGTCTCTAGCAGAGGAGAGGTGTACCGTGGCATTGGTGAAGCGAAACTAAATGTTTAGAGACGCGACACTGTGCGGTCGGTGTGTAACAGCGTCCCTCGTTTTTTCGACTTTTTATTTTTTTTTGCGCCGCGCAGTACAATATTGTTATCACAAGACGAGAAGCCGCCGACACTGCTCGTGAAACTATTATATGCATTCTTTGTTCAACATCGCACGAGAGGAATTCGAATGATTTAAAGCTAAACAATTGAGGTCCAACGAAAGCCGCAAATTGACGCGGCACTTTGTTCTCCTTTTTTTTTCGAGTTCCGTAATACCAGGCATTTCTTGAATAAAAAAATAATTGTAAACTATACAAAAATTAATAAACAACTTCAATTTAAACTTTTTTTCTTGTTAAGGATATTAACAAAGAATTCTAAAGAGAAATAAACAAGTTTTGTTTTGTTAGCTAAAATAAAATAAACGTGTTTATTAATTTACGTCGATTCCTGGAGTCTGCGGTAGGTTATCCCCGATAAACAGATATACAGATGAAAGGATAGCCGTCCTGATTCACGTTCTATCGTATATATATTTTCTTTTCTTTCCTTTCCTTACATTCGCGACTTCTCATCTGTATCCTGTAGAGCCTCTTTCTGTATGGCAAAACCGGCGTGGCAACCTTACGACACTAATCCTTGCGATGATTCCCTTCCCCTCTCAGGGAAGCTGTAAAGATTTCTGGATCCTCTTCGGTCTGCTCGGCTTTCCATCTACGTTACTGTAATCCACCTAATACACGCGCCTATATGCCAAGGCGTCACTATAGCTCAACCTAATTGCATCGAACGATCGGGAAACGATCAGATCGTTGGGCAGATGGTAAAATAATACATAACAGCTTGGCAAGCGGATATCGCCTTGATGCCCGCGCCACCGAGAACATCCGCTATCGCCCATTGTTCGACGAACAAAAAAAAAAAAAGCGACTCGCACATCAGCGTCTCCGTTAGATACGATCTTATGTGTGTTATAAAAATCGGGCCACCGGGGGATTCAATAACACGCTTCGCAGCTCGATACTCTCTATATTATAATACTGTTTTCTATACTACAAGCGAAGTCTCGCAACAATGCAATAACAGGCCGAACAACATTATTTCGGGCGACTGGCAACCTTCTGTACTACGGATGAGCATTCAGATGTTTACTCTGTAAATATCATCGGACTTTTTTACGTGTGGTCGAAAATATTTTTTCGCAACTCCTGCGGCCACTCGCAAAATTCTCTGTACTCCAATAAAATGAACTTTGGGATTATTACAATAGATTAAGTCGAGTGCTTTATGTATTTATTACAATAAAGGGTCGATGTTAAGCGCGAGCTTCGATTGTGTATGTTGCGGGCCAAGAAGCCCACCTATTCAACATTTTCAAACAAAAAAACTTCGGTGACGGTTAAGGTAGTTATGTCGCTTCGCATTCATTTCACGTAACTTCGATAAAAATGAGAGAAAATTCTAAATACTTCTTGATAGTAAAAAGATCTGTAAAAATTCACGCATATTCAAGGTACTGAAAATATTAATTTTGCATAATAATGATTCCAAAATGTTATTGACAAATTGATGAAAAAATTAATTGGCCAACAAATTGCCCCGAACCGAACTTTTTTTTATAAAAATGATTCGTTCATTTTTTTGAATACCAAGGAACTTTTTTAGATTTTTAAATTTTCTTTGATTTTTTTTATATGGAAAAAATGTGTGAAAAAACATAAAGTTCAAAGAAAATTGAAAAACCTGAAAAAATGCACAAGTATTCAGAAAAATGAACGAATCATTTTCATAAAAAAAAAAGTTGGGTTCCCGGGAATTTTGTTGACCAATTAATTTTTTCATCCATTTGTTAATAAAATTTTGAAATTATTGTTGTGAAAAATCAATCTTTTCAGTACTTTTAATTAATATGCATGCATTTTTTCAGATTTTTATACCATCGAAAAAATTTGCAATTTTCCCTTATTTTTTTCGAACCCACGCGCAATGAGCGCGAATCGACATAACCAACCATAACTACCTTAACCAATTTTGCATTCATTGCATTTATCGTTTCTTTCAGGGATTTCCCGAATAAATCGTTTAATAAACAAATAGATCCGAATCAAGTCATCCGTGACTCCCAGTATTTTCGAATAGTAAAATCCGAAACTCCAAATCCCTTAAACAACGAAAGCCCGCAGCCTTCTCAAAATATCTCAAATTCTGTGCGCATAGGCTCTGCATAACCCGCGCACGAGGTTTTTCACCGAAAGCTATTTCTATTGAATTTTCTTTTCTAAGGAAAGTATACATGTTGTTTTACACAAAATCGAGCAAACGATCGTTTCGGCAGAGGTGAAGCATTTAGAGGATTTAGCAGAAAGATTTCGTATTTTGTAGAGCGGCAAATTTGTCAGTACAAACGAATCCGCAATCTCACGCTTTTGAAGTGAACTCTCGTCGAGGATCGGATGAACCTTTCCGTCGCGCTAACCACTTATTTTCCTATTATTTATTCTATTTATTTATTTTTTTCAAGCGTCGCTTCTACTACGGTGACGTGCAAGGGTAGCTGACTATATTTTTGTAACACATTTCGGAAAGGGCAAACAGTGAGCCGAGTTTGCCTGGTAATTGCTGAAACATGGTACGAGTGTTTGCAGTATCATCGAGGCTCACACCTCGTGGCTTTTCCATTCTCTACAAACGTTCTCTCGTCATTCGGGACGTTTTTTTCGTCTTTTTTAACGGGCGCGTACTCACTGGCGTTACGTAAAAATAACCCAAAATCTTGCATAATGATAAAACTATTATAACGTTTCCCGGTTAAACGGCTGTTAGGAAATTTTGTTTTCCGGAATAATTATGCGAGTAAAATTATTAATCAATAAATTAATTACTCTATTCGGCTAAATGACCTTCGCTTCCGCCGTCGAATGTTCTTTTCTGCGACAGTTATATATTCGTTTCCAAGAACTTTTCGTGTTGTTCTATCATTTTTATTTAGGCTCTTTTTGGTCCCTTGTAAGGAACGTTAAACGATAACCGTGACATGTTCGATTAGCTCGGCCCTTTTTTCATACACAACGCCCCCCCCCCCCCATCATCTATTAGCATAATCGCCGCGCGCGGTCTCTAAATACTTTGGTCCGTCAGGTAGAAACGATCGCGAACGGTCGGGACTTAACGTTTTAATGGTCTTCGGTAAAAAAAAAAGAGAGAAAGTGAAATATGGCGAATATAAGTAAAGCTTCGAGGGCAAAACGTAAAGCGTGAAGCTGTGGAATGGAGACGGCGTTCGAAAGATGGAATTCCTATTCCTCCGAGTGTCGTGACATCGAGACGAATGTACCAGTGGGCCAAAGTTTTAACGAGAGGGATACTCTATGGTATTAATGGCCGAGTAGACCTTGCTTTACCGTTTTCGATCTAAAGTTCCTTGACCTTGTCGAGAGTGACACGCGGTAAAGAGACTAAAGTGCTCTTCAGAGCTCATCTACGCACGAGGAATCTCGACATACCGCTTCAAGGGTTTTGAGATCGTCGTCGTTTATCCTCAATTATTTTAACACAATTTACTTTGCATAAACTAAATTTCGTTGGCAATTTTTTTCCGGTAATTAATTGCGAAAAAAAATAGCATAAAAAAAAATTGGTTCCAACTTCTCCCCACTGACGAAAGTGGGGACATATCCACGTAACTGTAATATCAATATATATGGACCAAAATAGTATAATACACCAAGGCAAATGGATTTTTCTCAAGAAATATAGTTTTTAAAAAACAATGCACGGCAAATGATCAATCGATAAAAATTAATCGGGTCCTGAATTTAATCATTTTTGTAAAATTTTCTGACATAGTACCAAGTAGTTTTATTCATTTTCCCACAAAGTGCCAAAAATGATAAATAACTTCGTTTCATGGCGGTGGACAAAAAAAAGATCATAAACGAACAAGGATCGAAAATCGATGCGATCATTCGTAAACTCATTGAATAAATTCGATTAATAAAATTTTAAAAATAATATATTTCTTTGTTTTTGTACTTATGGTATTTACATTGAGTTTTTTCTAAATAATAATGGATTTTCAAGATACAATCAATACGTAGATCGATTAGATGGTAGAATAATGGTAACGCCTCAAACTTCTCAACTTGGGTTCTTTTTTTTAATGCCATGTAACATTTGGAACAACAGAATTTAATGATCTGAAAAAAAAAAAAAAACAATCGAAAACAAAATTAATAATGCAATAATTGAAGCCCATTTTTTATTGTCGTATCGTACATGGAAATTTTCGAGAAAATAAAACAATTTATCAGAGGGAGAATAACGTAAATAATACATAAGGCATATTACAAATAAATTATTCAATTTTTTAATAACGCGGCTCGTAATGTTTATCTCTATAATGCTAAATCCCGAATTGAGTTAATATCGATTAAAAATTAGTTTGTTAATTGGTTAACATTTTTATAAATTTTTTATTACGTTTGAATTGACAATTTAGGGTTTGACGTTACGATAAAATATCAATTAACGTTACGAATTTGCGTCAATGATGCAATTACACGTAATCTTGAAAACCGTCAATCGATATAACATGACGAAATGACACATCCAAAAAATACTGTCAACATGAAACCACAGGTGCACCGAATTAACAGAAAGTGTTCAACAGGACCGATGAGTTAATCATATATATGAAAGAATTTTAGTAACATCTACTTTACAATCGTTTCTGACAAACTTAATCTCGTGTCCCGGATATATTCGGGATGAGAAAAAATAACACTTTTTTATCCGCACGTTTTGTGTAGTTGTTTACGTGTTCGTGAGTGACGGAGATCGCTTGAAGCACCGATGTGCCGTTTACCCGAAATTCATTCAGTCGACGGTTCAATTCAACGAAGAGTCATTTTTCCGAAAGATTAAAAATCCCGAATTCCATTTGACCGACAAGTTGTTAGAGCCCGACGTCTCAATACCCTATGTCGAATGTGCCAAACTCCGTTTTTTCTTCTTCTTTCTATGTGGGGAGTATACCCACACTTCGTCGCCTTCACATGAAGCAGCATAAAGGCGGCTCCGAGCACGATTTCCGACAACCGTCCAATCAGGAAAATTCCCACCAAAGAGAGTCTGACCGCCACAGGCTAAGCGTAGCACTCGTATTCTCACTCTCTAGTCAAAAAGAGGCCATTATCTCATTGTACAAAATAAATACTTTTCTTGTGATATTCTAAATAATAAATACATATATCGTTACTTCCGTTTACCCATAATATCCCCGGTGAACCTCGGATGCCCACATATAGTTGCTGGTTATCGCCCTCTCGTTGGAGCATGTGCCACCACCAGTGCCAAGCTTTCGAAAACCATTCCGCCGATTAAGAGGAGGTGAAATATCGCGGTCGGTAATAAGAACTGTAAACAACTTTTTTCACGTATTTCGCGTACTGGCATCTACATCCAAAAAAGAAAGTGTCATTAGCTGCTTTGATTATTTCCGCAGCTAATGACACTTTTTTTTTACTGTAAATTCCAGGATGCGCGAGAAAAGTTGTTTATAGTTTTTGATACCGATTGAGCTCGGGGTGGGTGAGCAGGAAGAGATTGCGCCTGCTCTTAATAGCAATCTCTGTCCCTGTAAACAACTTTTTTCGCGTTTACTGACACCTACAGCCAAAAAAAAGTGTCATTAGCTGCTTTGATTATTTCCGCAGCTGATGACACTCCTTTTTTTACTGTAGGTGCCAGTAAACGCGAAAAAAAGTTGTTTACAGTTTTTATTACCGACCGCGATATTTCACCTCCTCCTAAGCTGAAGACCTTTTTTTCCTGAGATCGATTTCGCATTCTCACAGAACTCGCTGTTGTCGACATACATAATAACGGCAGTCGATAAATATAATTACTGAATGAAAACTATAGTCGCTTCTCCGTAAGTTCCCAAGACTCCAATTTGTTGGATTGTATTTGTCTATTTATACTAATTATTTAATCGGACCAAAAATTCATGTTTTAAATCACAAGTTTGAAAACCACATTCGCACGACGCGTTGCCAATAATTCCGTTTCTGCATAAATGATCCAGCAGGCGTACATAACCCGTTTTGATTCTAATAATCATCGTTATTTTTCTTCGATTTAGATTTTCTAAGGAGATCCAGGCGTTAAGCGAAAATGGTTCCAATAAATTGACTTTGAAAATACTCCGATTGGCAATATATATTGTAACGTTCACCTTTTTCGCCGGTGCCACGCACACGGTTCGAAGGCTCGCGTTAGGAGTTCAGGGCGAGCGAATAATCGTTAGATGTTGTCATTTTGGTGAAAATAATAGTTTTTATTAAAATAACATGAAAAATGTAATACAATGTTTGAATTCCTATATTATCGACGCTTAACTTAAATTATCGCGGTTTTTATTGTGAGGACAAATTTACGTTGAAATGAAATTAAAGTTTGCGTCCTATACTGAAAGAGCGAAAGAACCAAATTTTACCGACCGTTTGTCGGTCATTTATGAATTAGAAAGTTTTTCCTTTTAACTTTCGAATATCACCGAAAGAACATTTATAAACAAAGATTTCCGATCGATCGATGGAAAAGAATCCAATTTTATCATTTTATGGAATTTTATACTAAATTACCGACAGAGCTTCACTTATCGACATGACTTTATGATGAAACGCATTGGTTGAATTTTGAGGTTATTAATCGCAAAAGAAATAATTTTGAAACGTGACTTTAATATCGAAGCTACTCTGCCGTGCCCACGTGGTGGTGCAGGGCCCTCGTCGAAGAGTTCGGCTTCCACGAGATCGTGAACCAACCGTGTCGTCACTTGGTCGATCCGCGACTCGATTCCGGCTCACTCTTGTCCGGGTTACCTCCCCTATCGCGGTTCCCTACAAGCGGTGACTGGTGACAGGAATGCCCACTACTTCGTCACCAAAGATGTGTGCACCCTGGTTCGGGAGATTGAGTACACCTGGAGCCAACGTCACCGAAGGCTCCGGGGACCCGGAGGTGTTAGAGGAAAGTGTGATCAGTTCCCCGTTGCCGAAAGAACTGATGATAATTTGCTTCGTAGTCGCCTATTTACATACATCCCGGTGTCCCTTCATTATCGAGAAAGTTTTTCAAATGCGAAATCTCGCGGTCACTTCGCTAACTACTCGTGGATACTCCGTTCACGAGAAAATAATCGAATCGGTGGAACGAGCGGTGTCCTCGGAAACTGAGACACCGTCTCAATATCTTAGCCGACTCAACTAATTTAATCTTAAATTCGGCCTTCCGGTCATCAAATTCACATTTTTCCATATTAATCCGATATAATTCCGATCCATATTAATCTAACAGCAGATGAATATTTACATTAATCTCCGCATAAGATAGAGATATTACCGCCCATAGGGACCCGTACAGATCAATCCATCATAATAGTATATTACGATGCGAGTGCGAAGAAACTCTCGCACGAGTTTTACGAAGTTTACGAAATTTTATTTATATTTTGCGATGACATGCAAAATGATGCGACGAGAAGCGAAGCGTACAAGAAGTCGCTCTTCTTGCACCAAGTAGCATAAATATTATTATTATCATTTTCAAGAATGGATATCTGTTACGTCCCAGATCGGCGTCGGGTGACAAGTTAAACCCCTCGCGTAAAGCGAGAGGAATTTGTATTTATTTTTATGCGGATAGTCTGATTCATCCTATACAGGGCGTTTCTTGAGATGGGTTCGGCGTTTCAAATAAACGGAAAAGATTTCAATTAAGGAAAATTAATTATTGATTTATTTACGTTACGGAAAAGTAGTACCAAACAAAGATAGATATAGCATTGTACACACACTCTTTCACATCAGTTACACTACTTACAATATTATCTCGCTGTTTGCGGTCGCCCTGTTCCCTCACGCCTTCTCCCACAACTTCTTTCTGCACCAACACTCTCTTTCGACGACCGACGGACCTAACATGTGTTCTTGTATTTCTAATTGATTCCTTCTACACGAGAGATAGTTATTACTATTGTTCGTGGCAAAAGGTGTAACACTAGTCTATCACGAGAAGACTGACCGCCGCAACGCAAATACTAACTTGGATCCTTTCGGCCTTATCGACTTTAAAACGATTTCTTTAGACCGCGGATTTTCAAAGAAAGATTTTAAGTTGCTATAGCTCCTGCATATATGCAGGATCTGAGTAGATATTCTATGTCGGTTCTGGATGGTGAACGTGCGACACGTAAACGGCCGAGCCGGCCGGGAACTTTAGTCACACGGACGGACACACACGTGCATCGAAAGTTCGACTAGGTTCTGGGAGGGCACGAGAGGAAGTGCGGGGTTCGGAAAAATCGCATAATCTTAATAATAATAATAAGACGTACGCTTCAAAAGTTCGCAAATGTTTCTGGGGGGTCACAGGGTGAGGTGTGACGCACGTCACCCATAAGGTCATAAGGCACGGGCAGTGGCACGAAGGACGAGACGCGCGTCATGCGTCAATTTTTTCGATTCAATGGTGCAATGTAGCCGAAATGATGGGCTAGCAATGCGTTACTTGGGTAGAAAATTTAATCGTGTGGTTTTTATTCAATTTTAATACGTAAAACAGGAAAAAAAATAATGTCATTACATATTTTTCATTTTATTGAAAAGTTATTTGTATCATACAATTTATTTAAAGGAACTACAGACGAAATGAACTTTACTACAACAATTAACTACAAACTGTTTGAGAGCCATTGCGCGGGCGAATATATATATTTTTTTAATTTGCAAGGAACTACAAATGAAATCAACCTGTACGGGAGAAGAAAATGTTAAAGGTAATTTGCGCCGTAAAAAGAAAAGAGTGGTTTGAAAAAGAATGGCCGAAAGTAAGAAATAGTACAACGATGGCGGAATGGTGGGCTGCGGCGAGGTACTTTAGATCAAACAAAAAAGGAAAGGGGAAACCATCGGCAAAAAACAATGGGTAGAACATGTTGAAAAATTTCTGGTTAGAGAAACAGTGAATAGGAATGTAGAGGCTCGAATGGTGAGCCAAGAGTGGCCAGGGGAAGGAAGCGAGATATGCTTGGCGGATGAAAGACTAGATGTATGAAGAGGGAAAGAGGAAATGGAGAAGGCAATGAGAGGGATGAGAAACAAAAAAGCGGCGGGAGAATACTGGATCGCGGTAAAATTTATTAAAGCAATACTGGAGGAAAGAAAAGAGGACTTAACGGAAATTTTGAATATGATATGGGAGAGAGGAGAATTAATTAAAAGATGAGAAATTGCGAGAATAGATCTAATACAGAAGGCGGGGGACGAAGGGTTGGCAAGTAATTATAGGGGAGTGTCCTTACTGGATATTGGGTACAAATCTACTTACGTCGGGGCAGAACGACCGTTTTTTTGGCTAGGCTAACAAGGCGTCGAGTGATCATCTCTGCTCGCCGAATCTCGCGACCAGGAGTGTGTGTGTGTGTGTATATGTGTGCGTGCGTGCGTGTGTGTGTGTGTATGCCTGTGTGACGTGTGCGCTCGTCTGTATCGTTACTTACGGTTCTATGTTCTCTGTTTCATTCCGATAATATAATGCGCATTAACGCGATCATTGAGGGCTACCCCCCGTTTTGCACTGCAACAATTCCTGCGACGAGCTCGAAATCGAGAAACTCAAATTCAAACATTGACATGTGTAATTCCTGCTTTACAATGCCGATTGTCGATCCCCATGCACCTCGTCTCCAACCTCGGTTCTTTCACGCATACATCGTAATACTTCAAAGCGTCAAGAATATCGTCAAGGCACGGGTGGGTTGAATCCCGATGTAATAACCACTACGTTGCGGATTGATTCAACGATTTGAACAAAGCATATGCGAAATCTACCACCATTGGGAAATATGCCATTGGAAGAGCCCGAAATTCTGCGGTTCCACTTTCAAATGAGTCTTCCGATCCGTCCAGTCGACGTCACTGTCACGGCCTTGACTACTCCAGCGACCAATTTTGCTGCGGCCGTTTTGTCAAGATCCGCTCTTTTTAGGATATCAAATACGAGTCGGATATTCAATAAAGTGTGCAGAATCACACATTAATCGGCCGGGCACGGGTTTCCCTCGTGAAAACACGGATCTTCGTCGTTCATTTCGGATTTCCCGTCACTCATCTGAAAAAGACTATGTTATCACACGTCTAGAAAAATGTCCAGTGCGTGCGTCTTTGCTTGTCGCATGCGTAGGTACCCGTATGTGTAGGCCACGGATCTTCGTCGTTCATGACGGATTCCCCGACACTTATCTGAAAAAGACTGTGTTATCACACGTCTAGAAAAATGTCCAGTGCGACTTTGTTTGTCGCATGTGTAGGTACGCCCATGTGTGGGCCGCTGTGCGCGTGTCACGTGACGGCCAAGGGGCTACGATGTTTTATACGGCGAACTACGTCTTCATCCGAATCCAACTAAAAAAAAATGAAAAAAAAAAAAGTATAGAATCAATTACTAGTGGCGCAATACAACTCTTGACTTTCTCATCGCGATTATTAATTACGATTATTAAATCCTGCAGAAAACATCAACCAGAAGACAACCAGAAGTTGCGGTGCCTAGTGGGTTGTCCGTTCGTTCATCCGGAATTCCTTGAGATTGTTTTTTCCTTTGATTCTCGTTGGAAAATACGTATGTCACATGTCAATACACGCACATAAGGTCTTGCAAATTTACAGGGATATTCCATACGTTACTATGAATTGTGACGAGGCGTTATAGACGCTCTCGCATCACGCTATAGGTAGGGCACGCGCGAGAGTCTTTGTTAGCGCACGCACAGAGTCGATCCCCGCGGTACCCGAGGGAATAGAAAAATATAGAACATATGTCTGCCGGAGAGCCGTATTATATTTTTCAGAAACGCGAGAAGTCGTAGCTACGCCGGTTACCGTGTGAGGAGAAGACGATAGGAGAGGAGCCGCGAGGAACCAATAATAATTGCCGAAGTACAGCAAGGGAACCGTCGCGACCCCCTTCCCCTCAGCTATCGGTCCGCGTAACGAAGTACGGGCGAGGAAGCGTTACTCTCGCCGGAAGCGTGCTAAAAGTTAGACGCATTATTATAACTCTCGCCGGAAGCGTGCTAATAGTTAGACGCAAAATTAGAACTCTCGTTAGATGCGTGGAAAAAGTTAGACGCATAATAGTAGAATCGATCAGTAGTGAATCGAGAAATATAGGGAGCTAATAAACGAGCGATAAGGGATTCCGTGAAATTTCATCTCCGTGAGGGAGAAGTATCGAAAATCAACGTCCGCAGAGGAGAATTACCGCCGTGTCGACGGCCGGAAAAAGAGACCGTTGTCTTGAGGAAAGCTGAGGGAAGCTAGAAGGTCGATCGCATCGCGTCGCGGATAATTAAACAGGTAGGTGCACGTGGTGCCCACCATCTTTGGTTTTCTGTATGCCGAGAGCGATACGCGGATCGCAGAGTGCTTTCTCGCGGGATGGTAGCTGTTGAACCGTTTTTCAACTCTCGGTTGTAGGAACTCTCGTCCTCGACTCTACCCGGTCACACTCTCATAGTGAGCAAGTCTCATCAATCTCGTCTCACAACAGCGAGATGCAACGAAATTTTCGAAACTCGGAAAATTGTCTAAAGTCTCTTCGCGTTTAACTCTCGTCAATCTCATCTCGCGGCGACGAGCTCTGGACAAATGTCCGAAATTCGGAAGATTGTGTAAAGTCTCTTCGCGTTTAACTCTCATCGATTTAATCTCGCGGCGGTGAGCTATTGCAAAATTTTATTATTTCGGAACATCGTCTCAACTCTCTTCCGCGATTAACTCTCGTCAATCCCATCTCTATCACCGCATGGGACGAAAGCCGAGGCCCTTTGCGCTCGGATTAACGGCCGTTGGGTCGAGTCTCACCGCTCTCAACTCTCGTCAGTCCGAACTCTCATTGTCGCCCATAGCGAGAGGCCAAACTCTCAACACCATTGGCGCAACGTCGCCGATGATCGGTTCGACTCTCGTACTGTCAAACTCTCAACAAACCGAACTCTCAACACATCCATGCGAAAGTCATTTCTGCGATTCTCAACATCGCGGCTTTCAAGTATATTCTGTCGCATGCGATTGAATTTCGGATCTCGCGCGATATGTTGTTTTTATGTTACAATAAAATAAAATAGATAATAAACTATTTAAATTTAAACTGTTGAAACAGACATCGAATGTGGGCATTTACATTGACTGTTCATCTGCTTGTTGATCAAATACCAGATGTTTACGAGTCGCCACACTGCAGATTTTTTGTTTTTTATAAACATGTCTAGTTTTTACGATACTCAGTCTTATAAATGATGATATATCTTCACTCAGATAAATATTATTACCAAATATTTGTCTGTTACCAAAATTTCATTAAAACATTTATAAAAACTTATCCATTAACAAATCGTCCGTCACCTAATTTCTATTTTCAACAAAAATGATCCATTAATAATACGTGTGAATTTTTTTCTCAATTTCGTTTAATTTTTCAATAATTTTTTTTGGGTTTCTTTTACGAAATAAAGGAATGAAACCGTAATTTTGAAAAAATAAACAACATTCAACAAAATTCCATACGTATTCAGAGAAATTGTCGAAAAATTAAATAAAAAAACGGTGACGGGTGAATTGTTTAATTTTGTTTATTAATTTGTTTATGGCATTTAAGCAACGAATTAAGGAAAAATTTAATTGTTTAACAAATCATCCGGCACTTGACTTTTTTTTTTAAATAAAAATATTTCGTAAATTTTTTTGAATACGTATGGAATTTTGTTGAATGTTGTTTATTTTTTCAAAATTACGTTTTCATTCCTTTATTTCGTAAAAGAAACCCAAAAAAAATTATTGAAAAATTAAACGAAATTGAGAAAAAAATTCACACTTATTATTAAGGGGACTGAGTCACCTAAAAAATCGAAAAGTAAAAATTTTTTTTTGCAGTATATATAAGTTTAATGAAAAATTCCATTTTACCTCCATAATATATATGTGTTAGACTACCGCTGTGAATTTTTTTGGAGACCTACAGTGTATTCCGGTGTAATGCGCAATGGTCAAACATTTTTCCTTTGCCGCAGCTTTCGGACTGAACGAAAGCATCAATCTTTGCTTGCGATGTCTTATTTTCTTCGTTAGAGAGTTTATTGCGGAACGAGTGCGGGGATTTTTTTTTTAAGCTTCGCTGGCGAAGCTATGAGTTAAAAACTACCAAAAAATTCACTTTTTCCACTTTTTGTCTTGTAACCACTCACATAATGGCTTGCGATAAATCCATTTTTGATCGCATGAAAAATCCCCGCACTCGTTCCGTAACACTGACTGTTACGAAGAAAATGAGCCGTCGCAATCCAAAATTGGTGGGGCCATTCTCTCTGAAACCTGCGGCAAGCGAAGAAAAATAAAATGGAAAAAAATTAATTTCACAGATTAATGAAAATAACCAACTTGGGTGATCCGCAATAAAAAAAATTATTTAAAAATTTTTTTTGGCGCATAAAAATGTACACTTTTTTTTTCTATGACATAAAAATCAGATTGTCTTTTTTGGTTTTTTTTTTTTTTTTCACTTCACAAATCTCGTAAATACTAAAAAAATGTTTAAAACATAAAAAAAAATACTCTTACGTCAAATGTGACGTTTAAAAAAGAGGTTAAGTCTGCGAGACTTTTCGCTTTGCGACACTGTCACTGTGAAAAACATTTTTACACTATTGCGGGCAAAAATACAGAATATATTCCGTTCATTCGGAAAAACTGTAAACACTGACACATAACTAATACGCTGAGTTTACAAGCTCAGTTTTTTACCCGATTGACACAATCGAGTAAAAATCATCGCTGCTACATTACGCCGGTGTATCGCAGACTCAAAACAAAGCGCGGTAGCGGCGATAATCTGAGTCGCATCGATTAGACGTAACGACCCTTTGGTCGGTAAATCGTTACCTACCGAACGCAGTTTCGACATCGATTGTTTTTTTTTATGTTCCTTTCTCGATGTTTCTTATTCTTCTTATTAGAAGAAAAAAAAACATGCGGAGATGCCGTATTCCGGCATTGTTCGTGTTGCATTTCGGCATTTTTTTTTTTCACGCATTATTTATTTCTAACACTACTAAAATGCTTCTAACTTCGGTAATTTTTTAAATTTCGATCTAAAATTTGGTGTGTATGTAGTACACCGCATGTACATTCAGAAAAAAAATAAAAAAAAAATAAATAAAAAAATAATTTTTAGGTGACTCAGCCCCCTTAATGGATCATTTTTGTTGAAAATAGAAATTAGGTGACGGACGATTTGTTAATGGATAAGTTTTTATAAATGTTTTAATGAAATTTTGGTAACAGACAAATATTTGGTAATAATATTTATCTGAGTGAAGATATATCATCATTTATAAGACTGAGTATCGTAAAAACTAGACAGGTTTATAAAAAACAAAAAATCTGCAGTGTGGCGACTCGTAAACATCTGGTATTTGATCAACAAACAGATGAACAGTCAATGTAAATGCCCACATTCGATGTCTGTTTTAACAGTTTAAATTTAAATAGTTTATTATCTATTTTATTTTATTGTAACATAAAAACAACATATCGCGCGAGATCCGAAATTCGATCGCATGCGACAGAATATACTTGAAAGCCGCGATGTTGAGAATCGCTGAAATTACTTTCGCATGGATGTGTTGAGAGTTCGGTTTGTTGAGAGTTTGACAGTACGAGAGTCGAACCGATCATCGGCGACGTTGCGCCAATGGTGTTGAGAGTTTGGCCTCTCGCTATGGGCGACAATGAGAGTTCGGACTGACGAGAGTTGAGAGCGGTGAGACTCGACCCAACGGCCGTTAATCCGAGCGCAAAGGGCCCCGGCTTTCGTCCCATGCGGTGATAGAGATGGGATTGACGAGAGTTAATCGCGGAAGAGAGTTGAGACGATGTTCCGAAATAATAAAATTTTGCATTAGCTCACCGCTGCGAGATTAAATCGATGAGAGTTAAACGCGAAGAGACTTTACACAATCTTCCGAATTTCGGAAATTTGTCCAGAGCTCGTCGCCGCGAGATGAGATTGACGAGAGTTAAACGCGAAGAGACTTTAGACAATCTTCCGAGTTTCGAAAATGTCGTTGCATCTCGTTGTTGTGAGACGAGATTGATGAGACTTGCTCACTATGAGAGTGTGACCGGGTAGAGTCGAGGACGAGAGTTCCTACAACCGAGAGTTGAAAAACGGTTCAACAGCTACCATCCCCTTTCTCGCCCGTACTCGGCAAATTAGCGGTTAAATTTCGAATAATTCTCGCCGCGTCGACGACAGATCGAGAAAATAATTTACGTTGAGTCCCGCGAGTCATATTAATAGTATTGTTGCGAACGAATCGTCGTCAGGAAAAGCCCGTCGAAGAGGCTAAAATTTTGTGTTCAACTACGGGAAATAATTGAATAAATACCGTTTTATTGCTTTTATTTCTTGCGTAGTGTGTGAAAAATTATTTGATTTGTTGAATTTACTTCGCGCCCGAACTGCACTCCCTATCCCGCTAGCCGTGTAAGTTAGTTGTAAGTTTGAGATAATAGAGGATCTGAGAATACCCTGGATATCGGGTGATAGATATCCTGGCGCCCAGCAACAATTCGGCGTGAATCAGAGGGAAAGGTAAGGGGATTGAAAAACAAGGGCGTCATTATATTTTGGACGGGTCGCGGATCGAAGTAAAGTCCGAGACTTCGAGAAGCACGTCACAGAATACAACGACGAGCGGTTTTCTAGGGACGGTCCGTTTTCATACTTTAAAAATATTTTAAACTTTTTTTTCTTACCGCGCGCGGGCAAAAACGCATATGCCACTTGTGAACACACGCACATGAAGACCCGCAAATTTAAAGGAGTATTCCATAACTTACTACGAATAGAACGAGACGCGGTTTATCCTGGGAACGATCTGCTTTCATATTAAAAAATATCTTGACTTATTTACTTACCAGAGATCATCGCCGTGTCGGTTGTATGTTGGGCTCGGGCTCGTGCCTGGGTCCCCAATTTACGCATTTCGTAGTTTGCGAAGTAGCCGATGAATTGGGAGGCCCAAGGAGCCCTGCAATCTTCTTGCACGCGCCATCCGGCGCGTCTGCCACGACCTGATTATAAAAAAAAGACTTACCATCAAGGGTACACCATTTTTCGACCCCGTCAATCATTAAAAGCAAAATTTCTTCCCTGACGCAGTTTGAATTCCCATCGATTCGTTTCTCTTTCCACGACAGAAATCATGAAAATTTGATAATCTTCATGATTTGTTCAGCAAAGATGAATGGATTGAATTAAATCCACTCTGCGTCAGCAAAAAGAAGAAACATGCAAAAATGCTTATGCAATTGATTTTCCTCCGCGACGTTATGGACCGCCGCTTCCTCTCCGCGACATTAAACGAAGCGTCAATTATGACATTTCGCGACGTGTTGAAAAATATTTTGATTATGTTTTCGTTTTGTGTTCGGTTTCGTAATACGTTGAAACGAAACGTTTTCCTGTTATTTAATATATGTATTGAACATGTTTTTTTTTTTTTTTTTTTCAGAATGAATCAACGCGACGAACATATCAACAAAAATGCCGCGGGGCAGCAACCGATGGACGGGCTACCACCACCGGCGGCTAATAATGATGGGAATCCCGCGCCTGACCCGCGAGACGATAATTTTTACTAATTAGTAAACGTGACTTTAAACGAAGCGACGTGTCATTCAAATGTCATAATTACGACATTTCGCAAATAACATTAAAAATAAGAAAAAAAGATTACGCGTACTTACTTGTCTCGGGATTGCGATGATAATGGCGGGACTTTTTCTTTTTCGTTGGTTCTTCAAGTCAATCATCATCGCCCTCTCATGGGAGAATTGTTAACATGTCAAACGTTGAATCCCGGGGATTGGTTAATACATACGACTATTGCGCCTTCTATCTGCCAATTCGGTATGAAGGAGCGATTTACCGGGATACGTGGCCTACAAAAAAGTTACCGATCAGTGACTCTACAAACGAATCGTGAAAAGCCTCTATCTGCCGAACAATATTTTTTTATCTTGCTTTTGTTTGTGTGTCGATTGTCGTTCGTGAATAGTTGGTGCGGCATTAAGGCTTCAAAAATACATCATTTTGTGTATTCCCAGTGATAAAACAAAAAATTTGTTCACCGCCGCGTGTTTTTCGTGTATCGTTTTCACATAGGACAGTTTAGTCCACAATCGTCGGACGACGAAAAAATTCTCAGCGTTACGATTTCGCTATCCGCTCGCATTTGATATCCACGCTTTTTATTCCAACGATTTCCGTGAGTACTTTCTTCCATAATACATATTTATTTGCCTAACGGATCGAAGAAAGAGTCGTAAAAATGACGGATCCTCTGTTTCAAAAATGGACCCTATAAACGATCGTACAATAACCACCTACGGTGGCGTGGGTGACGTGTTATCTCTTTTCAAGGTTATTGCAACATTTTTTTCAAATTTTTTCGCGATTTTTTATAGTTTAATGAAGCAGTTAAAAGTAACGACCGATCCAATGATTCGGACGTATATGTACGTCCTTTATACGTTGACGACCGGTTAAATAATTCGGACGTATATGTACGTCCTTCATACGTTGACGACCGGTCAAATAATTAGGATGACCCGTCAAATAATTCGTTCGAATATGTATTCCTCCATACGTGAGGAGTTAAAATATATTGGGATAGACGCATTAGTGTTTCCGCTCATTTTTTTAAAGTTATTGTCGTCATTTTAAGTCTGCGCTACGCGTGAACGCGAAATACTTTACATTCATTGGCTCGCAAAAATGCCAATCGCACAGCGACGCGCTTAAGGGGACAGAGTCACCTAATAAATCGAAAAGTAAAAAAAAATTTTCCAATATATATAAGTTTAATGAAAAATTCCATTTTACCTCCATAATATATACAAGTTAGACTACCGCTGTAAATTTTTTGGAGACCTACAGTGTATTCCGGTGTAATGTGCAATGGTCAAACATTTTTCCTTTCCTTTGACGCAGCTTTCGGACTGAACGAAATCTTTGCTTGCGATGTCTTATTTTCTTCGTTAGAGTGTTTATTGCGGAACGAGTGCGGGGATTTTTTTTTGAAGCTTCGCTGGCGAAGCTATGAGTTAAGAACTACCACCATGGAAAGTTCCAATTCATATTTACGGGTAGAAATTCGGAAAAATTACTAATTGGCAGTATTTTTTTCTTTAATTTTTGTCCGAATGTAAGTAGTACAGTTGTATATACTGTAACGTTCACCTTTTTCGCCGGTGCCACGCACACGGTTCGAAGGATCGCGTTAAGAGTTCAGGGCGAGCGAATAATCGTTAGATGTGGTCATTTTGGTGAAGATAATAGTTTTTATTAAAATAACATGAAAAATGCAATACAATGTTTGAATTCTTATATTATCGACGCTTAACTTATATTATCGCGGTTTTTATTGTGACCACAAATTTTCGTTGAAATGAAATTAAAGTTTGCATCCTATACTGAAAGAGTGAAAGAACCAAATTTTACCGATCGTTTGTCGGTCATTTGTGAGTTAGAAAGTTTTTCCTCTTAACTTTCAAATATCACCGAAAGAACATTTATAAACAAAGATTTCCGATCGATCGATGTAAAATAATCCAATTTTATCATTTTATAGAATTTTATACTGAATTACCGACAGAGCTTCACTTATCGACATAACTTTATAATGAAACGCATTGGTTGAATTTTGAGGTTATTAATCGCAAAAGAAATTATTTTTAAACGTGATTTTAATAACGAAGCTACTCTGCCGTGCCCACGTGGTGGTGGGCAGGGCCCTCGTCGAAGAGTTCGGCTTCCACGAGATCGTGAACCAACCGTGTCGCCACTTGGTCGATCCGCGACTCGATTCCGGCTCACTCTTGTCCGGGTTACCTCCCCTATCGCGGTTCCCTACTAGCGGTGACTGTTAACTGTGATTAACTGTGATGTAACGGTGACTGTTAACTGTGTTAACGGTGACTGGTTCGGGAGATTGAATACACGTGGAGCCAACGTCACCGAAGGCTCCTCGGACCCGGAGGTGTTAGAAGAAAGTTTGATCAGTTCCCCGTTGCCGAAAGAACTGATGCCGATTCGGTTCGCGCTTACCCTTATACGCGCGCGCTGGCGCTTATCCGTTCGCGAGAAAATGCGGAATCTAGCGGCCGCCTTGCGAATTACCGACGAATACTTCGTTCACGAGAAAATAATCGAATCGGTAGAACGAGGGGTGTCCTCGGAAACTGAGATACCGTCTCAATACATTTTTTTTCAAACATTCTGAATATTTATACTTAAAATTGATTGCTTCTATTTTCTCGTTTTATACCTTTTGGAAGTTTCTCACGACTTTCATTTTTTTCTTTTCAGGATTCCTTGCATGCGACGAGCGTCGTCAAGATTCTTTCCATTTTCTATTAACTTTTTTCTTTCTTTTTTTCTATCTATTACGACAGCTGCTATACGCGCTATACAAGCTGCTATACGCACTACAAGAGCTACTAAAAGCTACTATAAGTACTAAAAAAACCGGATACCTAAGCGAAACAACCTTTCACGTCAAAAGAAGTGTACATCATACTTGTTGAGTTTGGTCCATTTACAAAAAATGTATCTTATCACACAATACTCTGAGGCAATACGTCTCGGAATCATTATCATGAGAAACAGAGAATGGCTCAACGATGATCATATTGTTGAGTTTGGCAAGTTACTGGGTCGGGCTTCCGATTCGGAATTTATACCACAATTGCAATACTTAATTTTTCGTCATCATTTGATAAGGCCTGTTCAACGAGCTACGAGACACATACAGTGCTCGTTCTCGTGCGACGATTTATACCCCAAAGATCTCGCTAGGGGTATCGAAGGTGGTCCCTACGTCTGCAGCTATTACGACGGACGCAGAAAACATATTTATGATAGTCTCAATTCGAAAAGGCTGTATCAACATCATCTTCTGTTCTTGGAACGTTTGTATCCGTACAACGATTTTCATCAACGTGACTCAGTTTTGTTTCCGACAGTTCATAGACAACCAAACGGTTACGACTGTGCAGTGTATGCGATGGCGTTCGCCATGTCAATATTATTCGGACTGAAACCAGAGAACGTGCTATACGATCATCCAATGATGCGTCTTCATTTGTTGAAAATGCTCCAATCAGACATAGTCGTACATTTTCCTGTCAAACCAATCGACCGTACAGTCATCGCTTCTCTAGCGCAAGTAAGACAAGATTGGCATGCAAAGGTATTGGTAGCAAATCGCGAAATTGAGGCCAGACAGTTGGCAAAAAATGCGAGAAAGCAGGCTAGAAACAAAAGTTCAGGCTCTCAGCCAACAATAGTTGATGAGTCTGTTAGCATCGAACGATTGCCGAAAAATAAGGTTCCCGAGAAAGAGTTTAACGATCATGTCGAAGTTAAGCGTGTAACGTTCAATGACCATCGCTCCAAATGCAATTTGGATACAATCAGTAATCGATCAAAGTTACCAAAAAAGAGGGTGAAGTCCATAAGAAAAGGAAATACGACAGCAATAAAAACTGACGAATTGGCTACTGGATCGCAAACTCCACTGTTTCAAAAGTCTACGAAGCCGATAATTTCTGAGAGTGTACAGCCATTGCGAGTACATTCTTCATCAGAGTACGATCACGATGTTGTGCCTCCGATAATCGCGGCAAATCTTTCCACATCTAGTACAAAAGAAAAATCTTTTGAACGGGAATTAGAAAAGAGACATCAAGCAACTGAAACGGAAGCCCGGTGGCGGCTAAAAAAAACAATCATTGGCTACCCAACTAACGATTTCCGACTCTCAAAAATTTCTCTCAAGAAAAGCTACATCTTCGTTAAGGAGCGAACCGAACAAACTTGATGTAATAGAAACTAGTGATAATAGAAGATATCATGAAACAGAATCATTGGTAGTGAATGTTTCTCCTGATCGCGTTATAGAGACAGAATCGTTAGTAGTGGTAGTCCTTCTAATCGTGATATAGAATCAGAATTAGTTAGTGATCAGAGTCACTTGGTAGTGAATATTTCGTTTTATCGTGATATATATATAGAGAAGTCCGTTGGTAGTGATTCAAAAGAAGACAAAATGATTGCGGAACGAATCGCTGAATGGTCGAAAAACAAACATGAAGAAAATGGTAACGAGTTTACTATTATAAAACAGGTAAGACCCAAGATGTCAAAGGGCTAAAAAAAAGTTACATGGAGAGTAACAAAAAATGAACGTAAAAACATTACTCCCGAACAGGAGTTGCATAATAAATGTAAAGGGGCAGTAATGACAACTTATGGAACGAGTTCAGGAATTTTTTTTTGAAGTTCCCCCGATGGAGTTATCAAATAAAATCTGGAAAAAGAGCATCGCAGTCATGTGAAAATGACATTTTTTTCCACATTTTATTCGATAGCTCCATCGGGGGACCTTCAAAAAAAATTCCTGAACTCGTTCCATAATAAATACTCCAGCGAAGAAAATGAGCTATGAAAAGTCAAAATTGATTCACTCCTGCGGTCTGAATCCTGCGACAAGTAAAAAAAGTTTGATCATCTCTGCTTTCTCTTCGACAAACTTGGGAATTTCAAAAAAAATTTGAAAAGTAGTTAATCATATATAGATTATGAAAATACAATCGAATTTTTATTTTTAATTTTTTTCAGACAGAAAAAAAAATAATGAACATTCTACTTTTTACGTGACTCAGCCCCCTTAAGAAGATATTGGCACTCAGTAAACAAAAAGCTGAGATATGCTTGACACGTTGGGCAAATGTTTCATCGGCAAGTCCAAATGAACAGGCTCAAAACCTGTGTGGACAAAATATGCACATCGCTTCGTCGGAGGCTTAGTATGCAGAAACTTCTTATCGTACCTTTCGACTAATAGAACCAATAGTCAAGAATTCTGACTGGAAGGCCATTAATGTCCTCCTGTTGATAAATGCGAAAAAGGTAATTAAAAAATGGAATTGTGGTCCTCTCTGCAAGATCGACGATGTAGTCGTTTTGAATAAGTTAAAAACTTTCTGTCAAAAATTGATGAACTGTGTACTACCGGAGGTAGATGACTTTCTATCTAGTGCCCATCATTGTTCTAATAAAGTTAATTCGAACAAACTCGGTCACTGACACGGGTGCTACGTGGACTCTAAAGAATGTTTGTCAATTTTTTTATCAGTCGAAATTTTAGCTCCTTATTTTCCATTAATGCGGAATCTAAAGAGATCCATTTATAATTTAACTGCGTTCTCAAAAAAATTAGTTCATTTAGATACCGCTTTAAACAGCGATGACGTAGACACTCTGAAAAAAATTGCAGACGAGGCTCAAAAAAAATCTGCGGAATTTCAAACTGATGAGGTTGAAATTAATTTAAATGAACGAGGTAGGTCCGAATATAAATTGGCGTTTAGAGCTTTCACGAAAAGAGCAATTGATACACCACGCATTTCGTTTAATTCCTGTGAAAAGCTTTGTATTCAGAAAAATATGAATCTAGGGAAGTACGTCTTACTGATTTCGAATTTATTAAATCGAGACTAATATCGAAACATCCACAGTTCCGTTTACACGACCAATATCGGTTTTATCTCTTGTTTGATAACAACATGCGACAAATAAGTGCTGGGATTTATCACAAGTTAAATATTTTAAATAAACCCTCGTTCGAAATATACGGCTGGTAGATGTTCAGATGAAATGAAGAAGGGATTACTCGAGTCAAATTTGAATACAATATTTTCGAGATTGAAACATACTCAGCAATTCTGGGTCATACCTAGAAGTAATTTATCGTGCATGATTCGAAATTATGGACCTGCTACATGGTTTCTAACAATCAGTCCTAGCGAATGGCTTTGGACAGATCTCTTAGAATATCTCTTACATGTTAACAACATACCCAGAGACCAAAATATTAATCCGATGTAGCTCATTATCTCCGAACCCGTGTCAACGTCGCGATTTATAGATATCAAATTTAAAGCAATGCTGGATTTCGCAAGCTCTCCAGATAATCCAATTGGCCAGGTTGAACATTATTTTTGACGTCGAGAATACCAAACGAGGGGTGCACAACACTCCCATCTTTTAATTTGGATCAAGGATGCTCCTATTATCGGTAAGTCGACAGAAGCGGAAATCGTAACATTCATATTAAAATATGCTACATGTAGAATGCCCGATCGTAACATTTTGCCCGAATTATACCGACGGGTCAATGATTATCAGTGGCATAGTCACGGATCATACTGTCTAAAATCTAGAAAGACAAAAAATAGTTTCACTCGTCGTTGCAAATTCGGACATCCACGTCCATTGACAGAAACCTTAAAGCTTCGCGACGTTTCGGTTGCTATTGCTGGAAGGAAAAAATTAAAAACAAATAGAAGCTTTGCGTCATCACGAAAATATTACCGACCTTCAACGAGCCATAGATTTTGTTACAGCAGAGGTTCAGAAACATTTGGAAAGTCCTGAAGAAGCTAACGACCTTTGTGATAATCAAGTTTTAGAATGTGTTCCCGATGAGGTAGATCATGCTATGAAGGACTTTCAACATGACGGAGATAAAAACACAGTGATGATCGCAGTATGATCGCCGTGTTTATAAAAACACTGCGATTGAGGACGAAAAAAGTTCTTGGCAAAGATACCGCAGTAGCTGCTCCGAGTGGGATTGTAGCATTCACTGTCGACGGTATTACGATACATCGTCTCTTCCAATTGTCAGTTGAACATGGACGGACAGCCAAGTATCGACAACTCCCTGATAGCGTCCTGAAATTATTACGTGATCATCTTAGAAACGTGACATTAATAATTATCGATGAAGTTTCTATGATATCCAATGTCACGATGATGTATATTCATTTGCGATTAACTGAAATATTTAATACTGAAGATTCTGAAGATGCTTGGTTCGGTCAAAAACATATTATTCTTTTTGGAGATCTTTTACAACTTCCGCCTGTCCATGACGAACCGCCTTTTGAAACATTATCGAAACAAAAAATTGATGAATGTATTCGAGCAATGGGTTCCGTTGATTTATGGTCAAATTTATTTAGTTATGACGAGCTTAGAATTACCATACGATAGAAGAACGACCAAGACTACAAAGATATTTTATCTCGCATTCGAAAAGGAGTGGTGCTTGATTCAGATACCAAACTTTTCAAGTCAAGAATATTGCAGTTCAATTCAAAAACGCCAGAGGACCGATTAATACCAATACAAAATGCCATCCTCATCAAAAGCAAAATATACAAATATGCGATTCTCCTAGGCGACTTCAATACGGATAGAAGGAAGCAGCGCACTCAAATCAGCATTCCGCCGACCTTCATCATCCCAAACAACAGAGACACTACAACGACCTTATTATTCTGCAGGCAAAACATCAAGAACCTCATTTCAGACATAGAGATCAGCCCAGACATCGGATCCCACCGCCTAGCAATCCTGGTTTCAATTAATACCGGCTTTGCCGGTACACGTACGGTAGTCACACACTCTCCAACGCCGGAAAAGCTTGACTTTAACGAATCGAACATAGTACAAATCAACCGACAGATAAATACATTCCTAGACGCCCACTCTGGCCAGCCAATTACCGACGACCTCATAGACTCATTCAATATCAAACTCGCTGATTGAATCTGGGAGAACACACCGAGAATAAATAAAAAAAACTTCTTTCTGTATGCGCTTCCGCCATTCATAAAAAAACAAATAAAAATCAAACGCCAACTTTACAGAGAATACAGCAGAAACCAGTGCAACATATTCAAAACAAAAATCAACATGTACAACAAATGATATACAATACAGAACTCACACTTGGCAGAAAGCTTGCGACGTCATTCTCCAAGCAAGGCAAGAACTATTGGCAAATCGTTAAAAAACTCACAAAATACAATCAATCACAAAACTCACCTCGAACATAATGCTTAACGGACAATTGACTAACAACACAGAAAAAGTACAAGTATTCGCGAATCAATTCAACACAGATTACAAAGCCACAAACATCCAAATTTCAGCGAAGAAAACTTTCGGAATGTCTCGAACTGGTATGAACAGTATTTTAATCATCAATCCATAGCACATGAACCCGCAACTGTCAGAGTAACTTCAGCAGAACTCAGAGAAATTATCAAGAAATGCAAAAACACCTCAACAGGTATAGACAACATTCCGATAATAATAGTTAACATCTTGAGCCAAAGGGAGTTCCAAATTCTAATAGATTCATTCAACTACTGCTTACAACCCTCTCATTTTCCGAAACCATGGAAAACGGGCATAATTATAACACTACCAAAGCCGAATTAGGATCACAGTGCAATAGAAAATTTCAGACTCTTCTTCCCACCATCGGGAAAATTTTCGAAAGGCTAATCAAAAACAGAATAAAAGAAATAGTTGACAAAAGCATCCCGGTGTATCAATTCGGATTTAGAACTGGAAAATCGACTCTTAACGCCATCGCAACATAAATCACCAACGTTGAAACCGCAAAACTTCATAACAAAAAATCAGCCGCACTTTTCCTGGACATTTCAAAAGCCTTCGACGTTGTTTAGCACAAAGGATTACTATTCAAACTCCACCAACTTAACTGTACACAACACCTAATCTATGTAATAAGATCCTTTCTCGAACACAGAAAACTAGCAGTCAGAATAGAAGGATCCCGTGATCTCCATGAGGGAAAAGTTACTGAATCTATCAGCACCATTCACGCCCAAACTGGGGGTGCCCCAGGGTCCCCCCCTCTCACCATTATTATACAACGTTTACTGCAATGACATCTACAACTGCAACCGCATCAACAAAGAATCGATAAAAAAGAACAATACATACTTCAGTTTGCAGATGACACAGTCGCTATAGTACGTCATAAAAATTTAACAAAAACAATAGACACTCTGCAAGACTCCGTTCGAAAGACAGTAAAGTGGTTCAACAATTGGTGACTCAAACCCAACCCCTCGAAAACTCAATTAGTAATCTTCAATCACAATCCAAAACCGGAATCACCAAAAATTCAGCTATTCAACTTCGACATTACACCGCAGCAACAGGCCAAATATCTCGGAATATCCATAGACTCTAAATTAAATTTCAATAATCATCTACAGCAGTGCAAGCAGAAAATGATAACAAGAGCCTCCCGCTTCAGAAGCATAACCTTCAAAAATCGAAATCTGCAGATCAAACACCTATCCACAATATATAAATCTATCTGTCGACCAGTACTAGAATACGGACACCCCATACTCATCAACTGCAAAAAAATCGCCATCAAAAAATTTAAAACAGCTGAAACCACCGCCATCCGAAACCTGACACGCATTCGACATCCTGCGAACCCCCTATACAATCCACGCAACTCGTTACTCTATGAACTAACACAAATTATACCGATAATAGACCGTACACGTATCCTCAACAAAAGATTTGCAAAAAAAAACTCGCAAATATTCACCGGTCTGTTCTCAACTCACACGATACTTTAATCGCCGATACACACACCCAACACAAACTACCTAACATCATCTCGAAAACCTAGCAAATGAGGATACAACGTAGATTTCCATAACACACACATCTAAATTATAAATTCAACAAGCAAGGAAGCCCAGGGCTGAAGGACTTCGGTCGATGGCCCGTTAGCAATATGTGTATAAATGTATATATTGTGACGAGGCGCTCTCGCATTCACGCTATAGGTAGGGCACGCGTGAGAGTCTTTGTTTAGCGCGTGCACAGAGTCAATCCCCGCAGAACCCGAGGAAACGAAAATATAGACAACCCGAGTCTGCCGGAGATCTGTATTATATTTTTCAGGTTCGCGAAAAGCCGTAACGACGCCGGTTACCGCGTGAGGAGAAGACGATAAATTTTGGGGTATGTGGTGGAAGTCCTGGAGGACTGAGCTAATTTAGAAATTCAATGGAATAATTTGTTACTTGCTGCATTTCTGTGACTCTGTCGATTGACCGATACACATATTCATGTGTAACGTAAACTTCATGTATCAATTCGTTGATAAAATTAACTCTGTCATTTTTCGGTGCAAGTATAGCGCGTTCCCGAAACCAAGAGCCCGTATGCTATGATATAGTCGGATAGACTTTTGAAATTAATTCAGTCAGTCAGAAAAAACTGTCAAATAAAACTGAAGTATCGATGGATCGCGAACTCGAACAGATGCAACTCGAAGGCAAATATTCAGTTGACAACTCCGCTTTGATTCTTTTCTTCTAATTATTCCGAAATTATAGACGGTAAATACACAAAAAAGCAATGACGCCGACTACATTACCAAAGAATAACACCGTATTTAATCAAGCTAAAGATAATTTAATACTATATCAATATTTAATTAATAATTTCTAGTGATTTTGTTTGTGAAATGTAGATAACCCCGAAACTACAACCTCACCTCCCGAACTTTCAACGATTGATCAGAATCAAGAACATTTACGGCTCCCAATAACTCCTTTACGTATATCCCTTGGACGAATAAATTTCAGTGCAATTATTGTGACCGAATGTTTGCAAAAAAGCATGGTGTTTTGGGGTGGGATTGAAGTCCCGAATGTTGAATATTCCGAACGGCTATATTATCGAATTATTTTTGAACTACTTAAAATAACCCGAAAATTAGTATCATCGAATTTTTTTGCACAGAAGCAGGGCCAATATCCCGAAATAGCAAAATTCGAAAAGATGAATGTCAGTGAACCAACTAGTCAGATCGCAATGGTGCTTACCATGAAAGTGGCTCTAATCAGTAATGTCGATTTTTAATCACTGGAAAGCTTACATCTCCGAACTTGTTACAGCATAGAAAAACCTTATTCACGAACAGGCAATCGTTCGAAGATTAAACATAACGTCACGCTAGCTTAATATATCGAAATAAATCATCCGAACAAGTAGTAACATCGAAAACCTGATTATAGAGAACTGAAAAGTGCGACAAGTCAGAAAGTCGATAACTCAGACATTCGAAAGGTTAGAAAACTGAAAATGAAAATTCCGAAAGGTAAAATATCGACCGTTAAAAAATTCGATAGCCAAAAACCCGAAGATCTAAAAACCCGAAAATATACAATTTCGCAAAAACGTCAAATAAAAAAGAAAAAAAAAACTACACTAAGTACTTAAAGTTGTCCTTGCACGCAAAGATGCTCAACGCCCTCAGAAGTGAGAATTCAAAGGAAAATTCGAACGCTACTCGATGAAATAAGAATCTGAAAGAAATTAAGCATACAGAAGATGCTGAAAAAATTAATTTCGCATAAAAATAATTCTAAAATGTTATTAACAAATAGATGAAATAAAAATTGCTCGGCAAATTATCCACCAACATAACTTTTTTCAAATGAAAATGTTATATCAATGTTTCTGGACACGTATTAATTTTTTCAGAATTTTGTGTACTTTTTCGAAATTGCTTTTTTTCATGATTGAGCTGCATTTGCGAATCTATTTGTTCAATCTTCCGGAAACTTCTTGGGTGCAATTGGTGATTTTATGATAAACACAAAAAAAATTCGTAACTTCAAGCACATTTGTAAGAGAAAAAAATTTCATAGAAACTAATTTTCGATGATTGAAAAAAATTCTGAAAAAATTCATATGTATTCAGAAAAACTGACATATTATTTTCGTTTGAAAAAAAGTTAGGTTGACGCGGATAATTGCAGATAATTTGTTAAACAATTTTTTTTTACCTTTGTTAATAATATTCTGAATTTATTATTATGCAAAATGAAACTTTTTAGCACCTTGCACATGCTTGATTTTTATTCCATCGAGAAGTATTCCAAATGTCTCTGAATTTTTACGTTGAAGGGCGTTGAGCACCGTTGCTTACAAGGACAACTTTAAAAATCTTCATCAACGAATAATTCAATTGAAATAATTCAATCTCATGGGCCAATCTGTAATAATGTGATATAGTCTATGAAAATTTAATATTTCTTTGCAAATTATTTATTGATCAAGATTTTTGAGTATTCAGCGCAACAATATTTTATTTTTTTGTGAAATGGTATCGATTTTTTTCTTCTGCAAGGAGCTGCTCTAATTTTTTTGAGACGAAGACGAATTGAGACGAAGTTTATACCACATATTGATCCTTTTGTGGTCTAATTTTTAACAACATCTGCGCAATTGTTACATTTTCACGTCTTTTCAAATTAAAAATCGAATGTTTTTACGCGCTCTACCTGTCACCTTTTTAAGGTAACGGCCTAAAAGGTAGTGCACAATTGAACTATTATTTATAATCCCATGATCGGCATTGGATATGAAGGAAATTGTTGCAGTCATACAGATACTGTGTAATGTTGGTCCAGAAAAAGAAATTATTTAATTGTTTAAATGTACATATTAAAATAATAATAGCATAATAATTTTGTCGAAAGCCCAGTGGCACAAGAACAATTACAACAAGAAGTTTATATTCGGATGTTTGTGTATCTAATTCGTCATCATGATAGTCGCTGTTGTCGTTGGTCATTCATTTCGTCATCGACGTTGTCGGTCATTGAATTCGTCGTCAGTCATTGTAATTGCCGGAAATTGTATTGGAAGTGTCGTCGGTCCGTCGTCGCTCGGTCGTAATCGTGTCGTCGGTCATTGTAATTGTCGGAAATAATATTTGATTTCTCGTCGGTCGGTCGTCGTTCGGTCATTGATCGTAATCGTGTCGTCGGTCATTCAATTCGTCGTCAGTCATTGTAATTGTCGGAAATAATATTGGGTTTGTCGTCGGTTGGTCATCGTTCAGTCGTTGGTCATAATTGTGTAGTCGATACAAGGAAGAGTCGCCCAATATGGAGACGCGAAGCAAAAGAAAAAGGGAAAATTCAGCGGGCTCGGATGTTTCAGTGCCAATGGCCTATAATCTGGGCATTACAAAGCCTATTCCATTGCCGGCTAATTTCAATCCCGCACGATCCTCAATTGTGCACCCCGCGTTCGAGGCCGACACGGACCCTGATATACACGAAATATTTCGCCAATTCAACATCAGATTTTTCGACAATAAATTAAAGCGGTACCAACTCCGCTGGGATCGACGGATCAGGACGTTGTTCCGGGTTACTGATTTCGTTCAACGACTAATCCGAATTTCGGTGAAAGATACGGAGGGACAGCCGCGATCGATCTTGGTGACGACGATTCTCCATGAGATGCTTCACGCGTACGTTGATTTAATTGGTGGGCATCGAAACGACAATGCTGAGCACAAAGGCTTATACTTACGCGAATTAACCAGAGTTAATAAAATTGCGAAATGCAAAATTCAGAGCGAGGAAGACGTACAATGGCATCTTCTTCCACAAGCATACGTGTACGTATGCGATAGGTGGGGCATGGCGGTTGAACGCATGATCCGCAAACCACCGGCACCAGGACCAAAAAATCTTTGCAAAAAATGGAATGAGCACGCTGTCAATTGCAACGGAACATTCATCCTGCAAAGGTGAATGTGCGCGCGCGCGTGTGTGTGCGTGTGTGCGTGTGTGCGTGCGCGCGCGCGCGCGTGTGTGTGCGTGTGTGCGTGTGTGCGTGCGCGCGCGCGTGTGTGTGCGTGTGTGCGTGTGAGTGTGTGTGTGTGTGTGTGTGTGTGTGCGCGCGTGCGCGTGCGTGTGTGTGTGTGTGTGTGTGTGTGCGCGCGTGCGCGTGCGTGCGTGCGTGCGTGCGTGCGTGCGTGCGTGCGTGCGTGCGTGCGTGCGTGCGTGCGTGCGTGCGTGCGTGCGTGCGTGCGTGCGTGTGTGTGTGTGTGTGTGTGTTTTTTTTTTTTTTTTTTTTTTATTTTATAGAGGAGGTTTGAAAATGCATTTACGCATACCCGAGTGGGTTATGTGGGACTCGGCCATTCCTGGCAATACCCACTAAAACATTCCTCCTCTCGACTGTATTCCCCCCCGCGGAAACCGCCCAAAAGGCTTTACTTCGCGAGGGGCAGTCTAAGCCTCAGACGGCCCTTCTAGCACGCGCTCTGATTTTAGGCGCGTCCGCCTCTCCGTTCTTCCATCTTCCTGATGGAATTCAGCTTCTCCACAATGGACGTGGCGAGGGTAACCACCGCATCCCAACCATCCTGTGAGCCAAGCAGGCACCTTCCCATGCCTTCAGGCGTCATGGATCCTCCCCATGACGCTCGGAATCGCTCCCGGTCATCGGTGAATCTCGGGCAATAGAAGAGCACGTGTTCCACGTCCTCGTCGATCCCAGGGCACACCGGGCATTCCGCGCTATCGTACACGCGAATACGATGTAGGTAGCTGCGGAAGCAGCCGTGCCCGGTGAGTACCTGGGTCAGGTGGAAAGTTGTAAGTCCACCGTGCCTGCTCGTCCACGCTCTCACATTAGGAATCACGCGGTGGGTCCACCGACCCTCGCCTGCTGAATCCCATCTCTGCTGCCATTCTTCGAAGGTTCTGCTGGACCATCGATCATCACCATGCTCTTGATCGTCGCCATCAGCACCAGTACGCCTACGCTCACGGTACACCCTGGCCCTCTCGGCTGCCAGTAGATCAACAGGAGGCAGTCCCGCGATCACCGAGACAGCGATGTCAGACACGGTTCGATACGCTCGGGCCACCCTTAGCGCGACAGTCCGGCAGGCCCGTCGGCATGTGGCTCCGTAACTCGCATTGGTCTTCATGGCACCAGCCCAAATCGGAGCCCCGTAGAGAATTACGGAGCTCACAACAGAGGATAGAAGGAACCGTCTCGGCTCCTTCGGTCCCCCGATGTTGGGCATGATGCCCACTAGCGCTCCCGCAACCCGTGATGCCTTCGAGCCCGCGTTCAGAAGATGTTCTCTGAACGACAGCCGCGCATCCAGGATGACACCGAGATATTTCAACGTGTCTGCGGTCTTGATCTTGCTATGACCGACCGTGAATGTGGCGTACGCCCTCTTCTTCGTCCGAGAGATGAGCACCGCCTCAGTCTTCTCGTCCGCCAGACTCAGCCCATGGTCGCTCAACCAGCCAGCTACTACCTCGATTGATTCGTCTCCGAGGTGTTGCACCTCATCGATGGTTTTCGCGACGACGACAAGGGCGACGTCGTCCGCAAAGGCTACCATCGATACCCCGTCTGGAAGCGGCTGCCGAAGCAGGCCATCGTACAAGACGTTCCAGAGGAGGGGCCCTAGGACCGAACCCTGTGGCACGCCTCCTGTGATGTTATAGGCGTGCGTGCCGGCGTCGGTGTCGTAAAGCAGGGTCCGGTCCGTCAGGTAGCTCGAAATGACTCTTCGCAGGTAGAGCGGCACGTTGAGATCTTGCAGGGCCAGCAAGATCTTGTCCCACCTGGCCGAGTTGAATGCGTTCCGGATGTCCAAAGCGATGATGGCACACATGCGCTTTGTACACCGGCTGCCACTGATGGCGTCCGTAGCTAGCGCCACAACCCGGCCGATGGCATCCACCGTTGAGCGACCCTTACGAAAGCCGAACTGGTTTTCAGACAGGTCTCCAGCTCCCTGTATGGCTGCCTCTAGCCTGGCACATATGACTCGTTCGAATAGCTTCCCGGTTATGTCTAGCATGCACAGCGGTCGGTACGAGGAAGGTTCGTCTGGGGGTTTGTTCCCCTTGGACAGAAGGACCAACCTCTGTACCTTCCACTGTGCCGGGAAGCATCCTTCGCGAAGACATGCGCTGAATGTATTCCCAAAGATATCGGGAGCATTCAGCACAGCGGTCTTCACGGCCAGGCCAGGGACCCCGTCCAGCCCTGGAGCCTTACGGACGGTGATCCTGCTGGCAGCCATCTTCAGTTCGTCTTCCGTGACGTCTGGCGTCTCGGCTGCACCATCGTCTACCATCAGACCGGTCTCGGCACGCCGCTTCCGGTGTTCCGGGAAGAGGTGTCGGACGACCCTGTCGAGGAAGATTGGACACGTTGGAGCGGTGGCACCTCTGGGCTTGATCTTGTTCATAACCGTTTTGTACGGTCGGCCCCAAGGGTCACTGTCCACTTCCTGACAGAAGTCCAGCCAGCACTTTCGCTTAGAGGCCTTGATGGCAGCCTTGAGGCGTTTCCGCATTATTTCATAGGCCGCAGCCAATTCCTGGTATTGCGGCCTATGAACAGCTCTTTGGTGCAGCCTACGTGCTCGGAAGCACTCTCGGCGTATCTCTGCGATGTCCTCGTTCCACCAGTATACTGGTGGACGACCGCGAGGGTTGGACTTCGCGGCCATGGAGGCATCGCAGGCCGCTGTGATGGTTTGCGAGAGGCTTCGAGCTCGTTCCTCGGGCGTTCCCTGCACTGTCGCTCCCTCTAGCATGCAGAGAAACGTCTCCCGGTCGAAGGTGGCGGGTGCCCATCTCTCTTTTTTGCGTCTGCACGACGCCCCTGCTGTCCTGCTGGTCAGCTGGAGCTGGTATACCAGGGCGTGGTGGTCGCTACCCGTGTACCGATCGCTAACTTTCCAGTCGAGCCCTTCCCTCATCAGTCTAGGATCGATGAAGGTCAGGTCGATAATGGAGGTCCTGCCGCCCTTTGAGAAGGTTGGCTTGGACCCGGTGTTAGCGATTTCCAGCTCCAGTATTGCGAAGGCCTCGAGGAGGGCGCGACCGCGGTGATTGGTGCTCGCGCTGCCCCACTCCGTCGCCCATGCGTTAAAGTCCCCTCCGATGACGACCGGCAATCGGGAGGTCCTAGCACTGTCGGCGATGGCATCCAGGGATCTCAGGTATTCGTCGGTGGTATCACTGGGTGGAAGGTAGCAACTGTATATTCTTATACCAGCCACCTCCACCCAAGTGAAACCGGGCCGAGGGGCGGCCATCTTGTTGGATATATGGAGGTTTCCGCATACCCAGATGGCCGCCTTGCCGGTTGAGTCCCCTACCCAGTTCGGTTCACTGAGATCCCTGTACTCCTCGTTGACGATGACTACGTCTGCCTTCTCTTCCCTGACCAGCTGAAACAACAGGTCCTGGGCCACAGCGCAGTGGTTCAGGTTTATTTGGAGCACCTTAGCCATTGCTGGTCGATGCCCCAACCTCCTGCACTGCCTGTCGCCTGACTACGCAGTCTACAGCCCTGTGACCATCTTTGCCACACCGGAAGCACTGCGCCGACCGGTCGACCTCGCTCTCGCAGTCTTTCGCCAGATGCCCAGTGTTGTGACACCTGAAGCAACGGGAGGATGTTTGGCGCGGCCGAACCCGGCAATTCACCCATCCAATCCTGAGCCTTCCGCTTTGCAACAACTTCTTTGCTGCTGCAGCGGGAAGCAGGACGCTAGCCGCCTGGGTGCCACTGTAGGAGTTCCTGAGTTTAATATCTTCAGGGGTTACTGCTCCTTGCCCAATCGCCGCAGTGATAGCCTGTGCCACCTCTTCTACGGTTGTGGCCTCGTCCATGTCCTTGATAACCAGGACTTCCCTATGAGTCAGCGTCTGAACAGCCGCCGACTCCACTAAGGTGGCCGAGACCACTGCCTGTAGCACTGGGGTCTCTACACCAGGCTTCCCCAGCTCCAGGAGTAATTCTCCAGCTCGGGTCCGCCTGATGCGGGTCACCCTATCCCCCAGAGGTTTGAGGTCCGGTGCGGCTCGAACTCTGCGAAGAATATCAGCATACGACACCTCACCCGTTGCCTTGATGTGGATCGCATCAGGACGGCGGGGTCTAAGCGAAACCTTGGGCTTTGCCTGCCTTTGGTCGCGCCTGCCGGCCTCTTCTATTGTCAGCGGCTGCTGCTGCTGTTTTTTCTTGCCCCGTTTGACAACTGTTGCCCAGTCGGGGTCTTTCGGCTGGGCAACTGCCTGCTGCCTGGCTTCAGCTGCCCGAGGCAGGTCCCCCTGAGGGGTCACCTCTCTCTTCTTCTTCTTTCTCTTTTTCCTCGCCGGCGGAGACCTAGGCGGCGAGGGGCGCTCGCGGTCCAGGTCTCCGTGGGGTGCCCGGTCGATGCGAAAGAGGGGCGAGGTTTGGCTCGACCCCTCTTTGCTCGGTGGTGCTGCCCGGGCTAGAGTTACCGTGGGCCGCGCCGCCGCAAACTCTTTCATCGCCCTTAGGGTACCACGTGCCTTTACCTTGAGCTCAGTGTGGAGGTTCTTCTTTTCCAAGATAAACCCCACCAGGGACTCAAGCTCCTTTGTTAGTCGCTGAAAAGCCTCTTGGGCCTTCAGCGTCACGCTCTCGCCGCCTGTGTCACTTGTAGCATTAGATGCTCCAGAGGCCGAGTGACCAACCTCTGTAGTACTGCGGTCGCTAGATGACGACGTCCCGGGGCCCGCTTGCTCACCCCCGACGGACGCCGGTACTGGGGATCCGAACCCCTGCACCGTAAACGTAAGATCCTTCGTACTGCCCATACCGATTTGTTAACGGGGTTTCTTCCCCGGGTCTGTTTGGTCCGCGGGAGGTATTTTAATTGCCTCCTACCCTCTATATTTAGAGAGCGTTCCCCTATCCGCCACCTGGGGACGCGCCACGTAGGGGTTTCAGTTTCCCCCTGTGGTGTGTGTGTGTGTGTGTGTGTGCGTGCGTGCGTGCGTGCGTGCGTGCGTGCGTGCGTGCGTGCGTGCGTGCGTGCGTGCGTGCGTGCGTGCGTGCGTGCGTGTGTGCGTGTGTGTGTGTGTGTGTGTGGAATGCCAAGCAGACAACCTCCCCGTGGTGCATTCTGGATAGCGCAAATGGTCTGCAACCAACCTTCAAGCTTTTACGAGACAAGTCTTCTTATCTTTGGAAATCTTGAGTTGATTGCATTATAGATCTCGAAATATTACTGAGATATCGACATTTGACGCTGTCACCAATCTTGATTTTTTCGTAAAGAAAATGTCAAGATTTTGATACCTAAAGTAGCAACAACGTACTTAAAGCAGTCTAAAACGTCGAGAAATCCAATTTTTAGCCGGCATCTGGGCGTATGTATGTGTATGTGTATGTATGATGATAAAGATATTAAGAGGATGATTGCCACAATTTTCCGGCTATTTTTCGACATTAGTTTATCTCGACCTAAAAATGCTTATTCCATGGTCAAATTGTGGCGCCACAGATATCGCAGAATTTCCGTTGTTTTGCATTTCCATGGGCATTGTCTTCCCGGTGAACCCGTCGGAGTTACAAAACATCGATCTTTGTGTGGCTCAAAACAAGAATTAAAGGCGGACAAGGATTTGGAGATTTATCGACGAATTAAATGTCTTCTAAATACATATATTGTAACGTTCACCTTTTTGGCCGGTGCCACGCACACGGTTCGAAGGCTCACGTTAGGAGTTCAGGGCGAGCGAATAATCGTTAGATGTTGTCATTTTGGTGAAAATAATAGTTTTTATTAAAATAACATGAAAAATGCAATACAATATTTGAATTCCTATATTATCGACGCTTAACTTAAATTATCGCGGTTTTCATTGTGAGGACAAATTTACGTTGAAATGAAATTAAAGTTTGCATCCTATACTGAAGGAGCGAAAGAACCAAATTTTACCGACCGTTTATCGGTCATTTGTGAATTGGAAAGTTTTTCCTCTTAACTTTCGAACATCATAGAAAGAACATTTATAAACAAAGATTCCCGATCGATCGATGGAAAAGAATCCAATTTTATCATTTTATAGAATTTTATACTGAATTACCGACAGAGCTTCACTTATCGACATGACTTTATAATGGAACGCGTTGGTTGAATTTTGAGGTTATTAATTGCAAAAGAAATAATTTTGAAACGTGATTTTAATAGCGAAGCTACTCTGCCGTGCCCACGTGGTGGTGCAGGGCCCTCATCGAAGAGTTCGGCTTCCACGAGATCGTGAACCAACCGTGTCGCCACTTGGTCGATCCACGACTCGATTCCGGCTCACTCTTGTCCGGGTTACCTCCCCTATCGCGGTTTCCTACTAGCGGTGACTGGTTACAGGAATGCCCACTACTTCGTCGCCAAAGATGTGTGCACCTTGGTTCGGGAGATTGAGTACACCTGGAGCCAACGTCACCGAAGGCTCCGGGGACCCGGAGGTGTTAGAGGAAAGTTTGATCAGTTCCCCGTTGCCGAAAGAACTGATCCTAATTTGCTTCACAGTCGCCTTTTTACATACATCCCGGTGTCCCTTCGTTATCGAGAAAGTTTTTCAAATGCGAAATCTCGCGGTCACTTCGCTAACTACTCGTGGATACTCCGTTCACGAGAAAATAATCGAATCGGTAGAACGAGCGGTGTCCTCGGAAACTGAGACACCGTCTCAATATATATATATATATTTTTTTAATTACGATTTATGCGTCTCGGTTATTTTCTATCACTTTATTTGTCGTATAAGCATTATGAAAGATTTTTCTATTCGACGCATGACATGGCTTATCAGAATGCGATACGTTGCCATAGATAAATCCCTATCAAATTTATAAATCGTATATCTTTTCTTCGGTTTCTCGTAAAACGAAGTGCGTTCGCAAAACATTTTTTTCGTTCTAAAATTTCGAATTGCTTATTTATTGTTGGTCCGGTCGATTGACCCTGAAAAGTCGCGAGTCGGAGGCATTTCATATTTTCTTGAGGTAAGTGATTTTATAAATTAATTGGATATAATAACAGCTTATTTTTCCGCCTCTTTTCCTCTCTTTACTTCAGTTTTCCTGTTTCCCAGAAACAGCTTCGTTGATATATTATTTAAGATTTAAGAATGCTTGGTCATGAACCTACGATTTTCTATAAGAAAGTAATACTTTTGTCAATTAACATTTTTAAAAGTTTTATTAACAATTTCAGCCAATTTTTTCAGATTTGAACGACAAACGATTTATTATGCCGATAGGCTAAAAACCCGGACGGCTTGATAAAAATCATCCCGGCATAGTGGACCTTTGATCGCCATGCGCAATCCGATCGGCACATTCGCCGCAGCAACAATTGTGACCACACGGCATGAAAATGTGGTCGGGGTTTTCCGTCAAACACACGATGCATTTTTTCACTGTAAAATAAAGGAAACTAATTAGTGTATGTTATAACTCTCACAACAAGTCTTCTTTCCAAAAAAACCAAAGAACCACTTGAATAGATGGTTACAAAAGTATACAGATATTCTCGTATATGGAATCCTATTATAAAAATTTATGTGAATTCAAAAATGAAGGAGAGGCTATAAGGAAAAAATAAACACTGAAACTACGAAACAATCTGGAGAAACGAAATGCGCAAGTTATGATATGTCAACATCGACACAACTGTCATTGCCAATGGTCGCGTTTGAAAGCGGACATCGAAAATATATGAATAAGAAATCATCGATTTTCACTTTACACGGCAGAGTCTCAACTCTTAAAAAAAACTTTACAGTACTCGGTGTCGAGACGCTACGGCATATATTGATATTTAGTGCACAATAATTTACCTGTCACATATCACTGAAAATGTCTGTAATATTAAATTGCGTTACTGCAAGATAAATATCCCTTCAGGAAGATATCGAAGCATATCATATAAATAGCCGCGATACAAATTGAATTCCGAACGTTAATCGCAACGTGGACACAATCGTCTGCATCCGCGCTCGGAAGAACGCGGGCAAAAGCATACAATTCCACTACACTGATACAACACCAACGTCGCAATCCAAATCAAATTTGGAAGCAAATTTACACTTGTATTTATTGTAAGAAGACGTTCCGGCAAAAAAATCATCTGAGTTCTCACAATAGGCAACACTAAGAACCGCACAAAAAATTATAAAAATAAGGTTTGAAAACAAAATATCATTTTTACACATTATTTTTATGTTCTATTTACGATTCGGAATTGTCCTGTTTTAATTTAAATATCAGCAGAATCATAACAGACTTTTGACGTAGAATTTTTATTCGTCGAGGTGTCTGTGAGCGTCTCCAGGACAAACATACATTGAAAATCGGGACTTTCTTTTATATATATAAAGAAGATAAAATATCAAACGACCCTTTGCACAATCTATAAAATAAAAGTTCATTTGTATGAAATTAAAAATACTTACTCGGACTTAGCCTTCGTTACGCATGAGCTACTAGCAGTTTCTAGAATCGACATAACCTCAGCGGTTGATGGAACCAATGCGTTCAATCTCGCAGGTTCAACCTCCTCGTCGAAGATTATCCCTTCTGAATTGGATAAATCGCGAATGTCACTTAACGTTGGATCATTATTATCTAGACTTATGAAAAAAAAAAATTAGATTTGCGTAGTTATGACACGAAACGTGAAATTATTGAAATAAAATTAAACACCTGAGCACTCAATACTTACTGCTTTTAGTAGCCATTGTAGCACGATCTGTGTATCTACGAAATAATTGTACGGTTTTCTCTGGTGACTCTTTTGCAGACTTATATTTTTTTATCGGTAACGGCACTCATGTGTATGTAAACAAACCGGCGAAATTTAATTTCATAACACACACATCAATATTATCAAGCAAACCAAATCGAATATCGATTAATCGGCCCGACTAACAATCGGTGAAATATAATCAATTAATTGAGTGAAAATGTCGTCATCTTCGATTAATCGATAAACATCACCCATCGCTACGTCTGACATGCCCTCGGCAGAGCGATGACTTTAACTGCGAGGGATATGTTTTCGTTCACGGGGTTTTCGTTTGTTATCGTTTGTTATCGTCTTTAATCCGAGCGATCATGCCGAGAGGTCCGCGGTCCCTCACAAATCTCGTCGTTTTTTGATGGTCACCTTGTGCAATACTCTATACGAAGAGTGTCTCGCCATCCGTTCTGATCTTCAAAAACCGGTTGATTTGGAATGGTAACAATAGGAGTACGCAGGCACAGACGCACAAGCGCAAACACATACACAACAATACCAAGTACGCAATGTACGCGGTGTGTATTCTGGGTAATGCAAATAGCCTGCAAGTAGTATGCAAAGTAGAGAAAGCATGTATGAAAAAATACCCCCAATCCCCCTGCACTCTTCGAACCGTTTGAACTGTTCGAACCGTTCGAACTCGTCGCGGTGTTCGAACGATTCTGATATTCGGTCTTAGCTCGATCGGGCTGATCAGTCACATGTCGAACCGAACACGAACACACGAACTAGATTGGAACCTCCGTCCGTTAAGGGGATAAAAATGAAGAGCTCGTTAACGGATCGTTAAAACTTAATTTTAAAGGTTGTGGAAAAGTTATTTATCTTCATCAAAAGAAATTATTAAAACTATTTAAAAATACGTTAACATTTTTTATACAAAAAAAATATTTATTTGTTTTTTTTTTTTCGTCAGTGGAACGAGTCCCGTTATTTCGCGTAAGTGAGATTGAGACAATCGCTCCAAAAGTGATCGAGAGCGTGACGGAGATGCGGATTGACGCCGTTGAGGCCGTGACTTTCATCCGCATAGCTTATCTGCTCGAACTGTATGTCGGCGAGAGCCAAACTTCTGCTGAGAGCCATCGATTGCTGATAATGCACGTTATCGTCGCTGGTGCCATGAATCAACATGTACTTTTTGCCACGCATACCCTCGACTAATCGCGATACATCGGTGCGATTGTAACCCGCTTCATTGTCCTCTGGTGTCGGTAATCCCATGTATCTCTCGGTATAAATCGAATCTATAAATTCAACGAGTGAATTGGTTCCTTCGGCTGTTCAAATCTCCGATTATCAATTGCCATTAATTCTCAAAAATCAATTACAATGAAACTTTTACCATAATAAATCCACGATGATACGGGGGCAACTGAAATTCCGCACTTGAAGATTTTCTCGTGATCTGTTGCCATTACCATTGCAGTTGCGAAACCGCCATAACTCCATCCCCATATGCCCGTTCTCTTCGAATCAATCCACGAATAGGTCGTTTGAAGTTTTCTGAAAGAACATTATTGCAGAGTAGCATAGAGTAGTGGTTATACGCATTGACACAGCGAAGCTGAGTCACGTCGGACTATGTGGCAGCACACAGTAGTAAATGCCTGCATCCGGTCGGGCTATAGAGTTAAGAGGATGCACGTGCCCGAAGGTTCGTTATTGCAAAATCGTATCGTTACTCACTTAGTCATTTCTATCTGATCCTCGATCTCCACGGTTCCGATACGTCGATATATCTCGAACAACATTTTGCTACCTTTGAAAGCACTTCCTCTGCCGTCAATCTCCGTCCAAATAACGCTACGATTCGTCGTATAATACGAATGATAACTGATCGGTAAGTTGTCCTTTATCGACACTGTATTCGGACCAGCGTAACTGAAAATCGAAATTTTCCGTTATTCGATTGCTCGGAAACATTAAATTGTATGCGAAAAAATTACATTTTTTTTGTCATTTGTGTAACGGTCCCCTATCATTTTCAAAATCCTTCTTTTAATATTTCAATATATCAAGTAATAATATTTCGCAGCGCTTGCTTCTGCTTCTGAGAAGCGAGGAGATTAATATAAGCATCAGCAGTTTTGTCGTGTGAGCGATAATGCGATCATCGTTCCACGGTAACAGTCAAGCCGCCGCTCGTATAGCATTCGCGCGACGGCTCTTATCAGCGCGGAGGAGGTATACCTCATGTGCGTAACAATACACGTTACCGGCGTCGAAGCCCTTTGCCTCGGCGCCTAATAAATCGGTTCGTCTCCGACCACCAACTCTGTAAGACGGTACACTCTTCCAGTCTACAACTAATAAAATACGTCTACTATAGTATTTTCACCTCAAATATATATATATCTCTATTCATTTGTTGAACCGCACTTTTGTACCAACCATTACATTTGAAAAAGAGCTTTTTTATCTCGCAATTGTTGGTTTTTATACAGAAATAGCAGATACACGAACAAAATATTATCGTTTAAATTATACAAAATGAGATTTACATAATTTTACTTTTTAATCTAAAATTAAAATCCTGTCAAATCTCAACCAATCCCCTCCTGTCAACCAATCACGGCACGATACATCGAAACACGCATGCAATATCTCGTGACACACCAACTTTTTAGGGGTAGAGAGAAGAGAGAATGCGATCTAATTAATTCGATTGCTACACGGGAAGGAGGGGCGCGATGAGCTGCACAGGGCGAATTAATATTTTGCACGATTACATATTCTGCATGTGTGACTCCCGTTACAAGGATAACCACCCAGTGTTTGAGACCGGAGAAATTTTTATTAATAGTTCTTCATTTTATTGGTTGTTTAAATTTTACTTACACGTGGACGATCATTGGATAGCTGAGACTCTCATTGAAACCGGGAGGTAGCATCATCCTCGCTTTGCTCACGTGACCGTTAATGCGAATACTAATGTTTTTTTGCGTCGGTTGCAAACGACCCTTCAACTTGGATCTCAAAGATTCATTCATTTGCCAGCTGTAGACTTTCTTGTATTGTATGTTGTAAACTTCTATCGTTGTTGGATCCGGTCCGGTGCACGAGAGAACGTAGTGAGATGCATCCGTCGAGAACTTCGCGTCGACGTACGTGCAATTGTTACCTAAGCAATAATCAATTTATAAACCCAAACATTAATTTAATCTCTAACGCCACTTTTCTCTTCTAACGTTATTCCATAAGGAACAATTTTTACGTGTTTGGTAAGTGCGAGGTATACAACGAGAGAAAGTATCGTAATTGAGAATAAAATTCAACCCTCAGATTAATATCTGCAAAGACTTTTCACATGTCCTCAAATGCAACAAAAGCAGTTTTCCATTTATTTCTGTTCGCCTGAAGGTGCTGTCATAAGCCCGAACGGACATAAAACCGAATGGATGTAACCCCGAATGGCCACAAATCCGACTGATGATAAAGATTTTTGTACATTTTTGAGATTGTAGTAACGATTTTGCCGTTTGCAGTTGTTAAAAATCTGTTAACTAAAATGATATATTGGCTCCTCTATTTTTTTTATCATACTCTTCCCCGCTCCGTTTGTGGGATACAAGGTTTATAATTGTTGATTTCTTCAAGACGGTTCGTTCTATAATAGTACATTACGATACGAGTGCTCAGAAACTTTTTCTTGACGAGTGTGAGTTTGCAGCACAAGCCGAAGGCGAGTGTTGCAATCACACGAGTTGAGGAAAAGTTTCTGGCACGAGTTTCGTACAACATTTTATCGCACTAGTGCGTAAAGTAGCTACTTTACGCACGCAGTGCTATAAACAGTTATTTTAATCGTTAGTTTTTATATAAATATTTTACAAGAGCTATACTGCTAGCATTAGAAAAATCATGAAAGTTGAAAGAAAAACAGAGAATGCGAAAAAAATAATCAAAATGACCTAAAATTTGGAATTTAAACTCAACGGATTCGGGTCAAATTCAATACCAATCATCGGTTGATCATACTTCATTTGTGTATCAATTTCTAGGCCTCATATCTCTAAAAATGTAAAAGTCCGAGCGCACACAAGCAATTTTACAATTTTCAAAATCACGAAAAACGAATGTGTACGTTTTTCACAAATTTAATACTGATCTGTCTATAGTATTCCAACTTCGTACTAAATTTTACTCCTATATCTCCAAAAATTGTAGGAGCTACAGCGCAGATACATTTTTGGAATTTTTCAAAATCTCGCACAAAACAAACGACTTCATAAATTTTGTTGAAATTTAATGCCGGTCGCCGCTCTAGAATAGTCCAACTTTGTACATAATTTTACCCCGAAACCTCAAAAATTATGGAACATTTGGAATTTTGGAGCGCACCCCGACATTTTTAAAAACTTTCAAAATCGCGTGGAAAACACACACGCACAAATATGTTTTCTCGACGTTTCGGAAAATTCTGAAAACGTTAACATTAAAATCTCGAAAGAAAAACGTTTTCACTAAAACAAAGCTTCTTGAGAAAGCACAAAAAGTGATGAAATTTTGGAGAAAAAACACTCATCCCTCGGGTTGTCTTTTCCACAAAATCCCTGATAGCCGAAACTTTCAGTTATCCAACAAAACTGGACGATGAGATCGGCGAAACAATTGTTGATGGTATGTATCTCGCATAAAAATTCAAGCTACAAAACGGTATTTCGTAAGTAATAAAAGTAAGGATACAGTCTTCTACTTTATTTGCAAGGTAGAAAGTTTTCTATTGCATCTTCCCTAATTGTAAGACGAGGGGATATGTCAGGGAAAACAAAGTGGCGAACCCCATCGTTAAGGTTCATGGAAAAAAAAAAATGTGTGCCCTGTGTAGTGAGTGAGGTGACGTGAAACACATTGTGGGACGTTCGGAAGCACCGACGAACGAAAAATACATTAACCCCTAAGACCACTAAGACCATTGTGTGGAAAGTGTCGAAAGGCGAACCCGGAATTTAGTGCTGTGGCTTGATAAAATTACCTTCCGGCGTTAGGACGTTGCAAGAGATGCAGGACGGCCTTTTGCTTCCATCAATAGGTGTGGAATACAAATTTCTCTGGGATGGCTCACCAGGCTCTGCAGCCAAATAATAGATTTTTTGTCCATTCTCATCAATTCGAAGAAGCGATTGCACCTCGGAAGCCAATGGAGTCAAATCTTTCTCGTTCGTCAAAACGCTGCCGTTTATCAAATCGTAGCTCGTCACGTGATTGTATCTTCCGTCTGTGGTATTCGTTTCTTGATACTTCAGAAGGAACAATTTGTTACCACTTTGTATCGGCTTCGGTACATCGATCCAACCCTCTTTCTCCTCGATTTTTAACAAATAATTCGGTTTTCCATGAACATCGTACGTTACGAGTTGCGCAATGTTTTGCACGCGATTCGTCCAGAAGGCAGCAACAGAATCGTTGGTTAACCAATTAACCTGATGAATTATATGATCTCTGGGGGAAACAAAATTTAATTATATACTGGCAGGATAATTAATTATTAAATAACAAATATTAGTATTATTATCAATTTAATTATTTTGTACGGTACGACGATTGTCAACTGACTGGGAGACGACGTCGATGGGAGCTCTGAGCGAAAGGAGATTCGAGTTCGGATCCGTCAGATCCACGAGATTCAGCGATACCCGAGGATTCGTCGTGCCGACCTGAGTTTAAATAAAAATATTTTATGTAAAATCGGGTTGGTTGGTGGCTTTTATCTTCTTTACACAGGAAGCTTTGCATGTTCGGAATATATGACAATTTTAATTTTTCTAAAAATGTCTATTTGCGCTCAGTAGATTGAGCAATTCGTGAGATATTGACCGCAAATTTAAAACACACGCAGACTGTTGGCAAATCATTTTTGGAATTCAATTTGTGAGAATTAGTAGAAGCATTTGAAATTTATAGTATTTTGATTTTGTGTAAACTACTTTTCAACCCTTTGACTGTTAAACGTATCGAGATAATGACCTAGTATTTTCTATACAAACTGAGGCAAAACTATTTTGCTATTTTTTGTTTTTCATTATGTCTTGAATTGTTATTCAGGGCAAATATCTGTTCGTCGTGGATAAATGGACACAGAATGTGCACTGTTAGATTTTGGGGTTTCGTGCTCGAGAATAAAGGCGCATGCGCGTGCAGCGTAGTCATAGAACGCACTGAAGTCCCCACTATGCGCGTTAAGAAACCTTCTGACTTCCGCAAGAAGCGTTAGTTGTAACTGTTATTCTCGTGGAGCGAGTTGCATTCGCGAGCATACTATTTCTTCAGCGTAATAAATATTCTTTTCGAATAAAAAGGCATTACGTTTTATTTTCCGATACAAGAAATCCTTCTCTTCTTCTCCCGATTTAGCAACCGCGATCAACATCGCATGCACATATGCAACATGTAACTTCTCCGTTAGTCATCGCGGTATACGGATTAGTAGTTATCGCTTTCGCGTTCACCAGAGTTTGCCAACTATTGTCAATTGATAAATGGGTGGCTGGCTGACTGTCTCACGGCTACAAGTTTCTCTTGCTTACTCGGTACCTCTACGTCTGGCATTCCCTGACGAGCCTGTGTTCAGTGTACCACTTTTGTGGCAACGAAACAGTTTTCCTCTCTGCTTCAAAGTTTCCTCTTGCACGAGATCTCGTTAATTTTGTTAGTTAGCCTCGCGAATGCTTCGATATCGCAAAAAGTTCGAGATGAGTTTTGATACTTGATAATCGATAAGTATCTCGCTAGGAGGGCGCGTAGGTCCAAATTCCTTTCTAATAAATTTCTTTAACTCACAAAGCTTCAACTACCTGATAACATAATTTGTCATTTGTTTAGCTTCCTCGTAGAGAGAGAGCTTTGTGAATAGAGAAAATTTAATGAGGAAACAATGTAAACCTTTTTAATATTCGGAATTATTGTATCCGTAAAACTTGACGTTTTAAAATGTCGAAATAAGTTATCAGCGAGTCATAAAGAGCTATTTAAAATGCACAAAAATCTCGAAAATTTAGAATCTGATTTATCAAGATTTACCTCCATAAACAGATCGTCGCAGAAGATTGCGGCTACGTTAGTAATTTTCCGATACACATGAAAATTTTTTAAATTTAATACCAAAAATTCTTTATAACAGCCTAATTTATTAGAATTACAACAAAATGACTGGAACAGCAGTAAAAGGACTTTAAAAAATCCGTGTAAATAAAACATTCGTTACGAGAAATAAAAATAACTTAATATTTTACCATTAACCGAGACGAATCGCTAAAATATCATTTTTTTGAATAACTTTTTAATATTATCAATATGTACAATGAAATTCAACTTACCTTTGGATATTTTATCTTGACTAAGCGGGGATATTGATATTTTATGTCGCCTGGGGGACCGTAGTAGAAATAAGATACATCCGGTACCTCCGTATCGTTGAAACTGACAAATGCAAAATGCTTTCCGTCCGGAGAAAACCAGAAGCGTGTACTGCCTCCGGGTACCTCCTCTGAATGAATAAAATTCGAAATTAAAAAAATTAAAGAATTGACAATTAAAAATTAAGAAATTAAAAAATTCCAAAATCTGTTATAGGCAATATTTGCATACCTTCGTAAACCCAATCGGGTAAACCATTATAAATCACTCCAACAACACCGTCGGTAGTCAATCTTCTGGTGACGACACTACCGTTTCCGGTTATCTCGCGATAATACAAGTCATTGTTCGTCTCGTAAATCAGACCGTTGCCGGCCGGTGACCACTCAGCCATTAATATGCGATCACCATTAGCAATGTACTCAGGTTTACTATTTAGTGATTTAATGTTATGAGATTTATTACGATGCACCATTGGACCCACTTGTGAAATCAATCTAAATAAAAATAGCTTACCGTGTTTTGAGATCAAAGACAACGTGCTTTCCGACTACCGAGTGTCTGAATTTCTAGGAAAATGCAGGTAGATCATTATATATTTTTTTACCCGACTACGATAAAAAGACCATATTCCATCCCTGCAACGCGGGTGGAAAGTAGTCAATTCTTGACTGGCGGGCAGAAAAGTAAATTTACGGGCAAAAAAGTAAATTTTGCGGGCAAAAAAGTAAATTAGCGGGCAAAAAAGTAAATTTGCGGGCAAAAAAGTAAATTTGCGGGCAAAAAAGTAAATTTAGCGGGCAAAAAAGTGAATTAGCGGGCAAAAAAGTAAATTTGCGGGCAAAAAAGTAAATTTGCGGGCAAAAAAGTAAATTTGCGGGCAAAAAAGTAAATTTAACGGGCAAAAAAGTAAATTAGCGGGCAAAAAAGTAAATTTCTTTGGCAGTCTCTTATTGGCAGAACCCCCCACCGTGGCTTCGCCGCCGGACGCACTTCTGAATTGGCTGTTCGCGACGTTATATTTATTTTATTGTTATGCCTTTTTTCACTACACCTATATTGTGGTGTTGTACCGTTGCAGGCATAAAAATATGGTTTTTTTATCGTAGTCGGGTAAAAAATAGTATATGCTACACGGGAGGAGCGGATTTTTACCTCGTGCTCGTGCTGCCCTCGCTTTGCTCGGACAGCAAACCTCGCACTCGTCAAAAATCACGCACTTTCCTCCCTAGTAGCATAATGTACTATTTTAATTCAGTAGTCATCGATTGATCTTGCTTGCAATTAATGACTCACGGCCTGCGGTGCATATCCAATGAGTATGTGACTGTGATCGGCGGACAGCGTGTACGTATATATCATTTTATAGTTCCTCTGCGATACAAAAAAAACACAAGGAAATTAATGAAGAAAGCCTATTGATTTACCTGAAACTATAATAAGAATAAAAACCTTGTTTATTTTTTTTCTAACTTAATTTCTTATTCGTACTGAGCTAAGGTATGAACGTTGCTGTGAGATGGGGAGAAGGAGGGTGGGATGGAATGTATAAAGATTGAACCACTGTTTCCCGACAGTAAATGGTGCTATAAGTATCTCGACGCACGAATGTGTCGTAAGTTTTGCAAGGCGAGCTCCTGTCGAACAAACGACAAAGGGTCGTATGCAACAATTTATGATTCAATTATTATAGATTGAAGTGTAACTAAAAAAATGTCAACATTTTTTTTCTCGACTGCGCTAAAAAGATCATATTTCATGCATATTACATGCCTGCAACGTGGGTTTAAAGTTAGCTATTCTTGACCAGTGGGAGTAAAAGTAGCCGTAAAATTATAGTACATTACGAGTGTGAGCTTGTAGCACGAGCCAAAGGCAAGTGTTGCATTCACATGAATTGAGAAAACGTTTCTCGCACGAGTATCGTACAAAATTTTATTTCGATCTATTAGTACAATCGACTGCTCCTGAGTTGCGGGGGGTGCATGTACTTGACGGAGCAGGGGTTGCACTTGTGCACCTTGTCAAGACACCGACGTGAGAGTAGTACCCCCGAAAAGCTACCTGAGGATTTCTTGGGAACCTGCACGGGATCGGGCGAAAAAGCCGACGACTCCGCCTCCTCGTGGCCCCCGCTGGTAACAGCGTTCGGCAGCCCAGGGTCTTGTACTCTCGGTGTTGCTGGGCGCTGGCGAAGAGAGTCGTTTTCCCTAGGGGTAGATCCAACTTGCTCAGCGATCCGCTTCAGCGGGGAGAGCAGGGTTTTTCCAAGCCTCGCGACTCAACATCTTACGCGAATTCTCCTGGTAGTGGTTGAAGTGTTAGGAAGTAGGGAAGACTAGTCCTTTAGACCAGTGTTGCGTTTGCTCTTACGGGCGAGAGGTCTTTGGCCGAGCATTGGTGCGGACTGTCGGGTCCGTTGCCATTATATTAGTTGCTCCTGAGTCGCGGCTCCGATTCCTCTTATCGCTAATTCGTGCTGCTAGGCCGTTGCAGACATAAAAATATGGTCGTTTTTTAGCACAGTTGGAAAAAAAGTATCGTATGCCACACGGGAGAAGCTGATTTTCACAAAATCAAATCAATTTTTTCAAAATCACGCACTTTTGTAGCATAATGTACTATTTTTACTCTTAAGCGGAAGTGAAACCTTGTCGAGTGTGAGAGAGATAGCGTGATCGGTGCTTACGGTGGAGCAAGAGAAAAGCATTCAGTAACGTGTTTAATCTCCTCTTAACATTTTTTAGTCGAGATTTGATTTTTTTAAATACTCACAGAATGTTCTTCACTTTTCATAGAAAACCATAAGAGTTTTTTTTTTCTAATATTCAGCTCCCAATTCGACGAGTCAACCTTACTCGAAATATCATGAAATGTATTAATTAATTTTTTTTAAGCACTCACCAGAATATCGGGGGGTAGAATAGTGGTAATTTTCCGAGTCTCAATGTTATATTTAACGATACCCACTGTCTTCTCCTTGTACATAATCTCATTGGGGGATATCCATGTTCCATTGAACTCCGATAAATAATAATCACCTTCGTAAATTTCCTCGAGATTGAATGGCACCGGACGTCGACTCGCAGTGTCACGACTATCGTTGTCCACACTTCGAGCCTCGCATCCGTCACTCACAATCATTAGCACCGAAATCAGGCAAATATTCTAGCAAATTGAAAGAAATCTTTTTTATTGAAACTGCATCGAATTAAATGATAAAAAAAAAAAAAATTTTATCCCTTGATTGTCGAACTCACTATAATCGGTGCCATTGTAGATGTTTTTTTAACAACCGAACTCACAGATATAATGACGAATATTGACATATATGATGAATATGAGACTATTTACATGTTGAAATAATTTAGAGCTGCTCTAACGCCATGTACCCGTCTGAGCTAACGCTGTCGACTCGTCAGCTTTATATCTTTCCGATGTTGTCACAATCGTCGATAAGCGACGTAAGACTAAAAATATTGTTTACACGAAAAGAAAATATTATTTTCCCATAAAGAATCGATAAGACTTCTCATTTTTCATCGCTTTTAATAAATTACTATTTCATACATAATGTAAAGCTTATTTTAAAAAATTATTAACCTTTTATGTATGTTGACTCTTTTTTAACTACTTGTCGCTCATAAAAAGGGGGACATTTCGAAATAAATTCTACTTTATTTGTTCATAAAAAATTAGATATTTTTCATGAAAAAAATACAGATTGCTTCACATTACTGCATTCACAGGCAACACGATCCGAAAATCTGATGAAATTCCGAAACGTGTTAACGAGTTACGCCGACAACATTGTACGGCTAACCACATGTTTACATATATGTATACGATTACGTTCTCAAATGTTTTGGAAAAATTTCGCAAGAACACGCTTCTAACGGCACACCTGTACATGTTCAAAAGTGTATAAAGTATGATAAAAAAACAGGTGTATCTATATGGAATTTAATATGAATAGACAGAATTGAAACCCGAGGCAATCCCCGAGTTATAGGTATTAATCGAAAGTGAGAGCCACAACGAACATACGAGATAATACTCGAGGATTGGCAACTCAACGGGTTCTTCACATTCGACTCTTTATTATGTCTTGTTGCAGCAAAGAGTTTACACTGGGCATCTATAGTCGAGAGTAAACGAAAGTGAGAGGAGACGAGCGAAGGCGAAGCCGATACTTGTATGTCAGAAATGTGGCGAAATATCGGTTTCAATTCACATTATATTTTTTGCTTTACTTCTTTGTTAAACTGTCGTATAAAGTTTTGCGGCAAAACGATATTTCATTCGAAAGTTTGCTCCGCATTTTCGCGCCGACGATCCGGGGATAAACAGTTCTATGCAATGTAACGGTACGAAACCGTTACAATAAATAAAACAAAAATCGATCCGATACGGGCGATAGGGTACATGCGCAAGGTACCCTCAGAACGATCCAATAGTTGGATGGGCGACCGTCTAAATCGAAAGTCCACTAGTTGGATGGATGACCGTTTAATTCTATAATCGACTAGTTGGATGGGTGATCGTTTACATCGGGAATCCATTGCTTGGCTAGTAACTGTGTAAATTAAACATCCATTAGTTAGATGGGTGACCGCTCAAAAAAGTCTTCTCATCGGCCTTCATAAAAAAGATCTGCACGGGCGGTTGATTGTTTGCAACACTAGTAGCGCCCTCGAGCGAAACGCTATGCCGCCGGGTCGTTGCTACAATCCACGAAAAAATGTTGGGTTTACCGACATTTTTTTTCGAAACAACTTTTTTTCTTGATTTATATCGCGCATCGGTATCGGACCAAATGTACATTATGTAATTTTTTATTCTCTATCTAATGAAATTCATAGTTTTTGTATTTTATATTCACTAATGTATACAAAATTGAATTTTCTATTGCAGAAACATGTAACCAACATTTTTTGTCGAATTTGCTAATTTTGAGAGTTTCATTAGCGAGGTTCACACTTTTACAGTCGATCTACAAAATTTTATTGCATTCGGTTCAAGACTACAAAAAAAGTTGTTCGAAACTTTTGATGTGGGCCGCTCGGATATTTCATCTCCTCTTAATGATTTATCACTTACCTGAGGGTGTTTTAGTTTAGATCTATTTTCCTTTTTCTATAAAATTTTGCAAAAATAATTGTTAAAGAATGACTTCTTTTAACGTGATCCAACATACGTGAAATTTGGAAAGATGAATATTTGAATACCAAGGATGTGAAAGTGAAAAAGTTTTTTTGAGACAAAATTGTTTAAACAATAACTTTTTCCAGTATGATTCCGGACACATAAAAAACGATTCAATTTGTTAATTCTTTTTAATATTCATATCGACAATATTGAAATGTTACAACTAATTGTTTAAACAATCGTTTTTCTCACGTAATCCGCGACACATGAAAGACGGTGTAATGTGTTAATTCCACTTAAGATTCAGAATGACACAATCAAAATTTCATATTTAATTGTTTAAACCATTGATTTTTCCTACGTTCTCGGGGGAGCTGCAAAAATGGTATATTTTGTTAATTCGGGAAGAAGATCATATAAATCATGTTTTTGTTGTTATACAATTTTTTAAAAATCCATTTTGTTAACGATTATATACGTTGTGTCTGTGTATGTGTGATGTGTGAGTGTGAAACTCGAAAGATCCCGGAAGAGAAGAAGAGGGCGCTCCAGTGGTAACGAGTACCACGCGTCAGCTCGACCGCCCTCTCCTTCTTCCGAACACGTTAGACGGAAGTCAGCGAGGTGAGCGAGAGAGAGAGACAGGGAGTCTCGAGTGATAGTTGATCGTGGACAGACGTGTCGCGAGCCCAGCGCGTTAGTTAGATTCGATAGAGAGAGAACGTGTGGGTCCGAGACGCCCACAAGCGAGAACGCGAATATCGAAGATCGAGCGAGAGTGCGCGGACGGCACTAGGCCGCCGCGATTAATCGACGCCGAATCGACCCGGTTCAAACGAAGGTTGATTGTACTTATTTATTATGTGTATATTTATTTATTAATTTGTTGTACGCAGAGCGTACCTTTTCCCCCGGCGAATTGCCACCCACACCCTTTATTCACAAGTTAAAATTCTAATGTTCTCTTAGAAATACTTTAAACGCTAAGCAAGTTATTTTTATTCTATAATCTACTTACGCTTTAGTTTTTAAGTTTTATCCTTTCTTTCGTTTTACTTCGCAATTCCAAAATTTTATTCTTACGTATAAATACTAGTTCTAAAGTTCATGGATTATTTAATAAGTTTCTTTCCCTTGACTATTTATCTTTCAGGTTCATATTCCCTTATCGTCTTTTATTATTATATAATCTTTATTTATTACTACTGTCAAATAACTTAAAAATTAATAAAAGTTAACCAAGGCGACGGGACTCGCAAGTGCTCGGCCACAGAAGTTTCTGAGCTGCAATCTCATTGGCTCGCCGGTCGGCGCGGCGCTCGCTTCCCCTTCTCCGACACCCATGACCAATGGGAGCTCACTCGACGGGCCAGCCCACTATATAAGGCGCACACTCTCGAGTTTCGGCTACATTTGGTCTCAGGCAGCGGAAGCGGCTCGCAGCTCTCTCTTGCTCCTACCAATACCCCCAGCCTTTTTCAAAGCCCCATCGCAGCGCTTCGGATCAACGCGATCATCAGATGTTCGCGATGTTCAAAGCGATCATCAACAGCATCAGATCGTCGTTCTTTTTAGAACCACCGTACCTCCATCGGACCTTTTCAGGCCCACGAAAAATACTCAGAAATTCGCATAAAATTTCCCTCCTCCCTCCGGGCGTACTCAGTCGCACTTTTTCGTACTCTTTTCCGCCATGTCTGCAATAACGCGCACGTTACTATAATACAGAATTAAAGTAAAGTGATATTCGCGTTATCCAACGTTAGTTTGGTCGAGTGTCGCGAAACTCACGTTACTTTAAAAATTTCGAATAGAGTAACGAGTTAATTGTAAGTTATTATGAAAGTAACGAAGTATACAAATTTCTTTTTTTGACGGAGTGTGAGTATGGGAATCTGTACCTACCGTGTACCTAATACCAAAATACTGGTCGTCGATAAGTACGAAGTCAGTGAATTACCTATACACGCTCATAGTTAGAAAGATGCTCAGTGAACGAATAGATTGTTGTGGTCGGCGCATGAACGTGCCCGAGCCTGTACCTGCGGCTTTGTTCCTACGACGTACATTACTTCGCCGGTTGTTTGAAATGAAAAGGTAAGTCAAGAATACATGTTGTATATATCAAAACATTCGTGAAATTAAGATAGTATATGCGGTATCACTGAGAACAGTCGGTACTACCGATTAGTTTATAATTCATTGAACTTTATTGCTTTATACGAGAATAACCGAAGTATATATAAGGTATCGGTTACCGCAGACGGTTTCAATAACAATTGGCACTTCTATATTAGTTATAAAACGACATTTCGTAATAATACTTATTGAGGTAATTTCTTATAGATGTCACACATTCGGGAAGAAGATGTACCCACATTGTCAGTGGGTGACAAATTCGCAACGTTCGAAGCTCTCGCTCCGTTCGCAACGTTCGGAGCTCTCGTTCCGTTCGCAACGTTCGGAGCTCTCGCTCCGTTCGCGGATACCCGCTCGTCGCAAACTTTTCCCCTTCTCCTTTGAACCAACAATTTTTTGCTGTGAAATAAATTCCTTTATTATATTATTTCGGCGAGCCGTTTGCCGCCATCTTAATAAATCTCTTCGCTTCGTTTAACCGAGTTTTCCATTAGTTCGGAGCCTTTTCGAAATCCTTTTCCTGACAATAATACTCGAATTTTAACAAGTTATTAGTTTATACTGCAATCGGACTCAAATTCAAGTTTAACGACATTTATATCGATACAAACGATTGCTCAAAATTTCAGCCAATTCGGGGCATAAATAAACAGTTTAACAATATTGTCGAGGATTCCCCGACCTGCCTACTTAAGTGCGCCCCTTCTCAAGGCTCGAGGTCATTCGTTTCTCAATCATAGTCGGCGCATAACACTGCTCGACTCAGGGGCTCTCCGTTCGAGTATATGGCGTCGCATCTTTGAAGTCCGCGTTCAAGATAGGGCGTAATTTGTCGAACCTACCCGTGTTTACTACGAGAGTGCATACAGTCCAAGCTCCGTATTCTTAACTCGACGGGACCGGACCCGATCCCTATTCTGTATTTCCCCTATCGTCCCTACTCCCGGTCAGTTCCTGTGAGTAGGGGTACCGAGGGGTATGCGCGCGGGGTTTCCCCCGCTTGGAGTGGGAAAAAGGGGCTGAGGAGAAATACAGTTAAGGGAATTCGTTACCATGGTAACGAGTTAAAATAAGGGACCAGTTAAGTTAAGGGGAGTTAAGAGTACGGAGCGTGGACTGTACTACTAAGAGTTCACGATCTCTGCAAAACTTTTAATTGTCGGTCGTTGCCGTGAGTCGACAGTATTGTTAATCGATTAATCCATAATTCATTGTGGTATATCAACGTATTTACCTCATGAATAGAGAAACAATAATAACCATTATCTTGAATAAAGTGACTTTACAGTATAACCCCGATTTTCCGGCGTTGGATAATACGGAGAATTGCATGCGCACTCTATTCACGAGGTAAACATTTTGATATACAACAACGAATTATGGATTAATCGTTTAACTTTTCGATTAACAATACTTGGGCACACTGGAATTTAACTAAAAATAAAAGAACCTGCAAAGGAGCCGGAGCATCGAGATATCTCATCGATCGAGCATCACCACCGCTAACGGCATTATCTACTAGCCGTCGCGTTTGAGAGTAGTTTACATTTAATTTTGTTTATAGTCCATGTCTCCTATTGTTATTATCTTATCATGTAGTACCGTTGTCTTATCATGAAGTGATTCGATGATTACGCAAATGCGAGTAATCTTGTATTTTTTTTCGTTAATTTATAGCTTCGTAATGCAAGCTGAGAATACTAAAAAGTATATGTATTCAAATGGGGGGAATTCTATTTTGTTCGATCCGAATTATTAAAACACGTGGTTTTCCGAACTGACAAGTAAACATGAGCGTGTAAGCATTTAAAGCTTTTTCACGGCTCTTAAGCGTTTTCACAATAAATCAATTGGGGTAACTCCGAATGGCCACAGTTTTTTTGTGTACGACTGGATGGGGCACAATTTTTTTTGTTGGGCACAAATGGATAGTGCGCGCAGTTTTGAGCACGCGTATTTTCTCAGCTCAAACTGTTTTGTACACAACCGTATTGTGCACATTGTATAGTGCCCATGCAATTATGTAAAAAAACGTCGTACACAATTTCATTGTGTATAATATTATAGTATATAGATCGTTAGTACACAACGATACTGTGCACAACGGAAACGATATATTGACGGATGGTTGGTAACACGATCGTACACAGCGTTATTGTGCACATCGATATCATGCAGATTTGACATGCGCACAGCGATATTGGGCGCTGTTGAATTTTATATGGTGATTTTGTCGACTAATTCGAGCGATCCATGTTACTCGGTGAACTAATACGCAATCTGTTGTTGTTGAAATTTTCGGAGTTCAGTTGTTTCCGAAGTCTCCGAAGAGAGCGGTTGGTTTTTCTTACTAATAAAATATCATCATTTTTATATTGACTTCTTATTACAAAAATAACAGGTACAAACACGTATTTCGACACAGGATGATGCGATAGTGCACACCGCCATTGTGCACATCGGTAATGTGCACAGCATTTTTATTGGGCACATGAGTTCGATTGTACGAATTGTACACGGCATTTTTGTGCACAACACCATAGTGCAGACTAATATCTCGTGACCTCAATAGTATCAATGCGTTTTTATGTACGTCGCGGTAATGCACGGAAATGTTGTGCACGTCGCGATAGTGCACACGTATATCGTGCGTCCGAAAGGGTAACCACACGATATTGTGCACGCCGCGATAGTGCACACGTATATCGCGCGTCCGAAAGAGTGACCACACGATATTATGCACGCCACGATAGTGCACACGTATATCGCGCGTCTGAAAGAGTGACCCTGGAACTCGAGATGAGGAGCGCGAACGTGATAAACAAAAGGTGGTGAAGTGCGAATGACAAACGCGCAGCCGAGTCGGAATTTTTCAATACAGCTCGTCAGCTAAAAGGAGCTCTCAAATCTGCAAACAGAAGTGCTGAGTTAAATCGTATCATGGATAATATAGAGATTTCTTCTCGGCGTGGTGAGTGTAAATTTCGATGCTCATTCCATTCGTAAACAAACCGTATTTGTCGCATACCTAAATTATTCCGCAGGCGCAAACGAAACTCCGGAAACGAACGGTGGGAAACTTGTTGAAATAATTTGTTCTTTACCGCGCACGATTTCAGCGCCTTTTTCTTTTCGTTCGTACCAACGCTCCCCGTTTCGTCGTTTTTTACTTCACTCCTTCAAGAACTATCGATCTCTTCACATTTCTTTTACAATGAATTTATCTCTTCATAAATCGTACATCCCGTGTGGAAATTATTTGCAGCTATCTGATCCTAATAAAACTCCCATCCTACTTAATGGATAGACAGGAAGCCGCACAGATTCAACGTTCCCACGCCAAAAAATTGTTCAGATAGTCGAATCGCTTTCAACGTGTTTGGTGGATGGTTGACCGCTTAAATGTATGTTGTGTGTATGTTTTATTTTGTGTATATCAGGTTATGACCTATGACACCTTTGAATGTACATGTTTAAGTCTTAAAATATTCTTAAAATTACCTCTATTCGGTTTACTTTTATTCTTATTCGTTTGACGCGAACGCTGTCAGTTTACTCGCCGTTTGTATATATACGAACAGATTGCGGGTTTCTGTGTTATATTTTATTATTAGTACATCTGGGAAGATTGAATCTCCGAGGAGGTGCCTCCTGCTTGCCGTGTAAATTGGGCATTGCCATATAAAATGGTCCAGTGTTTCTAAGACCCTCTTGTTACAAACCATGCAAGACGCATCTTCATCGATTTTGTAGTTTATATTCGTCGAGTCCAGGTGTTCATAGTTTTTGAGGTCGAAATCAGGTGCCTCGGAGTTTTCGAAGTGTAAATTGACTTTTTGTATTTCTTTGAGTCCAGCTTTCATAGTCCTTGGCGTCTACGTATTCATCTTCGTAGTTTTTGGCGTCAAGGTGGATCTCTTCGTAGTTTGTCAGGCGCAAGTTAACTCACGGTTAAGACTTCACGGTTTTCGAAGTTTATGTTTATTTTTGTAATGTGCTCCGACCGGTGACAAGAATAACCCGAATAACCCAAGAAGAAGTCCGACCAATGGGCCTAGAAAAGCATTACAGTACAAGCTCTGTATTCTTAACTCAGCGGGATAGGACACGATCCTGTTTCTGCATTACCCCTATTATCCCTACTTCTGGTCAGTTGCTGTGTCTAGGCGTAATGAGGGGTATACGCGTCCGTAAATACCACTTGGAGCAGGGAGAACGGACTCAGGAGAAATACAGTTGAGGTAAATCGTTGCCATAGTAACGAATTAAAATAAAGAAGCAGTTCAGTTAAGAGGAGTTAAGAATACGGAGCTTGGACTGCAATTAATTCGTTAGCGGTGCTCTAGTAGCTGTACAATCTTTTAATCGATAGCAATGTTTTTCTGGGCGCGTTGACCGGACTCCTTTTTAGGCACTCACTATAACAATAGGCAAAGAGTGCCTATTAAAATGACCATCCGTTGCTCTTCGGAGTCTGTCGAAGGGGTTACTCCGCAGCACATACTCCAAAAATTTTTATTTTTCATTATTTGCTTCGGTGTATCTCCAACATCATGCGTAGTTACTTTGAGGTGACTGCGATGAATAGAAATATTTTTTTTAGCCTGCGGTGCAATGAAAACAACTTTTTGGCTGAATTTTTCTTCTCGGACATCCGTATCACACTGTAACTTTAGATGGTGCGAACCAATTTTGTTCTCCTTCGCAGGGTTTTTTTATTACATTATTTCCAGTATGCACATTACTTTTAAAACCAATCTAAGACCTTTAAGTATTTTTTCTAAAAAATTATTGGCCACAATGCATTTGCCTTCAGTCAAATGTCCGTACGGTGTCATCATAATGAACTCTGCGAACCAATTTTTTTCTCCTTCGCAGCATCATTTTGTTTTATCAAAAGCACTACGCACAGCAAATTTAGCGACAATCCTACATCTCTAACTATTTATTCATCACAATTTTCCATAAAAAAATTATTTTCTCACATCTGATGTCCGTACGGTGCTACAATTAAGAATCCTGGAAACCAATTCTTTTCTCTTTCGCAACAATATTTCATTGCATCGAAAGCACTATGCACAACAAATTTTGAGTCATTCTGACAAATATAATTTTAATTATAAAATAATTCAAAAACAGTGGTTATAACAAGATTCGCTTTGAAGGTTATCTTATTTAGATTTGCCAAAAATCCATTTTTCATCATGTTAAAAAAAAAACTTCGGTTGTGAAAAATAAAGCACGAAATATCATACACAGATTCACAAATGTTTGCGTTTTTTATTTGGAAAATAATATATTATCACCGAAAATCATTCGCAATATTTTACCATATTTTATTCACATTCGTAATAAAAATGATAAATTTCACGTATTCACTGAAAAAATTGGTAGTGAACTCACAAAAGAGATTCATCGAATATCCAAAATGATTACAATTTCCCAAATAGAACTAAAAAAAATCGCGAGTATATATTTTTTCGTTTTATTCTATCTGTCAAACTTTGGAAGCAGATGGCAATTTCGTAGCAGACGATACACAGATGCTCATCCGTCGCGGCGCGCGTACTCTGTGGCCGGATGATTTTCAAATAAAAAAAAATCGACATTTCGTTTCAATGTTTCTTCCTATTTTACGTAAATATAAATGGATTCTACGCGGTATAGCGCAGATAAAAAATGTGCAATCATAAAAAAAAGAATTTTCTATCTTTCGACCGTCGAAGATTCATCGCAGCCGAAATCTTTGTCAATTATGTTCACCCGATTTATTCGTTTACAGTTAATAATAAAAACTGCAAATTCTTTTTTGGCAACGTATTTTCTCCTCTTCAAAACAAGCCAAAATAAGAGTCGAAATCTTTTTTCGCTGCCGAGATATGATTTTTTTAAGCAAAGACTAATTTTACGAATTTTCGTCAAAAAACGAATCGTTTTTTCAAATTTCTCGAAATTGCCGTCTCTAATCCTTTCCTCTTAAAGAAATCGTATTTACGAACTGACTCTCCGCGTTATTGCGCAGATAAAAAGTGTGCTATGTTTAAAAATTTAATTTTTTACACTTCGACCGTCGGAGATTCATCACATTCGAAATCTTTGTCAATTTTGTTCGCTGGATTTATTCGCTTACACTTGATAAGAAAACTGCTAATGATTATTCTATCGACGTATTTCCAACGTTTTTTTTTTTTTTTTTTTTTTCAAATTTTTTCAAATTTTCGTCGAAATACGAATTTCTTTCATATGCTCACGTCTTAAAAAGTTTTTTTTCGCAAAAAAAAAAAAAAAACAATTGTACTCTTAAAGAACAATTATAAACAATTATTTATCAAGAAAGTGAAAAACACTGAATTTGTCGATTTTATGAGTTATTCCGTACCGAAAAACTTATCTTCGTTTGTGATTAAATAAAATTTAAAAAAATACCATATGATATGATGCTACATTTGATATTTTTAAGCAACGATAAATATCAATAAAATTTCATTGAAAAACGAAAAAAATTATCGAATTTCTCAAACTTCTCATCTCCAATACTTGTCTGTTCTACAGAGACAATAACGAGCTGATTCCATGTATTACGAAGAAGAAAAAAAATATATCTCAAATGGTAGAAATAAAATTTGTTATAAGAGGACTGTCAAAGAGCCTTCAAAGTCGAATTTTTCAAGAATTTCATCAATTTGTAAAAAAATATTTCGGAGCTATCCAAGATGACAAATTTTTGATTCGAGTACAGTCCAAGCTCCGTATTCTTAACTCGACGGGACCGGACCCGATCCCTATTCTGTATTTCCCCTATCGTCCCTACTCCCGGTCAGTTCCTGTGAGTAGGGGTACCGAGGGGTATGCGCGCGGGGTTTCCCCCGCTTGGAGTGGGAAAAAGGGGCTGAGGAGAAATACAGTTAAGGGAATTCGTTACCATGGTAACGAGTTAAAATAAGGGACCAGTTAAGTTAAGGGGAGTTAAGAGTACGGAGCGTGGACTGTAACGTACTATTTCCTCTTCAATACAAGACAGAAACCAAGACGATATATTTTTTCGTTCTAGAGATAGCATTTTTTGCAGCATCCATGAATATCGACAAAATTTCATTGAAAATTACAAAGAATAGCAAATTTCTTGAACTTTTCTTCTACAAAGATTTGGTTTCCTACAGATAAAATAACGAACCGATTCCATCAATTATGGGGCAGAAAAAAAAACACTGAAGGCGAAGGATTTAAAGGGGATATTTGGCCTGAATGCTAAATGGTAATCGTATTGGTGTCGGTACATGTTTTGTGTGTTTGTTTTATATTCATTAAATCTGGTCATAAGTTTTAAGCCAATAAAACGACTTTACTAGACATGATTTGATTAGTTAAATTAATTTGATCAACTTCTACGTGGTGCAATTCGTTATATTTGTCTCGTGTCTCAATATTTGACAATTTATCGTCAAACAAAAAGGAAATATCCGTCGTGAATATTAATAATACATTGGTACAAAAAAGAAATATTTTTATTCGACGAAGGTTAAACACTATAAATTAATTTACGTAACTGATAAATGTTTTTCCCTTATACGTACTTTTGAAAAGAAACGCAGAGCGCGACGTATAAACATACTTCATCCGTAGCGCATAGCGCGATGTGTAAATATACTCGATACGGAGCGCGTAGCGCGACGTGCACCCCCGTGAGTGCCTTAAAAAATGTCCCTTCGGGACATTTTTCGGGGGGTTTGGGGGGCGGAGCCCACCAACAAGAGCATCTGCGCCCGCAGGGCGCTGAGACGCTTGTTGGTTATTCGGGTTATTCTTGGCATCGGTCAGCCAGTAACTGTTCGGTCATTCTTTAAGAAATATGGAATGTAGTACCAATGAATGTACTATATATGAAGTGTAGTAGCACTCGCAATATGAAGTGTAGTAGCACTCGCCTTCTCTTGCACTACAAACAACAATTGATTTTGCCTTGTGTTTTTGACGCGCTCGATCCGATTTGTACACCGATTTCTAACCTTCGTGAAACGATCGCTTTCCCGCACTAGTATCACAATATGCTATTTCATTCCCGCTCATTATGACACTTATGTACTTCCGCGGACGAACAGAATTATAATTTCGAAACGGCGAATAAAATGTCGCTTCTATGTTACTACGATTATTACTTTTATTTGTTCACCATTTTTTAGTTTGATCGTACGAACGTATCAAAACCGATGTACACTTTATTTTGTATTTATTACTTATAGGTGCCATGCAAGGTGTTTTCCACGTCATTCAACAACGATCGATCGACGATCGACGAATGGTTTTATTTACTCTTGAAAAAAAAATGTGCGTGCATCCTTTACGTTTTAGAGTATAACGTGTACGGGTCGCAACGCATAACGGGTCAGACTTACTCTACCATGAAAGCCGCACAGTTGAGCGTAACGTGTACGGCAGAATGTGCTTTTAATGACAATTGTATCGAGGTTAATAACTCCTATACTTTTGGTTCGAACAATTGCACATACTTTGTAAACTGTTGTGTCACACTTAGAACAGCGCAGTGAACGCAATGTGTAACGCTCAACCCTGGCAGTTTAGCCGACGACAAATAGACCGAAATAACCGACCGTCGGTTTTTATCAAGAAACCGACGTCATTTAGACTATGAACCGACCAATTTTCGAGGGTCGGAGCATTCGTGAGCCGACGACGTTTAGACCGAAGATTCGACCATCGATGCGTTGCTCGTACGGTCGGTTTATCAGAATACCGACGACGTTTAGACCGAAGATTCGACCATCGATGCGTTGATCAGACAGTCGGTTTATCAGAAAACCGACGACGTTTAGACCGATGATTCGACCACCGATGCGTAGCTCGTACGGTCGGTTTTTCGTGAGCCGACGACGTTTAGACCGATGATTCGACCATCGATGCGTAGCTCGTACGGTCGGTTTTTCGTGAGCCGACGACGTTTAGACCGATGATTCGACCATCGATGCGTAGCTCGTACGGTCGGTTTTTCGTGAGCCGACGACGTTTAGACCGATGATTCGACCATCGATGCGTAGCTCGTACGGTCGGTTTTTCGTGAGCCGACGACGTTTAGACCGATGATTCGACCATCGATGCGTAGCTCGTACGGTCGGTTTTTCGTGAGCCGACGACGTTTAGACCGATGATTCGACCCCATTTTGGGGTTTCGCGACGGTCGGTTTTTCGTGAGCCGACCGTCGCGAAACCCCAAAATGGGGTCGTTCGACCCCATTTTTTGGGATTTCGCGATTGTCCCTGAATCCACACAACAGGAAAACCGGAGTGGAGAGGGTACAGAGTTTATGCTGTTTTTATTTATTTCCATAACATTATTGCATTTTGGCGTTTTCAATACGAATAATCACAATGTTTCGAACATACAAAAATATTGAACATACATTTTTTTTTTTTTTTTTTTTATCATAACAATTCAAAATCAATTTACGATACTATTACGTACTATTACGTACTACTACGTACTATTTTTACGATCATTAATAGACTTAAATTTTTTTCAAATGTAAATGCAGTTTCAATGATTATCACATTGTTTTTGTCGTTTGTTTTGAAAGAAGAAAATAAAAACGCGAGTGCTTTCGTTTGTATCGTGGCAAGAATCATTGCGCGTGTACGAAATATCACAATGTTTCAAACATACAAAAATATTGAACATAAATTTTTTTTTTTTTATCATAAGAATTCAAAATCAATTTAGTACTATTTTTACGATCATTAATAAACTCGAATTTTTTTCAAACGTATATTGAATTTCAATGACTACCAGATCGTTTTTTTCGTTTGTTTTAAAAGAAAAAAATAAAAACGCGAGTGCTTTCGTTTGTATCGTGGCAAGAATCATTGCGCGTGTACGAAATATCACAATGTTTCAAACATACAAAAATATTGAACATAAATTTTTTTTTTTTTTTTTATCATAAGAATTCAAAATCAATTTAGTACTATTTTTACGATCATTAATAAACTCGAATTTTTTTCAAACGTATATTGAATTTCAAAGACTATCAGATCGTTTTTTTCGTTTGTTTTAAAAGAAAAAAATAAAAACGCGAGTGCTTTCGTTTGTATCGTGGCAAGAATCATTGCGCGTGTACGAAATATCACAATGTTTCAAACATACAAAAATATTGAACATAAATTTTTTTTTTTTTTTTTATCATAAGAATTCAAAATCAATTTAGTACTATTTTTACGATCATTAATAAACTCGAATTTTTTTCAAACGTATATTGAATTTCAAAGACTATCAGATCGTTTTTTTCGTTTGTTTTAAAAGAAAAAAAATAAAAACGCGAGTGCTTTCGTTTGTATCGTGGCAAGAATCATTGCGCGTGTACGAAATATCACAATGTTTCAAACATACAAAAATATTGAACATAAATTTTTTTTTTTTTATCATAAGAATTCAAAATCAATTTAGTACTATTTTTACGATCATTAATAAACTCGAATTTTTTTCAAACGTATATTGAATTTCAATGACTACCAGATCGTTTTTTTCGTTTGTTTTAAAAGAAAAAAATAAAAACGCGAGTGCTTTCGTTTGTATCGTGGCAAGAATCATTGCGCGTGTACGAAATATCACAATGTTTCAAACATACAAAAATATTGAACATAAATTTTTTTTTTTTTTTTATCATAAGAATTCAAAATCAATTTAGTACTATTTTTACGATCATTAATAAACTCGAATTTTTTTCAAACGTATATTGAATTTCAAAGACTATCAGATCGTTTTTTTCGTTTGTTTTAAAAGAAAAAAAATAAAAACGCTAGTGCTTTCGTTTGTATCGTGTCAAGACTCACTGCGCGTGTCCATTCGGCGTATAAGTTTTCTCATCTGCGAGTCAAAAATCGTTGTGTCCTCGATACTCATCAACGAATCATCAGTCTCTTCGTTATTTTCGCCTTTGTCGATTTCATCATCATCAGTATATTCGGCGTTTTTTTCAATCTTCTTCGCAGTTACTGCAATCGTTGACGACGCGGACGAAACCACGACATTGCTGGCATCTCGGCAACGACGTTGATCCTTTAATATCGAGCAAATGCGAATATTAGTACCATTATCATCATCAGAAGAAGACGAAAAAATTTGCATATCGATGAGCAATATCTGTACGTGCCTTCAATCCGTTTCCCACAAATTCGGTAGCCTAGCGATAGTTTTTCGATCGTCGACTGTCGTCATTACAATCGCTGGGACGGGTTTCGATTCGTTATTGGTATGCGGAACGAAACAAATTATTCTCGAATTTGAAAAATACTGAATGTGTTTCGATCGTACGTCAAAAGCATTTTCGTCAATATTGAGTTTTTGCAGAAAGAAGCCCGAAACGTTCGAACCGTCCGCATTTTCAAAAGTTACTATTCTTGCGATTCTTCCATATTCTCGGATACTTTTGCAGTAAACGTATTCGTTGCAATTACGTGTTTTTTTTTTGTTTTTTTCCGAACTCGTATAAACGGTACCGTTTATAATCGCCCGTTTATAGAAGAACACATTTCGCGGCGGTTGATCGTAGCCGGCTGAAGAGAGGGCTTGAAGTTCTGTATTGTTCGGCGGATTTGTTGCAATACAATTGATTGCATGGAAATTCGACATTTCTAACCGCGTATCACCGATGAAATATTTTTCCCTCTTAAAATTCGAATTGAGAATCCAATGTACCGTCTGTTTAATGTTGTACGGTATGTCTGCTGTATTCATTAATTTTTCAACGAATCGTTCCAAATAATATCGCGTTATTATTTGCGTAGCCTTCGCATTCGGACTCGTTACTTTGTCCATTAATTTTTTGTTCCAAGATTCATACGGAAAGGCGCTATGCGTCCAGAAGGGTCCCCAGTACGATACCGAATCGGTCAAGTGTTGCAACAGATGAATATTATAGCTCATGTTATGAATTTTAAAGATTCGTTGATATTTCTGTCTATACAATGTTAGTAACTTTTTCGCCAATAACAATTCTCTGGCATCGATGCTATCCTGGTTCAAAATTGTAACGGCTCTAGACAGCAACGAAATGTGTTTGTAATCAATTTCGCGTATAATATCCTTTAAGCACGGTAACGCGTAGAACTGTATCCAGTTACGCCACTCGTTCGCTTTCCACATTTTCATAGTTTCAACGGACCGTGGATTTCGGGCAATCGAAGTCGGCGGTCGGATGTTCATCAAACGATTATTTATTCGGCGAATGTTTCTGGGCGTTCCAGCATACCAGAGCGACGTAGCGGGACCGTCAAGTAACAATTCCATGTGTCGTTTAACAACACCGAGATAAACGTTATGCATACTATCGACTACGACTCCACGAGCGCAATCGAATTGTCGAAGGATCGCAATCGCTGAAAATCCTTTAATACCATTAACTTTTTGAGTTGTCTCGTGGGCCAATTTCATATCATGTCTTATTTCGCAATTCGTACGACATTTTTCATTTACAGCAGCAAACGGATAAACGCGTTTTCCCCTCCCTTTTCCTACTAGCGATTGTCCTTCAGCGTAACAGAACGTGCAGCCGTATTTACCATTGAATTGCGTCATATTCATAAATGACCATCGCGCAACAGAGTCGAGTGTGCAGATTATCGTTATGAATTTACTTTGAACCATTTCACCGTCGACCGGATTTTTCCACGATAATCCCGTATCGTGCAAGTATCGTAATTCTTTCATTATTGGCAATAGAAATGAATTTAGATTTGGGTGTACAGTGTCCACCCACAATCCCGCGAGTATCGTATGCTTCTTCCGAGCGTGCGGTGAAAATTCGTTTATCGTTAGCATTACAGGCCACGCGCTCGCTTTCGACGATTTTGAGACTTGACATCCATCCGTGAAAATAGCGAAAGAAAAATTGTTTTTATAACTCAAAAAGCCATTGGGCTCACATAATTTTTGATACTCGGTACCGTCATATACATCCTCCATCGCGTTTCCCCGGTTTTTTTTGCGCGTGAATCGGTATGATAGTGACGCAACAGTTGCGGGATCCGAAAATAATTGACGAAGCTGTTGCGTTATACTTAATCGAATGAAATACGATAGCGATTCATTAGGCTTTTCCGGTCCACATATGCCGCAGGAACAATCGCTTTCGGGTACTTTACCACTGCCTATGTGTCCGATACATACTCGACAATAATAGTGACGAGACATAGGCCTTTCGTCGTTTCTTCCAAACAATGTCCATAATTGTCTTTTCGTTACCGGATAAATCGTACTCACAGCAATGTGTTTAATAATTTTGAACAAAGTAATTATCGACGCGTATGTTAATTTTGATCGGATCGCGAAAGCAATGACACATACAATTATGTACATGTCGGTGATGAAATTTTTTAATACCGCGCGAGAGTGAAATGCATTATTTTCCGCGTCGAGATCAAATATGTTTGCCGTATCTATCCGATCGTCGTTCGGCTGGATAATATTATTCTCGCTATCCGATTCGGCGATCGTACGATTGCTTTCGTAGTCTTCATCAGAACAATAATAATTATAATTATCGACCGGGTCGCCATTGTCATCGTCGGTTAAAGAGTCACCGACGTATTCGCGATAGTCATCTTGATTCCTTTCGGCATCAGTGATGTTTCTCACAATGGCATTATCGCCCTCAAACGAATTATTTATAGACGCGTTTTCTTGATTATTACTTCCGTTATCGATTTGATTTACGGCAAGATGATCGATAGTTCGATCAGTTGTCGCGCTATCGGAGTCAACTTGCATGGCGTCGCGTGCATTCGATGCATCGTTGTTCTCCACGATTATTTCATCGCTCGCAATTTCAATAATGGATCGTTCGGTTGACACGGAATTGGTATACGAAATATAGATCGATAAATAATCGAAACCCGTTGCGTTGCCTTCGTAATTTAAAGACAGAAATTTGTCTATTCTAAATAATAATATTTTCTTGTTTCTACCTGTTTAAGCGATTCCGGAATGTGCAAAAGATTCAGTTGCTTGTCGTTCGGAAACAATAGTCGGTGATTATCGTACAAACGACGTAGTTGTCTTTTCTTGATTCGCGAGGACATTTCGCCGGTCGATCTTTTCCGCAATGAGTCGTTTTCGATATTAGAAATTTTCCCTTGGCGTATCCAGTAACGAGAGCAAAATGGCTGCAATCTGCAAGCAAAAATATATTAACAAAATGTTAACTTAATAAAGTAAAAAAATTAACAAAAATTGCATACCTATTTGTATCAAACGAAGTTCACCGATAAAAAGCCGTTCATAAACGACGCGTCGCTTTTTATTATCTCATCGAACCCAGTGAATTTCGAGTAAACACAATGTGGCTTTGTGTACGCTAAATGAGAAACCGCGACACGCCGAGAACATTCCATCATCCGGTACCGTCAATTTTCATATATTCAGAATTGATGTTCCATTAATCGAACTGCTGCTCTCTTCTGTGATGAAACGAAAAATGTCATTGATTATTGTATGAAAAATATTTAAAGTCAAAGAATTGTTTCTTGTAGTGGATATTGAAACTTGCCTTGTCATAATTATTTTTGTATAAATGACACGAGATTCCGAATGGATTACTCAGACGGTTATCAAATTTTTGATGTGTTACATTGATTTTTGATGCGCTAATATTATGGCAATTAAAAATTATTCAGACAATTACGGAAACATTAAAGCGCTCTTTTATTGAGACTACATTCGTTAACATTGAACGTTTATTTTTTATATTTTTGCAATTATTTGCAATGTTATAGATAATGGAAAATAAAAAATGGAAAATGTATCGCTACCGGTTAACTCGAATCGCATAGAAAACGAAATGAAAATTCTTAAAATGTTCACTGACGTAAACACAAACAAAAAAAAGTGTACCGCTGATGCGTGCAAACAAACAGACTTATCAACATTAATTGAATACGTTAAAAATTTTCGTAGACCAATTTTACGTCGTTAATGTAGATAGAAGCTATCGCGTCGTTATAATCAATTCGTACGTTCCTTATTATTTCGTTTCAATATTTTCCTTGTCATCGTCGTCAAAGTCGTCAACGACGTTGTCGTTTGTAGTTGACAACTCTGACTCGCTGACACTGGATGTGGATTCTGCGGTATCGGTGAAATCATACTTCATATATTCTCGAACCGCTTTTAAATATTTTCTCGTATAATTTTCCATCGCTTCCAACATTGATATTTGCAATTTCCAAAATTCCTTGGAGCGAATTCTGCGCATTCTTTTTTCTTCGCGTCGCTTCAAACTATACTTTCGACGTCTCTTTCTCTTCTTCTCATTTTTACCCTGATCATCACGACGCTGACTATGCTTAATCGCAGTCTCCATTATGCTGTTGAAATCACAAATTTTTTTTTTTTTCATCAATTTTATTATATCGCGTAACTATTTCATTGTGTACAGCAAACAATTCTAGTTAAAAAAAAAAAAATTATGCATAGGTACCGTTAATTATCCGAAACACGAAAAGACGCTCGATACTCGATGAATATTCGCGAAAATTTCGTAGCTCGATTCGAAGAATCTTCCGAAGCGTTATAGCAAACACAGTTAAAACGAATAATAAACCGACCGAAAACCGACCATTTACACTGGACAATGGATTTGAAAATAATAAAAAAAATTAACGCGATTCGTAATAGTCATTGGATGCACGTGCGATTCACAGTGATTTTTTTTTTTTTTTTTAACAAATAAATAAGTAGTTGCAACTGCGAAAAAAAATTACGCGTCGGTATCGTTAATTATTTTCAACGCAGACACACACGACGAATTGGCAAAATATATTATGATTTCAATTTTTTTTTTTTTTTTTATAATAAAATTGATTGAAATAGTGAAAAAAAAAAAAAAAAATTATGCATAGGTACCGTTAATTATCCGAAATACGAAAAGACGCTCGATACTCGATGAATATTCGCGAAAATTTCGTAGCTCGATTCGAAGAATCTTCCGAAGCGAACTATAGTAAACACAGTATCTATAGGTAGTACGCTCGACGCTTGAACGCCGAGGGGAAGCGAGAAGCCGGTACGCGCACGTTTCGTAAACAAACTATCTATAGCTATACGTTTGTCGTTGATGAGGCGAGAGCATTCGAGAATTCTCAACACGCGAAAACTTTTTTCTTCCGACACTCGATTATGATTTCAAATTTTTTTTTTTTTTTTATAATAAAATTGATTGAAATAGTGAAAAAAAAAAAAAAAAAAAAAAAAAATTATGCATCGGTACCGTTAATTATTCGAAACACGAAAAGACGTTCGATACTCGATGAATATTCGCGAAAATTTTGTAGCTCGATTCGGAGAATCTCCCGAAGCGTTATAGCAAACACAGTTAAAACGAATAATAAACCGACCGAAAACCGACCATTTACACTGGACAATGGATTTGAAAATAATTAAAAAAATTAACGCGATTCGTAATAGTCACTGGATGCACGCACGGTTCACTGTGAAAAATATTTTTTGATTTTTTTTTTTTTTAATAAATAATTACTTGCAATTGCGAAAAAAAATTACGCGTCGGTATCGTTAATTATTTTCAACGTAGACTCACACGACGAATTGGCAAAATATATTATGACTTCAATTTTTTTTTTTTTTTTTTTTATAATAAAATTGATTGAAATAGTGAAAAAAAAAAAATTATGCATAGGTACCGTTAATTATCCGAAATACGAAAAGACGCTCGATACTCGATGAATATTCGCGAAAATTTCGTAGCTCGATTCGAAGAATCTTCCGAAGCGAACTATAGTAAACACAGTATCTATAGGTAGTACGCTCGACGCTTGAACGCCGAGGGGAAGCGAGAAGCCGGTACGCGCACGTTTCGTAAACAAACTATCTATAGCTATACGTTTGTCGTTGATGAGGCGAGAGCATTCGAGAATTCTCAACACGCGAAAACTTTTTTCTTCCGACACTCGATTATGATTTCAAATTTTTTTTTTTTTTTTTTTTTATAATAAAATTGATTGAAATAGTGAAAAAAAAAAAAAAAAAAAATTATGCATCGGTACCGTTAATTATTCGAAACACGAAAAGACGTTCGATACTCGATGAATATTCGCGAAAATTTCGTAGCTCGATTCGAAGAATCTTCCGAAGCGAACTATAGTAAACACAGTATCTATAGGTAGTACGCTCGACGCTTGAACGCCGAGGGGAAGCGAGAAGCCGGTACGCGCACGTTTCGTAAACAAACTATCTATAGCTATACGTTTGTCGTTGATGAGGCGAGAGCATTCGAGAATTCTCAACACGCGAAAACTTTTTTCTTCCGACACTCGATTATGATTTCAAATTTTTTTTTTTTTTTTTTTTTTTATAATAAAATTGATTGAAATAGTGAAAAAAAAAAATTATGCATCGGTACCGTTAATTATTCGAAACACGAAAAGACGTTCGATACTCGATGAATATTCGCGAAAATTTCGTAGCTCGATTCGAAGAATCTTCCGAAGCGAACTATAGTAAACACAGTATCTATAGGTAGTACGCTCGACGCTTGAACGCCGAGGGGAAGCGAGAAGCCGGTACGCGCACGTTTCGTAAACAAACTATCTATAGCTATACGTTTGTCGTTGATGAGGCGAGAGCATTCGAGAATTCTCAACACGCGAAAACTTTTTTCTTCCGACACTCGATTATGATTTCAAATTTTTTTTTTTTTTTTTTTTTTATAATAAAATTGATTGAAATAGTGAAAAAAAAAAAAAAAAAAAAAAATTATGCATCGGTACCGTTAATTATTCGAAACACGAAAAGACGTTCGATACTCGATGAATATTCGCGAAAATTTTGTAGCTCGATTCGGAGAATCTCCCGAAGCGTTATAGCAAACACAGTTAAAACGAATAATAAACCGACCGAAAATCGACCATTTACACTGGACAATGGATTTGAAAATAATAAAAAAAATTAACGCGATTCGTAATAGTCACTGGATGCACGCACGGTTCACTGTGAAAAATATTTTTTGATTTTTTTTTTTTTTAATAAATAATTACTTGCAATTGCGAAAAAAAATTACGCGTCGGTATCGTTAATTATTTTCAACGTAGACTCACACGACGAATTGGCAAAATATATTATGATTTCAATTTTTTTTTTTTTTTTTTTATAATAAAATTGATTGAAATAGTGAAAAAAAAAAAAATTATGCATAGGTACCGTTAATTATCCGAAATACGAAAAGACGCTCGATACTCGATGAATATTCGCGAAAATTTCGTAGCTCGATTCGAAGAATCTTCCGAAGCGAACTATAGTAAACACAGTATCTATAGGTAGTACGCTCGACGCTTGAACGCCGAGGGGAAGCGAGAAGCCGGTACGCGCACGTTTCGTAAACAAACTATCTATAGCTATACGTTTGTCGTTGATGAGGCGAGAGCATTCGAGAATTCTCAACACGCGAAAACTTTTTTCTTCCGACACTCGATTATGATTTCAAATTTTTTTTTTTTTTTTTTTTTTTTTATAATAAAATTGATTGAAATAGTGAAAAAAAAAAAATTATGCATCGGTACCGTTAATTATCCGAAACACGAAAAGACGCTCGATACTCGATGAATATTCGCGAAAATTTCGTAGCTCGATTCGAAGAATCTTCCGAAGCGTTATAGCAAACACAGTTAAAACGAATAATAAACCGACCGAAAACCGACCATTTACACTGGACAATGGATTTGAAAATAATAAAAAAAATTAACGCGATTCGTAAGAGCGATTCACTGAATTGACATCTTATGAAAAAATACAATTTTGAAGAAAGCTAAAAACATTACAAACAGCAATACTGATAATTTGATAAAAGTAAAAAAGCTTACCAATTATTCCCGACGCCCCAACGTACTGCCGGCGTTGAATTACCGCGATGACGGCTGATGATGATGATGTTGACGATCTCTCGAGCTCGTTGATAATGAAGATCACTTATTTCACGCACTTTCACAGACGATTATAATCGTTTTTTTTTTTTAATATAATTATCACTTTTAAGAAAAATCAGGAATCGCGCGATGCACAGAGATGTTGAAACGTACGACTTCCTACGGCGAATGTTACGCAGCGTTCGTTGGCGACGATCGAGAGAGGCGCGGGAAGGGGATCATGTACAAGGAACATTCACCAATACTGAGCCACAGCCAATGAAAATTCAATACTGACGACACATCTCCAATTCCACGCGTTATACTATTTACGAAGAGAAAGGGTATAAGTGATGTACGCACACTACGAAACGACCAATTGTGTGCCGATACGTACACCACTATTAACAGACCATTGTTCACGGATGCGAATGCGAAATATCGTTTCATCGCTTCGCGCGCGTCTCATTGTCTCGAGAACCCGTGGTGAAGTGTACACGTCGTGCGTTCGCTCTCTTACTTAAGGATGGGATAATAGTACATATCGTAATACAATTCTCGACCAAAATTGTGATTTCACTAAACTGAATAATTATCGGTACCGACGCGGGAAACTTCTTTTTGGCAAGGTATGTTAATTTTTTTTATTAAAAAAAAATCGAAAAATATTTTACAGTGAACTGTGTGTACGTTCATTGACATTCTCATATGAATCGCATAAAGTTTTCGATTATTTTCGAATCCTTTTTTTCGTAATTTCAATTCATTTGATTGACAAAAAAAAATCTAAATATGTTATTTTCCGTGAACCGTGTGTGCTTTTGTGAATGACATTCCCTTACGAATCGCGTTAATTTTTTTAATTATTTTCAAATCCATTGTCCAGTGTAAATGGTCGGTTTTCGGTCGGTTTATTATTCGTTTTAACTGTGTTTGCTATAACGCTTCGGAAGATTCTTCGAATCGAGCTACGAAATTTTCGCGAATATTCATCGAGTATTGAGCGTCTTTTCGTGTTTCGGATAATTAACGGTACCGATGCATAATTTTTTTTTTTTCACTATTTCAATCAATTTTATTATAAAAAAAAAAAAAAAAAAAAATTTGAAATCATAATCGAGTGTCGGAAGAAAAAAGTTTTCGCGTGTTGAGAATTCTCGAATGCTCTCGCCTCATCAACGACAAACGTATAGCTATAGATAGTTTGTTTACGAAACGTGCGCGTACCGGCTTCTCGCTTCCCCTCGGCGTTCAAGCGTCGAGCGTACTACCTATAGATACTGTGTTTACTATAGTTCGCTTCGGAAGATTCTTCGAATCGAGCTACGAAATTTTCGCGAATATTCATCGAGTATCGAACGTCTTTTCGTGTTTCGAATAATTAACGGTACCGATGCATAATTTTTTTTTTTTTTTTTTTTTCACTATTTCAATCAATTTTATTATAAAAAAAAAAAAAAAAAAAAAATTTGAAATCATAATCGAGTGTCGGAAGAAAAAAGTTTTCGCGTGTTGAGAATTCTCGAATGCTCTCGCCTCATCAACGACAAACGTATAGCTATAGATAGTTTGTTTACGAAACGTGCGCGTACCGGCTTCTCGCTTCCCCTCGGCGTTCAAGCGTCGAGCGTACTACCTATAGATACTGTGTTTACTATAGTTCGCTTCGGAAGATTCTTCGCATCGAGCTACGAAATTTTCGCGAATATTCATCGAGTATCGAGCGTCTTTTCGTGTTTCGGATAATTAACGGTACCTATGCATAATTTTTTTTTTTTCACTATTTCAATCAATTTTATTATAAAAAAAAAAAAAAAAAAAAATTGAAATCATAATATATTTTGCCAATTCGTCGTGTGAGTCTACGTTGAAAATAATTAACGATACCGACGCGTAATTTTTTTTCGCAATTGCAAGTAATTATTTATTAAAAAAAAAAAAAATCAAAAAATATTTTTCACAGTGAACCGTGCGTGCATCCAGTGACTATTACGAATCGCGTTAATTTTTTTTATTATTTTCAAATCCATTGTCCAGTGTAAATGGTCGGTTTTCGGTCGGTTTATTATTCGTTTTAACTGTGTTTGCTATAACGCTTCGGGAGATTCTCCGAATCGAGTTACAAAATTTTCGCGAATATTCATCGAGTATCGAGCGTCTTTTCGTGTTTCGGATAATTAACGGTACCTATGCATAATTTTTTTTTTTTTTCACTATTTCAATCAATTTTATTATAAAAAAAAAAAAAAAAAAAAAAAAAAAAATTGAAATCATAATATATTTTGCCAATTAGTCGTGTGTGTCTGCGTTGAAAATAATTAACGATACCGACGCGTAATTTTTTTTCGCAGTTGCAACTACTTATTTATTTGTTAAAAAAAAAAAAAAATCACTGTGAATCGCACGTGCATCCAATGACTATTACGAATCGCGTTAATTTCTTTTATTATTTTCGAATCCCTTATTCGCCGAAATTGGTAGGTTTTTTGGTGGTCTTTGGTCGGTTTTCATAATCGAGTGTCGGTAAAAAGAAGCGTGCGCATACCGGCTTTTCGTATGCTCTTGGCTTTCAACTTTCAACCGTCGAGCGTACTACCTATAGATACTGAGTTTACTATAGTTCGCTTCGGAAGATTATTCGAATCGAGCTACGAAATTTTCGCGAAATATTCATCGAGTATCGAGCGTCTTTTCGTGTTTCGGATAATTAACGGTACCGATGCATAATTTTTTTTTTTTTTACTATTTCAATCAATTTTATTACAAAAAAAAAAAAAAAAAAAATTTAAATCAGAATATATTTTAGCAATGAGCCGTGTGTGACTTTGTTGAAAATAATTAACGATACCGACGAGTGATTTTTTTGCGCAATAGCAACTACTTGTTTATTTTATTCTCGCATCCCGTCGGGGTCCGAACGTCGAGCGTAATACGAAATTGTCGCTAATATTCATCGAATATCGAACGTCTTTGTGTTCCAAATAATTAACGGTACCGACGGAATTTTTTTTGTTTCTAATATGTGAAAAAATGCCCAAATTTGGAAAAATACAATCGTTACTTTTATCTTTTCCGATAATTTTTCCGATTCGAGATTCGAGATTACCGGTATCGCGCTAATCGACGTGAGTGTAACACGCAACGAACATAAAAACACGCCAACAGGTAAGTGGTGCCTAATTTCTTTTTGTTATTATTTATAAATTATAAAAAAAAATTGAATTTTGGCATGACGTTTGCAGGAAATATATTGCCAAAGAAACGACGCATGACGTACGCGTGATGTCTGGAAGAAATATCACGAGAAAGCAACGACGCCGTATTGTGCTTCGCCGACCACCGATTGAGATCCAATACTGTATAATACTGCGTAAATCGTGTCCGATAAATAATCCTGACCGTTTTTTACTCGTCAAACGGAACGAAATATTTCGAACCGATAATGGGATGATAGTACCATGCGACTCCCAGTGGATAAAAAACGCTTTCAAGACAAATTTATCAAGTCGGCCGCTAGTACGCTACTGCATAACCGAAAACAGCGAATCAAAATTATATGTGAGCGTCTACTTGATTAATTATTTCGGTGAGTATATAAAAAAATTGTCTTCGATAATTTTCAAAATGTATTAAAAATATTGAAAAAATAAAAAAATTTCAAATTTTAAACAGAACGTTACGCCGAAGGAAAGGAGGAAATAACCCGTTTGAAAAAGAGTACCCCTTCGCAAGGTCGTGGAAAACGGATGAAGGTACCGACTAACAAAAATTTCACACCGACACTCGTGTGTGCTAAAAAGCTCAAAGCCAACAGCAAACAAAAAACAATGGAAGAAAAAAAAAAAGCGGCTAAAGAAGTAAGTTTCGGTACAAAATTTGTATAAATTAATCTTTTTTCGGTAACGGTATTAAATGAATTTATTATTGTTTTTCGATAGGTAAAAGAAAACAAGGAAGCGATTATGAAATCGAAGCGAAACGAGGAAAAAATCATTGCCGAATGCGTCGAATCTACGAACAACGAAGTACAATAATCATTAAACGTTGGGCTAAGGTAATGGAATATAATGATACGAAATATAGAATATTTTTGTTCAAAAAGGAATACGATACGCCGAATGAGATCGATACCGTGACCTCCTCTAAAGAAACGAATGCTGTATTAATCGATTCCACTGCACCGTTCGATACGACGATTCATTCTACGGAAAATAATAAAGAAGGACAATGTCAGAAAAGTGGAGTATCGATGACGCCAACAACACCATTCGAGTACACGAATAAAGAATCGCCAGATGCGCTAAATCGTTTCACGATTGAATGTAACACAGCGATAACATCATGTAATGCATCAAAATCGGAGTCGAGCGAGACCACGAAAGTCGATATAACACATTCATCACCGGTAACGTTAAAAGTCAATATTGTACGGCATTGCCATTCGGAAAATGACGAAAATGGATTGATGAATAATTCATCGGAAATCACGGTATCGTCGAAAACGAATGAGATGAACGAGTCGCCAGCTCCGTTGTCATCAAAGTCCGTTGTCGCGAAAAGTAATTCGTCGTTCGACGCATCGCCGAAAAACAAAGAGACTTGTAACGCGAATGGAAAGAAGGTATTAAAACTTTTCACAGTCGATCGGTATTTCGATAATGCCATCCAAATATCTTCGATATTAATAATTGAATCTACTTTCAGAGTGAGTATATTTCTGCTTCGGAAAATCGGAAGGGGATAACAAGTAGCCGTGTGATACAACGACAGAATGATGATACAGAATTGGAGGTATCGTATTATAAACATGATTAATTAAATTCCATATATCACGCTCAAACGTGATATGATAATATTGTTGTGTTACTAAGACTCTTAGTACAAAATCGGCAATATCGCCAGGTGTGCGATACATGACAATTGCAACGACAGCAATTGATATACCGAATGGATATTGATATTCGCCCGAATGGATATAGTGCAGTGTTGCACTTAGCGCACATACAAGGGTATGAAAAAAAAAAAAAAAAATTAAATAACGAACCTGTACACACGCACCGAAACACGCGCTCGATAAATAACGCATGATGCACGCAATACATTGAAACACTATACTGATCTTGAAACTCTCATTTGCTATCCTCCGCGTGCGATAAATAATGCCGATATTAACTTATATATATCATGTTTTAACATTAAGAATAACAACAACGTATCGTCGGAAATAATAACACCGCCCGCCAACGACGAAGCTGACGCGGTCGGCAACGAAAGTTCTGACTTTGACGGTGGCAGTGGTACCATTGTTTCATCGACACCGCGCGTTTCAATTCGAAGAAAGGTAATACGGTCGAATTATTTGTCGCATATTCGATTTATCGATGTTGCAATTCGAACTTATCGACAATATAATTAAATGTGAATAGATACATTTTCCGTACAAAATAAAAATTAATAACAATATTGTCGATATTCAAAAGTTATCCTACACTTCGGCCGATGCTAAAAAAGGAAAGGAGCTTCAAGAAACGGTACTATTTTTTTTGGTATTTGCTGTTTTCCGAACGATGATATTCGTTACGAGTAATGTTTTTTTTTTTTTGTGAAAAGCCATTCCGTACTTTCGAGAGTTTTGCGGGCCCGAGTCAACGAAGCGACAATATAATTCGGCGAAATAAAAATACGAGGATAAATCAATCAACAACATCGAGAATGGTATTACATTTTCTTTTTGTTGTTATTTATAAATGAACATAACAAATTCAGCTAAATTTCATGTTCATTAACTTTGACGTGACTTTCTTCGGTACCGTAAATAAAATACATTTGTTTTTATTAGTTATCGCTAAGCGATAACAACAGCGATTGTGAGGATCTTGCGGGTCGAGACTCCAGTAATACCGAAATCGAAGATACCGCAAATACGAATGCGGCGGTAATTGCGAAAATGAAACGTCAGAGAGATTATTACAAAGAAAAGTATCAACAAATGACAAGAAAGTACACGAAGGTCCCATCGAAAAAACGAAAAACTCGGGGATTAAACGATAAAATACAAGACATCCTATCGAACGTGTCGAGGTTGCTGACGATTGCGGATAATAATAATAATAATAATAATAATAATAATAATAATAACGGCGACGATAATGATATCGATATATTAAACCAGGAACCGTCTCAAGATGGCAAGGTTAATATTGAATCTTTAAATAAGAAAAAGGTTGTTGTACGGAATTTTTTATCATTAATCAACGAAATATTTAGGTAATTTTCAACGATTATACCATGGACTCCAACCTTATTTGTTCCGCCATCGGAACCTCTGACATGAAGAAGCGATGCAACAAAGTGATAAACGCTATGTGGACCAAAGACGAACAGTTGAAACTTACGCTGCGCAAAAACAGAACGAAAGAAGATTCCGGGTACAGAAGTCTGACAAATAGAGAAATCACAGTGATAGCAAGTACGATCTCTCTCGCGTCTCATCATTGTGCATGGCCCCCACCGACTTGTCGGAAAAAGTACTATCATCGGAAACATTATTTTTTTGTTATTTATTTTCAGAAACCTGTCGGGACCTTCAAAAGATGCAACAATTACCGACGACTGGTCGATTCGATATTCAGAAGAATCACCGCAAGTGGATATCGGATCACCTTAAACACAATCGGGAAATGCACGCGCCGGAAAATCGTGAGAGGTACTTGAAGCGCAAGGAGCGAACAAATGCGAAACGTAAAAATCAAATAACAACGGCCGAGAAACGGAAAAAAATGCGACGAACGGAAGCATTGTCGCAGACAGAAAATAATTCAGATAATGATGATGATGATAACGACGACGGGATCAATTTCGATATTCGAAAATTGGAAAATTTATTGACACCTATGATATACAAGGGTGCCGATAACATAAAGGAAGATAAGATGATGACTTGTAAGGAAATTTCCGATAAGATTCATGTACAGGAAGATATCATCGATAAAATACTAACTCGAGACAGTTGTGTAATAATAAAAGGTACGCTATACAGTATCGCGCTGAGAGTGACAATTTTTTTGGGCACATAATAATAATCGATTTTATAGATTGCTACTATTGTCCTGTTGACTTCGAATATGAAGTGCGTCAATTGCACAATGTTCTAACGCAATTGGATTCCCTTGGCGAGCCCGGTACGAAGATGAAACTGTCCGAGATTCTCGAAAAGCTATGCGGATTCGAAACTTACGATGAGAAAATTACGGAATATCTTTTCGAGAAGTACACGCAGCCGATTGGAAAAGGGAAAAATAAGAAAAAGAATCAACAGCACAGGTAAAATCGATAAATTGACATAATATATACGATTCTGATATAACAGAATGTTTTCTAATAACAAACGTAATAAATTCAAAAATTCACAGCTTCCGAATGAATAAAATATGCCACGTATTGCTGATTTACATCCTCGAGTATTCGGATACCGCCGGATCAAACGATAAGAAAACATACCGAAGTATACTGGATGAATGTAAGAAGCTGCCGTATTGTGGTGAGTTTAATTAATATAAACATATAACGGTACGTTAATTATCTATCTTTAAAGTCTGATATAAAAGAAATTTTTATTTTTGTCTTACAGATAACTATACGGATGACTATTGGATAATGGAAATTGTAGCGAACTGCATCGTCAAGAAGGATAAAATCACCGGAAAGATTCGTGATGATGAACTAATACGCCTCGACACCGAAAGGCCGTCGTCTCTCGACGCGTTTACGATAATCAATCAAAATTATCGAGAGTTACTGAACCAGCTGAATGAGTCGGAGTCACGCACAGAATAAATACAGGTAAATACATTTATTTATGAGTATCGACGAGACAACGATTTTTAACGCACAGATTAGAAAACTTATACGCCGAATGGACACGCGCAGTGAGTCTTGTCACGATGCAAACGAAAGCACTTGCGTTTTTATTTTTTTCTTTTAAAACAAACGAAAAAAACGATCTGGTAGTCATTGAAATTCAATATACGTTTGAAAAAAATTCGAGTTTATTAATGATCGTAAAAATAGTACTAAATTGATTTTGAATTCTTATGATAAAAAAAAAAAAATTTATGTTCAATATTTTTGTATGTTTGAAACATTGTGATATTTCGTACACGCGCAATGATTCTTGCCACGATACAAACGAAAGCACTCGCGTTTTTATTTTTTTCTTTTAAAACAAACGAAAAAAACGATCTGGTAGTCATTGAAATTCAATATACGTTTGAAAAAAATTCGAGTTTATTAATGATCGTAAAAATAGTACTAAATTGATTTTGAATTCTTATGATAAAAAAAAAAAAATTTATGTTCAATATTTTTGTATGTTTGAAACATTGTGATATTTCGTACACGCGCAATGATTCTTGCCACGATACAAACGAAAGCACTCGCGTTTTTATTTTTTTCTTTTAAAACAAACGAAAAAAACGATCTGGTAGTCATTGAAATTCAATATACGTTTGAAAAAAATTCGAGTTTATTAATGATCGTAAAAATAGTACTAAATTGATTTTGAATTCTTATGATAAAAAAAAAAAAATTTATGTTCAATATTTTTGTATGTTTGAAACATTGTGATATTTCGTACACGCGCAATGATTCTTGCCACGATACAAACGAAAGCACTCGCGTTTTTATTTTTTTCTTTTAAAACAAACGAAAAAAACGATCTGGTAGTCATTGAAATTCAATATACGTTTGAAAAAAATTCGAGTTTATTAATGATCGTAAAAATAGTACTAAATTGATTTTGAATTCTTATGATAAAAAAAAAAAAATTTATGTTCAATATTTTTGTATGTTTGAAACATTGTGATATTTCGTACACGCGCAATGATTCTTGCCACGATACAAACGAAAGCACTCGCGTTTTTATTTTCTTCTTTCAAAACAAACGACAAAAACAATGTGATAATCATTGAAACTGCATTTACATTTGAAAAAAATTTAAGTCTATTAATGATCGTAAAAATAGTACGTAGTAGTACGTAATAGTACGTAATGGTATCGTAAATTGATTTTGAATTGTTATGATAAAAAAAAAAAAAAAAAAAATGTATGTTCAATATTTTTGTATGTTCGAAACATTGTGATTATTCGTATTGAAAACGCCAAAATGCAATAATGTTATGGAAATAAATAAAAACAGCATAAACTCTGTACCCTCTCCACTCCGGTTTTCCTGTTGTGTGGATTCAGGGACAATCGCGAAATCCCAAAAAATGGGGCCGAACGACCCCATTTTGGGGTTTCGCGACGGTCGGCTCACGAAAAACCGACCGTCGCGAAACCCCAAAATGGGGTCGAATCATCGGTCTAAACGTCGTCGGCTCACGAAAAACCGACCGTACGAGCTACGCATCGATGGTCGAATCATTGGTCTAAACGTCGTCGGCTCACGAAAAACCGACCGTACGAGCTACGCATCGATGGTCGAATCATCGGTCTAAACGTCGTCGGCTCACGAAAAACCGACCGTACGAGCTACGCATCGATGGTCGAATCATCGGTCTAAACGTCGTCGGCTCACGAAAAACCGACCGTACGAGCTACGCATCGATGGTCGAATCATCGGTCTAAACGTCGTCGGCTCACGAAAAACCGACCGTACGAGCTACGCATCGGTGGTCGAATCATCGGTCTAAACGTCGTCGGTTTTCTGATAAACCGACTGTCTGATCAACGCATCGATGGTCGAATCATCGGTCTAAACGTCGTCGGCTCACGAAAAACCGACCGTACGAGCTACGCATCGATGGTCGAATCTTCGGTCTAAATGTCGTCGGCTCACGAATGCTCCGACCCTCGAAAATTGGTCGGTTCATAGTCTAAATGACGTCGGTTTCTTGATAAAAACCGACGGTCGGTTATTTCGGTCTATTTGTCGTCGGTTACGGTCGGAACAACGGTCGGCGAGTCCGCCAGGGAAACCTTACTCTACCCTGAAAGCCACACAGACAATGCACTGACAATGCAAAATGGGGACAGACAAGTATTACATTAAAAATTTCCTTTTAATGACAATTCTAACGAAGTTACTTACTCCCATACCCAGATAATTCGTTTTTTTTTTTTTGGTCCGAGCAAATGCACATACTTTGCAAACTGTTGCATCAGAATAGCGATAAGGAACGATTCATTGATTTTAATACATCAGTTCTTCACTTCTTTTTCTTCTCGAGATTTGTTGATGCTGGACCGTCTCGATCTGAGGATAACGGCGTTGACTGAATTAATTAAAATTTATTCCGCTTTCGAAATTTCAAAGCGAGATTGTAACTCTGAGTACCGTCACGATTATGGACGGAAACAGTCAACAACAAAGATCAATCGGAAAAGAACTCGAAATCGGAATAAATTTGTAATTACAATTAAAATAATTAGCGGCATGATGAAGCAAATTGCCACTTATTTAATTAAAATTGGGAAGTGTTGCCAACACACGCGGTAGCGTGACGACGCCATGTACTTTTGCAAATTTTTTTTAACCCGGATTTTCATATACTTGGTGTACCATTTTTTTTCTGTGATAAAATTCGGTGTCGAATTTTCAGTGTCGACATTTCGTCGTGTTGAGTTTTTCACGTCAATTTTTCGTCGTGTCGTGTTTTTGGTGTCGACTTTTCGTTGTGTTGTGTTTTTTTATCGTCGTGTACACGTGCTTCGTGTGCAGTTTCTACAGCTAGCAGGTGTACACAGGTTTAAGAGGGGGTGCAATCCCTTCCCTCCCGCCCATCCCGGGCTCAGTCGGTATCAAAAACTGTAAACAACTTTTTTGGCGCATCTTAGCATTTACAGCCGAAAAAAAAGTTTCATCCCCTGCGGACATACCCAAAGCAGGGGATAAAACTTTTCGTTTAGCTGTAAATGCTAATATGCACCAAAAAAGTTGTTTACAGTTTTTGATACCGACTGAGGTATCTCACCTCTTCTTAAGTGCAGTGTTATTCGATGTAGACTTGCTCGCGTGTCGAGTCGATCGGTGCATACTTTTTGTGCAGACCGTCGGAGTGTACAGATATGCAGATAAAAATTTCAGTGCGAACTTATTTGGTGCAGTTTTTCGCGTATAGAGTCAGTCGGTGTACACATTTGGTGTATACTTGGGAGGTGTAGAATCGGTCTCCACCCGTTTTACATCAGCTGTAGATTTGCTGTAGAGTTGAATCCCTTTTAGTTCTCCTTCTTCTCGATTTTACCTAGTTCCCTGATATCGGGGAATTGTATCACCTGATATACATGTAATGATTATACGCATTTTCGTTAATTGGAATATTATTCAACACACTCTACGTTCACAAGATTTCTGCGCATGACTTGCACATTATACCTCGCAACTGTTAAAACGGTAAGATCAGTATTCTCTCCTTTATCCGAATATCTAAGAAGATCCTTGCAAGATCACGGAAACTCAGTGTTTAGACAGCAGTGATCAACGATACATCGGTCTAGAAATTTACTCCAAACCGGACTCGCGTATGTTACGGTATGTACGGTCGATGCATTTTGTAGTGAAATTCTATCTCCAAAAGGATACTAACCACGCTCGCGACTATCGCGGCCCGATATATTCTTCGCTACCTTGGTACTCTTTACCAGAGGCCCAAGATCTCTCTCATTGGTATCGCACTTTAATTTAAGAAGGCCTCCTCCTTGCATTTAATTTTTGACGCGATTGATATTTATTTGGTTATATTGAATACCCAGAATAAGCTCAAAATACATGTTCTGATCGGAAAGACTTACATTGATAAATAATGAAGAAAAATTAATTTTTAGATGATTTAAAATTTTATGTTGTTTCCGGTGAATTTAATTGAAGATGATCGAGAATTCTGATTGGTCCTTGCTTCCGATTATTTTGGTTGTTAAGATAAACTCGTTGATGCCTTTGTTGTTGACGATATTGATAATTTTGAACTGAATTTATTTAATTCAGAATAAAAGATTTAAATGTTCATGTCGATATTGATAATTTTGAACTGAACGACGATATGTTGTTGACGATATTGATAATTTTGAACTGAATTTATTTAATTCAGAATAAAAGATTTAAATGTTCATGTCAATTTTAATTTAATGTTGAGATTTATTTAATAGTTTAATTAACACAAATACAGTCTTTAGTTTGTTTGCTGTTTTATGAAACTCCTGTAATATTTTAATTGATAAATTGCGTAATTGATAATTTAATTCCGATTGTAACAGTTGAAACGCTGAAGGCTTCTTAATATTTCGGAAGGGCTGACAAAGATTTAACGACGTATTTCAAAATCCTGATAACTCCTCGAGTCAAACTGCGTTAAGATTGTATTTGCATTAAAGTTCTATTTAATTTTTTTTTGTAGAGTTATTGATGAAGAACTAACTGTACAACTGTTCTTTATATTTAACGATGAATTTTTTCTTTTCATAATTGCCGATGAACGGATTTGTGTTTAAGTTGTGAGTGAGGGGAATTTGGTAATAACCAAAAAACGATTGTTGGGCGCCAGTCATCCTTTTTCACCGGAGATGACGAACCGGTCAATAACGCAGGGAAGGGGAAAAAAAAACAGAACACATAATCTCCTAATCGCGAGAAATCCGGAAACACGATACATCTTAAACACTAACGACGGAAATACGAGCCGTATACCTCGGGTCGCTCAGTATGCTAGAATTGGTAGAGAGGGTCGGGGACGAGGAAAAAGAAAATTTAATTCCCAAAAAAAAACAACTCGGCATTGTGCTTACGTGTTTCGCTATTGACGAAAATTTCAAGATAGCGGGGATACAAACGAAAGGCGGAAACCGCCCGACGGTGACTCAAAGCATTAACTAGTTTTTTTGTTTTATACATAATAAGTCACAAGCTTGAGGGTTAGTGACGAGGCGGGGAAGTATAGAAAATACGGCTATGCCGCGCTTACCATGCTTACGTGACGAACGAGGACACTCTTTCACCACTTTGTAATTTTTATTACCGGTATCAGGCGAATGACCCCTCCGCGTTTCCGCAATAGGGGGTAAGACTCCAACCCATGAGTTTTTCACTCGGTATCTTTAGTTCCGCGGAGCCTCCTCTCGAATTAGACGGGGGAGAACGCTCGACGCGTAATTTCCTAGTGTAATGGCGGGAATCGGACTCAATCGAATCTCGAGAGTCGATTGCCCAATAAAATCGCTGCAACGGGATCGGCATAAATTTCCAATAAATCAAATATTACTCGGATCTCGAAGAAGTTATTACAACTCCCGAAGTTCCGACGTAACTCGATACAGGGGAGTCGGATCTCCTCGAGACACTCACGGTAATACGACCGGAGACGATCTCGGACATCCTCTCACCACAACGACTCACTCGAGACTATCGAATTATCGAATCTCTCGAATCTTCTCAACGGTACTCTAAAATCGGCACAGAGCGAGAATGGAAGGGAGCGGTGACGTCAAATAATTCGGAGACTCGCACCACGATATTTTGGTCGCGACTCGGGCGGATGTTGGGCCCGACGACTTACCTCCTTCCTTCCTCCCGCTCTAGGAGACTGGAGGGATATCCCCGCGGTCACACACACAGAGGCGAGCTCGGGACCTCTACCCTAAGTGGATCCGGCAATCCCTGCCGACGGGGTGATCCAAGACCCTCCGACAGGGCCTTCCAACGCGATATTCGCAAACGTAACTCAAAAGAACTCCGTCCTCCGCTCGCCCCTCTATCAACTGTGCGCCGGTTTCTCATCCGGACTAATTGATCCGCGGGAAATCTCACAGGGTGATGGGCGATCGGATGGCGGGTAGCGTCGGCATGCCAGCTCCTTTCCTTTCTCCCACCCTTTCCACCCACCCACCTCCATCTAACGGGGTACGTCCATCGTTTCCACAAAATACGAAATTATGGCAAAAAAAAAAAGATCAATTCAGCAAAACAAATCTCAATTATCAAATCTCTAGTTGACTCTAATAACGTCTCTCAGAACTCAATGCTCCCATCCCGTAATCCATACTCTCTACGGTGCGACATTATTCTCGAAACGGTATCGGTTTCAAATGACTCTACTTTCTCTCAAAATTGCGATACATCTAATTGACCCCTCCTCTCGATAACGCGTACCTCAAGGCGATATCTCTCAGTGTAATCGTTCGGGATCGATACTCAAATTTTCATACTTTCGTTAATATTATGGTGTTTGTAAAAGGAGGTTAATAATAATCACGGGATCGATGTTTAGTTTGCTGTCGGGATGGTGTTCTCCATTCAAATCAATCGTAAATGCGGGTACTACAGATGTTATATTTTTATTTTCGCCGTATTTAATTCGCGCCTCGTCACTAACCTGGCGGCGCGGCGCGCGTGGGACGCCAACGTTGAAAACGGCGTCACAAAGTATTAATGATAATTTCTGTCGTCTTTGATGAACTCTATTAGTGTCGTATTGCTGTACTGATGTATTACTGTTTTCCTGTTGTACTTCCGTTGAACTTCCGTCGAACTGTCGTAATGCCGTAATGTCCTCCCGTCGTATTTCGAACTGTCATCCGATCATTTTGTGTCTTTTATTTATTGAATATCTGATGGGGTTTCCTCGCCCACACTTCTCCTTATTGAAGCGTTTACTCCGAGCTATCGATCGGCAATTATCGATCAGTTTATCTCTTATGAATACTTATAATAGAATTTGATGATTTCCTTTTTACATAATAATTTTTATAATCAAATACTGCTCCAATTATTCTATCCGGCTGAAAATATGGATTATGCAATTTGAATGAAAATTCTACGATGATTACAACGAAAACTAACAATTGGAATACGAAGATCTTATTTAAATAATTTTTTTATATTTTTATATTTTCGGTCAATAACTCTGAATAAAATCGATTAAAAATGCCAGCTGTTCGGCAATTTTGAGCATTTTTATGAATATTTTCAAAGTATTACATTGAAATGCGACACATGACGGTTCGGCAGCATTTTGTAAAGAAAGCGGCTAGCATCAGTATGGTAATCACAATCGGTGCATTTACCCTAACTAGCATCTTATTTGTGTATTTCTCGTTAACGCAATCTACTTTTCCGCTTTCTTGGCAAATAATATCGTAAAATCTGTATTTCCAGAAAAGACATCATCTCGATTTTGAATAATCAGAAAACTGGATGCGCCGCGGGTCAAAGTGAAACACCACGCATAATATAGTGAAAATAATTATACGCTTCATGAAGAAATCCAATTCTCTTTTGCTTTGTATACGTACACAGCTACGTTTTACAATGTTTATACATTCAAATTGCTACAAAGTAGCGGAAGTTCGTATATATTGTAATTCTGTCTTACAGCACACGACAGAAATATCCTTATGGTGATAAGTTCCTCTTTTTATCTTTTTTTCATTCTGCGAGGATATAAACATAAAATGTTCCCGAGAATTCCCCGGGCCTTCAGAAGGATGAAAGATCTATTCAATTCGGGTAAAATGTATCGCGCTACTAAAAATCAGCTGCTTATTATTCAAAAAAAGAGTGGTATAGAACTAATACTGCGAGTAGATTGGGTAGTCTAATTCTTCAACTACACTCATTAATATGCAAATTACAAAACCGTAGCGCAGAATGTGAATAGACGCAAAGCAAGAAGCTATTAAAACTATTTTATCAAAATTTAAGTTACTACTATCGTTGTCAAGTTTCGTCTTAAATTTGTTGTAAGATCTATATAATTCATTAGATTATATTGAATAAATCTGTTTGGTTCTTTAAATGGCGCTTTTGTTATTTAACAATATGCTACGCCATACAAGGTGATACAATTTAATGGAACCATTGTTTCTGCTTATTGAACAGGGGACAATATGGAAGGGAAATACACCATCGATGAAATAAAAATCCGCGAATCTAATGAACCACCCAATACAAAAGAAAAATACCATGCAGATATCATATGGACCAACGCCTTTTCCTTAACAATGATTCATATGTTTGTGCCTTATGGTATTTACTTCGCATTTACCTCTGCGAAACTGTATACCACAATATTTGGTAAGTATCGGTTTTTTCCTGTGGTGATCGGCGTATTATTTTTTGTGTTCCTTTCTTTTCTAACCGTCTTGTCGCAAACTACAGAAACCGAAGACTTTGGTTTTTTCTCTGAATACATTAAAGAAATTTGATTGCTGGTAGAAAATTATCTTGCTGCGATTATTGCAATTATATTTTTTGTTCGAAATGACCCGTCATTATATACTTCCGCTGTCATATATGGGTTTCATCATTATGGCGCATTATCACACTTTTTCGATTTCAGCTGTAATCTTATACCCGATAACGATGATGGGTATGACAGCTGGAGTCCACAGATTATGGGCACATCGTACATACAAAGCAGTTTTGCCATTGCGCATTATGCTTATGATCTTGCATACAATGACGATACAGGCAAATCGAATTCCAATTTTAATTTAACCTTTTAGAATCTTGTCGAAGTCGTTATGGTGGATGTTATTAGTAAAAAAGTTTTTTCCGCTCTCTGTTGTAACTTGGGCATATATTGACGTGGAATTTAATTAAGTATTTATTTTTTCTTTACTATCAGGGCCCAATATACTGGTGGGTTCGAGATCATAGACTTCATCACAAGTACAGCGAAACCGACGCCGATCCTCATAATACAAAACGAGGTTTATTTTTCGCTCATATTGGGTGGCTAATGTGCAAAAAACACCCGGACGTAATCAACAAAGGAAAAGGAATATACATCGATGATGTCAGGAATGATCCGGTCGTAGCCTTCCAATTAAAGTGCGAGCTCCTCGATCTGTACTCTCATTCGCGATGTCCCATATTTTATAGTTATGTTTGTCGTTATCGCAGGTATTATAATTATCTTGTGGTGCTGCTATCCATAATTATGCTTGTTGTAATTCCGATGTACCTGTGGAACGAGACCTTCGAAAATGCATACATCCTCACATTTTTCGTTCGTTATGTATTAACTCTCAACGCCACGTTTCTCGTAAATTCCGTAGCGCATCGCTATGGTCAAAAGCCTTACGATATGTAAGTGTGCCTTTGAATTTAACAAAAAAAAATGTGTTTTACATATTAGAAAATAACGTTACAATTGCAGAAACATATATCCTGCGGAAAATAAGACCGTATCGGTGTTGACATTAGGCGAAGGATCGCATAATTATCATCACACATTCCCTTGGGACTACAAAGGCAGCGAATTAGGAAACAACAGGTTCAATTTAACCACTCGTTTCATCCACATGTTCGCGTCCATTGGATGGGCGTATGATTTAAAAACCGTATCGATGGACAATCTTAAAAAGCGAGTTACGAGAACTGGCGACGTTACGCAGGATCTCTGGGGATGGGGCGACAAAGATCAGACACGAAAGGAACGCGAAGTTGCGATATTGACAAATACTCGAAACGAAAAACAAGAGGAGGTTATCGATTCGATGCAGAAATATTCAAACTGATGTTGTAACTCTATAAATATTAATTTAGACACATTTTTTGAACGCACATACAAATTTCTATAAAAAATAAGTTAAATCTCGGCGAATGAGGAATTGAATATAATGCCTTCAAAAAAACCGTCAATCCTATTAAGTGGATGTGGCACAGTTATCGGCGGTTCAAGAGTGCAAGAGAAATAGTGACAGCCGGTCGCGGTGGCGCGAGAGAGAACGACTGATCAAGGATGCCACATCCTCTTGAGGGGGTTCTGTTGCTTCCTGTTCATTTAGCATAAATTCGAGAAAATAAAGAAGAAATTGCAAATACGTTTCGATGCTATAAACACCGGAAAAAAACATGCTTATTAATGATACTGAAAAGATTGATTTTGCATAATAATAATGTGGAACATATAACTCTACACCTCCCAAGTGTACACGAAGTCAACTCTACACCAAATGTATACACCGACTGACTGTATACGCGAAAAACGCTACACGAAATAACTCCGGACTAAAATTTTTACACTGCATATCCGTACATGCCGACGATCTGCACATGAAGTATGCACTGATCAACTCTACATGCGAGCGAATCTACACCGCACTGCACTGCACTGCATTTAAAACTTTACACCTGCTAACGATAGAAACTACACACGAAGCAGCTGTACACAAGGCTAAAAAACACGGCACGACGAAAAGTCAACACCAAAAACTCGACACGACGAAAAGTCGACGCGAAAAACTAAATACGACGAAATGTCGACGCGAAAAACTCAACACGACGAAATGGCGACACCGAATTTTATCAAAGAAAAAAAATGGTACGACAAGTACATAAAAATCGGGGTTAAAAAAATGTACAAAAGTACATGGAGTCGTCACGCTACCACGTGTGTTGACAACACTTCCCGGTTTGATTAAATAAGTAGCGATTTGCTTCATAATACCGCTAATTATTTTAATTGTACTTATAAATTTAATACACTCAACATCATGATCCTCAGATCGAGACGGTTCATCATCAACATACCTCGGGAAGAAAGGTAACTAGAGAACTGTTGTATTAAAATAAATGAATCGTTCCTTATCGCTATTCCGATGCAACAGTTTGCAAAGAATGTGCATTTGCTCGGACGAAAAAAATTATTTGTGGGGTATATGGGAGTTATTAACTTCATTAAAATTGTCACTGAAATGACATTTTTTAAGTAATACTTTTCTATCCCCGTTTTGCATTGTCAGGATAGAGTAAGGTAGAGTATGTCAGAGCATTATGTGTTGCACGTTACGCTCAACGGTGTGGCTTTCAGGATAGAGTAAGGTCTGTGCGTTACGCGTTGCGTTCACTGCACTGTTCTGAGTGTGACGCAATAGTTTGGAAAGTATATGCATTTGCTCGAACGAAAAAAACGAATTGTCCGGGTATGGGAGTTATTAATCTCGTTACAATCGCTCTCTTAAAAAGGTCCTTGCGATATATATCGAATAGATCGCATTTATTGTTGTTACTCATATCGAAGCTCATTGTTGTCGATTTATTCGTGCCGTGATTGGTCGACGAGATTTGACAGGGTAACCTCCTAGTCCTAGGACCTAGTCCTAGTCCTAGAGACATCGCATGCGAGTTTCGATGTATCGCAATGCGATATTTGTATTGTTGTCGATTTATTCGTACCGTGATTGGTCGACGAAATTTGACAGTAAAAGGAAGGAAGGAAGGATTTGACAGTCAGTAAAAGGTAACTTTTTAGGGGTGGGGGAAAAATATCGAAATTCGACGATATTTGCATTGTTGTCGCTTTATTCGTGCTGTGATTGGTCCAAAGACGCAGCAGCGCCAGCAACTACTCGGGCGCGCGCGTCAAGGCGTCTAACTCCTTAGTCCCTCTTCAAAAAATCCGTGGTTAAAATATATCGAAATGTCGATAGATGTATTGTCACTTTATTCGTTGCATGATTGTGGCTGTCGGAAGGGGCTAAAGCTAATGCTCTTGCAACTTCAGTTATGTTGCATTTTGATAGTCGATAGTTGATTGACAAAGTTTGACAGTTCAAGTAAATAAAGTCGAGTCGGAAAAAAAAATTCAAAGGAGATAAGAGTGCGCACGCGAAGTGTGCGCTCACTACTATTTTCGTTGAACAATGGCAGTAGGATTAAGAAAGAATGGTTACGAAATCGCTGGATAATATGTATGTATATGTATAATAATTATATTTACAATAATCGCCTATGAAGCAGGTACATTCAATGTTTCTCCTTCCTCCTCGTGCAATTCTTGATAGTGTTTTTTTTTCTTTTTTCATAAAAATACATTACTGTAATGTGCACGATAATCAATAGGCTAATACTGATAAGATCTCTCGGTTGAGTAATCATCGAGATCTCGCGAAATTTTGTGTGTCGGGTCACCGAAAATTAAATGGCACTATGCAGCAAAGATGCATTCGTTAGCGTGAGTTTATCGTTAACAGTAAAAATTATCCAATTTACGAAAATTGAAAAAAAAAAAATCCTTCGCGAATTTCTTATTGCGATGATTCGAAAACGCAATAGATTTGGTACAATCGCGAAAAAAAAAATTTCATCCAAGACAACAAAAGATCGAGCCGAGTTTTCGGCGGCACTTTCTCAACGTCGGCTCGACCGGTGGTTCGGGTTTACATAAACTCGCTCTCGATACACTCTCACCGGACAATGAACCTTCTATCGAAATAGTTTCGTCGTTGCAACTTTCATGCCACGGCAAGAGATCGTGTTCTATTATATTGGTTTCTACATCGTTAGATTCGTTAGACGAATAATCGTGTTTCGTCGCCGAAAATCGACGATCGACGGGATCAACGGGATCAACGGAATCAACACGAACTCGATGTCGTTCCGTTGAAAAATGATTTTCGTGCATAACTATGGCGGAATCGCGTTTACGATTGTCGTGATTGATAAGAGTAAAAGTTTTATTATCCGCGTCCTGTATAAATTCGAAGCGTTCGTCGACATTCGAATAATTGCTCGCATCGAACTCATTACTAATTGCCATTTCCTCGAGCGGCAGTAAAGCGAGTTTGCAGGGATAAAGTGAAAATTCAATTTCGCACAAATCCTGCGGTGTCTCGGGAGACGCTGCATCAGCGATGTTGCTATTCGCGAATTCCATATTAGCGTGAGCCAAAATTTCTTTTTCCAAAAATATTCTCAAAGATTTTTTGCTCGATTCAATGTTCTTGAGATTTGTACGAATCCCAGTTTTCTTCAAAATCGCGCAATCGTCGAGACTTATTTTCATTTTCGGCAATTTCGCGTGACGATAATCCGTCGATTTTGGACTATTCTGAGCCGAACGACGTGGCGAATAAGCGAGAAGCTTGTCGACAATTGATCTCGATGATTTAATCGAATCGGTATCGTTAGTTGAGTCTTTACGTTTTGGACTCTTCAATACTGACGGTGAATCTACTGGCGGCGAGTGTCACTTGCATGACAAAAACGACTGATCCGATTGCTTGCGATGCTGATACGTAAGTGGCGCTACCAGTCTGCTGTCTTTGCTCTTGTAATGCTCGTTGAAATCGAGACGCACGCTTAATAATTGAAGCGACACGTCTTCGGCTGAGGCGAGCATCAGAAGGAATTTCTTCACGCGGTCCTGCAATTAAATAATTTGTGAAAAATGATCAGTTTTTTTTTGTAAATGGTGTTTTGCAAATTTTCAAACCAGGAAAAAAAATGTTTTTCACAGTATCTTTGTTAATTTTTTTTATGCAAGTCTCGTAATCACCTGATATGTACGGGACAATAGTTTCAACTGAATAGACAATGTATTCAGATATTTTGTGAAAGCAGTTTGTCGCTCAACGTTCTCCGCGTCGGTACTGTTGGATCTTCCCCACTTATTCGTTTGCTCGCTCGTCACATCAACGAACTTATCGACGTTCAAACGCGTCTCGTACTCTTGCGTCGCACGAGCGAGAAAAGTTTCTTCGAGATTTTGCAGATCGAGAATCGGTCCGTAAACCGAACGTAGATGGTCCATCAGTTCCTGAAAAAGTGCGAGAGATTAGAAAAATGTTTATCTTAGAATCGTAGCAGCAAAGAAAATCGTAGAAAATCGTTGGGTTTTTTTCATTACCTGGGAATCCTCGTCCAACAAAGTTCCGTGTCTCACGGAATCGACGAAGTGATTGTGGGCAACTATTATATCGTCGAGTGAAGATGCCTGTCGCAGTTGTTTAGCGAACACGTCCCACGAGCATTCGATTACCTTGAAAAATAAAAATAGTAATTTTTGTTTTCTTTCAATAATTTCAATGATTTCAATGATTTTTTTTACCTCAAACAAAAAGTAATACTGCATCTGATGAACCAAATGTACCATACTACTCGTTATCAGATGTATGTGATTCTGAATTGGCAGAACTTCGGGCATTTTTCGAAACATCTTTGCCGATGTCGTTTGTTGCTTCCAGATAGCCGATAAGATGGACTCCATGCGTTTGGCTCGCCACAGCGAGAAGAACACAGTTTGATATGTTTGTCGGCACGGTTCGAGAATCTGTAATGCAACGTAGAAACGTAGAAAATAATCGTAGAAACAACTGGAAGTATCGACGATGAATTACTGATTTTGCGACTTGATTTGCAAACAAATAATTAAATCTTCCGCTTCCAATGAATGTAAGTAAAATATTGTATTGCTTTGTTAATCGTGGAATTTCGTATAAAAGTTAATAGGATGAAGAAAAATTGTGTTACGATATATTTCAACATTAAATCTGAATATGTAGAGTTGAGACAATGTTTGTAAAAAACTATAGGATTCAAGGTCTCTATTAAATATCGATTTCCTTACCGTTCCAATAGGGCCGTCGACGTTGTAATCGAGAATAAAAACGTCCCAACCAGTTTCGCTTTCCGACGGCGCCAATAATCTAACGTCCAATCTTCTCTGTACATCTATGTCTTCTTGCTTTGTACAAGTTGCCCTTATAGCTGTTTCGAGGATCGATGATATGTTGTGCGGGTACAGCGAGTTCGCTGGTTTGGTCAGTTCGGATCTGTAAATTTTAAAAAATCATCCAGCGTAAGCTGCGCGGTACAATATAATATAATATTTTCTTAAAAAAAAATGACTTCAAGAGGGTTGAAGAGTTCCTCCATGTTGTTTTTTTTTTCTTGTAAAATGAATCATTGAGTAAATATTTGTAACAAAATTAAGGTTATCGGTATTATGAGTTATGAACATTTTTTCAAAGAGTATATGCCCTTTTGATTGAATTCTTGCAATATGGCAGCCGTACACCAATCTAAAGTATCGAAAAAACATCGCGATTGGTTACGTGTTAATATAAATATTTTTCTTACTCGAGTAGATGCATGAGATGCTGTATAAAGTGTCCCTGCCCGAGCAACAAGTATCCCTTAATCCCCTGAAAATGATCCATCAGTTGATACTGTTTCATTAATATTTCAACGACTCGGGTAGAAGTTTCTTTGTAGGCAGCATCCATCATTGATTGCAACGGTCCATCGGGATCCATATCGAAGAACGTTTCTACTGCAAAAACACAAAAAGTGAACATGAAAAACGAATTAAAAATCCATTACTTTCCATGTGTCTGTTAGAAGATGAAATCTACTGACCGTTGTATTCTTCAGGATTGTTTCTCAAATTTTCCGTACCGCGTCCTTGCAATGGTGAAAAATCTTTGCAAACTTCGCGCAAAAAATTGATACTCTTTCCGGTGCCGAGAATTTTCTTAGCTTGCGATTTGCTGATAAAACTCGGTACCATCGAGTCACGAACTTGATATTTCTCATGCCACATTCTGTCGCCACCGACGTCGGCACATGCCTCGATGAAAAATTCTTTGTACGGATCGTCAAGTTCGCCGTCGGCGATCCAACGTATCAACATATTGTAGAGAGGATCGCAAACGCTTTCGAGAATTCTTTTCACGAGTTTTTTCACACCAGCATCGCCGTGATAACTGAACTCGTACACCGCTGATGCGAGAGCCCCGCCTTTTTGACTCTGACACGCTCTCACAATACTCGCGAGCCATTTAAGCGTTTCCAGGGGATCATAGACCCAGAGATGCAGATGAGACAACGTCACACCGTCGAATCCGAGTGGTCCTTGTGACCTAACGGATTAACGACAAAATCACAAAATGCCAATATATATTTTTCTCGTTCCATTGTTTTTTAACATTTAACCATAATTTTTTTTTAAACACAACTTTAACAACTTTGTACAGTTTTCTGAATAATTTACTTTGATATCGTGAAAAGTATCTCGGTACTTCAATCGCTTCTAACATCTTTAATGAACGAGTTAAAATATTTTGTCGACGTTTCTTTGTGTATTGATTAAGTTTTATTTTTTTTTTTTGTTGTATTTTCTTGCTTCGATTGTGTATTATAATTGTTTTTTAACGCTTTGGCAATGAGTGGCAATGCGACAATGAAACAGCAATTATTTATAATGTTTTCGCAATTGACATTGATAATCCTTGCCTGTTGACTTGTTCCTGCATTATGGCGATAAAACGATAGTATTCCGACAATTCTTTGTGCAAAGCAGCGACAAAACTATCGGCAACTCTGCTGGCACCAGCCATCGACATTCTTTCCAATCCGCGTCGAACGACGTTGTGCAAATAGCCCAATTCGCTGAGTCGCAATACCGCTTCTTTGTGGGATCTGTTTACGTTCGCTGTTGGATCGATTTGAAATCCATAATTTGAATCGAGTTTAAGGACTTTTCCCTCGATTCCTTGAAAGGAGTATATCAAATCCTGCACCAGCACAGCTTCGGAGGTGCAGCCCTCGTTGAATATTTTGCTCACGTTTGGCGGAGCGCCGCGGATATTTGTTTCATTTGTCGCCAAGGGGACGATTTGCGCGTTGGTGCAACAAGTCTGCGATGATTGACCTTTGATTGAAAAAAAAAATGAATAAATATTATTTTATTGGAGAAAAATATTTTGAACGCATTTACGGGAACGCAATGGGGGCTTACCACTGGTAGATGCGATCGACGAACTTAAACCGAATCGAATATCCGGAAATGAATAAATTCTGTCCCTAAGCTGATCAGCGGATTGGCTTGTGTGCATCATAAATATCAAAACGCTGACACGATTCTTCATAGGCTATGAAAGGGCGATTTAGAATTTGATAAAATTGTAACAGTTTTAATAGAATGAATAATTCATTTTCAAGCAGCAAACGAATGTCAAGATTATGAAAATATCATAATAGTGGGTAAAATAACTTGTCAAAAAGCACACATTTTTGTTGTGTAAAAATATTTTAGCGTTATGGCTGTCAAATTTTTTCTGGCGTACCTAAGAACATTGAAAAAAAAGACTGTTCAATATTTTTTATGAAGTAAAAAAATTAAAAATAATTTTCTTAACTTAAAAAAAATGGTTATATATTGTGTAATAATAATAGTTATTAATATTGTTTAGTAATTATCAATTAATTTAATTTATCAATTTTCCAATGGTAATAATATAATGATTGTGTTAGTGATATATAAAATAATAATAATAAATTCATATATTACTAATTTCCAGTAAAAAACAGTAAGCATCAGACAAAAATAATGCAAGGAAAAGCAGAAATATGAATTGTACAAAATGTTATTTACAATGTTTGGTGGTAAAATTACCTTGTCTTTCAGGTCGTTGTGCAGTTTGTCGAACTCTATGGCATCTCTAGCGGATAGTTTGCTCTTTATATGACTAGCTATCGAAGTTTCATCTTCGCGGAAATTTTCTGATCCTTGCGTCGACGATAATAATCCTAGCGAAAATCTCATGAATTTTCGTATCACGTCTGAAACGAAAAAAAAATTGTTTGCAGCCCTGAAAATGTTTTTTTAAGAAGCATCGATGCATCTAGTTGGTTGTATAGAATGCTAAACTTTTTTTTATGTATCGCTAGAACTTTTAATTTATTTTTAGTCAATTCAGTTATAAAATTAATCACCCGTCATAATAAAAACTGTATGATGCAAAATTAGACGTGAAATTCTTCTTACGACTGGAAAAACAGAAATTTGTCATCGCGAAAAAGAAAGGCGACGCAGACGAGTAGAAAATGAACGTAAAAATTGAGATAACAACAGTAAAAAATTGAATAAATCGAAAGTCAACGATCGATGAGTTAAATTAGCGTATCAAAAAGAAAAGAATATGATCAACATAACCCTACCTGGTTTCTGTTCACCGCATAGCGAGATAACCATTTTCTGAACGAGGTCGCTAACCGTTTCAGCTTCGCCGACGCTCATCGTAGCTTAAGAATCAATTTATGTTCGCGTAAACAACAAATAACGTCGCTATCTATCTAATTACAAAACTGGTCGGTCGCTTCTCATTTGATACACAAACTGACACTTGTTGTGTTGGTCTATTCCGCGCAAAAATTTCCTTGCCCACCGTGATCCGCGAGCAATTTCACACGGTTTAACACAGAGGTAAAAAAAAAACACACAACATCTTCATGCTTCGCGAAATTACCACCGAGGATCTGTCCGGACAGTGGCGCATTCTCCCCAATTTATTCTCTCGTTTATGTTAGGTTGTGTCTTTCGTCGATCGAGTGAACAATGTTGACAATCGAATAAGCAGAGATATTGTCGCAGTAATAATATTATTTTCTCTAAAAATATCTCCATTTTATACCTTAAACATTCTCGCAACAATACAAATAAACAACAAGAATAACCAAATTTTCTAGTGTGGTCGATAAAATTTCGGGAAAACAAAAATTTGCCGAAAATCGTTTGTTTTATTAAAGTGTTTTTTACATTTTTTATTAAGAACAATTCGTCAAAGTTTATTTGTTTTTCACAGCGTAGTTCGGTAGAGAAACGTCAAATATGAGCGAAGAAAAGGAAAATCCTAACGAGATGGAAATCGATGAGGGTAATGTAGCCGCAGTTGATGCGCCGATGGAAGTCGCTCACGGGTCGGCCGACAGAAGTTCAGCGGCGCTTGCGAGTCCCAACAACGCTTTTCGCGTTATGGCATCATCCGGTACCGTGGGCTCTGTATCTATTAGTCTTCATCCTCTTGTCATCATGAACGTCAGTGAACATTGGACGAGACTCAGAGCCCAAGAAGGAAGCGACCAATTGGGTACGATTTATTGTTTTTCAAATTCATTTATGTTTATTTCATTTTTTTTCATTGTTCCATTTTTTTTACAGTGTACGGAGCTCTCATCGGCAAACAAAAGGGTCGCAACATTGAGATAATGAATTCGTTTGAATTATTGTTTTCCTGCATCGGCGATGACGTCATTATCGACAGGGATTATTACACCACTAAAGAGGAACAGTTTAAACAAGTTTTCAGTCAAATGGACTTCTTGGGATGGTATACGACCGGTGAAACTCCCAACGAGAGGGACATAAGAGTTCACAAACAGTTGTGTGAAATAAACGAATGCCCTGTATTGATGAAGTTGGATCCGCGACCGAAAAATACCGACGTAAGTTCGCGCCGATTTGCCTGCCTGCCGACTTATAGATCGCGTTGAAAATCGCGATGAAAAACTCATTTTTAATGCACACGTTTCTCTGTATTTTTCGTTCTAAAAATGATTTTCTTGAAGCATTTGAAATCGTTCTACGATCAGAAATTGTCGTAATATCGCAATGTTCTAATCAGTAATATACACGTTATATAAAATGCCTGGCATGCTTCTGTAACAATGACTACATTTACGAGAGCGAAATACTTCTTGAGTACCTTACGTATTATTATGGATATAGGAATACTACTGTGGTTGATACACAAGATACACAACGAAATTTCGTTGATTATAAACGTAGTCATTGTCGAGTGGGAAATTGTAACGTTGTTGCACATAGCATTTCTTCCTTCGATTAATTCTTTTAATCGCAAAATCAAACAATCACGAAAATTAAAGAACATATTGTTTCGCGTAAATTGTTTTTCATGAAATTTACTCCAAAACATGTGTATATATTTCTATTGATTTCGTTTGTTACCGAATTTCATTGCTCATTGATTTTATCTGATAAATTTACAATTTATACATCCCCTTCCGACTTTGTGCCATAATTTTCGTTACGATTCAAATCGTTTGATGTAATTTACGTTAATTTACTTGCAGCAACTACCGGTTTCCATGTACGAATCGGTGATAGATTTGGTATCCGGCGAAGCTACGATGTTATTCGTACCGTTAACTTATACACTTGCGACCGAAGAAGCCGAAAGAATTGGCGTCGATCACGTTGCGAGAATGTGTAGCAACGATCAAGTCGAAAGCTCTTTGGGTAATAATTTCACATCTTTTTTTTTTCAAAAGTTCTTTAAATAATTGTATTAAGAATTTTCTTTTTCCGATTCCGAAAAAGTGACCACGTATATTTTTTACGTAGATTTTTTTTATTACCATTTTCTGGAAAACGCTAATTTATTCTACTAATTTTTGTATTTGTTCCGAGGTACAAAAAAAACTGATTTGTGTAATTGGTTGACTTTTTTTCAGTGGCGGAACATCTTGTGGCACAGCACAGCGCTATCAAAATGTTGCATTCGCGAGTTAAACTCGTTCTGCGATACGTCCAGGCGGTTGAGAGCGGTGAATTGAAAGGCAATCACGAAGTCCTCCGAGCAGCTTGTTCATTGGGTCATCGTCTACCGGTACTCGACACTCCGAAATTTCGAGCGGATTTTTATAACGTACGTAAAACTTTTTAAAAATTAACGTTTACGTCAATCTTTTTGCACAATTATTTTCGTATTTACGGTCATTGCAATTTACCATTTTAGCAATGCAACGATTTCGGTCTCATGACGTATCTCGGAATAATTACCAAGGGTTGCAACGACATCAATCAATTCGTCAATAAATTCAACATTCTCTACGATAAACAGTGTATGGGGCGGCGTCTGAGAAGTTTCTTTTTCTGATAGTTCTGTTGTAACTCTTTCAGCTGTAATTGTTCTTTTTTCTCATATATACCTCATGGATTTGGCGCAAATAAAATTAAGGCATATTCCCGAAGAAAATAGCCATCTGTTTCTACACTTTGTTGCGTGGGGTAAAAAATAGAATCTCTTTAAATTTATACAATTTTACATAGGAATTACTCTTTCAAGTAATCGTGTGTGCGAAATTATATTACAACACCAACGACTCAATGTCGAGATTGAGATAAACCTCAATGCTATAAGATCCATCGCGATTTTTCTTCAGTGATATACACTGTTCGTATCTCGTCAAGAAATTTAATTTCCATATATCCAAAATTCATAATAATTATGAACTTTGCTCCACGAAGAAAATTACGAACAAATATCAACATCACAAAAATGTTCACCTTCAGAACATATAATTTTTTGTTTTCTATACCGTTGGGTTGAAAAAAAAATGCATTGGAATACATTAAAAATTTATTAACATTTCCTATTATATACAATTTATATTTATATATCTACATATATGTATATGATAATAATGTGTGCTTTTCAAATCGGTTGTCCGCAAAGCAAATAGCGTAAGTCACGGCATCAATTGTCGATGTCTCCACCAACGAGGATTTTTCAATTGTCACACTACTTGCTTTAAAAAAAACCGTCAAAATATTTCCTCCGTCCGACGTTAGGTATTTCATTTTTTTCCCCAACGATATGCCCGTGCTGGCAATCGAGTTGAGCTCATCGAATACATTATTCACGTTTTTTTTAATGGAAGACCGCTTTACAATCCGAACAACGCCCTCTCCGTGTCATTGTTCATAGGCCGCTACTTTTATTCGATGAGACAACTCGTATCGCGTATTAGATTTCTTTTTATTAATCTTTCATTTACCACTCTCGCATACACGCGAACGCCCGGATCTTCTAACGGGTTTTCTTCAGTAAAAAAAAACTGTCTATGCGAAGAAAGTGTCTACACTTTGGAAATCACTCGCTCTCAACATCTTACCTATCAATATATTAACTTTATCAATTGTATATAGTAATTTGACTTTTTTTCGTTTCATACCCTTGTTTTACAAACATTACTGTACAAAATATAGTATAGTATATTGTGCCGCGTGGTCAATTATTGCCTGTTATTTGTCGTCGCGTATCTCGGAGCTTTAACCATCTCAGTCACGTTTATACTGCAGTACATACACACTTTTCTGCGTCACCTGTATGACAAAAAAGAAATCGGTGCAAACTGCGTTTCAAGAATAATTCTATCGACACGAGAAAGGTAAATCACTAGAAATCATATCCCGTGAGCGATTACACGTGTTTTCATAAATCGTCGAATTTGTCGTCGAAAAACGCGAAACGCGGAAGCGCGTTTTTTTTTTATCAATTAATGAAATCGTAATTTTTTGAAATTAATTTCTCTACAAAACAAAGAATATAAAAAATAGAAATAGACGTAAACTTAATTTTAAAAATTCGTGAATGAAAGGGTTAAAACGACTCCGGATAGTTTTGATTCGATAAAAAAGAAAAGAAAACGGTTCACTGATATTTCTACCTGATATGCTTGAATTTTGTGTTCATCTGCTCGGTTTTTATCGACGTTGATGTTTTTCTTTTTTTTTTTTGTCACATCTTCTGATAAGCATATACGAATCGTCGCTTTCACCACGACACTTGATTACACTTTGATCTCGAGTCTCAAACGAAAAATTTCATTAAAATGTTTTCGTGTTTATGTTTAATATTTATCGCGTTGTTGCGGATAAACGTTACGGCTCAACGTCTCTGACGCAGCAGGTGTATCGTTTTTTATTCATTCGACGCTTGACGTCGATAGGCTGTCTTCGATCATCGTGGCCAATACATCCACGAGAACGGACAGCATAGCGTCGGGCTAAGGACTCGGCTTATCCATACCGATCAATTCCTCAAACAGGCTGTTGCGCCCTTTGACCCTTTCCTCGATTGTGCGAACGGCAAATCTCAACGTCGCCGCTGCCAAATCCCCGACCGACCATCGACGATCAGTCAACACTCGACTCACCGTGTCCAGCTGAAAAATTTCACATTACTTTCATCGATACTTCTTTTTCATAGGGTAAAAAACAAAACCAAAATCTCCTCTACGATATGTAATGCAATTATCGAGGATGAAGATTATAATTTGTTTAGATAAAAGTCATGAAATTTATCGATTGCTTTATTTCGATTGAATCGAAGAAATTATTTATGTGAAAAGAATAATTTCTTCGATTTTCACAGAAACATTTTTTTTTAAGCAGATTTTGAGAATCTTTTTTTTTTATTTTGTAGAGGAAAAAGCATTGAGTTATGAGTATTACGAATTTAATTTATGAAAAAAATGGAAGACGATATATCTTATTCGCGCTTTACCTTTGATAAGCTCGGGTTGCCGGAAGTATAATATATCAGTCTGGGAACACCGGCCAACGAGGCAGCCAGCCATTGAATAACCAGTTTTAATTGAGGATCACCTTTCAAACGTGATCCACAGCCCCAATTACCGGTTGCGACGGGTAGTATACCTCCTCCTTGAGGACTACTGTCTCCCGGTAACTGTCGACAAATTGTTGAATAAAAATTAAAACGTCTCAGGTATATTTACCAGCGATACCAGACAAATCCCGATAAATGAAATTTAATTTTTTTACTTCAACGTCCATAAATAATTATTATATCGCTAATTTTTCGAGCTTACGATTCAGTATCTACGAAATTATTCATATATCAAATCGATAATGACATTAATAAAAATTATTTTCATGGATAATCGAAGAAACTATAGATCCTGAGATATATTTTTCAAACATTTTTATCGTCGAAATGGAAAGGATTTTCTTACCGGATGTTATTAACATTTGTTTTAAAAATGCATTAATTTTTTGTGCGCCGAAAAAGAAATTTGCCGGATATACGTATTCAAGGGCCGAACGAAATATTGTTAATCAATTTTCTTTTGCTAGTATTTTTTCACGTGTGTTCGCCGTCTACTGAGCGCAAGCTGCGAATTTGTAGAAAAATTAGCATCGAAATACTTGTATTTAGCGCAAATTTTTAAGCAGCCAGAGGAGGGGAAAAGAAGCGATACGACGAAAAACATAAAACTCACACCTTGCAACATCGTAAGTTACTTCCACGCACGGCAAATGTATAGTGCACAGATCTTGCTGACAAATTGGAAGATAGAACGAGAGACAGAAAGAAATATTGGTATTAGTTAGTAGGTACGTCTGTTCATTAAGGTGAAAACGATTTGAGTATTAATTTTAATTGTGCTTTAAAAAAAAAATACTTTTTACAGTTACAGTTAGCAACATTTTTGGTATATTCTCGTTAAAAAAAAAATCGATTGATACTTATTGACAAAACTGCGTAAAATTACCATTTCTTGTCGACTAGTTTCTTTTTTTTAATAGTTCTTTAATCGATTGATCTCTTCAATAACAACGTTTTAGTGTTTTCGTCAACAAATTCATTATTCATTTACGTTTTATGATGGACATTATTCTTACGTGACAAAATCGGAATTAAATAGTGATAAACTATTTTGATATTCATACACAGTGAATACGCGTCTTCTGATTTTATTCACGTGAAATGAGACGAAAAATGTGAAAAAAAAAACCTAAGAGCTGTGAATGAAGAAACAACTAAAATTTATTCGCGAATGAGAGGAATTTTCTCTTCGGTAAAATTTTGGAGCATTCGTTGAAGTGTATTAATTTCGTGATTTCACACAGCACAATAACAGCCGACGCGAGAAGGGGTTAATTAAACATTTTCAGTACACAGCGGCACCTTATTTGTAATCTCCGATGTTTTTATTCCACATTCCGAATCCTCGCGGTTTCTTCTCGGATCAATTTCTCTATTTTCCGATCCTGATATTCCGTGCAATGACGTCGAAGGCAGACAGACCGTTGCTTCCTCGTCAACCAAAGTCTGCAGTACTTCGGATGTAAAAGTCACCGCCCAAAGCTTTCTACGTTGCGAATTTTTTATTTCCTTCGCGTCTATCGAAGCTTCGCTGTGGGTATCTTCGCAACCAATTTCGTCATCCGATTCGCAAACCTGCGTATCGTTTTGCTCAGAGGTCTTCCGTCGGCATAACGCGATTTTATTATTTCATCACAATATTATCATTATTATTATTGTCGTTATTGTGCTTTTGTACATTTGTTGTTTTTTTATTGTTAGGTTTCGTCTGTCTCTCATTCCATCTTTAGGACTTTTAGTTTAGAGGCTTTCCGTTCAAAAAGAAAAAAAATAAAAGAGGAAACAAATTTCTTACCGATTGTTGCCGTTTATTTCGCTGTCGCGCTAATTCCAGACTCAAGCTTCGCACGGCCAGCGCAAGTTTGTGCTTTTGTTGTACATCGTTCGGACCCATCAATGGCTGAGGTTCGCCCTCTTGTACCGGCACACCGGCGAAAGATTCGCTTAATGCTCTTCGCAGCAGAGAACCCGCGAATTGCACGACCGCTCTGTCTCTCGCGTCCATCTCTCTGTTTTCGTCCGACGCTATCGGATCTTCTAGCCATTTGGATAATTGATCGTAAACTTCTTCCAATTCGGAGCAAAAATCTAATCGGTAACAAAAAAAATCATTTCAGCAATTATTTTTACTCTTTTAACCAATTTTTTTTTCATTTCATTATTTTTTTCAACTTGTTACTCTTCCTTTTCGAAAGTATTATAAACTCTCAGTGGACAAACGATGCCTCATTAATTCATAAGAAAAACATGTTGTTTTAAAAGTTAACTTTTAGGAGGCCGAATATCCGAAAAATGTTTGTAACGAAAGTGCAAAGGTATTAGTAAGATAAAAAAAAATCTCACCTGAGCTGTACTCGGTACTAAAACTATATTTACTGCTAGCATTGGTGTCCCTTCGCTGCAGACCGGGGGGTTGAGTTTGTCTGAATCTACCGAGCCATCGTTGCTCCGCTTCCAATGATTCTTTGAGAAAATCTTCGTCGACAGTTTCGTCGCGCAACACGAAACCCCTGGAACCTCCTCTCTTCACTCTGTCGAAAGCAATAAGAAACAAAACCATCGATTCATTTTTTATTTAATCTTATAATTTTTTCGTAATCAGAACCATAAAAAGGATTAGTTTCTCTAAAACGTTTTTTATCGAAGCGAAATCGTAAAATTTCCAAAAAGAATCTTACTTGATATCCTGATCGCCAACGTGACTTCCGGTCACGCTGATGCCAACGGCATAACTACTTTCGCCCGAAGAATTTTCCGACGAACGAGAACCCGTTGCGGTGCTCTCGCGGTGCAAAGCTTCTTTGAGCCGCTGTGCGAATGTTCCACGTCTTTCCGGTGTATCCAATTGAGTACTGTAACGCCTCGTTAATTTCTGTTCTTCATCCTCTGCGATGAAAAATATATACACACATTATTTTAATGATTCTTCATGAAATGGAAAAAAAGAACGCAAAGTACGTTCACACCGCATTTTTTTGTACGCTAATTCTCTTATTTTCGAATTTGCAATGAGTAACGAACGGATCTAAAAACTATTGCATTCGTGCATCAAAAATTAGGCTGTTCTTCGTGATAATGTTAAACAGCATACAGCTACAAATTTCAATTTTTTTTGTGCATTTTTTTTTCGTTTACCTGGCGGATCGTCATCAATGGTATCTTTCGCACTATGAAAACTCTCTGTGCTTTGGCTATTGCAACTGCTGTAGACGGACATCTGACCGAGGGACTTCCGGTTTACCGGTAAAACTTCGCCGCTTGAGCCCAAAACGATGAATCGACTTCGGCGACTCGCTGTACTGGTGCTTTTGGCGAGTCTCGGTGGACTCTGCGACCGGATCGAACGACCGTTCGGTCGCGTGCGAACCTCACTCGGTGCTTCGGCGTCGGACGTGTCTTTCGATAAAACTGATCGGAAACAATTCATTTTACCATTAGTACGCATAAAATGTTTACGATCGTCGATTTCGTTATTATTGAATATCGAGATTATCGACAAAGACATTAACAACAAAATCAATCGCAACTTTTATGATTTCAACTTTTGCAGTGAGAATTATTCGACGAACCTCTTTCCCCATTCGCTTTTGACGATATCGCTTTTTCTTCAGTCTCAACCTCAGGCGAGGCGCTGCTGAAGCTCTCGCCGATGGGCGATAGTCTTCTAGCGCCGGAAATACCGTCGGGATCGGAATCCGATTTCCCCGAGTCTGCTGGACTGCCCGGCGGTCGTCTTTGACGAAAACCCAAAAGGGATTTATTCATCTCACGTAAAACATTGTCCTCTTCGAATTGCGTCAACGGCAGTTTCGAGTAGTCCTCCGGATCCATGCAACAAACAGTTACCTATTTGGACGATAAGATATTTCAATTAATTCCCGTATCGCAAGCGATTTTTTTTCGACTTATTATTCGTATACTTGTACATACTTCATGGACATATTTTTTTTCGATAGCAGTTTTATCTTTAGTAATTATTTTCAGAGGACATAATTATCAAGAGACGCGGAAACGGAGAACACGACGCCAAGTACTTTAAATTTATTTTAAAGAAATAGTCCGCTATCGAGTCCTTATACGACAATATCGTGTCCCTTAAAGTTTGACATTTGTGTTCTCGGAAATGAGACATCGGATCTAAATTCTGAAGATACTTTCCCAATATAAATGGAATACAAAGTTTAAAGTGCGCCTGGAATCCGCCCGATCGGTTCATGAGATGAAGAGATATCGCAATATCGCCCGAAAAATCCTCACTTTCACGATAAAAAATTATCTTCAGAGATTTTTTCGATCATTCGTTCTTTGTCCGATGTCCCATCGTGCCTATGTGTTGCTTCCGTGACTCCATGCGTAAGCCGTGCATACACAACGGTATAAAATGGAGGAACGAACGATTAGCTGTTTGAAATTTTCCAAGTGTCAGTTCGTGAATACTGCAATTAGTGATATCCGTATCCGCGATCCGTAAATAGTCCGCTCACACGGAGTGATCGACATAAAGGTTAAATAGTGAGGTTATTTATAATTTCGTTTTTTCTTGGAAATTAGTAAAAAAAAAGACCCTCTTATGCGGCTAAAAAAATGAGCGATTCGTCAGATAAAATTGTTTCAAATAATCGCGGGCGTCAGATCATTTTAATTGATAAATATTGTGCGTGTGATACAAGAAAAATCATGTTTTGCGGATTTTTAACGTTATCAAGAAATAAAACATTTTTCAAAATAAATAATAATAAGTTAATAATTAAATAATAAATAAAAAAATAATTAAACAATAAAGAAAAAAAAAACATTTTTTCGCCAAAAATGACGCCAAGTAGTTTAAATAGTTGTCAAATAGTGAAAATAATACAACTTTTAAAATAGTCAAAAATAATACGAGCCAAGTGACAATAAAAAAAACTTGGCGAGTCCTCAGAATGCAAGTAAATGTAGTTGCATCGAAAGAAAGAACGAGCAATTTTTTTTTTATTTTTACTTGGCTCATATGATTTTTGATTGTTTTTAAAGTTTTATTTTTTTCACAACACTATTTGACTTCTATTTAAACTACTTGACGATATTTTTTACATTTTTTGCAAAAAAATGTTTTTTTCTTCTTTTTTATTATTACTTCATTGTCCGATAAAAAGACGAAATCCGAAAAATAATGATTTTTAGTAATATGTTTTTTTTGTACACTTACGGGATTTGGTTCCGCTATACTTTCGTAAATAGCTTTGTGCTTCGGATCATTTATCCGCGATACATGTCGAGCGCCTTCAACTATTAGCACTTCGTTGTCTTCTAAGGCTTCGACGGACAAAATAGCAGCAAGAATTTCGGGATGTGTCGCTATCTGAAACCACAATCAAAGCCCGTATTTCGGTTATTATGGACTCTGCACTTCTTGTTTGTAAATCAAATTGTTTTTTTTTTATTCACTAACGATTCTAAAAGAACTAAAAGAAGTTTCGTCAAGAAGAACCATTATTTATTTTCAAATTTTTTCATAAATCCCTAAGCGATCGATTTTTGTCTAAATTCGCGTGCCTTCCACCAATTCGTTTAGTAATAAAAATTACATAAAAAAGTATATATATTTTTTTTCACAGAATTGAACAAAATTACAGATATTTATGTCATTAATGTCGATATGCATAAAAGAATTGCGATGCGTCTCGTTTCGGATCTCATGGATTTCACGAGTTACGAGATCAAGCGACGCTACAGCTTCGCGATCTAATAACTAAACGCTTAAATAACTGAACGATAGCGCAGTTTTCGCTGGCGTTATTTCGTTACATCTAAACATACTTACTTACATGTACAGTTTCTTGGGTGAGATTGTCCTCTAGTACACCACCGCCGAATCGAGAAGTCGCGAAACAAACGTGAAGTAATCTCGATTCCGATTCTATTCTGTCCATTCGTCCACCGTGACGAATCGTTAACGGACAAAGGGGGATGCTGCTCTCGAGCCAATCCTCGATAGTCAGCCACTGCTTCGACGTCATTACCTGAAGATACATTGTAAACCTTCATAAATTCGCAATATTAATGTTAATTCCAAAAAAAAACTATTTCTTAATTATTAGAAATTATTATTATTATTGATCACAATAAATAATAAATATAGTAATAATAGTAGATTATTACTTATTAATAAGTTGCATTAATATTGATTTATTTTATTGATAATAATAATTCATCAATTAATGATGCTTTTTCTTATACGATAAATTCGATATTCACCTGTCGGGAAATGATCATTCGTCCGTCGAGTGCCGATTCACTTTCCAGAAAATCGAAATAGTGCAATATACTCCGCAATTTGGCCTTCTGACTGTTCCTGAAATTAAAAAAAAAAGAAGAAATTATAGAAAAAACTCGGCAATGAAAAGTACGAACAATAGAAATATCATTAAGAACACTACGGGGCGAGAGAGGAGTGCTACGCCCACGAGTCGACCCCGCGGCAAACAGCCGGGAAAAAGGTCATCGCTGTACCAAAAGGTCACGACGACTTGCATTCGTCGTGACATTTCGTTCGATATGTGTCACGGAAAAGATTGAAGATACCCGCGGTCCATAGTGGAAGGAGTGTCTATATGGTTCACACCCGATATATCGTCCATTTTTAATCATATTTTATGTTCTTTTTTCTTCGCTCTATCGCGATTAAAAAAAGCGCTTTTACGCTGCCAGTGAAAGAATAAGAGGTAAAAAATGATAACTGATGTAAGATGACATCGAATGCGTCGCAGTGGAACTGACGCTCCGGCGAATCTCACAATTATCAATGATGAATTATTAATTTTTGCAAAAGGTTAAAAGTGTTTATCGGTCGCGGCAAATGTGTCGATGGCACGCACGTTAGCGCGGCTCATGCAGTGCACAAGGTAACGTAATTACGCGTCAAGTACACGTAATATCGAGTGCACGACATCGCGATTGTATGAATAGCTGCCAGCTGCGTCTCGTCGTACTGTATCGAGAGACCTTGGATTGTGCCACTCGACGCTTGGACGCGGAACGTTTTGTTAACCGGTACCAATAAGCGGGTAAACAAGAACAGAGATCTTCGGGCTGAGATGCTCGATCGTATTACTTAGATAACAACCGGAAATTAACGTGTCCTACACCTCCGTTGACGCGTGTAGTAAGCAACACGAACTACACAACGGAAACTTTGAATTTTCTATTTTTATCATTATTTTCGACAAAAAAGTTATTTCGGAGTTTATAATTGAAAAATAAAAAGATCACATTTTTTAATTATCCGAACTTTTTTAGAAGCCTTTTTTTTTTTTGTAGCGATTTACAAATCTCCGATGCTATTTTGATCGCGGAAAGTATTGATTTTTTTTCGTCGTTCTTTTGTAACATCTTACAAAACGAATATCTTTGTAACGAATATTGGGGTCTTAGATTGAAAAAAAAATCGCAAATATGGAATCGTTGAAAACCTTTAATATATATATTTGCAAAACATTTGTTTTTTTTTAGGAAATAAGTAATTTTTTTTTTTTTCAAATTAAAAAATTTTCTAAATTTTTTTTGTAATGCGATAGTTTTCAACACTATATTTTGCTCGATTTTCTATAGATTTTATAGGATGGAACTTTTATATTTTTTTTTGCGAAAAATCTCGAGAAAAATTGAAAGAAAATTGACAACTTACAGATGCAGATGTTTGAAGAAATTCGTAAAATTGAAGTCACCGAGTGTGGGATGAGTCTTCATAGTCCGCTTTGGATACGTAGAGAAGAACGCGTTGGCGAGCAGCGACGACGCAAACCCATAACTATATTCCACGCAGTCACCTGTAGAGAAAGAAAAAGAAAGAAAAAAACGAATTAATTTTTCCGAATTACAACTTCCGAGTAATAATTCCCGTTTTAATGAGCGGCATTACGAGACGGTGGGTTCAAACCGACCGCAGTCGTAATTCTTGGTGTCGCGCGTTAACGTCGTCGTATACCGAATTCCAGACATTTGTTATAGCGAAACTCGCGCGAAAAATTTTCCCCGAGTCGCGTACGCGACGAAACGAGAAAAGTTTCTGAAACAGTTCCGGCGCAATAATTCTCTCACCTTGCTGCTGAAGACTAAAGTATAGGCCGTGCGGTGGTTTCGTCGACCTCAGTGCCTTCGCTCGATCTACCATACGCGGTATTGTTTTTTTGAAAAATAATTCGCGTTCCGATTGCAAAAGATCGTTGTCCACGAACTTTGCGAGACCGACGAAAAGGTCCGGATCTTGAACGTCCTCTTCCGGATCAAGACTTATGCTGAAGATCCAAAAAAAAAAAATAAATAACAGTTATAAACTTGAATCGATCTTATATTAAATTTGTTTACAAAAACCGTTGAGAAAGCGTTAAAAATAATATTAATGCAAATAAACCGATAATTTATAACGTTTCAATATTTCGAAAAGAACAGGAAAGCAGTAAAAAATGTTATTGTCTCTATAGTCATAAAATGTCATTAAATCGATAATAAAGCAGTAAAAAAATTAGATTGGCTCATCGAAAAGATGTTGAATCGATACAGTTGATATGCTTAAGGCATAAACTTCAAGATTCGATTATCACAGTTCTCGAGTGAAGATGTCGCGTCAGCGAGACAAATGAAGAAAGGGTTACGAAGTTTGTATAGCGAAGTTTTTAGTAACGCAATAAGAGATCCCGCGGATCTAGCGACAGACCGAGCGAAAGAAAGACAGATAGAAACCTCCAAAAATAAAGTCCTCGTTCTCGTTGTGGAGTACGAGACGTAGTAGTAGTACGAGCTAAAGTCTCGTATAAATATATATATGTATATATATGTATTTATATATATATAGAGGAATAAGTGTAAGAAAGATAGATAGACGAAGAGGGAAATATCTATCGCATTTAGCAAGCAGGGGCAGCGGTACAAAGTGAAATAACTACGTGAGATCAGCGTCCGAATATAGTAACTGTTAGTAGTTACGGTCGTTACTCGACCGGCCGCACGCAAGTCTTCGCTTCATTTCGATATAGCGGTACGAAGAGAGGAGGGGATGTTTTTCCGGGTTTGATATCGTTTTGTCGAGACGAGCCAATCTTCGCAGGTAAGTAAGCATTTTTTTTCACTTACTTGCACATGTCATGGAGTCTTTGCATGGCGTCGAGAAGGTCATCGGAGTTTTGCGAAGCTCCGGCGCGGTCCAGTTGCTTAACGACGGCCGGCCACCACGGCAAATCGCACGGTAACATTACCAGAGCCATAGTGCCAAAGCTTTTTTTCTCCAAAGCTTATGGGGCCTTTCGCTGATCATTAGAAATAGACAATAATTAACCGTAAACAAAAAAAAATGCAATTAAAATAAATTTAATGGAAAACATTTTTTATGTATTTCTAACTGTGTCTCGTTTTCAGTTTTTTTTACGCGGCGCGGTAAAACTATGAGAAATTTACGAATAATGACGAGAAAAAAAAACAAATTGCCCGCATGCCCACAGCACATGCGGTACGCATACGCTGTTGTGGCATTAAATTAATGATTTATCATTCGGTATGCTGTTAGGGCGATTCGCTGTGAGTAGTAAAACCGCCGTAATAGTCTTACATATGCGTATAGTCGTAGTAACGATCCGTGGTATGCACCAAGTTCCACGTGGCAGTGGTAACGGTCCGATACTAGTCGGACACTTACGATCAGCTGGCAAATTGCTGTATTACGATTTACTACCCGTCCGTAATATGCTTGTACAACCAAAAAAGAGTTTATCATGCAAAAAATGGGAAAATTTTCCTTCTAATCGTCCGAAACAAGTTATTGCATTCGAATCCGACGACTTTTCTTATTTTATCGATTCGATTTTGGACGATATATGATAGAGATACTTGGAATGATATCGAATACTTCAATATTGAACTTTATTTTTTTTTATATTATATTAATTTAGCTATTTTGCCTTTGATTATCGATTAATTTGAGTGTTAAATATTAATTTGGAAGATTTATAACTGAGAAAGCGTACCTTTTCCGAAATACAATTTTCATGATTGACAAAAATATTGATAAATTAACGATTAGTCGATTCATTGATCGTTTCTATTGCTTTATCACAATTTATTTCGTCAATCGTTAAAAAATTTTGTTACCCGTACTTGTTTTTTATCGATTCAGAAACCATAAAATTTTATAATGGAAAATAATTATATCGCATCGCTTCGATTTCGGTAATATAACAAAAAAAACTCGTAAATCTCAATTTATCAATTCAAAATCGATTGTCATAATAAAATTTGATGAATTATATAAATTTGATAAAAAAAAAAGAAAATAATCGCCCGGCGTGAATGAAGTTTTACTGCTGAAAAGTTTCGACCTCATTCTGCTCGTTTCGATTTTACGTACGTTCCCCTTTAGCGACCCTACACGGGGTGACCCGATAACGAAGAACAACGACGATCGACGATGACGGCGAAACGACGCTTCGCTCAGTAGCAGCGAGTAGCACGTGCATCGCTTATAATTAGTTACTCGCTCGTTCGTCGTCATCGTCATCATCACGGTATTTCTCGTCGCCGATATGCTTTCACCCGGAAGTGTGCTTCTGTCTTCCCGGGGAGCTCCCGGACAACGACTCCCCCCCGTTTATGTAACTCACGCGTTGCCGCTGTGATGCTGATCACCAGTTATATCCCCCCACCATTTCACATCTCAATTCCCATTTTTCCCCACTTTCCGCTTTGAATTTACCGCTCGCCACTTGTTTCCATTTATCGTTGATTACCTTTTGATTTCTTCCTTCCGTCCTATTGTCCCCGCGCGATGACGTTCGGGCGATAGTTTATCAGGATTTCAGGATAAACGAAACACGACGAGAGAAGGAGTCACATCTTCGTTGATTGTGAGTTGGCTATTTTCTGCGCCGGTGGACCAGCTGGTCCGCGATCCCCCACGAGTCGATACTACTGCCCGAAGCTTCGGCTTCCTCTTCCAATGCCGTCGTCGCTGCTGCCGCTGTTACACACGGGGTCGTTGATTCGTTACGGCTTGAACGCCGCATATTCTCGTGGGGATCCCGACCGCGTCCTCAGCGTAGACTTTGTTCGAAGCTTTCACCGTCTTTGCTATCGTCGCGATACCGATACTACTACCAATCGTACCGTTAATTCTACTACTACTTCGACCTTCTCTTCTTCTGTTTTCAACGTTCCCCTTGACGACGAGACGACAGCATCGCTTTCACGGACCATTATCTGTTCTCCTGGCAAAACACCTTGCGGAACTTGACCCTAATGTTTATCAACGCGACACGTTTAGACTTTCGAACAATTTCCCCGAACGATCGATTATTTATTCCGCGTTTTTTTTTGTTTCTTCGAAATTTCGTTGATGAGAGATATATTATTTATTTATGTATATATCGTTTGTTTTTATCGTAACGCTCGTGATTTTACGAGTGCTTCAACGATACGCTCAGAACGCAACGCGGAGAGAGCGACCCGTCGGTGCGTCGCCGCGACGGTGTATAGCATTCTGCCCGTTCCCATTCTGTCTGTAGATTCATGTTTTTAGTTCGTGGAGGTACCGCTCACCCATCGACGGCCGCTACTCGGCGTACCGCTTTCCTCTATTTATAGACCACGGCGCCGGCGCCTTGACAACCCCTATATAGAATTTCGGAAGGTATGCATCAGATACTCTTTGGGGATTTACTGCAAAGAGTCTGTTTTTTTTCTGTCTTTTACATAATCGTAATGATAAAAGGGAAAAAAAGGGTATTGGAGAGTTTTTTCATCCTTGTTTAATCCTTTATTAAAAATATGATAACATTTGCCATGTAGATGTAACTTTTTCGGGTCAAACATCGATCTCGCGAAACTCACGTACTCGCGAACAAAGATTACAAAGACCTATAGAAGAGTTATTCGTATAACCCGCTTGACGGACAAATTGGGGTGTTTGAACAACGAGCTTACACCCCGGTGGCGAGATGTCGTTAGCGAGGTGTAAAACTTGTCTTTCGATTGTTGCTCTTTACGTACAGCGCACGCTGCCGCTTCGATGAATTCCTTTTTTTTTGCAAATGCTCCGGTCCCGAAATTTCTTTAGGATATTTCTAGAACACATCCGCAATAGTTGGAGACATTTAAAAATAGTTGCAATTATCAATTGATAATGTATACTTGAGTCGTCTCTTTTTAGACATTGATACCAAACATACAATTGACTCATTACGCATCATCACAGGATTCTCGCGGCTAGAAGACCGCTAAATAGACGCAAATATTTTTTAACATTTATGTTAGTTAACATGGAAACCCATAGGAAAAAGTATAAATTTAAGGGGAAATAAATAGTTATGAAAATATGCAATTTAAGGGCAGAGAATACATCGACGTTATTCAAGCGGAAAGAAAACTGTACGAAAATGACGTACTTTAAGGGAAAGAGATGTTAATAGCAATAAAGAAACTTAGGGACGTTTCGGGATTTTCGCAGGAGAAAAAAATTTCAAGACACTTCTAGGACTTTCGTTATTTTCCAGGACTACTGGACACCATTCGTTAGCTTTCTGAGGAGCGTCTGCTCGTCGTGTTCCGTATCTAATGAAGGGACATAGAAATTCTCTACAAAATCCCCACAAAAATGTTAAAAAATCCGCGAAAAAAAAATGATGGCAATTAATTTCGCGTACATCAACGAAATACACGTAAAGACCTTTTATTCATTGTCCAATCACATTTCAACTTTTATCGTACACCAAAATCGCAAATTCACGAACTATGTGTTGATATTATTGCTAAATGTGACTTGACTTGGTCGATGTGGAATCGTAACGTGATTGCCGGGTGAATCGTCGCTGTAATTCTCCGGAGAAAATGTCCTGTTGTCGTAGCAATACATATTTTCGGACGACGGCGTGTGATTCAGATTTCCAGCGCGTACACTGCTAGGACTGTTGTAAGGATTGCCGCTGTCGTTTCGCGACAAGTGCGATCGTGTTCGATCGGCTACAACAGTCGTGCGGCGCTGTTCGAACGCCTCCACAACTCTGCGCGGCATTCGCGTTGACATCAGTCGAGAAATGTCTGAAAATTGACGAAAATTTAAAAAATTAATTCATTTACTCCAAAAAATTATACGAATCAGAAAAAAGAAAATGAAAATTATAATTCAACAATTGGATGGACTTGGAAAAACATAAATGACGATTGCGAATGAGATAAAAATGCAAAATATCGGATTATAGATGAGAAAAAACGTTTCTGTCCGATAATTAAAATCGATCGCATAACTATTTAAGGGAAAAAAAGAACGTTAGGATAATAGATTAGAACGCATACCGGAATTTGGATCATTTAGATTCCGACGAAACAGAGTATCCAAACTTGAGGGTTGAACCCTTCTATCCTGCGCCTCGACTAATTCCCGAACGGTTTGTCTGTTACCCGGAGGAACTGCGCTCGTCCGTCGAGCGAATACGGAGCCTACGTGATTTTCCACGACACACTGCAAGTTGTTGGCAACATTCTCCGCATGTTTTTCAAGATCATCATCACCGGTTGGATCCACAGGCTGAAAGAAATTGACTATGCGAATTTATACAATTTGCAATAAAGCAGTTTTTTTTTTTCAATACATCAAGTACTGTAAATAATATGTCACCTACTTTGCAACAGTTAAACCAATCGACACTTGTTTTTGCGAGAACGTGAGTGAAGGTTTCGAAACGATGAAACAACATTGCGATGAATTGAACTCCGAGAATAACGACGAAACCGACGATGAAGAGACAACCGAGCGGCTCGAGCTTCAAATACTCCTTACCGAGGTGCACCTAACGTTTTTATAATCAAAATGTAATCATTTCTTTACAATATTCTGTTGGCGAGAACAATATTTTTCTTTTTTTTCTCTATTCTCTTTTCGAAAATGTAATTCACCTGCTTAGTAGAGGCGACGAACGTCATATTGTACTTTGCACCGAGCGGCCATCGGAGATGCAAAGTATCCTTGTTGAGTTGCATGAGAAAAACTATCAGAACGAACAGAGCATTCAGCATGAAAAATTTGAAGAGATACTCGTCTCGCAAATTTTTCAAAGCTGCGGCCGTTTTTTCCTGCACGAAGACAAAAAAAATTAATTTACGAGTCCTTATTTAATAGAATGTGTGAAAAATCAGTAGCTATCATCAAATAGCGATGACGGAAATGCGCGACAATGAAACTTAATTTTTTATTTTTTTCTAATAATTTGCATTGCGAGCGAAATTTTTTTAGATAACAAAAAACATTGAAAAAATTGTCCGAAAAATCATTAAAAAACTGCCAAGTCACGCGTCGTCCATGGAAAACGCTTATTCTTTACCGGATTCATACGGCGTTGCTATCGCAGTGAATTAAAGAAAAATGATGAAGTAATTTACCAGTTCTTTTTTATCTTCTTCGATGGGATGCAGATATTTTTCGATGAGTCGCTCCCAGAAGTGTTCTTCTTCGCGTGTTAGAAATTCGACGCCGAATTTTCGTAACCTCTCGTCCTGTAGCCAGTGTGGCGATACGAGAAAATTTCCCATATCGCGCGTCGAGCCGTTGGCATAAATGTCCGATTCGGTTTCCGGTTCAGACACCTCGTCGGCATGTTTTTCGTCATCGTAATCATCGGTGTATTCCTCGGTATCGCTCTGCGTACCGGATTCCCCCACCGGATCGATTTCAACGAAATCTTTCGTCCTAACGGAAAATTTATCGCTCCGACGATTCATCTGAGTTTCGTTTTCATCGGCGTTTCTGGAGTTACAATTAATTTCATTAATTTTAAACAATTGTTCTCGCAATCAATGATAAACATATCGATGAAGCGACTCTGTCGCGTTTACATACTTCTCCATCGCATCGAGACGCGCGCTAATGCGATCCAAAGACTCCGAAATATTCTCCAATTTCTTTTCCTCCTCCGACACAGTGTTCTGTGTGCACAGCATACATCTGAAGAGTCCGGCTAAAGAAAATTCAATGGATCCTCGTCCTTTGCCGGTTGTGTTATTAGATTCATTTTTTACTGCGGGTTTCACGTTTCGCGGTCGAGTTCCGTCCTTTTTTGCATCAGCTTCCTATAATAAAGACGGAATTAATTTAAATAAATGGAAAGTACTTTAATTTTTTTTTACAAGTACTTAAAAAAAAAATTTACAAGTACTTTTAAAAAATTATACAAATTTACGAAAGTTAAACATTTTATTAATAATGTTATAGCATTTTAACGCTTCACGATCGTTACCGTTGGTGTTGCCGCGGAATCTCTTGTACCCCAAGTTACGTTGTTGACGTTGAATAACGCGAAAATGATGAGCAACAGATACATAGATGGAACAGTGACGTAGTAGATAAGACCGCATAGAAGACACGCCCATTCCTGTGGATGCAGCAGTCCGGCAATTACGAGTTGACCAGCAACCACGAAGAATAACATTGTACTCGGCGCGACCCATCCGTCTTCCGTTATTTGGATCATTATACCGACCAGGACGACGATCATCACCAATCCATAAAAAGCTGATATAATACCGGCGACTATCAGCTATAAAATTTGTAAAAAAATTGATTGGTAGTTAGGTGATTCAAAAAAACAATTGAAACGCTAGATATTCAATAATAAAGGTATTCTGGCGAAAAAAACCCCAATATTCACGAAAGGTTCAAAATGTCTGCAGAATTACAGACTACGATACAGTCTTTGAAATTTTTTATTATTATTATTTAAATACCAGAAAATTGATTTCGAAATAAAGAAAAATGTTGATTTTGAAGTACGAAGTAAGTTTTCCTCACTTGGATGTTCGCCTTGCAAACGAAACAGACGATAACGAATATAGCAATCGGAAGCAAGTTGTAACCGAAACTACTCCAATTATCGATCCGAAAAGCTGTGACGAAAGCTCCGACGAGCATAAGAAAAATAGTTCCGGGTCCGAGTACCGTACTTCCTGAAAATAACCGATTAGTTTCCTTTTTCCCTAATATACTTGTCGGAAAATGCAACAAACAACGTATATTTACCCATCAAAACCCACTGATAAGCGATGTATAACCAGGAAATATGAACATTTTCCTTTCTCGTTTCTTTCGAAGTCGCTAATAAATCGAAGATATTCGCTATTGTCGATGGAATCCATCGTCTTCGTTGATTGTAAAATTCATTGAAAGTCTCCGGCGCGTGAGTGTAAGAATCACTTGCGGCTGAATACTCCACCTGATTATTAATATTAAATTTAGTACCGATTTTAATGTATTCAGAAACTCGATTAACCCCTCACGTACGGAAGACGTTTTGCTGGCCAAATAGAACGCTAATTTTGTTTGATCGTTACAAGAATACGCAAAAGCGTAAAACAAATCTGTTAAACGATAAAAAAAAGAGCAATTCCACGTTATTTTACTATTTTTCAGCATTTTTTTCGCTATTTTTTAATAGTCAAAGGGGGCAATTGAAGGTAACGACTGGTGGAAGAATTATATATTTCACGCTCTCTGTACGCGAGGAGTTAAAATCGAATTGATAAAACACGAAATTAAACGGAAAATATTTGTAACGATACTAACGCGATAACCAACTTGAAGAATCAGAGTGCACAACCACCGATCTTCTCCCTGATCGTACTGAACGTAGTGCCGCGGCTGAGTCGACTGTATAGCGTATTTTCTCATTACGTTGTGCTCCATAAGCGCCTTCGCCCTGAAGAGGGAAAAGCATCCGGGACTGCAGAGCACACTACCGATCGTATGCTCCGTAGATTTTTGCAACCAATGACCAATAGCGTATTCGAACTTTTGGAACCACACCATCGGTCCTTCGCGTATGAAATTTAGCAATTTTTTTCATATCAGCAATAATTAAGTTAAACAATAATTTAAAATCATTTTTTTACCAAATCATCATGATTTATCATCAGATTTTTTTTTTCTTCAATCGTATTTCGTTCGCTTAAAAATATTTTTTTTCCTTATTTTTTTTTCGATCGTTTTTATAAAATAATTTGTCTTTTCAATCGACAAAGCAATGGCAATGGCTGATTTTTCACATCAGAAATAATAGACTTCAGTAATAATTATTAATAGAAATATTCATCATAATCATTTTTTCTCAGTCGTATTTCGGTCGCTTCGAAATTGCATTATTTGTCTTCTTGTTCGACAAGTAAATGGCGATATTTGTAAATAATTACCTGTGCCCATCGGATGAATTCGACCGCATGCAGCACCGAGATCTTTATCCCTTTTCATCAGATCAACCAGAACCTTCACTGCGGTTGGACGGAAATCAATGTCGCCGTCCAGTGTCAGCAGAAACGTGTTTTCCGCTATTATTTCCTTCCTTTCGCGGCTGATCGGTCGGTCCATTAGACGATATCCCAGAAGATAATACATATACATTACCTGCATTAAAAGTCGTTCGATCATTCTTATCGTGTTTATCAATGGTTTATTTCACAATGGAAACATTTTTATTGACCAATATATTGTTTATATTCATCGCTTGGAATTTCTTGGCGGATTAATTCCTTTTCAGTAAAGTCGATGCTCCGAAAAAAAAAGAATTGCTTGTAATTTGTCGATTGAAAGTCAATTATGTTCCAAAGATCCCCCTTATTTTATCAGGAAATTATCTTGCAAAGATTATTAACAAAATTATTATTAAAAAAAAATCATTGGAATTCACTTATTATTCTAATAATGATAATTTTACAATGAAAAAATTATTGTTTCAACTAAAATTCGCATCGCTCAAATTTTTCAATTATTTTGGAAATGATGAAATAATTTTATGGCTGAAAAAATCCATTAATTGTACGAAATGTATGTAACTTTTTTTTGTTAATTTTGCAAGTAGTTTTGCTTTACGAATACACTAACCTGACTCCATCGTTTTCTGTGTCGTATTTTATTTTTGTCCTTCAGATGAACGACGAGTCTTGTTTTTCCGGGCAACGTCCACTCCAATCGACCGCCGTACGGCGCGGGATACTTCATTGGTGCATCAACTTTCAAGTGAACTCTTTCGATAGCTTTTCTCATCGTGTTTATCAGCGATATCACGTAATCGTTAACAACCGTCTCATTCTCGTCGTGGTTGCAACTTTTCGCACATCCGTGCATACAACGAAACGCATCGTCAAGAAATACGTGCGCTTCGTGAATCGAAGCGTAATTCAAAAATAAGAAAAGTCAATAATTTCTTCGTTATTCATTTTTTTTTTCTCGAGAGATTTTTTTTCTGCGGCTTTATATGGGAAAATAGTAATTTCATTAAACTCACTTTCAAGTTCGTAATATTTCTTCATGTAAAGATTGTAATATCCCTGAGTAAAACGCCTGGAGCTCTGATCCGTGTCGAGTCTCATTATACTTCCGACAAATTCGCTCATCTCCTCCTCATTTTCATGCCACATTGTCGCACACGCGATTATTCGCGTTACTCGATCGCTCTGTTGGCTCGCTGACAATCCGATGTCGGACTGTCCGGTGGAATACGTTTGCTCGATCGGAATTTCTTCTTCAGGTGTCATCGGCTGTGAAAAAAAAACTTTAACTCATAAAAAATGGAAAAAAACCGCGAAAAAAATCTGCTTAACTCAACTAAATCGGCGTTAACTGTCTTCTAACCAATTTTTTTATTGGTACGAAACAAAAATAATTATTTCGAAAATTAATTATTTGGTTGTACATACTAATGAAAAATTTGATTGAACGATAAGAAACGCCGATTATGGCGGCCCGATAAAAAAAAAGCATTGATATTCGATTTTTGGAGTACCGTACCTGCGAATTCGCACTGTCGTTCGATGATTCGTCGATTTTTCTGTTAAGCGCCATCGACTGATCTATAATTAACGAATCGTAAGTCGGCACGAGAAATATGTGTTCGGTGGCCGCGAGACGTTCGGAATGTTGCGACCAAATATGCATAGTTATCCACGATTGAGACGGCAGAGTAATCAGCCAAATCCATGGATACCAATCATTCAAAAAATCAGCCAGCGAATTGATATTCGTTGGAATATTGAAGAACACGTAGTCGGGAATGAAACCGTGAAATATGCAAGTCTCGCGGTCCCTTAGAGCGCAAAAGACAACGATCGTTATAATCGTCGCTGGTACCGTCAGCGTTATTGGCATAGCAAAGCCGTATCCTTGCATCAGTGCTCTGTATGCGAATTTACCTGATTACGAAAAAAATGGATAATAATAATTAATTAATATTTATTATTAAAAATGATTAATGAACATTGATTATTGATAATAATTATATAACATATGTTAATAAAGTTCACGCTGTTTATTTTGCAAAATATTGTGATTATTTTGTATATTTACCCGACGAATAGGTGATGAAAGACGACACGGCATGAATAGCGAAAACTATCAGAGGCAAATAATACGAATCGACTGTAATATATCGGGCGTAATCTTCGACGAGCTCGTCGATCGCCGGCGGCCCGGTCGATGAATCGACGAGGGTAATGTTGTGCTGCCCACCGAGAATATTTCCATCGAAAAAACTCGAGGGCTCCATACCCTTGCAGTAAGCTATCAAGATAAAAGTTCCGAGAAAAACGAGTATTCTGCAGACAGCGGTGCATCCTTGCGTCGTACCTTTAGTGGTCTGTAGTCTTCCCTTAATCACCGATAAGTATCGGATAAACGCTGAGGAATGTAATTGATTAGATTTTTAAAAAAATTTGTATACATATTTCTCGAAGATTTTTACTTCGATTTAAATTTTTGTAATTTTCAGATGTTTTTCCAATATTTTTTTGAAAACATCATTAGAATTCGTTTTTCGATGTATTTTATACGATGAAATTTTTTTATATTGTTAGATTTACCATTGTTACTGTTAGAAGATACGTAATTACTCCACCATCGGCACGAAGTCAATATCAATGCCAATGACAAAAACCACTGCGATGATGACGTCATTTCGCGACTCTCCGGCAATACCGAGACAAGAATTCCGCATACTTGAGCTCCGAATGCCGCTACTCTTCCGACAAGAATGAGATACGAACTTCTCGAATTGTACCATTGCTTGTTTTGCGAAAACAAATCTATCGTCCAAAGTAAATTCAAAATTTGAATTAAACGATCAATTGTATAGTGATAAAAAAATCAAAATTCGGATACTTAATTTTTTGAAGTACAATTGTTATACCGATGTTGTAAAATTTCTAAAAAAATTCTCGAATAGAAAGATCTCTTGAATATCGATAAGAAAGGATTGGAGACGATGAATCACACAATAGTTTTCATGAATCACATATAATCCATATATATAGATTATAGTCATTTTTATTACCGGACATTAGTGTCTTGAAGATAAAACGTACCGTTTGAATTTTCTCGAATTTTATAGTCACAAAAACTCAGAAACGATTAAGTTAAGCAAATAATGTTAGAAATTTGAAAAAAAAAAATGTTAGGATTTACTTCATACAATTAATAATAATAATAATATCAGATATTAATATAATAATAATAATAATAAAAGTAATATATTGTTATTATTATAATTTTACGCTTATTTATAATTAATTTATGTTAAAATTGAAAGTTGTTTTTTTTACCGAGTAGCGCCGGTACCACGCAGGTGCAGCTGCTGACTATAACAGCATATACTGAATTAAATTCTGGAATAACTAGGAGAAAGAGGATTGCCAATCCAGCAGCGTGCAGACCGTCGACAACGAGCAAAATTATGAAGTCCATTGGTTCCGGCCATATTGTGTTTTTAAAGAAGAAGTGATATATCGCATTTAAACAACCAATCAGTTCGGGAAACACGAACGACAAGACTATGCACCAGTACCACAAAATTCGAGATTCTTCCGGCACTACTGCCGACAGTGATTTTCCGCTCGGTCTCTCGGCTGCGAATTAGTAAACGAAAAATATTAAATCGTTCGAATTTTCAATATAAACGAAATAATTGTCAATATTTCAATTTTTTTGCACTTTGATGAGGAGGAATTTTACGCAATATTTTATTTTATTATAATTTTTTGACTTTCGGAACGTTTGCTTTACTTTGATGAAATATGTGATTATTAATTCGATTTTTTTTTTCTTTTTTTTTTTTCATTCTACTTGAGACGAAATACTGGAGGAAGAGAATCACAACATTCCATATGGTAAGTAATGACTAATAAAATCATATTACCGAATTCGTTGTAATCGCAGTAAGATACCGGATTGTTATCCTTTATTTGGGACGCTGCGAACGCTATTGTTAGTTTCGCAACGATTCCTCCACACAAAACGAGAATGAAGAGAACAGTGTAAGTCAAAAGTTTGATGAATTTCATGAGATTATCGATAAAACCCGTGTCCGCTCTCGATCCCGTTTTCAGCCTCAGTGGAAAATATTTGAAAACGTCCCATCCCTCTACTTCTTCCTCGATTCTGAGTAGTAATAAAATTCAATGTCAATTCGAAATTTCTTTATTTTCGAAATAGTAGACAATATTTGTCTATTATACAGAAACAAAACGCGACTCACAAAGGATTGTGTTTTTTTACTCTCGAAATAAAGAATCTAAAAATTGAATGTATTTCGACATTTTTTACGGAATAATTTCGCTGTCAGTTCCAATATTTTTTACATTTTGGACATTAAAATTACGGAATTATTTTCATCGACGCTATACATTTGTTGATGGATGGTAAAGCGATTTTTTTTTCTGAATTCCACCGTACGTGTGTTTGCATTATAATTAACGCGTTTTATCGCAGTCATTTATTGTTATAAATGTTAAAAAAATCATCGATCCACAAAAATATTTTACGTACCCTTGATCTTCGTCTTGATCATCGTCATCGAGAAAATCATTTCGATAATCTGGCAAATAGCTCATCTGAGCGTTACGCTCGGGAATTCGCGACATTCTTGAGCGGCGAAATCACTTTTATTCCATTCTTAAACACTGAACAACAAAAAAAAACAGTTTCCACAGGAGATGTCAGGAAGGAACTACGATATGTTCTCAACACGCGCGGCCGATAGGAGTTTGTCTTATCATGATAAAATCGATAAGATTCGGAAATCTATTTGCTACATGTGGACGCAGGTATTTTCATCGCTATATGCGGTACGTAGTTACCTCTGTTGATTGATTTTTTCGATTTTCTAAATGTCACATGCACGCACTATGCGTCGCTCTTGCGGCGGAAATTTCAATCACTATACGTTTAGCTGTATCGTAAATAAATTTGTAGAAATTATTTTAACCGTTGGCACTGGTATCACTGTCACTCGATTGCAATGAATTGGTTTACCGGAAAAAATAAAACGGAAATGGGGAAAGAGTTACAAGCGAACATCGGCGTTGTCAGCTTGCAAGCGGTTGATAAGTAACTACAATAAAAGTCGGCGATGTTCTGAGTACATATCGCTCTAAATTGATTATGGCCTTCCGATACCTATGCTATAAAGTACTGTGACGATACATATCTATTGTTCACGGATTGATTCACTGATAAAGAACAGACGATAATGAGACAGGGAATCCTCGATCGTTGGACACGCCGCGCGCGGTTTATCATTATTAAGCTCCGATCTCATGTTCAATCGACGCGCGGAGCCGTCATGTATCGGGAAAAAAATTGCGCGTACATCGAACAAAGGGCATTTAATTTTTTCTTCATTAACGACCGCTGTATTATGACGCCACAACTGAAACTTGGAAGTACGATTCGCGAGCTAATCAAATATAGGTGGTCAAGGGATCATCAATGTCATATATTTTTTCAAAAAGAAATGATACTAAACCTCGGAGACACGTAATTGTATTTTACAGTGTAATAGTTAGCAAAATTAACTGCATCGTGAACTCACGAAAGCATACGAACTATGGTGATTTTCATTGGTTCCTCTGCGCAGGGAGGGGAGAGGGGGTTTTGTAAATGAAGATAATTTACTACATTTATATTTTTCCCTATTACACTGAGGATATTATTGATAATTAGAACTTAAGTTTTTATTTAAAAAAGTGGGTATAAGTTTATTTCTTGTCGAAATAAAAAACGGGTATTATCGGAAATCCTATAATACTATATGGCGGGATGTTCATTGGTCGATGTGAGAGTGGAGGGGATAATATATGTAATAATGTATAACTGGATCTTTATTGTTTTCATTTACATCTTATGTCTCATACAATGCTATTATAACATACTTCGTATTCAAACATATATGTGAACGTGTAAACGTCGTTGAATAAAAAAATACCTAGTTTTTTTACGAAATCGTATCGAGTAAGTATTAAAAACATGTTAACACGATACATCAGTTGTGTAACGGAAATCTTTGCTGCAATTTAATATTCTTACGGAATAAAAGTGTTCAATAGGTCGCAGCTATAATTGAAAAATATCTGGAATTTACGCTGGATGATTAATTCATTGATAGAGTAAGGATTTAGCTGAATTTTGATTACTTCTTCCAAGTTCAAGACTCAAGCAATACAGACGATTTTTATTGGTCAGCAAAAGCGTGGAGGGGACAGAAATTGCCAAAGTCCCAAATTCGAGGCATAGCGACTTTCATTGGTCGTCGACCGCGAGGTGGGGATAGCTTCACGAAAAGTATATAATAGTCCCTGCAGAGTTGACTAAACCATCATATCGCTTCTGAGACTTCAATCGTGCGTTTATTTTGTTAATTTGATAAAATGACTGGTCGCGGAAAGGGTGGAAAAGGTTTGGGAAAAGGAGGAGCTAAGCGTCATAGAAAAGTTCTGCGTGATAATATCCAGGGAATCACAAAGCCGGCAATTCGTCGTCTCGCTCGTCGTGGTGGAGTCAAACGTATTTCTGGTCTGATTTACGAAGAAACTCGTGGAGTTCTCAAGGTTTTCCTTGAAAACGTTATCCGCGATGCTGTAACCTACACCGAGCACGCCAAGAGGAAGACCGTCACGGCAATGGATGTTGTCTACGCTTTGAAACGCCAGGGACGTACTCTCTACGGATTTGGCGGTTAAGTTCGACATCTCTGGGACATTCGAGTTCCCCAACAAAAAACGGCCCTTTTCAGGGCCAACAATAATTTATGACGTAATGTAGCTTTGATCGCAAAAAATCGCCAAAAAATGAATTTCTATCAATATTCAATCTTTTCCGTCGAAAACTTGCAAAGAAACGAATGCGGACGTTTAACCTCCATTTCTCCGTATTTGCCGACTTTCCATGGTATACATCGATTGAACAATACATGGAGAAAATTGTTGGAAATAAGACATTTCTGCACTTTTTTTACACCTTTGCATGCAAAGTACTTAACGGTTCAAGTCATTGTTTAAATTTCGTCTGCAGCGGACATCGTATATGTTCCGCGCAAAACGTGGCTTAGTGTGGTTTTTCGTGATGTTGACGAATGGTCAGAATGTTGATATTTTTTCAAGTTGTATAAATGAAAAATAAGTGAATCTTTAACTTTGTACCAAGCATCATAGTTTTCACGAATTATTCTTCGCATTTATCTCGTCTCTGTGTATCCGAACAGCGAAATTTCGTTCGATTTTCGTCTTGTTTAGAGGTTATGAACGGACATGTTGGTGGAATTAACGCGGTTAACTCCGCGAATATGTTCCGTGGAAAAAATAATTATTGAAACTGTACGCCATAAATACTACAGCAAAGGTGAGATAATACACAGATTAATGAAAGAGCAAAAACAATGTTTCGGGGCGCTTCTCGAGACTAAATCACAGAAAACAAAGCGACTAAAACGCGAAATGAAAGGCCGCATTGCTCCTAAGATCGCAGAGCCGAACGTTGATTCGGAATTATCGTGGATGCTGAAAAATTCAAATCTTCGATATGTTAAAATTCACTCCAATCCCGTTGTAAAGCAACCCACGCTCCGTCCGGTACCCGAAAAAGTTGTTTTGGTAAAAACAAAAAAACACGAACAAGCGAGTATCGACGCCGCGGAAGGTGTTCTCTCGACACTACAAAAGGGAACGCGTTCATCGAAAATCGATAAAAGAATAACGAAAACTCATGCTATGGTGCAAAAAAGAATTATTCGAAGGACTTCCGCCATTTCTACATTAGAAAATGCAAATGAAAATTCCAAAGCAGAGATAATCTCACCGCCTGACGATGTAAAAAAAAACTTAGACAAAACTCCACTGTACTACGAAGACGAGGAAAATTGTCCTAATATCTGGAACAGCAAACAAATTCTTTCGATATCGAAAACAGTGGACGAAGAGTACTCGCTGTATCCGAGCGTAACAAGAATACTTAACGCCACTATGTCTGACGAAGCTAAAAAGATGCTGGAAAGGTGGAAGGCGAAAATGATCAAACAACTGGGACAAGAGGGTTTCGATGCATACAAATCAGGTAATAAAATATTAATGGAGAAAAATTTCATAAAAAAGAAAAAATTATATGGAAAAATATATAATGAATAAATAATTATTAATTATTGAATTAACATCAAACAATTAATTATTATTTCACAATCAATATAATATTCAATAAATTAAAAAATATAATAATAATAAGATGAATAAATATTAAATAATTGTTTGTTATAGATCTCCTCGAGAATGGAAAATTGTTGCATTCAGCGATCGATATGACGCTTAGAAGAAAACCGGTAGAGGTACCGCTGAACTTAAAAACCTGTTATGATAGCATGAAAAGCGTATTGAAGGAGGTAAAGAACGTGAGGGCTATCGAGTCGCACGTTGTTCATCGAGATCTTCGTTACCGAGGTGTTGTTGACTGTGTCGCCACGTATCAGTAAGTTAGAGTCCTTTCTTACCCACTGGACCGATTGTTGATATTGTAGAGATTTGGTTTGAGAAACTTATCAGAATTTCGTCAGATGTCGTCGACTGCACGATAAAAATTTTGGCACGATTTGAAAAAAAAAAAAAATTTTACATTGATTTCATTTTTTTTATTGCTTAATAATTTTTGACAACGAGAATTCGTTGATTTATTCCCTAAAACATTTTTTTATGGCCACATTTTTGGAATTTAAAATTTTCAATACGCTTTCATTTTGTCAAAAATGTTGAAAAATTGTCATCACAAAAAAATATGAAAGTCATTAGCCAAATTGATTAATAATTTTTGTTAATGATAATCCGTTAGCGAATTCACAAAATTCACACAGCGCACCATATTTCTCATTTAAAACTTCCGATTCCGATTTTCGATTTCCGTTAAGCATCGCAATTCTCATGATGAATTAACATTTAACAAAATTGACAAAATTGTTTTCTTATTTGAAAAGGGGAAGAAAAAAACTATCACGTGGCACAGGTATTTAGAAGATCGTTTGTTTCAGGGGAAATATTTGCGTCATTGATTGGAAGAAATCCGACAAACCAAAGAATCTGTTAAGTTCGACGTACGACGCGCCGTTGCAAGTAGCATCCTATATCGGAGCTCTGAATGCTGACAAAAATTATCCCTTTCAGGTAAGTAGCTAAAATGTTTACCGTTCCAGCGATAGGCGGAGAAAAGCAGAAAGAACGAAAGCCACAAAAATAATAAATTGTTTATAGATAAAATCGGGACTTCTCGTGATCGCCTATAGTTTAGGCGATACACCAACGGTTCATCCGATCGTCGAGAAAGAATTGCAATACTATTGGAACCAATGGTTGGAAAGATTGAAGAAATATTACGCAATGCAAAACACGTGATATTGCATGTTATTAGACTAGTTAACTCGATATTGCGATTACTATATTACATTGTATAGTTTAAGCGCCCAAAACTCTCAAAGTTTCCGTAAACTTTCGTCTAATAACGAATTACGCTCGAGGATCTCGTGGAAACTTGAATATTTGGGGTAACAAAGTGGCGGTACGAGTGGTTTGGGACCGGAAGGGGTACACTTTGATATTAAATTTTGCCTATGCACAGCAAATCATCGTTAGCACCTGCTTAGGCGATAACGCGCTGACGACGCCCGCACTCGACCAAACCTCACGAAATAATATTTTCACCAAACCCACTAAACTTCCCTAATTCCCTCCGTTTCGTTCGAAGTCGAACTTTCTCGTAAAATTTCCCCGAACTTTTCGTCTCTCGAGCGAAAAGGGGCAAATACTGCGAAACGAGGTCGAACCCCCGAAAAGGGAGCGCGTGCGGTCGAACGGCGCGGTTCGATATAATTCCGTTCGGAAGAAATGTGTAAAAAAACAGAAACGCGCGTGAAATAACCACTATCCTCATTCAATCTTCAGCTGACCGCGGGAAATATCAACTGTGAATATAGAAAAACGGATATGTAGGCGTAGAAAATGGAATTTTGCGGTGAGATGCCGTTTCGCAAAGCATTTTATGTCCCTTCTTCCCTCGGCTCCGCGTATTTTTCCTTTTTCCCCCGTCGTTTCGAAACACACAGCAATTATAACTTTCGAAGGCCACGCGTAACAACCCTCTACAGTGGTGGTAGCTAGTGATACAACGTTATGCAACCCCATAGCGCTTATACCGCTCCGCTGGATCCCATAAACATCCGCGTTTCAACCCTTCGTTCAGTGCCCTCGGGGACCGTAAACTAATGGCGAGGTAGCCGTAGTCATCTTTCGTGTGTTTCTCGTGCGTCGTACCTGAAATTTATACCGGCGAAGCTTCTCTTTCGGCTTAATATAATATAGAGACCAAAGTATATTACTTCTCTATTGGTAAACAATAGTTGCGTTACCTTACGTAAACGCGAATTAAATTATTAAATGGCGCATTAATAATACTCAATGGAAAGTGCATTAAATATGCCAATTAGTCGATAGTCAATAATTCAATACGTTCACTTGTTTACCGGAATATTTGCTCCACTTTTTTTCAAACTCTAAAAATATACCACGCGAATCGGGTCGACGCGAAGCATTAAAGCTATGAAGCTTATAATTGTTTTACAATTTGCTAAATTGGCGCACCACGACAGCAATGTTGCGCGTATATTCCTGTATCGATTTCGCTAAAAGCACACTAATGAATAATGATTTCGAGGCAAAATAACGAGAACGGGAAAACCAAAAGATTTACGGTCTTTTAGAGTTGAATTGGGGTCGTCACTTGAGCGTTTGTCGCTACGAGATCGGTATAGATAATTTTTTTTTTTTTTTTCATATTTCTGTAAATGATTAATTAATCTTGTGCCGTGTTATGCAGCAATGTATATTTTTTTTAATTAATCTTATTCGTCCGCTCTTTGCGTTCTTCGTAAAACGTTTACCGGCAATTCTCGTAAATCAGAAGGGCGTAAATCGTTTTGTTTGATACGGGACTTCCGCTTTTCTGTAGTACTTTAGAATTCGATATGATATTATGGTACGTTGTACGAACGTAACACGGTAAATTGACACAGAAACCCCCACTTCTCCCGCAACGATAGATTATATCGCTCACACGACGCGGGTAAAGGACCTCTTCATTACTGCCGAACACGGAAACGAGACTGTTACTGATAAACGCATCTTCGCTTCGAGACTTTGTGCTCTACGCGCGCGTGAGGACCGCGGCAAACGCTTCTCTTCGCTATAGTCGAGGCGTGACCCGCGTCCGTTTGACGTTTAATGTACCGTCTCCAAATCTTAACGATCTCCGCATCAAAACTCGTCTAACGGATCCCGGAAGACAGGATAACTGTACATAGTTCCCAACGACGAAGTGCCAAATGTTTATAAAACTTAATTTATCGTACAGCGTTGAAGAAATGAGACCATAGATTATATTTTAAATGAATGAATACCATAAAGAAAATAAAGTTATTCTACAATCAATTTTTTTACTGTGTTTGTTACACATTTTTACTTCGCTAATTTATTGTTTTAATGAAAAAGATGTGATTTGCAACTGAAGTTCAAAAAACTCCGTCATCGCGGGCTGCTATTAGCGCCAAAAACCGAAATTAATGATTTTTATAAATTTTGTAAGTCCGTTTTTTCGATGATAATCCGAGTATATCGTGAATCGAGTTACTGGTATAACTTTTAACGAAATTGTTATTGTTGCGTGACGAAAAGTGTTGAACCCGAATAACTGAAGAGGATGAGAAATTTTGCGGAAGAAACTTCCGGTCCGTGAAAACGGACCTTGAAAATCCTTCTATAAATACGGATCAGACGTTTAGCGGGGGTCCTTCGGCTGAGTCGCTTTCTCGCGCGCGGATCATTCTAAATCTTTCGCGTTAATCCTCCACTAATTCTTTGGTAACCGGGCATATTCCGGGCCCTTCAAGGGCGTTTTCGCCTGTGTTCGGTTCGCCCACTTCCCCTCATAGCTTATTTCGGTTCTTCTTCATCCTCCTCCTCCTCCTCCTCCTCCGCGCCCCCCTTTCCTCGCGACGGCTGAGTTATGAAAACGATAACTCGCGCGACTCCCCCGAAACGGGGCTCTCGGTTCTCGTTGAATTATCAGTGTCGCGAAAGGAAGAGAAGTTTACCCCGAAGAAAAGTGTCGTAGATTTTTCGTCGGTTATTTCTACCAATTCTCCTCGCCTCCCTTAACCCTCTGTTGTTTCATTTCGTTTTGAGTATTACGTACGTTCTTTTCTCCGTTCTTCCGAGAAACTATGACCCACAGAAATCTCTCACGTTTCCGCTCGACGACCCGGCATTTTCGCGGCTCATCTCCGAAAAAAAAATAAATCGAAAAAATCCCCATTAAATTTTTTTAATGGTAGGTAGAGGTCGTATGATGGTACACCGGGAGAGAAAAGTTGAGTAGCCAGTAGTATACCAAACCATGTTGCGGAGCTTCTGCGGTGTATAAAGTTTCGACTCTCTTAACAACGCTTGTACCCCGTTGTAATGTAATGCAGTATAGATATAGGTACTAAAGTCGACTTAAAAACTCTTTAGTTCCTCGATACGCTCGGGCGCTGTGCGAAGGGCGAAGTTAACTTTTCAAATATCCATCTATGTTCCACGTGGCGCGAGAGGAAAATGAGAAAAGAATGAGACGCGGAGAGGGAGACGGAGATCGAGAAAAGTTAAGCAGAACAAAGCGGCTTCGTTCATCCACAACGATCGGTAAAAGCTTTTCGCTTTGCCCTCACGGACCGAATCGTCGAGGGTACAAAACCGTTTTGATCACATAGGTGTTATGACACACGCGACAGTCGATCGTAGGGGGCGGCGAGACTTCACCCGTTTGTTTATAACCGACGAAAATCCGTCGGTGCATAAATTATCGATCGTTCGTGTTTAACCAGAGGTTCTCTCGCCCGTGTGTATCCAGAGGCCCTCCCCCCGACCGGTTAGGGCTTTCGATATTAATTGATAATTACAGAAGGAGCCAACGAAGCGTCTCTACCACACGCCGTGCACCAAGTGTGCCATACCTCGCAGCCACAAAGGAACTTCAACGTGCACGTCGCTGATCAGTGTCCATTCGCGTTTGTTCGCGATGTATGGGACTCATACGCGAGAGAGAACTGACGCGAAACACGATTACCGCGCGACGCTACGGCTAAGTGCTCAGCTCACCGTGGAAAATGATCCACGAATAGAGAGGCGGCTTTCGTGTGGCGAACGAATCGTTCTCGGTCGAGTTCTCGGTAGACTCCTCGATACGCATGAGATAACTCGTTGAACCCCAATGCCTTTCTTTGCTAAAATTAATTGAGTTCGTCTCAAGTATTCATTTCTTGGGAGACACTCCGGTAAATCTTCGAGACTATAGATTTGTTTTCGGCTGCGGATGACACTGACGAGAGAACGACTGTTATAATCAAGTCGATTGGTTTGCTCTCTGACGCACGAGGTGCGGCTATAAGTTCAATTCCAGATGGACGTCTCTGACTCACTTTTATCGATCTATCAATGAAACTTTAACTCGACGAATACAGTGGTTGGAGAGTTCAAACGTCTAATTCAAGTTATACTTTGAAAAACGATTTTTATCGTTGAAAAATCGATTTTCATTGACCGCGTCGCAACCATAACCCGCCGCAAGTCTGACTTTATACATTAGATACAAATACACTTCCGTTGGTCCGCTGTTAGTTGTGCTGATTCCGGTGCTGTTTGAGGGGGCGGCTGGGCGCGGTCCCGAGCAAAATCGATTTTGGAAAGACGAAGAGAGAGATGCGGGGTGCGAAAGTAGATAGGAGCGTAAGAGGGAGTCTCTCGCAGACGGAGAAAGATGCGATACGGATTACGAGAGACGATGGCCCGGCGAGGTCCACCATCCGATCTCCTATCGGGAGGGACCAGCGTCCCTCTTTACCATCTCCTTCTAGCTGTTAGGGTGGAAAACTCTCCGGCAAGTAGCAGCTACACAGAGAGGGAAAGGAGAACAGTCCGCAAGAGGGTTGCGGAGGACCCCGAGCGCGAAGCTCCGCGGGGAGTCGAAGGCCAACTCGATATGGGGCTATTGGAGACGTTGCATGCAGTATTTCCCGACATCAACGCTTGGAGTGTCGATGGATAATGTTTTCGATCAAGAAATTCCAATTCGTGTTATCGCGCCTCAGCTATTACCGGTAACTCGATAGAATATGAAACGTCTACAGTGTCGGGAAGTAGTTATTCTTGTCTTACAACGATTATTGTTTACGGCACTGTTGTATAAGGCATTCCATGTCAATCAAACCACACATTTTTCGCTCTTCCAATTTTTTTCTTACTTTATTTTATCAATCAACAGGCGTCTTATGTTGAGAGCATAGAGAAAAATTGACAAAATCAATGATCGAAGAGAAGATATATATATATCGATCTATAGAAAAAAAACTTCGATTAATTGCACAATTTCATCATTGATAATCATTTATAATGTATTATTCTTCATTATTTTTTTTTTTTAACTTTTTTTTAATTCCGTACGTTAATTTTATTCCTGTTTTTAGAGGCTTTCCATCGAGGGAATGAAGTGTCTTTCAACTCATTACTTGACGTTATTATCTTTATTTTGAATGAAAAAGACTCATACAGCCCTTCACATCACTTGAAAAATATTTACTGTTAAAAAGGGTAATCACAAAAATTGCCATTTTCTATTTTTAGATTTTTTTTTTAGCGTTTTGCGACACTCGGTTTTTATTTTTTAATAAAGTATGCATCCTCAACGGTAACTTTTTTTTTTCGTCTTTATTATCGACATTGAGGATTTTAGAAACATATATTTACGGTTTTTGCACGGGTAAGTAGGTAACCTACTTAACACAATTACTCATTTGCATGACGATACGCATGGATAACGAATGTATATATAGTACAATATATATATAATTGTGCAAACGTTGCAATATTCGATTAAATAATTTCCTGGCTATTATAGTGAAATACAATTTCCGCGGCTTTACACCGAACTCGTCGAAACCCGTTGGGGAATGAGAGCTGCTCGACAAGGCTTGAATTATTCGATATAAAGGAATCACGCGTTTGGAAACAATTGAGGGAAATACGCATTTCGCGAGGGTTGTACGAGAAATGGTTACTAATTGATTCAATCGATTATCCTTCGGCTGAATAATTTTTCACGCGCTCCTGTGTGTTATTGCGTTTTCGGAAAATGAGTGACGGTAAAAAGCACGAGACAAGAATCCAAAAAAACCATTTCGCTTATTCCGCTTATTCGACGAACGGTAAAAATTTCTCGAAAATTCTGCTCTGATAATAAAACAAAAAAAGATCGCGATTCTACCCCGATTCGTGAGATGGAAAATTCGATCTCGTGACTGTTCGTCCCTCGGGAACTTGGAACGTTGGCTTAGAAAAACGAAGCACAGGGATAAGAAAATAGAGTCAAAGACGGAACTGAAGGGAAAAACTCCGAAATATCTTTCACAGATCAGAAAGAACGAATGCTGAAACTCTTCGCATTTCTGCTTTTGCGGTCGTGTGTACGAGACGAAAAAAAATATCGAAATACACGTCCCGTCGAAAAAAAGGAATACTGACCCCAGTAGCGTCGTTTTAGAAAAAAAAATCGAAAAAATCGTACAATTAAAAAAAATTGTGAAATGAGAAATTACTCATTTGCAGTTGTCACCACCAATTTTTTCTAAATTTTTTTTTCTCGAACTTATTTTTCTTCTCAATTTTTTTATGTGGATTTTCGTTTATTACGAAGATTTTGTGTATTAGCCTTTCCACCGGCTTTGCGCAATGATATTAAGAAACTGCGAGGATTTTCGTTGATCCAAATGGGTACGGATATTGGTGATGGTTGGAACCGAGCGTAGGCCCTCGTTAACGAGCAGACTCGGTCACGCCTTGTGATAATACGATATCACACAGAGGGATATATACCGAGAGCGCACCGTCGTGCCAAGCCAAAGGAGAAAATACGAACGAGCGCCTCTATATGGGAAGCCTATCGTTCGCGGCAGGCGCCGCAAGCGTACCGCCCAATTCCAACGGTGTAATTCAGCATGTTTTAGGACCCGGGGTCAACCGTAAAGTCCTCGGGAACGGCCATAAAATCACTCCCCCTTCCGCCCCTTAACCCGGACACACAGACGGCTCATTCGCTCGTTGACCGTGCCGCTGCTCCTGTTGGATGCAGGTCTATACAATTCTCCATCGCAAAATGCCACCAGATCTCTCGTGTCATTGCCAATACCCCGCCGAATCTTTAAGCACTTACGCACGTGGCGAATCCGTTCGCTTTCGCTTCATTACTTAATTTTCCGCTTCCCGTTTTATCGAAACGCTCTTTTAACACTTTTATTCTTTTTCCGGTTTATTTTATTTTTTCCCTTTATCTTTACCCCACTCATCCCCGTTCCCTCTGTTGCTCCGAACTTGGCGAGCCGTATATAAAAAGTTTAATCTTGCGCGACCATAAATCTGGGTAACACCCAAAGCCCTACGGTATTTATAACGCACCAATATATATTTATTTATATACTTGAGAAGGATAAAAAAAAACAGAAAAAAAGGCGACAGTTGACTAATGAGTATAAATATTAGTTTTCTCGTAGAATTTCGTTTGCTTTTGCATTAAAGATCCGGCTGACTCGCGATGCATAACTGAGGAAAACAAAATACTTTTGAGGGTTTCCTCGTGTTCAATGTTTATCGATACGGCGAAACGTCACAAAAGGAAGTGCGGATGAAACGACGGCTCGACGAACAAACACGTGTGCTCGATGTCGGTAATAAACGCCGAGCAAACGTCGGGAGTATTGAAACAACAATGAGATAATCATTGCAATGAATTTATAATTGTCGAATTTCGCGGCGAATCGTACGATTGCATTATGCAACATCGGGCACATCATAACGGCACGTTGCTTCGTGTATACATTCTTCCGGAATATTCATTTACTCAGGTGGATACGACATACGGCGGTAAATAAGGGGCTAAATTTCGAATAGTGACGTCGAATTTGCACCCAAAAACCGATTAGAGTGCATTCAAACATTAGGATGATCGAAAAAATAATTATTTATTTCCGGTTCAGTTTAAGGAAAATTCTGTATTACGGATATGTTTAAGAATACATTTCCGTAAAAATATCCATGAATAAATTATATGATTAATATGTCAATCATATACTTTTTTCCATGTAAAAGGTCTAAAAACATCTCACCGCCGTGAGGAGCTAAAATATAGTCTAAATCCTTCTAAAGAAAATTAAAAAAGTAAGTCTTTCTAAATGGAAAGAAGTCCGTCTAAGCGGACCGCCCTCCGACTCCTTATTGAATTTTGTCCCAAGATATATAATGTATATATATATATCATTTTTTTACGTATAAAAAAGTACCATGTAAAAAAAATGTATAAAAATTAAAAAATTCCCGACTAAAAAAGGAGTTCAATGTAGAAATTATGCGAACAAAAAAGAGTAAAATAACAATAAATTATTCACATTCTATAGTCGACATATTTCTCGATTATAAGATGTCTATAATTTATTGTTATTTTATTCTTTTTTGTGAATCAAATCTCTACATTACACTCCTTTTTCAGTCGGGAATTTTTTTAATTATTGTACATTTTTTTCATATGATATTTTTTATATGTAAAAAAAAATGATATATATATATATGTACATTATATTTCTTGGGACAAAAAGCTCGATGTTATATATATCACGGCATATCCTTTATTTCCATGGAGATTTTACGTTCAACTATACTAAGTATGTTAAATCTGCTCACATCTGTTTTAATTCGGCCAATTTTTCTATAGTTTTGTGTAAAAAAATCTTTCACTATATGGAAGAAAAATTGCGCGTAACTAACTTATTGAATTTCATACATCGAGAATTACGGTCGCTAGTAAGTGTACTCCAGCAGTTCCGTTTTCCGTGTGAACCATTATGCCAATCCTCGATCTTATTGTTCTTCCGCAACGTGATATGCAAAACCAATAATTTGTATCCTCGGAAAAACATGGATATTTGATACTTTGACACGCCACCGGAATCTACAATTATGTGGGTCATGTTGACCCCCTGCGATGTTCGAGGGCTTAAACACAGCTGTTGCGTTCAAACAAACATGCTACTTAACGCTGTCGTGAGTCACGCTGTTTTTGCATGCAACACTAACGATCGACCGCAAGTACAACGAACACGCCGAATTGTTGAAAGCGAATTTATGAATGAATTAACTTTTCGTTATCCTTTTGTAAATATTTCCACAACAGTATCATTCGGATGTCGATACAATTCTGTTTTCGTATATAAAGATGCGCTTTATTCCGAATTATCATAACGATCCACGCTTCCTACTCGAACCAAGATGACTGGACCATTTACATTATTCGGTATTCTCGCAGTGACGTTTTTCGTCGCAGGTAGGTGACAAAATCCAATGATAATTATTATTATTAATATTAATTATTATTATCATCATATTTTCTAATGATTTTCTTTATTTTTAGTTACCGATGCTTTGCCACCGCAAAAAATCGTAGGGGGTACCCCGGCGACACTCGGTCAATTTCCGTATCAAGTGTCTCTGAGGCTTCGGGGTAATCATCTGTGCGGCGGTGCCATTGTTGGTCCTCGACACATTGTTACAGCAGCTCATTGTGTCGTTGGTCCAGTGACTCGTCCCTATACGAATTTCCGCATCGCTACCGGTTCGGTATCGAGTTGGAGCGGTACGACACACGCAGTTAGCAAAGTTACCCCTCATCCGGGCTATCAAAATAAAAATCAAGATTCGCGCCACGACATTGCCGTCATTGAGGTAAAATTGCTCATCCGCCGCTTTTTTTTTATTGACCATTTTATGAAAAGTATGGGTAGAAATTGTGTTTAATGATTCTTTTAGCTCGCTGCGGACATCCCATTCAACACGAATCAAAATAAAATCGATTTACCAAAAACCGCTACGCCCGGCGGTGTTACCGCAACCGCGACTGGTTGGGGAGCGAAAAGCGCAAGATCACCGGGAGTCTCTTGGGAACTCATGAAGGTCGATGTAAAAACTCTCGAGCCTAAAACGTGCAGCAGGTATTTCCCGGGCGGTAATGTTCGCGATGACCATATCTGCACCTTCAGCGGACATGGACTTGGTACCTGCCAGGTAAACTTCGCCAGTTATTTTAGTTGATGATGACATCGGTTTGGCATTTGATGCAAAGCCGTTTCAATCGAACTAAAAAAATAACAATTCTGTGAAGAAAGAGTCGAAAGTACTGAAATTAATTTCTATTTTTTAGGGTGATAGCGGCGGTCCTCTCGCCTATAAAGGGACATTGATCGGCGTTGTGTCTTACGGTATTCCTTGCGCTGTCGGATATCCCGACGTCTACGCCGGCGTTTATCACTACGTCGACTGGATAAAGAAGACAATGGGAACTAAATAAATGTAACATTATGTTTTAAATAAAATGCATCAATCTATCCATCAATGGGCAGTTGAATCATCTAATTTTCTACGTAGACGTCATTGCAGAATATTTCAGCAACATATTTGGCAAAGTTCCATTACCGATGTATTCTCGTATGTTCGGAAATCAACGAGTTAATTCGACCTGAATTTTGGGCAACCCGTTACCCCAAATTTAATTAATGTTCGCTGTCTTAGCGCATTCCAATAGTGCAGAGGTTCCTGTGTACATTTCAATGGAGAAGGGAAACCGCTTCACTGAAAAAAAAAAAACGAGACGAGAGAACTAATAACAAGTGACTACAAGTGACTTTTGGGTTGATGAAGATTTTTTGTTGAAAAAAATGGCCGAAGTACCCTTTGGTTATTTTTAAAAAACAAAGTTTTCCTAACTACTAGCTATTCGCTTTTTCAACTCATCGTGTCTTGCAGTATGATGGACTATTTTCTTTTTCGCAATTTTGCAACAGTCATTGCCCGAAATTACGGTCGTACATCGTAGCTGACAAGTGTTCCAGTAAACATTTTTGCGAAAGTTTCTTGCAAATTCGATGACGAAGTAACAATTACGATTAACAAGTAAAATGTCAAAAAAAAATGTTTAACTTACAAAAATTGAAAAAGAAGGTTGTTTTTCTCTTATTTTTGCAAAGAAAAAGTTGCCGATGGAAATGTTATAATTTTTAAAACAAATTTTTGTCTTTCAATACTTTCTTTAAAGGGCAAAGTTGTGACAAAGGGAAGTTATTGGAAGTTCACTCGACGCCTGACGACTGCAAAAGGGGAGCCGGTTTGCGTAACAATAATTAGATCACAGACGCTACGAGAATGTAGAGGAATACGAAAGAGAGGGGAGCTTCGCTGGTAAGAGGCGGTTGGGTAAAAATGGTGTCGAGAGGATGACGCGTTGAAAGAACGAAACAACGAGCGCATGACGACAGGAACAAAGAAAACAGACGAAGGTGGGAGAAATGGAGAGAAAGAGATGATTAGGTAATTAGCGAACCTGCTGGTCGAACACTTCGTCTGATTCATTTTAATTTGCCAGTGCCCTATATACGCGGGAAGCCCCTATATCGACGACTCGTATATAGTATATACTTCGATGCGAAGCGAAAAGCTTTCACCCTCATCTTCCGTTCGTCACTTCGTTCTCATTGCCTTCCCACTCTCCCCTACTTTCGGTAAATGTAATTTACTCTTTGCCGAGGTACTCGTCAAGAAGAGATCTCGGTGTTCCATTCGCTCTTGGGCTCTCATCGATGTATTCAGTCTACTCGTGGATAAAACTTTATCGGAAGTATCTCGTGTTTATTTAAGAGTTTCTTTATATACTCCGTGAATTTAATGAGATATCTCCTTTTTCATGACACGACTTTATGATAATTTTTAAACACGTATATTTTTTAACCTCTGGTATATCTTTCTATTTATATAAAGTTACCGCCGCTGTCGCCGCCGCCGCCGTGTCAGGAATCCAGGGGAGGGCAAAAATATTCTAAGTCCCTCCAAGGGGATTCCCCTGTTGGACACTCCATCGACCGAAAATATTCTAAGTCGCTCTAAGGCGGGCTTAGAATATTTTTCTCTCCTCTTGGCCCCACTCGACCCCTCCCCTGCCACCCCGCCCCCACGGGGAAGGGGGGGGGGGGCGGGTATCTCCTTAGAGGGACAGAATATTTTCGGCTGAAGGGGGCGGGGGGGGAGGGGGGGGAATCCCCTTAGAGGAACTTAGAATATTATTCTGAGTGGGGGGCGGGGGAGGGAAAATCCAAAATATTCTAAGTCCCTTTAAGGAGGACTGTCTAAGCGAAAATAAAAAAAAAAAGCGGGCAATTAGTGAAAAATTGCGGCGATGATGAAACATTTTTATAATGTTGATAAAAGAAAAGCGAGCGCGCGTAACGCGCGAGCCCTGAGAAACACTAGTATATAAGTATACTATTCTTAACTCGACGGGATCGGACCCTCTCCCTTTTCTGTATTTCTCCTATCGTCCCTACTTCCGGTCAGTTGCTGCGAGTAGGGGTAACGAGGGATATGCGCGCGGGGTTTCCCCCGATGGGGTGGGAAAAAGGGGCTGAGGAATAATACAGTTAAGGGAATTCGTTAACATGATAACCAATTAAAAGAAGGGAGCAGTTAAGTTAAGGGGAGTTAAGAATACGGAGCGTCGACTATATACATATACAGATATTATAACAATATTTTTATTTCATTAAATGATTAATAATACTATAATAGATATGTTAAAATGCCGCGGTTCCGAAATTTGTAATACAATTCAGATATATTTTTTATAATGCTTTCATTTCACGTCGGTAGAAAAAAAGTTAATAGAGTATACATATCTGCCGGAAGAATCAAAGGCTGAAAAGGAACGGAAAGTCTGATCAAATATCGGCCCTTTCGAGGCGGCGAGAAGAGCAGAAGAGCATTAGCCGGAAATCGGGAAAGTCATCTCACCGAAGAAGACGTTGAGATGTAAGGAAGAAGAAATATCGAGAACGAAAGTCGATGTGACGTCGCGAGGACAGAAGAATAAGGTAACGAAAGAAGAGCCGATTAGCTAATTGGTCACGTCTTTCGCGGCAAGGGACGGCGTGAAGATGAGCTCAGGCACCATCGCAGTGTCGCAGACACCCCGCCTGATTTATTTTAATTAGTCACTCGGTATGCACGACTTTCCTATCGAAGTTCGATACGCTGTAATAGTATTCGATGAACTTTTCACAGCTCTTGCGAATAATCATCTCGCTAAGGAAATTTTAATTCGGTTACAGGTTAATTTTGCATATGAAGTATTTTCGTAATATCGAGAGAAATATTAATAGAAGGATCTGCCTTTTTTTTTGCGAATTTATTCGTATTAAGGCATTTTGTCATTCTTAGGGTATTTCACTCTTAAATCATTTATCTCTGAACTAAGACACTTCTATTGAGAAACAGAAGTTCTGAGACGTCCTGTACACAGTACCTGCAGACGCAGCTTACTATTCGGAGATAAGAATAAGGAGATCTTTTGTGCTCTGTGTGAAAAACCAAACCACCAGCCAACGTGAGCTTTGGAGCCGACGATTGCGATAGTGAATGAAGGGCAAGGGTGTGGCTACGGTCTGATACACATCACGGTGCGTTGAAAAAGAAAAGCCGCGCGAATGAGAGTCCCCAACGAAAAGAACGTAAAGAGGATGAGACGGGCGAATCTGCGAAACTGCACAGATGTCATCCCGTGAGGTTCGACTAAAGAATCAACGAAACGGAAGGACGACCCAGAATCTCACTCTCTCGTGTCTTATACTTTGTGCTTCGCTGCTGATGCTGCTTTTGGCTCTTCGTGGACGCGGTACACATTCCTGGCTACTGAAAGGAGTGAAGTAATTGAAGAACGCTGCAAAATACGAAATTCGACTATTTTCGACGAGTATTCCGTGCTTTCCTACTCGTCAACGTCACGGCCCTTTGTTATCTATGAAAGAAGCAATTATCGTGATTCATTCATGTTGAAAATTAAAATATGATGCTGACGAAAATAGGATGTCTTGTTACCAGCGCGCGAGCGTTGACTCCCATTGATGGCTTACAAAAAAAAATCGCATTTGCATTTGAATCTATCGCATCGAATTTATTCGGATTAGAGTTTTTACAATAAAAGCCATTTGAGTTTTGCGTATACTTTACGTGGTTTAGAGATTTCTTGAAAAAGAAAATCGGCGAAATTGGATGTTTTTTTTATTTACAATTTTACTCCAGTTCGCCAGTTCGTAAAGCTCGCGCACGTTGATCCTCAAAGTTTCAAGAGGTCACGTAGCCAAACAGCGCTGAACGCTGTTGAGTAGCGGAGTTGCGCGGAACGTGGAGCTAAGAGGGAAATAGTAAAGTTCGTAGGTGAGCAAATTTCCGGACGGCAAAGCGAAACCGGATGAGTCTATTCGCGAGCTTTCGGTCGGATAGCTTCAAACAGAAGCAATGCACGCGGCCCATGCTAAGGGATAGACGAGACGGTTGGCCCACCGGTGACCCTTGGTTCGTAGTCTGGACCAGCAAATCCGTGTAATCAGTGGGCCGCGCGGATTAGTGGTCAAGCTTAGTCCTTGGACCGTACCTCCACGATAGTAGTACACCAAGGTGGACGAGAGGATCCTACGGAAACAGCACGCGCGTTCATCTCACTATTCAACGTTTGCGTCTGGACCAAGGTTATCTGTATACACCAGTGATCTATCTTAGAAAGCTGAAGCTCATTAACGTTTGAAAAGAGTAATTAATTAAATATTTAAAAATCAACCCGGAAAACAATATATCCGAACGTAAAACACCTTAACTCGCGTATTTTTGGCGCGTAATTAAGTGTTTCAAATGATTTTATTTCAATTAAACGATTATTGCCGGAAATATATCGTCTGATCTGTTTTTTTCTGTAGGCTTATTTTCCATGATCGTAATTTTCCAGATTCCGAAATACCTGAAAAAAAACTTAACACTATAGTAATAAAAGTGATAAATCGTTATTAAATGAAATTTGGTAAGGCAACAACTTAGTAGCCGTGCCTATCGATGCAATGATTCCGAACATATTTTCTGTATTTTCGTAATCGCAATCCGGTAATTAGAAATTTTCGGGCCTACGGTCACTTTGGTCAAAGCGTATAAATAACGATTTCGTTAAAATTTATCCCTCAACTCAACAACGGGGTTGTGTATAGCTTGGGGGATTCAGAGATTGAACAAGCACAGCACTATTTAATTCGCAGCCCCGAGGGTTTGTATAGATCGAGGAGTGGCGCGCGCGCAAATTTCTCATTAGTGGCCAAGAGAAGATCGTGCGAGAGAGGGTGGCAAAACGTTGGATGGAAAGCTACGGAATTCAGGAGCTGTAGAGGACGGTACGATTTATGTCGACTGGCGATTTATCTGGAAGATAAAAGACGACTACCGAGTAGATAACCCAGTGGTACACTGGAATTCTTCGAGTAAACTGGCGACGATTCACCAGAATGTGTGAAGTATATGGGAAAACCGAAAGGGAAAGACTGAGCTTCGGGACACTGTAGTGCGATACTGTACTGTAAGTGGGGGCAAAAAGCCCAGGCGTTTACTTCCCCCCCCCCCCCCCCCTCGACCCCACAACGTCGACGCGAACGAATTTATCACCCATCGACCTACTAAGGACTCCTCTGTTCTTTCCTGGTAGCCGCCTTCCTCATTCCAAATCGACCCATCGGGTCTACACGTCGGGCGCGAAGGCACTCGGTGGTGCTATACCAACTTTTGTAATTGTTCCTCTTCCCTTCCCACACAACTTGCGTTGCCGGCAGTGCGAGAAAAAGTAGTAACGGTAGAATCTTCTTCCGCCTCTCTTATTTCTCGCCCCCCTCTATCGCAAGGTATCGTAAGAAAAGGTTATATCGCCACCCAAACCGAAAGCTCACCATTCCGAAGCTTGTGTGCAGAGGATGAAAAGAATTTATAGCATCGAAGCAAGGAAAAGCCTTGGGTGCTCGGTCTTCCTGCTGCTGTCTCGCACCACCAACAGCAGGCGGTTCTCTAAATTGAACATCTCCCGGATGCGATCTCCCCTGGAGTTCCCGAGACGCTTGCCTATATCCTGCTGCATGAGTCCTTATAAATCGCATACGTATAAATTCACTTTCTGTACATTGTGCAGCAGTCATGCATTAAGGGTCGTTATTGATCTTAATTTTTATTCCGACGAACACGTTTTTTCATCATGAACAATACAAATGAGAGGCGATATGAAAATTTTCTGACTACAATATGCGAATACGTATTGAATGAACATTAATAATAACAAAAAAACATCAAGATAACATTGTTTGTTTTTATTATCATATTTATTCGATAATTACTGGAATTCGGCTGTGAAATTTCAATACTTTAAATGTGGAAGTCTCGGGATTATAAAAAATAAATAATTATTCCTTAACCCCAACCCCCGTCTTTTTAAGCCGAAGGTTAAAAAAAAATCCGTTTTATTTCCTGTTTTTTAACCACATACAGTGCATAGTAAAAAAGTCCAACATTTTTCGATTGTAGCCCCCCGAAAACGCGCATTAGGTGGTCCGATGTAAAATACGGAGGCTTATAATCGTATGAGTCGGTGGATCACATGTTCGCGAAGGTGGCGAGCAGGTCAGGGCGAGTGGGCGGGGGGTCTGGCGAGCTTTTGCCCGGGACTCTCAAGACTATCCGCAGCACCCAGCGATCCGACAAACCCCTTAGACTCTCATCCTTTTGCGGTCGACCCTTTATTGGCGAATCTTGGTGGATTTAGCCTGTGGCGCGTCGTTGGTGGGTTCGACCTGAAAGTTGGCGGATATTCCATAGGAAGACACTGCTGAGAGGGTGGAAAAATATGATCGAGTTTCACCTCTCCCGCCCTTAATCTCGTATACAATAACGAACTTAACAATTTATTTTTTTACGGAATTTCTAAAGCTCGTGCAGGAGCACAAAAGTAAGAAGCTTTAGAATTACCTTCGACAATATGGTATCCCGATATTATTATTATGCGCTTCCTTTGTGAGATTTCTTCCTCATCGCGGGTTATTTAAAAATGAGTTGTCGACGATATAAAAAGCGAATTGTACGTCAAAATGTTTTCTGCATACGTATCGTTAGAAATAGAAAAACTAATAATAATAATTTCCAAACAATTATTACAACGATCGGATGCAAGTGGTTATGAAAAAAAAGGTCACGGAACGATGAATATTTCTCAACACACATTAACGAATTATATTAATGTTTTTTATTATATGGTGCGATATCATTTTTCCAAATAGAAGAGTACCAATCTTCTTAATTTGTGGAAAATTAAGGAAAATACATACAACGGTTGCATCCCATCGCTGTGTAACTAAATCACAGGGATTAATAAAATACGTAATACACGTATACGTGTATCTAAAAACAATGACGAAAAAAAATTCTTTCAATTTATCGATATTTATTTTCGCACGGATCCATAAATAATTCAATTAGCAGTGCAAAGTTTCTCAGTATCTGTTCCCCGACACAGTTTACATGTATTGACTTGATTCTTTCGTAGTCCCGAAGTACATGACAATGGGAGCGGAACGACAGGTGAAAAGATTTCGAGAATATCGAGTTCAATTTTGAAAATTCTGAATCTCTCTCTTTCTCTGCCATTCCCCCCCACTATCACCTTCGTATAATAATAAAAATAATAATAATAACCCTCGTGGCAAAGCATCGGTTGCTCCCTCGTTCGTTCTTTCGCGCGGGTTTCCGCGGGTTATTTATTTTTATGGGGTTTCTCTCTTTACGTCGTCCAGATACGGTCCCCGTTCCAACTGCTGTTCACCCAGCAAAAAGAGGCGGGGGGAGGGCGAGAGAAGAGGACTCACGGGATTCTGCCCGAAGTCTCATGACTGTGCTGCCTCGCGGAACTTGCGTTTTCCCGAGAGAGAGAAAACGAAGCAACTAAAGTATATATGTATACAACAGTTGATGCTGCAAAGCTCTGGGTCGAAGCAAGAACGCAAGCGTGTAGAACCGAGCGGAGTATACCTCGTGCCCGGTTAATGGCGTTACGGGGTTGCCTTGGCAACGCGGGAAACCCCCATAGAACGTAGAAGCTCGGCGTCGAAGCACCGGGGCGACCCCGCCGAAAAACCCATTTATCCTGGAAAAACATTATAAGAACCCGCGCTCTCGGAGCGCGTATACTGCATTACCTCGCGTTTTTGAAGCTCTTGTTGTTCCCATTGCCACTCTACTACCGCGTTGTAATGCTGCACTAAAACTATCGGGCGTTAGTATCAAGTTACAGGACACCGGGGTCAATCGAACACACTTTTTACACTCTAAGCTTTAATTTTGCCGCCAAAAAGGTGGGGTGAATTTTTAATTTGGAACAGTACAATTTTTTTTTATCAGAGTACAAAAAAAAATCGAAATTATGATACAAATGTCCTGTAAATCGAATGTGTTTTTTTATCTATGTATTTTAAAAAAATCAGAATTTCAATCCGCCACTTTATTTATAAATTTTCAATTTACAACAATTCATCGAACAAATATTGTGTAAATTTCAAATTTAGTGCACAATGAAGTACGTTTTTTTTTTATCGACGTATCGGAAAAAAAAATTGAAATTTTATCCCGAAACTTTTCATACTCAAATTTTTGCTATTATTCCGTCACAAATGTTGGGTAAATTTTTAATTTGGTGAATACTCGAATGTGTTCGGGTGTAAAAAAAAATCAAAAAATACAGAATTTTATTTCGACATGGCAAACTTTTAACGCAAAGACGTACACACCGTTAAGTCGTTATCGGGCTTTCGATAGAATATTAGATATAAGCACCGGTGCAAACGTTAATGAAAGTGGCATTATCGCGAACGAGACACAGAGCTCGACCGAGCATTGAAAATTTAAAGTGGAATACATTGACTTCACAGGCTCCCCTTATTATTGACCCTCTAATTCTATATTTCCAAAGTGAATATTGATAATTACGATAATCCAATAAATAATCTCCGTCGATGGACCGGCGAGCGATTAGCCATTCCCTTCCATTAACCGAATTACCAAATAGTGTTAAGCTTCTCGAGAGGGTTGAAAGATAATCCGATCGATAAACCAATTCTTTTTTCGCGATCTGTGTGCAGTTGGCATCATTCTCGTAATTGTCGATGATCCGTTGATAATATTTGCCCGAAAATGTCGGATAAGCGAGTGTTATAGGCGCAGTGTATCCGATCTGCTGTATATCGGGCGATAATTTTCGAGGGTGAGATCCACGCGATGATTTTGCACAAACGCTTCGGTGATATAGTTGACGAAACGACGCTGACCGGGTTCCTGGCTTGCGATGGGTGCCGAGGGGGGTGCAAACCCCCTTCTTTTGCGGATAACTCTCGTGTCAAAACACGGGGCAATTATCCCCGGGGGTATTCGAGAGACGAGAGACTCTGAGCAGAGCGACGAAAGAGTGTATGGGGTATGTTCTATGGCATTTATAGAGTAGAGTACAGCGAGGCACGGGGGAAGAAAAGGGAACCCTGTAGAGCCTCATCGAATCCCAGGGGTGTCCCTGGAAGGATCCCCCCTCTCCACCCCGTAGGCTTCGAGGTCTTCCACGACCGCAAGGGGAATTACCTTGAGGCTTACATGAAAATTCTATTATCGTCTTACTGGCGCATATTGCTGCAGCAGCCAGCGGGCTCTTATTCACGTGTTAACGTTGACACTGTGCCCGGAGGAAAAACGAACGAAAAGATCGAGAATGGCGAATATGATGGAGGAAAGAACGTGAGTCAGGTCGTTGAGAGTATCAACGATATTCGCAGGATGAATGATGTCGATTAATCCCGGAAAAAGATCGAAATATATATCGTTTCCGCGTGTCTATTATTGGGGTGGAAATTTATACCCAACGATGAATTATCGTCGATGTCTGATTCACCTAAACTATAATTTTTTCCGTTAATAATTGAACATTTTTTATTTATTCATTATGCAAACATTGAAGCAGCGAATTTTTTTTGATCGTGAAAAAAAATGACGTAGTTATTTTTACGTATTTTTCTCGGGGTTTCGGCTTCACGCCAATCCCAGAGTGAATAGCCAGATTTGAATGCCGAACGTACTCGCGTAAAAAATTGTTAAAACCTATTGAAAAGTAACGCGCAACGCGTGCAGTTCATGACTTTGAAAATGCGAGAATCGTATTTCAATACCCTCAACACGTACGTATCTTTTAAATTGCCTGTAATCGAATATAGTGGGCTATCGAACGGCTGCAATTGCGATCGAGGGTGTGCGAAGGGTTCCATTAATTCGTTCAATTCTCTTACGAGTCATACATGTACAGGATGGGATGGCAAATAGACAGAGGCTCGTGCTCGAATTTCCAAATTTTCCGGGGATATTTCAAAGGGATGGTGGCGTGAAGTGACCACTGTAGCGACGACGAACCATTACACAGCGAGGGTGCAGCTCGCGTAGCGCAGAGTGCGCGGCTGAGCTCCGTGTCTCACCGCTCTCTCTGACTCGGTGTGCCCCCGATCCTCGGGCATCGGCGTGAGCACGTGTCCTCCACTCGCCGCAGCCAATTAGCTGGGACCCTCCCATTAATCCGGTCAATTAAGGATAACACGGAAATTCTATTACGTTCTTAGCGCTTTGGAATTTCGATCTGCGACTTTATCTAACTACGCGCAGGTACGTCGACTCCCTGAACCCTTTCGCGAAATGTTCGATTTACAAAGTTAATATAAAAAAAAATGTAAAGCATTGCAGGCACATGCCACATTGAAAATAAATTACTAATTTAATAAAATTAAATTAAAAAAAAAAGCACAAATCTTTCAGTTGATAATTTAGTTACTACGTTTATCGCGCATTAGATACTCGAGTCAAGTTGTTACGTGACTTTATAGAAAAACGCGAGTGCCCAGCAGGCAGAATGTAGTACTCTCGGAGTACCGCTCAAGAAGGTAAACGAGCGGTGCAACTTTCATTCCACTGCTCGACTAGGAGAGCGAAAATGTGTACGAGTCGGGCGTTTAAGTGTTCGTGAACTCTAATCTAGTAGAGTTTTTTTCCTCTCAGCTGCGCGCTATCGCCTGTTTACTTTGAACGTACACCTGCGTTGGTTCGAGTAAGCGAGGTTTTCGAGAGTTAATTTTCTAATTACAAACATTTTGAATTATATATTAATGGTTTTAAAAATTTTTTTTTACTTTATCAAAAAAATAAATGAAGAAACTGTATGCGACGAGGTATGCGTTTGTTCGTCTTACAAAAATACGACTATCGATAATAGCTTGTCGTTAATGCGCCATTCAATTATTATTTTTTTCGATTAAACGTGAGTTTCGATTGCGGCGGAACATCAACCGGTACGTACGGTGCGGCGTTAGTGAAGCGACGTATCGCGAAGTTGAACTATAAAGGAGTGCCGTCGTCACGTTACTCGCGCTAATAGCGGATTGTAATTCTTCGGGGTTTGCACCGCGTGCAATGCGCTGTTCGGGCTCACGGGGCGGTCAAGCAGGAAACGAGCAGTCTACATCGTGACCGTTCGCTTCGTGCTTCTGATATTCACCATCAGTCAAGGTTAATTTGAGACGAAACGAAATTGCAGATTGCAAAATAAGATACAGAGAAAAGGCGAAGGTATAGAGCGAAAGGCTTGAGGCGAATGAGAACGATGGTAACCAATTTTAATCAACGAAAATTAGCCTATTTATCGTGAAATCAAGAGCACTCTTGTGAATGTACTTATCGCCAACGGGATTCTCGATTGTAATACGAGCACAAAGGGGCAAGACGACCGAGCCCATCCCTCTTGACTCTTTGGCCCTCGAACCCCCCGCTGTCCTCTCCTTCGTCATTTCTCTTCTCTCTTCGTGTTCTATATCTGGATACCTGGGAAGACTAATTTCTTAATTTATATAATAAGGTTTCGAACCGAAACCATATTCAACGTAAATGCTAAAATAAACTTCATATTTCCCGATGAACTACTGACCCGGCAATTACGGGTTTATACTTTATGTAGGACGTCGTACGGGAGTCCGCGGAGAGAAGGATCTGCTAGAAATGACTACGTCATCTGGTAAAATTCGACTGTGGCGCCACCTATAATAAAAATATTCGATATTACAAGAATTTATACCACATTTACCACATTTATGGTAAAAATTCTCATAGTTCTCGTAATTTTTAACTGGGGACATCATTGACTCTGCGCTACCCGAAATTTACGATATTTTTTACTGGATATACGGTGAATTGTATCAGATTCTTCTCTCCGTGTAATATACCAGTCAGTTTTTCGGATTTCGACCATTGATTAAATATTCTATCTAATTTTTGCGTTGTTCGATCCACGAATTTAACTACAATTTATCTATGCTAATCATAGTATTGATATATTATTCTCCATTATCGTAGACAGATGAAACATTTCTTTTTGAACCAAAAAAAAATAGAAATCGCGAATCACATTCACTTTTCCCAAAAGCTCCGATCAGAGTACAAAGACAACAATAATAATTCATCGAAAACATAGACTTTAATATTTCACGTAAATATTGCGAAGAGGTTTTTACATTACGGCAGCGCATATGTAACGATACCGGGGATTCCCAGCGAACGTTTTGTTCAATTCCCTGTCTGACATACGCGCGTTCTATGCATGTACCTTGATGCATTTTCATATTTCAATTGTCCCGGCACTACGGCACGGCCTCGACAAAGCCTCACATTCTCATTCATTCGTTTTATTTTATTTCTCTATTTTTTTTTCTCAATTTCTTTTATCTTTCGTGTCGCCCGTCCCCCACATATACGCTTTTGCATTCGCAAACTCCCAAAGCGCTCGGGAAGAAAGCACGAAAGTGTAGTATAAGACGAGAGTCGAAAGCCCTGTCGCACGGTCCTTCCATCTCTTTGCCTTTTTCCATTCGCCCTCGTCGAGATTCTTTGCTCTCACTCGTTCGTCTTTCACTTCTGTCCGGGGCGGGGGAGAAGGAAGAGACGAGGGGGAGGAGAGGGTTATTGAAATTTTTGTCATATTCGCGAGCGACATAAATATGCTGCACGCCGACATACGAGGCCTCTACTCCATTCGACTTTTCACCGGTACGGAGCAAAGCTTTCTTACTTTTTTGTTTCTTCGATTTTCTTTCGAGCTTTCGACGGCGTGTAGGTACCCGCGAAGCACACCGAGAGAGGGAGCCTTTCGCTGAGAAAATTCACCGAAATTATGTACGCGCAAACTCGCACTCGGTTACAGTGCCAGAAGCCGTACAGTGGATGAAATGTATGTACCAATGGTATGACTTATGCATCGGTTTTACGCCGTGCGAAACCTAATATCCTATTCCGCGTTCTATTCCTAATATCCTAATTCCATCGTTGATCATACAATAGCGAACAACCGGTTATATACCAAAGTTCCTCCACTAACATAATGTGAAACCGAATTCATAATAACGTCAAATCGAAGATACACGTATGGTATTTTACTATTAACTATTCACAGCATTATTTTAGAAATACGAAATATGAAAGCATTAAAAAAATGACGTTTTACTATTTCATTAATCCAAATGATTTTATATTAAACAGAATAAAGTCATTTAGTACAAAAATATTATATAAACGAAATAAATTGAATGATACACTAATACTATAAATAATAACAATGATAACAATATTATAAACATATATGATATGAATATCATAAAATTGGGTGAAATTGACGACCGGACCTTTTCAATACTTCGTCAAATCATAGGAAAGTCTTTCATAATTCAGAACTTTGACTTTGACGAAAGGGAACTCGCGTATATGATTTGTACCTTCGATGTCTCAGTAGTTTTGTATAAAAACGGAGATACTCGGAAATCATCAGTTATGAGGGGAGAGCAAGTAAAGAATACGTGGAAAAGCAAGTGGAATGAAGCAGAAGGAAGAAAATTTATGGAGCGTCTCTATGGCGTGTAGGGTGCACGTTTTTATTTCTCCGAATGCACGATATGTGCACGTAAAGTGCACATAAGTAGAGAGACGTAGGAGCTTCATATAGGAGGACTTTAGGGGGGGAAAGAGAACTGGAATGGTCCAAGCTTCTTATCGCGAATGCGAGAGACGACATGCCCGGGGAGAAAAGACCGTTATTGCGGAACGAGAAGAGTCATATATGAAAAGGGGATGCTTGTTTTCTTTTTATGGGGTGCGTGTGACTAGGAATGGAATATACATGAGGTCACGAAACAAGGGTGCATCGTGTTCGCCTTCATTCGGCTCTACGAGCCTTACGTTCGGTTGGGGTTGGACCGAGAAAAAAGCTGTTATTTGGAACCTCGAAGAAACTCGACTTACTTATGTACCGATCCATCGTGAAAAATGCGCAGGACATTGAACGCTAAAATTGGAGGAAGCATTTCAAGTAGATGCTCCCCGGGAGACTCACTTCGTCCCCTTGGACAGCAATTCGTCTATACATCCTTAATTCTACACTAACGCTCAGCGTCAACGTTATAGGGCAGTGAAAACATACGGATCAATGAGAACAAGATGTATATCGAGGAAGACGAACTGACGACACGGTTCAGAGGAAGACGTTGTGGTACAACCCTTAAGAATTCGATTAGCGTCAAACAGTATCCCGAGTATTCGGATGGTGTCCATCACTCGGGGGCTCTCTCGGTCCCCTGAGATGCGCGTCAATCTCAAATAAGGGGTCGAAGAATCAGAGCAAACGCTAGTGAAATTGCGGCGATACCTGGTTGGGCGTAGAAATGAAGTCGAGTCTCATCATCGTCAACAAAAAGTGAATACGAAATTGAAAGCATGCGGGCCAAAGCGTTGCGATTCGCGGAGATTGTAAATCAATTTGTAAAGGAAGCCAGGATTAGTTGAAAGAGGGGTTTGAGAAGATTGTGGTTTAAGGAATCACTTGCCATGCCATGCACTCTAATTGATCACAGTGATATACTTACTTCATGAAACCTTTGATCTTTTTACACCGTGCGCTTCGACTGATTCCTTGTTTCAATTGGTCCCGGTCTGATCTGCAGGACGACACTAAATTTCAGATAAACGTACACGGAGAGAAGAATCTGATACAATTTACCATATATCTGGTAAAAAATATCGTAAATTTCTAATAGTACGAATTCAATAAAGCCACCTGCTGAACTTTATGAGCACTATGCGAATTTGTATCACATTTTACCATACAATATGATACCATAAATGTGGTAAAGATTCTCGTAATATTAAACGATCAAACAAACTTACCTGTAAGTGAAGTGACGAAATTATAAGATGCGCGCGCACCCGATGTTTTCGAAAAATCTCAGGTGCGCGAAAATTCGTTCACCTCGCCCTCTTTCGCTCTGGGGGCGTCGAGTGCTCCGGATGTACTGAGGAGATCCATTTTTGCGACGTCATGGAGGCTCCGGTTTCTGTGTCAACGGCGTAGCCGGCCGAATGACACCTTCAGGGAGACCATCTCGAGACATTTATACTTCGAAAGACCCGCGAGCCCCAGAGGGAAACGAAAGAGCCACCGAATTTTGAGATAAGTAATTAAACTTTATTGAGGGCTGCTTGTCCCCAAACCGGGTGATGAGGCGAGAATCATACAATAACGCGGATATTGTAGAGAGTGATATTCCGATCGAGAAGTCGTGTGATTTTTTATGGTATTTGGTTACCGCGTATGATCAGAGTGGATAAACTTTTTGTTAAAGTATATGGTCGCTGTGTGGAAAGAGGGAGAATTATTGGTATGCGTGTCAGTACTAAGATTGACCAATTGTGTGGGTGCGAAGGGAAGGCATAACGCGAAAGTAAGAAGAGAACAAAACCGAATAAATCTTATCATTATTGGATCTCCGTCGCGAATTATATTTTGACGTGTGTCGTTCGATAATCTAAAATAAATACAAACGAAACATAATCGAGAAAAAAAGGAACCAAAAGCGGATAAAAAATTCAAATAATTGAGCTGCGTAAAGCTACAACCCCCACTATGTCCGAATTGAATTTTTCTCAGTTCTAAATATTGTGCTTTTTATGTGCTATTTATGTGCTTAATTTATAATTTTTGTGCTCTCTTGGTTTTATCAGAAAATGCATTTTTTCGTGGGGGTGCTAGGTATCTCGATATTCAGCACCCCCACTACTGTAACAGGTCTTTAAATGGGCACAAAATATTTCAAAAACATCGTAAAATTTTGTGCTTTTTATGTGCTTTTAAAAAATTACTTCCTCCTGTTAGGATTATTGATATCCGCGATCAGAGAATGCATTCTCACTTAAAAGATTAGAAGACATTATATAAGCGAATGACTCAGCCAACATTTGTCATTTCAACTAGGTATCATGTTCGTAATTTCGATATTCACTTTAAAAAAATGTTAATCTCGCACAAGAAAAGATTATTATGTTCCGTCCGTAAAAAGTTATTTGAGGTCGGGGAAGAGATCTCAGTAGGAATCCTTAACGTTCGTAAAATCAAAACTACTTATTTACTGCAACAAGCTGAAGTTGCCCCATTGAATGCGAAAAGCGTATTTCATCTGTTGTTATCGGCCAAAAACTATTTTATCAAAAATTAATTCACGTTGATTATAGTAAAAAAATCCCCAAGTTTAGATATGACAATGAGCATGAGTTTTGTTCGTTGTCAATATCATTTTTTTCTATTTGAAAAAAGAAAACATTCATACATACATACACGCATGCATCGATATCATATCTTCATATCATCTTCTACATATTTTAAAAGAGGAATCTGACATTCCAAAAACTTCTTCAGTCGACCACTATGAACAATCTGTAGTACAGGTATAACAATACGATTTCTTTTAACTATTAAAAAAATTCAACTTGATACTAGGTGAACCTAATTTTAGTATTTTTTTTTGACCGCACGCCAATAATGAACTTTACGATATGTAACTGATTTTCGATACTTTTTGGAAACAAATTAGTTACAAATGCACAATGCGTAACTTTTACCTCGAAAGTGTTTCTATTATGTTCTATATAATTCACTTTTGCTTCATAATGTACTTTAATCCGTATGTCATAATTCTCATATTCCGATAATTATTTTCTGCAACGCCAACGGAAAGCCGGTTCGATACTACGCCATTAATAGTATCTTACTTGTCCTCAATAAGGTATCACATTGTAGTTTTGAAAATCGTTTACGAGTTGCCAGCTTCGTTAGGCATGATTCGTGGAGGTTTTCGCGGCAGTCTATTTAAAAAGCCCATAAAAGGCACATCAATTTGGTACCAAAAAGACGTGTCTCCGTATACTGGGAGGAAAGTTGTCACTAGCCCGAGCTCGCACCTCCACATTTTAATTTCATTTTTTTCCTGACAATAACGAGCTCAAAAATCAAATCTTTGAGCATTCGATAGCACAAAAAAAGCACATTAATTTGGCACCAAAAAGATGTGTCTCCGTATACTGGGAGGAAAGTTGTCACTAGCTTGAGCTGACACCTCCACATTTAAATTTCATTTTTTTCCTGACAATAATGAGCTCAAAAATCAAGTCTTTGTACATTAGATAGCATAAAAAAAGCACTTAAATTCGGCACCAAAAATATGTGTCTAAGTATACTGGGAAGGAAGTTGTCACGAGCCCGAGCTGGCACCTCCACATTTTTATTTAATTTTTTTCCTGACAATAATAAGCTCAAAAATCAAATCTTTGTGCATTAGATAGCACAAAAAAAGCACATAAATTTGGCATCAAAAAGATGTGTCTCCGTATACTGGGAAGGAAAGTTGTCACTAGCTTGAGCTGACACCTCCACATTTAAATTTCATTTTTTTCCTGACAATAATGAGCTCAAAAATCAAGTCTTTGTACATTAGATAGCATAAAAAAAGCACTTAAATTCGGCACCAAAAATATGTGTCTAAGTATACTGGGAAGGAAGTTGTCACGAGCCCGAGCTGGCACCTCCACATTTTTATTTAATTTTTTTCCTGACAATAATAAGCTCAAAAATCAAATCTTTGTGCATTAGATAGCACAAAAAAAGCACATAAATTTGGCATCAAAAAGATGTGTCTCCGTATACTGGGAAGGAAGTTGTCACTAGTCCGAGCTGGCACCTCCACATTTAAATTTCATTTTTTTCCTGACAATAATGAGCTCAAAAATCAAGTCTTTGTACATTAGATAGCATAAAAAAAGCACTTAAATTCGGCACCAAAAATATGTGTCTCCGTATACTGGAAGGAAGTTGTCACGAGCCCGAGCTGGCACCTCCACATTTTAATTTCATTTTTTTCTTTACAATAATGAGCCTAAAATATGTGCTTTTTTTGTGCTATCAATTGTCATTATTATCATTGTCAGCTCATTATTGTCAGGAAAAAAATGAAATTTGAAACAACTTTCCTCCCAGTATACGGAGACACGTCTTTTTGGTGCCAAATTTATGTGCTTTTTATGTGCTATCGAATGCACAAAGATTTGATTTTTGAGCTCGTTATTGTCAGGAAAAAAATGAAATTTAAATGTGGAGGTGCGAGCTCAAGCTAGTGACAACTTTCCTCCCAGTATACGGAGACACATCTTTTTGATGCCGAATTTAAGTGCTTTTTTTGTGCTATCTAATGCACAAAGCCTTGATTTTTGAGCTCGTTATTGTCAGGAAAAAAATGAAATTTAAATGTGGAGGTGCCAGCTCAAGCTAGTGACAACTTTCCTCCCATTATACGGAGACACATCTTTTTGGTGCCAAATTAATGTGCTTTTTTTGTGCTATATAATGCACAAAGATTTGATTTTTGAGCTCATTATTGTTAGGAAAAAAATGAAATTTAAATGTGGAGGTGCCAGCTCGGGCTAGCGACAACTTTCTTCGTAGTATACGGAGACACATCTTTTTGGTGCCGAATTTAAGTGCTTTTTTTGTGCTATCTAATGGACAAAGACTTGATTTTTGAGCTCATTATTGTCAGGAAAAAAATGAAATTTAAATGTGGAGGTGCCAGCTCAAGGTAGTGACAACTTTCCTCCCAGTATACGGAGACACGTCTTTTTGGTGCTAAATTTATGTGCTTTTTTTGTGCTGTCTAATGCACAAAGATTTGATTTTTGAGCTCGTTATTGTCAGGAAAAAAATGAAATTTAAATGTGGAGGTGCCAGCTCGGGCTAGTGACAACTTCCTTCCCGGTATACGAAGACACATCTTTTTGATGCCAAATTTAAGTGCTTTTTTTGTGCTATCTAATGCACAAAGATTTGATTTTTGAGCTTATTATTGTCAGGAAAAAAATTAAATAAAAATGTGGAGGTGCCAGCTCGGGCTCGTGACAACTTTCTTCCCAGTATACGGAGACACATCTTTTTGATGCCAAATTTATGTGCTTTTTTTGTGCTATCTAATGCACAAAGATTTGATTTTTGAGCTTATTATTGTCAGGAAAAAAATTAAATAAAAATGTGGAGGTGCCAGCTCGGGCTCGTGACAACTTCCTTCCCAGTATACTTAGACACATATTTTTGGTGCCGAATTTAAGTGCTTTTTTTGTGCTATCTAATGGACAAAGACTTGATTTTTGAGCTCATTATTGTCAGGAAAAAAATGAAATTTAAATGTGGAGGTGCCAGCTCAAGGTAGTGACAACTTTCCTCCCAGTATACGGAGACACGTCTTTTTGGTGCCAAATTTATGTGCTTTTTTTGTGCTATCTAATGCACAAAGATTTGATTTTTGAGCTCGTTATTGTCAGGAAAAAAATGAAATTTAAATGTGGAGGTGCCAGCTCGGGCTAGTGACAACTTCCTTCCCGGTATACGGAGACACATCTTTTTGATGCCAAATTTAAGTGCTTTTTTTGTCCTATCTAATGCACAAAGATTTGATTTTTGAGCTTATTATTGTCAGGAAAAAAATTAAATAAAAATGTGGAGGTGCCAGCTCGGGCTCGTGACAACTTCCTTCCCAGTATACTTAGACACATATTTTTGGTGCCGAATTTAAGTGCTCTTTTTGTGCTATCTAATGCACAAAGATTTGATTTTTGAGCTCGTTATTGTCAGGAAAAAAATGAAATTTAAATGTGGAGGTGCCAGCTCAAGGTAGTGACAACTTTCCTCCCAGTATACGGAGACACGTCTTTTTGGTGCTAAATTTATGTGCTTTTTTTGTGCTGTCTAATGCACAAAGATTTGATTTTTGAGCTCGTTATTGTCAGGAAAAAAATGAAATTTAAATGTGGAGGTGCCAGCTCGGGCTAGTGACAACTTCCTTCCCGGTATACGAAGACACATCTTTTTGATGCCAAATTTAAGTGCTTTTTTTGTCCTATCTAATGCACAAAGATTTGGCTTTTGAGCTTATTATTGTCAGGAAAAAAATTAAATAAAAATGTGGAGGTGCCAGCTCGGGCTCGTGACAACTTCCTTCCCAGTATACGGAGACACATCTTTTTGGTGCCAAATTAATGTGCTTTTTTTGTGCTATCTAATGCACAAAGATTTGATTTTTGAGCTCATTATTGTTAGGAAAAAAATGAAATTTAAATGTGGAGGTGCCAGCTCGGGCTAGCGACAACTTCCTTCCCAGTATACTTAGACACATATTTTTGGTGCCGAATTTAAGTGCTTTTTTTGTGCTATCTAATGCACAAAGATTTGATTTTTGAGCTCGTTATTGTCAGAAAAAAAATGAAATTTAAATGTGGAGGTGCCAGCTCAAGCTAGTGACAACTTTCCTCCCAGTATACGGAGACACATCTTTTTGATGCCAAATTTATTTGCTTTTTTTGTGCTATCTAATGCACAAAGATTTGGTTTTGAGCTTATTATTGTCAGGAAAAAAATTAAATAAAAATGTGGAGGTGCCAGCTCGGGCTCGTGACAACTTCCTTCCCAGTATACGGAAACACATCTTTTTGATGCCAAATTTATGTGCTTTTTTTGTGCTATCTAATGCACAAAGATTTGATTTTTGAGCTTATTATTGTCAGGAAAAAAATTAAATAAAAATGTGGAGGTGCCAGCTTGGGCTAGCGACAACTTTCTTCGTAGTATACGGAGACACGTCTTTTTGGTGCCGAATTTAAGTGCTTTTTTTGTGCTATCTAATGCACAAAATCTTGATTTTTGAGCTCATTATTGTCAGGAAAAAAATGAAATTTAAATGTGGAGGTGCCAGCTCGGGCTAGTGACAACTTTCTTCGTAGTATACGGAGACACGTCTTTTTGGTGCCGAATTTAAGTGCTGTTTTTGTGCTATCTAATGCACAAAGACTTGATTTTTGAGCTCATTATTGTCAGGAAAAAAATGAAATTTAAATGTGGAGGTGCCAGCTCAAGCTAGCGACAACTTTCTTCCCAGTATACAGAGACACATCTTTTTGGTACCAAATTTATGTGCATTTTATGGGCTTTTTGAATAGACTACCGCGAAACCCTCTACGAATCATGCCTAACGAAGCTGGGAATTCGTAAACGATTTTCAAAACTACCATGTGATACCTTATTGAGGACAAGTAAGATACTATTAATGGTGTAGTATCGAACCGGCTTTCCGTTGGCGTTGCAGAAAATAATTATCGGAATATGAGAATTATGACATACGGATCAAAGTACATTATGAAGCAAGAGTGAATTATATAGAACATAATAGAAACACTTTCGAGGTAAAAGTTACGCATTGTGCATTTGTAACTAATTTGTTTCCAAAAAGTATGGAAAATCAGTTACATATCGTAAAGTTCATTATTGGCGTCCGGACAAAATAAAATACTAAAATTAGGTTCACCTAGTATCAAGTTGAATTTTTTTAATAGTTAAAAGAAATCGTATTGTTATACCCTTACTATAGATTGTTCATAGTGGTCGACTGAAGAAGTTTTTGGAAAGTCAGATTCCTCTTTTAAAATATGTAGAAGATGATATGAAGATATGATATCGATGCATGCGTGTAGGTATGTATGAATGTTTTCTTTTTTCAAATAGAAAAAAATGATATTGACAACGAACAAAACTCATGCTCATTGTCATATCTAAACTTGGGGATTTTTTTAATATAATCAACGTGAATTAATTTTTGATAAAATAGTTTTTGGCCGATAACAACAGATGAAACACGCTTTTCGCATTCAATGGGGCAACTTCAGCTTGTTGCAGTAAATAAGTAGTTTTGATTTTACGAACGTTAAGGATTCCTACTGAGATCTCTTCCCCGACCTCAAATACCTTTTTACGAACGGAACATAATAATCTTTTCTTGTGCGAGATTAACATTTTTTTAAAGTGAATATCGAAATTACGAACATGATACCTAGTTGAAATGACAAATGTTGGCTGAGTCATTCGCTTATATAATGTCTTCTAATCTTTTAAGTGAGAATGCATTCTCTGATCGCGGATATCAATAATCCTAATGGGAGGAAGTAATTTTTTGAAAGCACATAAAAAGCACAAAATTTTACGATGTTTTTGAAATATTTTGTGGCCATTTAAAGACCTGTTACAGTAGTGGGGGTGCTGAATATCGAGATACCTAGCACCCCCACGAAAAAATGCATTTTCTGATAAAACCAAGAGAGCACAAAAATTATAAATTAAGCACATAAATAGCACATAAAAAGCACAATATTTAGAACTGAGAAAAATTCAATTCGGACAAAGTGGGGGTTGTAGCTTTACGCAGCTAAATAATTGTACAACTTGCTTGCATGCAGCTAGATGGAACCACACGTTTAGAGATAATAAGCGAAAATCGGTATCCATGGTATGTTTACATCTTCCATGAATCCGACTAAAATTCTTCATTATTTACAGCTGATAAAAAAATCGCTGGCAGGGAAATAAGGGCGGGTGGTAATCTCTCAACGAGGCTTTGATATAATCACGATCGAACTTTACTTACAGGTAAGTTGGTTTGATCGTTTAATAATATTACAAGCTTCGTTTTCGAGATTACTTGGTAAATGTTTAGAGAAAACAATTTTTTTTACATGGTAATACGAAACATCAGTTCCTTAACACGTCAATTTATCGTGGAATAGTAAATTACAGATGCTTCTTCTTTGGTTTGTCCTTTCCTTTCAATATAGCTAGAGCAAAGCTACTGTTTGCAACTAGATTTTTTTTTTTTTAGATTTTTGAGTTTTCCAGCGTATCTCTTTCGGATTTTACGGCCCTTCCCGATACCCCCTATCACTTCCTACCCGCACTTCGCTAAGCTACCTAACTTCCAGTCCGTCCGCAGCCGATTTAGCTACACTGTACCGCATTTGCCATGGACACGGAGAAACTGCGGAAAACCCGTGCCGGTACAGTCGGTCATGTTCTCCTGATTCCGCGGTGTACACACGAAAGTATTTACTTAAGTGTGGACAAGTCGCTGCGAGGTCGCTGCGTGCTTCGTACTATAAGCTGAAAACATGCTGACGTCGAAGGCAGCTTCCCCTAAGAGCGCTTTTATTCAGCGACTAATAGTTTATGTTGATGCTACTTAAAGCGGTTTTTTAAACGTTATAAATAGGGGCTTCTCGATTAGTTGGACATCATGCGTGCTTTCTATGTAAGTGAGTACCGCGTTCGCTATGTAAAGATTTGGCTTATCCTTGAAAACTGAAATGCTTAACAAAGGTTGATAACCGGGAAGCCTTGACGTCTTGATCCTTTTCGGGATTATAATCTCGAGCGCATCCGAAGATATTTCAATATTCTCTGTGTCCATAAGCGAGAAGGTCTGAGGCCGATGTTCCGTGCTTAGAGCTAAAAGCGAAATGGTTTTTTCCATCAATTGCTGAAGATTCAGCGCGTTATTTTCTGGAAATCTTTCGCAATAGTTAAAAACTATGTCCGCGTCCCACGTCTCGGCGTGTTTTGCCCTCAACGGTCTAAGCTTGAAAATCGCCTTGAAAAAACGTTGTACGACAGGACTTTTGCCAATTCCTTCGCGAGAGATGAGTGAGATGGCAGAGCGTGTTATATTTAGCGTGCCGTATAACGTATCATCGTGATATTGAGATGCCGGAAAGGAAAGTATCCTGTCCGAAGATGCTGTGCAGATGTCGATGGAGTGTTCTTGACAGTAGATCCACCATTGTTATAAACTGGACTTGTATTGCTTCAGGGTTGACTCTGTCATAGATTCCATCAATTTATCCGCCGTGCGTTCTAATATTCCCTGTGCTATGTACGATGTCTGGATAAGCGTTCTACAACCAGGAAAGTTCACTTCGTTAGAGAATGATACACGGATCTGCATGGAGAGAGCAACAGTTTTAAGAAGAGGTGAAATATCGCGGTCGGTAATAAAAACTGTAAACAACTTTTTTCGCGTTTACTGGCACCTACAACCAAAAAAAAAGTGTCATTATCTGCTTTGATCATTTCCGCAGCTTATGACACTTTTTTTTTTACTGTAAACGCCAGAATGCGCGAGAAACGTTTACAGTTTTTGATACCGATTGAGCTCGGGCGGATGGGGAGAAAGAGATTGCACCTGCTCTTAAAGACGGTCTGAATTTAATCGGTTTTTCGGCGAGGGTCGACAGAATCAAGGAGTACCAGGGCTGCGATGGCCACTCGGGAACAACTATGATTCCGCTTGTCTTGTCTGATTATGGCTTCTCTTAGTACTGGGAGAGTTAGAGAGAACGGGGGAAATGAATAGAAAGACCAGTCGGCCCATGATATCGTTAAGATGTCGACCGCGAATGCGCCCGGGTCTCTGCGCGAAGAGCAGTACCAATCGCATTTTGAATTTATCCGCGATGCAAATAAATTCTCGGGTCTACCAAAGTGTCCGACAATTCGCGAGAAAGCAAAGTCAGTGAGCTCCCATTTGGTATTAAGATTACTAATTCGAGATCCGCGATCTGCAACAGTAGTTATCGCGTGGCCATATACGAAGCGAATATCCAAATTCGAAGTTCTTCGCACCATCGCTAGATTTCCCTCGCGAGCCTATTGAACCTCGAGATTCACGTTCCGCTCATTTTGCTAATGTATGAAATCGCCGTCGTATTTTCTATCCTGAGGAGTATCTCGCAATGTGTCATAGATTGCGCGAAACACTAAATGCCTAAAAAACGGCTGTTAACTCGAAAAAACTGATATGTCTATGCCGTTTTTGCGTTGACTATAGGTCGCCCGTCGAATTTTCTTCGCACGCTACGCCTCACCCCGTCGTCGATGTAACTGAAAAGATCGTTGTTTTGAACTACATCGTTTTGATAGGATTATACGCGATATATATATTCGCGTTCCACCAAGGGAGATCCTCTTGTAAGGATCGCGGAATTTTCATTTTTTTTATCGTAATCTTTTTCTTCGTCAATTCTAAAGTGAATCGCTCCGAATCGCTAGTATTCGGCCGGAGCTGACTTCTCCTAATTAACGACGAACCGTAGTCTAGTCAACAATGATATAGTCGCGCGAACATTTGTTCGACAAGAGCCATAAGTGTAACCGATGCATAATATGTCCCCGAGATATATCGAAGAAAGAAAACCGTTTGAGCAAAGCTCATTGACCACGGGTTTCAGTACTTTCGTAAAAACATAGCGGCTCGTTGAAAGACCGAACGACATGCACATGAATTGAAAGAGCTGTCCGTTGAATTGAACCGAAGAAATCGTCGATTGTTCTTGTTTATAGGAATAAGAAATTATACGTCCTTAAGATCTAACGCCGCCATAAAAGAGCCTGGGGATATTAGTTTCGATGCGGTTCCCCGGTATTTCATCTTACAGAGGGTTGTCACCAAAAATACGCTAAGATTTTTTATATTAAGGATGAATCTCTTTTTTCCGTTTCATTTGTCGACCAAGAAATACGACGAGAGAAATTGACCTCTACACGATCTACAACGTTCGACAACGTTTATCCGCTTCGCTATTACATCGCCAATCGCGGTGCTTAGTTCCTATTGCTCGATTTCCGATCGACTTAGTTCTGTCCGGATGAAATTTTGGCGGATAGGCTCGGCGATAGAAATTTTGTAGCCATCGATATATTGGAATATGAACGGGTCGGCCGCGATGGACTGCTATTTGCTGTAAAACGCACGTAGGTTACCGGCAGGTATCCTTACCTCTTCCTCTTTCGCTCTCGAGAATGAGCTCGAGGAATCGCTATTCGTCGCTTCGGATAGTCCCGCATCGGAAGGCTGGCTTGACTCCGGTCGTGGTACCGAGCTCTCGGGATGTGCACTCTGGCTTGGCTCCCGTAGTTCGTCCTGCTGACCCTGGCCTCGAATTGGCCTTGAGTTTGAGAGACGGGCCTTTAGAGTTTAAATTGCGACCCGATGTGCCAGCTGTCGATTGCTTTGCCGGAGCCGCTTTTTAATCGTTTCTGGTCTTTCCGAGGGATTTAGCCTCTGATTTTTTCGGCTAACGCGGATTCGTAGAGGAGCTTGCCGAGGCAGTCTCGTCGAGGATGCTGCGTACTTCATTGTTGAGGCTTCGTGATACATACGCTCTTCTCGTCGTTGAAAACGCTCTATGAACCTGTGTCAATATCGTTCCCGCGTCGCATTGCTTCGTCACTAGATCAATCTTATTGAGCTCCACGTCGTCCACAAGTATGTCGCTAATTGCACTACCCAAAGCAGCGACAGCCGAACCAACCATATTGTGAGTTATAATGAATTTGTCATCTCGCTGGGTGAGAGCCTCCGTTGACGCATTCGTGATCTCTGGATGTAATTTTGCAGCTTCGAAAACGCATGAGCTCGAGGCGGGCGGGTATTTTGTCAGCGTCTTATAGACCACCTCCTTGTCAAGTTCTTTAGCGAACCAAATACTCCAGGGGGCTTCCAAGTGCAATGAATGGCCTCCGGCTGATTATTTACCAACGAATCGTCGCCAAGTACTTCGAGTATTGCCTCGTTGAGGTTATGAGAACCTTCCTTGTAAACGGTGTTAATCGCGGAAGCATCTGGCGCAGAGGCGTCTGGCGTGGGAGCGTTGAGCGCCGAATTGTTCGCCTGGATCGTTGTTGGATAGATAGTATCGTCGACCGCGTGAGTCCTGTTGTTATCGACACCTGCGTAGCCGGAGATAGCGCAACCGTGTTTCGCATCGCGATCGTTTCTTGACCGTTTTGCTGTCGATTCTCCCGGTCGCTATGATACTGTAAATAATCTGCAGAAGAAAACGATTTTCTGGGCTACGAGGCTTTCCCATAGGAAAGGCTCAGCCAGGGATCGGAAAACAACGTTCGGTTTTGTCTACCGATCGAACCCGTCGGCCTCTGACCTCCGTACCCGACTCTGACGATGACATGTTGTGTGCATTTCTCGCAGAGGTCTTATTGTTAAGGCGTTTTACTTTTTCGCTGTATTTTGCGATATTTCGCATCCGATATGCTTGTTTTTGATGACAGTCGGATTCTTTATCGATGTTTATCGGCGTTTACGATGTTTCACCATTTTAGGGTGATATGTCTTATCTCAAGTTAAAAAAAAAGTCGAAAATTTATTTTTCGCAATTTCTGTCGCGTGGTTCTGCAACGTACCCACACTAGACAATGAAGAATTTAGTCGGATCCATGGAAGATGTAAACAAACCGTAGATACCGATTTTCGCTTATTATCTCTAAACGTCAGGTTCCATCTACCTGCAAGCAGGCTTCTACCAAGTAATCTTGAAAATGAGGCTTGTAACATAATCGAGGAGTATTTTCGCCATAGGTGGCGCCACCGTCGAATTTCACCAGATGACATGATAATTCCTAGTAAATTCTTTGCTGCGTGTACAAATACGTTGAATCAGAGGTTTAACATTACATCAAAATGATAAAAAATCGGATAATTTTAAAATCAATTATATTTATTGTCGGATTTTCGGCAACATAACTGCCAAAAAGCTCTGATGTCGACTGTTGGTATATATTTATGTGCTAGCGATGAGTGATCTGATCCAGTCGGAGTAGTGATAGACGCTGCTGAAGACATCGGGAATTCCGGTAGCGCAAGGCAAGCCATAGGAGACAATACCAACCAATACACCGTTGGCGGCGAGGGGGCCACCGCTGTCAACCTGAAATTGAAGAAAACATCTCAATTACATTTCTTCCGGGCGAAATTGAATTTTTGAATCATTAACAGGGATTATCTGTGAACTTACATGACAGGTTCCATATCCGGCTCCGACAAAGGCGCAGACCTGGTGGGTGTAAAGAGTAGTTTGATGATACTGCTGGCATTCCTCAGGAGTTATCAGGGACATTTCCAGTTTCCTGAGATTATCGACGGCAAACTGCAATTCACGACTTTGGTATCCCCATCCAGTGACAGTCGCTCTTTGGCCAGTGACCGGAGCAGATGCTGGTAGACGAGCGGCGCTCTGGTAGGCGTTGAAGGTAATTGGTGCAGCGAGCTAAAATTGTAAATGACAAAAAATAATGAAAGGACATCGGTTGGTTTCTGTGTTTAGAAACACTTTTTCAGTGCAATTGCAGGTTAATATCCAACAAATCTCCAAAGACGGAACTCGGGGACAGTTGAAAGACGAGCAGTAAAAAAATTCCCGTATTTTAGAGATATACTATTTGGAAATACGATCTATTCGAACTTACAGCGATGATGGCAAGATCGTTGGGTGCGGCAACGTTATTGGTATATTCACGATGATAGCGAATAGCACTAGGACGATGGCTCTGACCACCTCTGCTGAGCAATACCGAACCAGTAACGACGGTAAGGTCATGGAAGGGATCAAGAGTAGCGACGCAGTGAGCGGCGGTTATGACATGACGGTTACTGATGATAGCAGCACCGCAGTGTTGCTGACCATTGAGTCTCAAAGAAGCCATATACGGGAATTCGCCCTGAACAGCGGCGGTACCCCCGACGATTTTCTGGGGCGGTTTGGCATACGCCACTGAAAATAAAAAAAATTAATTAATAGGAAATGTACAATCAGGAACCGGAGAACACGAAAAAACATCAATTATGAGAAACCAATGAAACTTTTTACTCCACGATTGTATTTGGCACAATCTTGAAACATACCTTCTGCGACGAGCGCTACCGCCAACACGGCGAATAATGAGAATTGTCCCGTCATCTTGACTTCTGTTGAGTTTTTGGTGACATTTGACGAGGAAACATGGCTTTATATACTACCGCTCGAGCGTTCGTGTTAACTGAACTATTATAATTTTTGTACAAATATTGTCATTCAAAGGTATTCGTATCTATAAACGTACGAAATTTCTGGAAATGGCCATTCTGAATTTAATAAGGACTGAACGATGGTAAGTCGTTAATTAGAGATATCATTCATTAGCACTTCATAACGGTATCTACAAATACATAAACACAATATGCGATACACTTCGATCCGCACAATTTGATCAAACATGGTAATTGTTTTCAAGAAATTAATTAGCTGTCATGACTTTACATTATTGTGGGACCGGATTACGAAGTAAGAAATTAAACGTTTTTTCTAGGAGAAAATCACCGGTCTTACAGTTAGTGAGCCGGCACTTGATTAAATATAACGAGTGCTATTGTCCACATTGCATCATCACAATACCCACCTTTGAATACTTGTTAAAGCACAATTATTCTTTTTTTGTGCTTTCCGTCGAGCAAATTTATGCAAATTTATACAGTTATCCACTAATCAAACTTACAGTCAATTGACTTTAAAATCGTATTTGACACGAGTGGGGAACTGCCGAAGATCCTTTGCTACAAATTATTTTTGTAATTGAAGTTATTAGCCGTTCGATATTGAGTGTAAGAACAAAAATCTTTCAACGCTCGATTTAAAAAAAGTGCTACACGAGTTAGAGTTATAATTGTAATTTACATCTGCACAACGGATCAGAAAAACCAAAATTTAAAAACTTATAAAAAATACATAAATATGTGCATTTTTTAATATTTTCCAACCGAAAATTATGTGGTAACAAAGCTTTTCATATTGCAGCGAAATGTGAAATAGCGTTTCAACTTACAAAAAAATGAAACAAACCAACTTATAAAATTCACAAAAAAATATATATATGTGTATATTATATGTGTGTATTGAATAGTTGTTTGAAAGGATTATATTTAAATTAGGAGTTTTTTTTACTCCTCCATAGTCTATCGAAATGTGATACTGCGTTTGAATGCGTTAATAACGCAATTGTTTCGAATATATCATCGTGAGTTTAGGGTGTTCGGATCCCGGAAAGCCAACGGTAAACGGAAGAGGAAGCAATTACTCCGGGTTCACTCTTGCGCGCAACCGTCTCACCGAAATTCAGCTACGCCGGTAGTGTGAATTTCGAAACTCGATCTTTTGAGAATTCGATACATATACAACGTACAATAAATATATTTGCATTAACGTAAATGGTATTGTTATGCTCGATGGTACTACTGTACTCCCAAGAGGCGTTATTAAAAAACGATCAAACTCGCCTAATGCCTCACCATCAAAAATACGATTAACGTCTAATGGTGTCTATATTATTTGCTGATTTTTTACATTTCGGATCTCTTTAGACGCGTTTGTCTCATTGCATCGAAAAAACAAAAAAAAACCTTTAAATTTGCAAAAAGCATTCATTTATTTCCCAAGCTGCGAAAAAATCTTCGAGGATGTCGGTAAATGCGATTACGAAAATTCAACAAGCGTTCGCCCGTCTGCATTGAAAGTTTTTGTTAATTTATAATAATAAGTATAGAAAGGAAAAAATTGTCCCATTTTCGCCGAGGCGAAATCACACCAAGTGAAAATTACGCTCCCTTCCAAGTGGCATACGCTATTTTCTTTCCGACTATGCTAAAATGTACCATATTTTTATGCCTCCAGCGACTACTTTTCTTCCCTCAGGACGAACAGAACGTTTTTTCCCACAGCAGCACTTTTCTACCGCTGCAGCGCTTTTCGTGCCGTTGCTGTACTTTTCTTCCCGCCTTTTTTTCCCGCTGGTCGAGAATTGACAACTTTTCATCCGTGGTGCAGGTTCGGGATATGGTTATTAAAAGACGCGGTAGCGTCTCGACGTCAAGAACCATGTTCTCATGAATTACGAAATGAATATAAAAATTGCGGCAATTGAAATTGCAATATTGCTTCCTCATAACGGTCGCTTTTTGTTTATTGCGTAATTTTATTTTTTGACTGCCTCAGAAAGGAAGTTTTGTTGTGTTCTTAGTTATCAATATCACTATCCGATTTTTTTCAAAACTGCGAGAATTACAGCGAAAATAAGCGTTTTTCAAAAATTCAAAATGCAATAAAATGTTTATTTCTCAACGGATTTATGCCAAAATCAATCCCAAACCTTGTCCGATAATAGTCTACTTTTAAACCAAATTTCAGCTAGATATCTGAAAAATTGTGGAGATTAGAGCAAAAGCAAACTTTTTCCAAAAAACTCAAAATGTTATAAAATGTGAACCCCTTAGCCGATTTATTTCACATTCAATCCAAATAATTGTTCAATGATAATCTACGTGCGATCGAAATTTCAGCCCGATATGTTCAAATTTGAGAGCGCCATCGTGGTAACAAGAAGTGGTCACATACGCACATACACACATACATACAGACATGTCGTAAAAATCACTTTTCTCGACGTTTTAGAGCATTTTGAACATCCTGGTATAAAAATCTGGACATTTTTTTCTTCGCGAAAACAAAGCTTTCTTTATGAGGAAGCAAAAATAATAGATGTAAATAGTAAAAACAATTTTCTTCAAAAAATGTAAAAAAAAGACGCCAAGTGGTTTAAATCATTTTTTCCGAATAAAAAATTTAAAACATAAAAAATCTAATAAGCCAAGTAAAAATACAAATAAATAAAACTTTGCTCGTCCTTCCTTTCATTGCTAATACATTTGTTTGTGTTCTAAGGACTCGTCAAGTTTTTTTATTTTTACTTGACTTGTATGATTTTGTATTTTTAAAATGTTTTATTTGCGAAAAATTATTTAAACCACTTGGCGTCTTTTTTTTACATTTTTTGAAGAAAAATGTTTTTACTATTTATTTTATTCTTTTTTTTCATTTATTTTTTTATTAATAATTTAAATTATTTATTATTAATGGAAACTGTTTTATTTTGCACCGTTAAAAATCCATACGAAACGATTTTTTTTGTATTACACGCATAAATATTTATTAATGAAAATTATCACTCGCCTGGAATTAGTTAATATAATTTTTTCACACGCGCATCCCTTTTGTTTACCACGAAAGAGATTTTTTTGTTGGTAGTTTTCGCGATAGTAAAATTATAAATAACCCCTCAGTATTTAACCTCTATTTCGATGACTTAATGCGAGTGTACTATTCACGGATCGCGGATACGGATATCACAAGTTGCTGTGTTCACGAATTGACACTTGAAAATCGGTAACAGCTAAACGTCCGTTCGTTCCACATATACTATTGTGTATGCAGGGCGCACTCATGGCCACACAGACGCAACACACAGTCATGATGGGACATCGGACAGACGAAAAAATCTCCGAAGAAAAATTTTATCGTGAAAGCGAGGATTTTTTTGGCGACATTGCGATATCTCATTATTTCCAGCACCGATCGGACTGATTCCAGGCGCATTTTAAAGCTTGTATTCGAATTATATCATGAAAGTGTCTTTAAAATTCAGATCCGATGTCTCGTTTTTGAAAAAAAAAAAACTGTCAAATTTTAGGGGGCACGATATTGACGTATAAGTACACGGTAGCGCTCGACGCGCGCGGACTCACCGCGCGGACTTTTTACTTTTTAAACCACTTGGCGGCGACACATTGCCGCGTCTCTTGATTTTATCATATAAATCGACTGCTAGCTTTTGTACGAAGGCTTCAGGAACCCTATCAGCTTATGCGTTCTTGAGATACGATTGTGTTGCTCAAAAATCCACCCTTTCGCGACGTTTTCTTCAGTCGGTCTTGTGTCCAATGTCCGATGTCCTATGACGTCACGTCACGGTTACCGCTGTGTTATGCATGTCGGTGTCGGCATAAAATCGGAAACATTCATTTTCTCGGAAACGTCGTTCACGAAAATTTACAATCAACTCGTATGCGTGCCCATTAAATTTCAGGCGAATAGAAAACAACACAACAACAATCGCTCACAACACAGCATCTAACAATTATATCGATTGATACAATATTTATTTATAGATCGTCGTAATGCAGTAGATTAATACTTCGCTGAATAATGCGGAAGATTAATCCTCGATAGTTTTTCATATTACAATTACAGCTCTTACAACTATTAATCGAATCCTACAGTGATCGGTCGGTTATTAATTACTGCTTCACCAACAAATAGTTTCTGTAGGATCCGATTGATTGAATAATTGCAACGATACACATGTTGCGAAGAATACGAAGGATAATTGAGATGCGACTAATAATTGTTAGCTAGATATCTGATCCAATCTTTGTAGTAATAAACGTTGCTGTAAACATCGGGATCTCCTTGAGCGCAAGGTGTGCCATACGATACAACGCCTATCAATACACCATTGGCGACGAGTGGACCACCGCTGTCAGTCTGAAAATGAAAAAAAGTTCACAAGTCAACTATCTCTCCTGGACGAGTAAAAGTGTATCAACTGCGATTAGATTGTCCGTAAACTCACATGACAGGGACCACGTCCCGTTCCAGCAAAGGCACAGATCTGGTAAGGGTACAGTCTGGAACTTTTGTGTGGTTGGCAGTCTGCAACAGTGAGAGTCGACGTCTCCAGTTTCCTGAGATTTTCAACGGGCACCGGTCGGCTAAGGCTTGTGTATCCCCATCCCACAACGTGCGCACGGACACCGCTGCTCGGAGGCACGTCTGGCGCACTAGCTGCGCTCTGCCAACGGTTGTATTGTATCGGTGATCCAAGCTGAAAGTAAAACGTGACAAAATAACGAAAAAATCTCGGAAAACGTTCAAATGGTTAAATACAGAAAATAATGCGAAATATAACCCATTCCAATAACCACCATTGATCCATTGATTACTTGCCCCATGAACCAACGTGTAGCATCGATCTTCCACGATTCGAGTAAATTCTAACATTGCATTTTACTCAAAATATCTGTATCGACAATTCTTTGCAACAATCAATCAAAAAATCCGAAATAATTGTAGAAAATAGAGACAAGATTTGAAAAAAATAAAGATTAACATCGTAAAAATAGAACGAAAATTTAAATAACTGAAGATAAAATCGATAAATAATTTGAATGATAATTGGATTGAAAATTTGATAAAATTCGCAAAACAAATTAAATAAAAAATTGAAACCAATTGTTATAAAATTATTCAAAAAAATGTTTTGGAGAATTTCAACTTCGTTTTGATATATTTTACGTGAAATGAAAAAAAAATCAGGAGTTTTTCCGTTTTGCCTCGGTGGCGCTAGGTGTTCTGCTCCCCATCATCATCATCGTCAAGTATTATCAATCCGAACTTACAGCGAGAATGGCAACGTCGTTGGGCCCCGTAACCGAATGGGTATAATCCCGATGGTACTTAATAGCGATGGGACGGTGACTTTGTCCGCCAGTGCTTAAATATATCGAGCCGGTAACAACGTGAAGGTTGTTGAAGGCTGGAATGTCGGCGACGCAATGAGCAGCAGTCAGGATATGTCTGGGAGTAACAATGGTACCACCGCAAATATGATTGCCATCAAGTCTCAGAGAGACTACGAATGGAAATTCGCCCTCTGCAGCAAATTCACCATTGACGATTTTTTTCGGTGGTTTAGCTTCGGCCACTAAAAATCGGAGAAACAAAAAAATTATCGTTAAAAATCGAACATTTTAGCAAAAAAATTAATTCTTTTAAGATCTATAGGATCAAAACGTACCGCTGCCAATGAGAGCTAATGCCAAAATGGCGAATAGTGAGTATTGTCCGACCATCTTAACTGCGGTTGAGTTACTGCTGACAATCGACTGAAAGGTACGTCTTTTAAACCCCTTAAAAGTCACATTAAAATCCCCACTCCCCAACGTTATCATCAAATCGTGTAACTCTCATTACGCGCTTCGTATATTCTATTTCCGATAAGTTCAGCGCGTGTCAATAACAAAAAGTCAACAGCTGACTGATAAGAAAGAATTATTTGCTTTTGAAATCGGCACAAAGTAAACAATATTCTCTCCTTGCCCTCCGTGCGTCTAATCCCTTGTAAAGATCGCAATACACCCCATAGGGAAAAAAATTCAATAGTTTTTACCCCGTTGTTCAGATTTTCAGTGAATTTTTCATGGGGTCAATTCGAATTTCTTCGGTCGAACTTTCTATTAACCTTGAATGAAATGAACAAAATCATCACAGGTCGAAATTTCGATGAAAGTTCATAGTGAAGGTGAAAAAATCGATACGCGTGCAAAAGTGTCAAAGACTTCCTTTATTAACAACGAATTCATGACGAAGGTTTTCACAGATGAAGTTAGAAAATACTATCGATACCAGTATTGAGACAAGTGGAAATTATTTAAGCGTAAGACCGTTTTGTTTCGAGGAACAATCATCGTCCCTATTTTTATATTTGTTTTACCGTGAATTGCATGGATCGAATTAGTGTAGTGGAAATTATTTAAGCGTAAGACCGTTTTGTTTCGAGGAACAATCATCGTCCCTATTTTTATATTTGTTTTAACGTAAATTGCATGGATCGAATTAGTGTAGTATCGGCCTGTAGTTTCGCAACATTCGAAGATATCTTTATTCGTTGTTAATAAAGCAAATCTTTGACACTTTTGCACGCGTATCGATTTTTTCACCTTCACTATGAACTTTCATCGAAATTTCGACCTGTGATCATTTTGTTCATTTCATTCAAGGTTAATAGAAAGTTCGACCGAAGAGATTCGAATTGACCCCATGAAAAATTCACTGAATTACTGAACAACGGGGTAAAAACTATTGAATTTTTTTCCCTATGGGGTGTATTGCGATCTTTACAAGGGATTAGACACGGGAAATAATTATTTCTTATCAGTCAGCTGTTGACTTTTTGTTATTGACACGCGCTGAACTTACCGGAAATAGAATATACGAAGCGCGTAATGAGGGTTACACGATTGAATGATAATGTTGGGGAGTGGGGATTTTAATGTGACTTTTAAGGGGTTTAAAAGGCGTACCTTTCAGTCGATTGTCAGCCGTAACTCAACCGCAGTTAAGATGGTCGGACAATACTCACTATTCGCCATTTTGGCATTAGCTCTTATTTGCAGCGGTACGTTTTGATCCTACAGATCTTAAAAGAATTAATTTTTTTGCTAAAATGTTCGATTTTTAACGATACTTTTTTTGTTTTTCCGATTTTTAGTGGCCGAAGCTAAACCACCGAAAAAAATCGTCAATGGTGAATTTGCTGCAGAGGGCGAATTTCCATTCGTAGTCTCTCTGAGACTTGATGGCAATCATATTTGCGGTGGTACCATTGTTACTCCCAGACATATCCTGACTGCTGCTCATTGCGTCGCCGACATTCCAGCCTTCAACAACCTTCACGTTGTTACCGGCTCGATATATTTAAGCACTGGCGGACAAAGTCACCGTCCCATCGCAATTAAGTACCATCGGGATTATACCCATTCGGTTACGGGGCCCAACGACGTTGCCATTCTCGCTGTAAGTTCGGATTGATAATACTTGACGATTTGACGATAATACTTGACGATAGTATGCTTGTCGAAAACGGGTATAGGGAAGAATCAAATATGATGGGGAGCAGAACACCTGGCGCCACCGAGGCAAAACGGAAAAACTCCTGATTTTTTTTTCATTTCACGTAAAATATCTCAAAACGAAGTTAAAATTTTCCAAAACATTTTTTTGAATAATTTTATAACAATTGGTTTCAATTTTTCATTTAATTTTTTTTGCGAATTTTATCAAATTTTCAATCCAATTATCATTCAAATTATTTATCGATTTTATCTTCAGTTATTCAAATTTTCGTTCTATTTTTACGATGTTAATCTTTATTTTTTTCAAATCTTGTTTCTATTTTCTGCAATTATTTCGGATTTTTTGATTGTTGCAAAGTATTGTCGATACAGATATTTTGAGTAAAATGCAATGTTAGAATTTACTCGAATCGTGGAAGATCGATGCTACACGTTGGTTCATGGGGCAAGTAATCAATGGATCAATGGTGGTTATTGGAATGGGTTATATTTCGCATTATTTTCTGTATTTAACCATTTGAACGTTTTCCGAGATTTTTTCGTTATTTTGTCACGTTTTACTTTCAGCTTGGATCACCGATACAATACAACCGTTGGCAGAGAGCAGCTAATGCGCCAGACGTGCCTCCGAGCAGCGGTGTCCGTGCGCACGTTGTGGGATGGGGATACACAAGCCTTAGCCGACCGGTGCCCGTTGAAAATCTCAGGAAACTGGAGACCTCGACTCTCACTGTTGCAGACTGCCAACCATACAAAAGTAACAGACTGTACCCTTACCAGATCTGTGCATTTACTGGAAAGGGACGCGGTCCCTGTCATGTGAGTTTACGGACAATCTAATCGCAGTTGATACACTTTTACTCGTCCGGGAGAGATCGTTGACTTGTGAACTTTTTTTCATTTTCAGGCTGACAGCGGTGGTCCACTCGTCGTCAATGGTGTATTGATAGGCGTTGTATCGTATGGCACACCTTGCGCTCAAGGAGATCCCGATGTTTACAGCAACGTTTATTACTATAAAGATTGGATCAGATATCTAGCTAACCATTATTAATCGCATCTCGATTATCCTTCGTATTCTTCGCAACATGTGTATCGTTGCAATTATTCAATCAAAAGTAGGATTCGATTAATAGTTGTAAGAGCTGTAATTGTAATATGAAAAACTATCGAGGATTAACCTTCCGCATTATTCAACGAAGTATTAATCTACTGCATTACGACGATCCGTAAATAAATATTATTAATTACTGAAAAAAAATAATGTATATACCGCAGTGTTCGTGATTTTCAAGTAATCCGAAACATACAGACGCCTGCAGATCTGAAGGTCAATTGTATCGATCGATATAATCGTTAGATGCTGTGTTGTGGGCAATTGTTGTTGTGTTGTTTTCTAATCGCCTGAAATTTAATGGGCACGCATACGAGTTGATTGTAAAGTTTCGTGAACGACGTTTCCGAGAAAATAAGAATGTTTCCGATTTTATGCCGACACCGACACGCATAACACAGCGGTAACCGTGACGTGACGTCATAGGACATCGGACATTGGACACAAGACGGACTGAAGAAAACGTCGCGAAAGGGTGGATTTTTGAGAAACACAATCGTATCTCGAGAACGCATAAACTAATAGAGTTCCTGAAGCTCTCGTACAAAAGCTAGCTGTCGATTTATATGATAAAATCAAGAGACGCGGCAGTGTGTCGACGCCAAGTTGTTTAAAAAGTAAAAAGTCCGCGCGGTGAGTCCGCGCGCGTCGAGCGCTACCGTGTACTTATACGTCAATATCGTGCCCCCTAAAATTTGACAGTTTTTTTTCTCAAAAACGAGACGTCGAATCTGAATTTTAAAGACACTTTCATGATATAATTCGAATACAAGCTTTAAAATGCGCCTGGAATCAGCCCGATCAAAAAATCCTCACTTTCACGATAAAATTTTTCTTCGGAGATTTTTTCGTCTGTCCGATGTCCCATCATGCCTGTGTGTTGCGTCTGTGACGCCATGCGTGCGCCCTGCATACACAATGGTATATGTGGAACGAACGGACGATTAGCTGTTACCGATTTCCAAGTGTCAGTTCGTAAACACAGCAACTTGTGATATCCGCGATCCGCGAATAGTACACTCGCATTAAGTCATCGAAATAGAGGTTAAATACTGAGGGGTTATTTATAATTTTACTATCGCGAAAACTACTTATAAAAAAAACCTCTCTCGTGGTAAAAAAAAGAGATGCGTGTGTGAAAAAATTATATTAACTAATTCCAGGCGAATGATAATTTTCATTAATAAATATTTATGCGTGTAATACAAAAAAAATCGTTTCGTATGGATTTTTAACGGTGCAAAATAAAACAGTTTCCATTAATAATAAATAATTTAAATCATCAATAAAAAAAGAATAAAATAAATAGTAAAAACATTTTTCTTAAAAAAATGTAAAAAAAAGACGCCAAGTGGTTTAAATAATTTTTCGCAAATAAAACATTTTAAAAATACAAAATCATACAAGTCAAGTAAAAATAAGCGAGTCCTTGAAACACAAACAAATGTATTAGCAATGAAAGAAAGGACGAGCAAAGTTTTTTTTATTTTTATTTTTACTTGACTTGTTAGATTTTTTATGTTTTAAATTTTTTATTCGGAAAAAATTATTTAAACCACTTGGCGTCTTTTTTTTACATTTTTTTAAGAAAAATGTTTTTACTATTTACATCTATTATTTTTGCTTCCTCATAAAGAGAGCTTTGTTTTCGCGAAAAAAAAAAAATGTCCAGATTTTTATACCAGGATGTTCAAAATGCTCTAAAACGTCGAAAAAAGTGATTTTTACGACATGTCTGTATGTATGTGTGTATGTGCGTATGTGACCACTTCTTGTTAGCACGATGGCGGTCCCAAATATGAACATATCGGGCTGAAATTTAGATCACACGTAGATTATCATTGAACAATTCTTTGGATTGAATGTGAAATAAATCGGCTAAGGGGTTCAAATTTTATAACATTTTGAGTTTTTTGAAAAAAGTTTGCTTTTGCTCTAATCTCCACAATTTTTCAGATATCTAGCTGAAATTTGGTTTAAAAGTAGACTATTATCGGACAAGGTTTGGGATTGAATTTGGCATAAATCTGTTGAGAAATAAACATTTTATTGCATTTTGAATTTTTGAAAAACGCTTATTTTCGCTCTAATTCTCGCAGTTTTGAAAAAAATCGGATGGTGATATTGATAACTAAGAACACAACAAAACTTCCTTTCTCAGGCAGTCAAAAAATAAAGTTACGCAATACACAAAAAGCGACCGTTGTGAGGAAGCAATGTTGCAATTTCAATTGCCGCGATTTTTATATTCATTTCGTAATTCATGAGAACATGGTTCTTGACGTCGAGACGCTACCGCGTCTTTTGATAATCATATCCCGAACCTGCAGCGCGGATGGAAAGTTGTGAATTCTCGACCAGCGGGAAAAAAGGCGGGAAGAAGAGTACAGCAACGGCACGAAAAGCGCTGCAGCGGTAGAAAAGTGCTGCCGTGGGAAAAAACGTTCTGTTCGTCCTGAGGGAAGAAAAGTAGTTGCTGGAGGCACAAAAATATGGTACATTTTAGCATAGTCGGAAAGAAAATAGCGTATGCCACTTGGAAGGGAGCGTAATTTTCACTTGGTGTGATTTCGCCTTGGCGAAAATTGCACAATTGTTTCCCTTCTATACATATTATTATAAATTAACAAAAACTTTCAATGCAGACGAACGAACGCTTGTTGAATTTTCGTAATCGCATTTACCGACATCATCGAAGATTTTTTCGCAGCTTGGGAAATAAATGAATGCTTTCTGTAAATTTAAAGGTTTTTTTTTGTTTTTTCGATGCAATGAGACTAACGCGTCTAAAGAGATCCGAAATGTAAAAAATCAGCAAATAATATAGACACCATTAGTCGTTAATCGTATTTTTGATGGTGAGGCATTAGGCGAGTTTGATCGTTTTTTAATAACGCCTCTTGGGAGTACAGTAGTACCATCGAGCATAACAATACCATTTACGTTAATGCAAATATATTTATTGTACGTTGTATATGTATCGAATTCTCAAAAGATCGAGCTTCGAAATTCACACTACCGGCGTAGCTGATTCGGTGAGACGAATGTTGCGAAACTACAGGCCGATACTACACCAATTCGATCCATGCAATTTACGTTAAAACAAATATAAAAATAGGGACGATGATTTTTCCTCGGAACAAAACGGTCTTACGCTTAAATAATTTCCACTTGTCTCAATACTGGTATCGATAGTATTTTCTAACTTCATCTGTGAAAACCTTCGTCATGAATTCGTTGTTTGGCGTCAAATATTTGTTTTACTTTGACTTCTGATCAAACAAATCTAAACAATGGTTGACTAGTCAAACACGTATTAAATCTGCTTGAGCAGAGAACAATTCTGAAATATGTCTTTCACCCGAATTATTTCCGCAATTGACTGCATAATTTACGACTGAAAGGCGAATTGGCCATTTCTTACTATTAAACTTACGAAAATAGATATAGACATATATGTACGTGTTTATATTACATATGTCATAATATATATTCTAATTCTTATATATAATTTAATTATAATGACACTATATACATATTTTTTGTTATTTTTGTGTACAATTTGTTTCGACCAATTTTTTTTTGCTAAATTTTTCGTATTTCATCGTAACCTGAAATCGCGTTGAAACGCGTTAGTTAATTGGCGCAATTGTTTCGGATCTCCGCGTTTATGAATTCACGGCGTTCGAGTCCCGGAAAAGCAACGATAAACGGAAGAGGATGTAATTACTCGGAGTTCACTCTTGCGCGGAGCCGTCTCACCGGAATTCGGCTAGTATACCAAAATTCAGTATAAATTTCGATGCTCGAATTTTCGGGAAGTCTATATATGGTACGGGGCGAGATATATACTTACGTAGATGTAAATGTTATTGTTATGCTCGATGGCGCAACTATTGTTTCAAGCGGGAGGCGTTGTTGAAGAATGGTCGAGAGCTCTCGTCACCCTTCAGAATCGAACCGAATGCATCACCGTAATATTTTGACGCCACAAATATTTATGGGAGTGCAGCATAAGGCTATATAGCAGAGCCGACGAACTGGGCAGCGATAGCGAGTCGAATTGTTTAGGCTTCGCGGCACGAAACTTGTGGTCACGTTTATCGCCCTCGACACCCAATATATTTTTTTTTATTTTCCATTTCCTCTTGAAAACATTTTTTTTTTACTCGAGCACTCGCCTTTCCAGTCACTGAGCTTCTTTCTAACGTTTATTTTTTATTTTTTCTTTTTTCTTGCCCATTTCTTTAATGTGTTGGTTTACACGAAAGGGTGTCGTACTTGGTTGCTTTCAACGGTTCAAAAATTATTGGTGCAACGAACCGAGTCCTCCGCGGTGCATTCGAAACACACATAGCGATGAGGCACTCGGAAGCATTGACCGATACCAGCGCACACCCTCGCATTCATTTCTTTCTCATTCCGTAACCCGAATGTGTGTATCCACTCCGAGCTCTCGAGCAGAGTTTTGCTCGCATATCGCACAAAGGACCCTCTGTACGCGGGTTCTGTGTGTCCCGGGTCTCATCGTTGTCGAGCCCTGACGCGGTTCGTTCTGCGGCCTGTTAGTTCGTTCGTTTCGTATACAGTTATGTATATTTATGGTGTATCGAGCGAGCGAATCCTCTTGACATCGCCGATGGGCTATACGAGGCCTTTCATCAGGGGTGCCTCGGGGGCATCGATCGTCCGTCCGAGACTAATTGCATTCGATTCCCGGTCGCTTGCTAATTAAAAACACAAAAAAAAGGAGAAGCAACCGTGAAACAAAACGAACGAAACGAGCGAGCGAGTGTGGGAGTGAGACATTATTATTAATCAACTTGTCGATCGCTTCATTAGGTAGCTTCAGAGGAAATTTTCAAAGGTTACCCTCACGAGATAATGCATATTATCGTAAATTTACGTCGCCGTTGTATAATTCCAAGGGAACGTACGCTTCGGAAATAACTAACGAGTTATTGTATCATCGACATTTATTATACATATGGCTAATGAAGAATCATTGGGTTTATTGAACGCAGTTGTTTACTCCATTTTTTCGTTATTATTTTATCATTCGTTTCCGATGAATAGGTCAATTATTTCAGAGTACACATTGGAGTCAATGGGACACGTGTTGTATAGGATTATTTATTCCAGTAAAGTTTAATAAATAGGGGGTTCAATAAAAAGTAATTACACATTCAATATTCAACTGGGCAGTTGGAAACATAACTCGATAATTAATATCGTCATGTAACGAATACAACAAAATAATAATATCACATAATAAAAAGCTACAACATTTTTCGATTTAAATAAAAAAGATAAGTATAGTTAATTAACGAAAAAATTGAATACACACAATATATATAGTACATGTGTTACATAAATTAATACCTTTTTACTTAAACGATAATTATTTATTACTAATAGATTATTGTTTATTATTAAAATTATTTTGACGATCTCATCGAACAAGTTATAGAAATGCTGCGTTATTGTACTCGAAAAAAAATCTCGAAGCATTTTTTTTGGTTGTCTTATTCATTCAGACCCCTTGATAAAAATAGATCGATTGTACGATCGATAATTTACACATTTTGCCTGATGTTTACTTTTTTCAAACGTGTGTCGCGATCGACAGTTTCAGTACAATTGAATCGATAACACGCGTATCGCCCGACTCACATTAACGGACTCATTCTAGATAACGATACATTTGTGAAATGAAGCGTGCAATACAAGCTATAATATCATTCACGTCGGCGCGTATTATTGACTTTCAATGCGTTGAATCAATTCTTCCGTTATCTCATCGTCTACTTTGTTTAATCGGCGGGTCGTTTATCTGCCGACGTCTCTTTTAAAATTCGCACCCAAAAAATGACACGTGCAAAAACTTATTAACTATACTTCGATAACCTTTAGCAATGTCGACCGATGGCGCTTCGGTATCAAATCTCAGGGAACCCCACGCCTTCATTTATTAAAAATCTTTCGCGCAGATCGGTAGAAGGTTTTTATACCTCGAGGTTTAGAATCTCTGAAAAAGACTTATTTTTTTAGCTACACTCAGAAATCGACGATATCTTCCGAATGACAAGAGAAATAAGGAAACGCACATGTGTTTATAAACTATTTTCCAGCCCGCATCTGAAAGCGATGCCGAATTCATCATATTCCTTTAAATACTATTTAATAACCGGAACATATCGGTAAGTGCAAAAATCAATAAATTTTTATACGGACGAGTGGAGCATTACACAGATATTAAGAGTTCTGTGTCACTTTATGACGTGACACGGAACCTCACTTAAGATCGGATATAAAATGCGATTTTCGCACGTGAATTCGTATTCTCGTTTTACGAAGTGATTTATCTTCGACTAAAGCCCACAGTTCTTAACGGAAAAACATGTGATTTTGTCTACAATAATGTATTATTTTTGTACGTAATAAAATTAATAGGATGAATATTTATTGATCAAATAAAAAAAAAAAATTAAATAATTGATTATGATTAATGAATAACAATTTTTTTGATGATTCTTCGATCATTGTATTTCACTTTTTGTTAATTGTATTTTGTAACTATACCTGATTACTGACAGCTATCATACATTCGATTTTTTTTAACGCTTTTTTAAATGTACGAATATAAATATATAATAAATGAATCGGAATGAATCGACTGCAAAATCCTTGCAAAAAATAATTTTGATGGAAAATATTTTTTTTTTAGAATAATGAATCTCTGTATTTCAGTAAAGTCTATTCATATATAATGGATATCTTTAATGACTATTAATGTATTAATTATTGTGAGGCGACCACGTGAATACATTAGTTACCGTGGTTTGGCTTTGTAATCCAACTCAGTATTACCCACATACAAGCGTATATATTTATTCACCAGTGGTGCACCTCGAAGCTTTCACGAAACCGAATGACCGTTCGCTTTTCAAACATTTCGATTCAAGTGCAACTACTCCGGTGTTTTATATATATATATATATGTATGTGCTATACGGCTATATATGTTGCCAGTATACGTATTGTGAATACCGTGAATGTTGGAGGCTTTGTACGTTTTACAAGTGGAGATTCGTTGTTCCGTGACAGTGGAAGCAAACGCTATACCTGCGGATAGGGTTATCGGGGAAACACCCCTCAACCACAGATTGATGCGCCGAATTATACACGTCGCGTGGCGCCCATCTGCCCTATGCGCTCTGTTTAGCGCATTTCTTTCTCTCTGTCTCTTCCTCTCTTCACCGTTCATGGCGCTGAATTATGCGCTCGATTTCGGCATACGCGCAAAGGGGTGCGTGCACTCCAAATGCGAGGAACCAAAAACTCTTCCCTTTATCTGGCTGTCCCTCACCTCGGCTACCAGACTCCCTTCGTTAGCCCGCTACAGAAAACACCTCCGATACTCCAGGGACACGAACGAAATCCGATTCGACCGCGATTTTTCAACAAAACAGACAGATCCACCCCTCGGACATGTCGCAGATTTTCATCCGGACAATTCAAGAGTTTTAATTCCTGATTTTTTACAAATCGTTCGTTTTCATCTCACGTAAAAAATTGTTTCGTACAGTTTTTTTTTTTTTCAAGATATATAATTTTTAATCGAACAGACTCCCCCTAAAGAAATAAAGTATGTGTACGTAAAGATATCTTTTTATATACATATGTATATTTTTTTCTTATATAACAATAATAGTAATAATGTAATAAGTACATATTATATAATGTATATTATAATTTTTTTAAATTTCGATATATTGATGTATATATCATCAAACATATATATTCAATATTTTGTGGAAATATTGTATAGAAATCATGTTGCTTTCTCGGAATTAATTTCTCGGGACATCGTTAGTGGAACGAATCGAACATCATAACTCGACGATACTCGAAGAGCGGCGGCGGAGAGATGCAATTATTTTTATAATCGAGGGTGAAGAATGATATTGAAACAAAATAAACATCGAGGCAGACCGTCGTAACAGATTTTCATCGGTTCATTGACGACGTTGCAGCGATAGCGAAGATCACGTTGACAAGTTGTTTACGCGAAGAAAATCGAAAAGGCGCCGTCCTGGCTCTGCGTGTGTTTTGATGGCGAGGTGGCGCTTGTTGGGGGCGAAAAAAAAAAATGTTAAAAAAACAACGATAACGTTATCCACGGATAAGATACGTATCTCGCAGGTTCACTACGATATCCCCCAATGGAAAAAAAGTATATTTCAAAATATATGTATGATCTATAATTTCCGCGAAAAATTGTATATTACGGATATATTGTATATATATAGCATATGTATTATAGGATAAAACGGCCGAATTTCATAATTTCGTAAAATATTTTTTGCGTCGTTGTCTTCTATGCAGATTACCGCACGAACTGTTTAACTGCAACATCGTTGTTCTTAGAATCTCGACGAGCAAACAACGTTTTTGCACACGCATAGAAGTGTGATGTGTTACTTCAGCAGTTATGTAGGCATCTGGACTTAGCTCGTCGAGCACTCGTGCCAGCAACGATCCACGGAGCTTTCGCGTATCGAACGAACGAAACCGACGAAGTCGCAACCGACTTAACAACGACAGGAAGGGAGGAGGGATGTTTTGTAGGAGCGACGAAGACGAAGAATCTGGAGCAAAGGGAGAACCGTCTTGCGCCACCCACTCTTGCTCCAGTTTCACTGCCTCTCGCTTCGATCCTAATAATGTCCCCCTCCTCCACCCCACGTTTTTCGTCGCAGTTTTACTCGGGTGGTAACTGCGTCGGTGCCGCGGCGACGCGCGGACGTCGGAAAATTCGTTGACCCTAACGACACCGTGGCGCCGTTCGCTGGCCTGAGGCTGGATGACGTCGACGGCTCTGGTACATAGACAGCATCGTCGTTCGAGCGTCGTAAAAGTTTCTCACGATCCTTGCTAGTTGACAGCGAGAGCGAACGTTCTCTGAAGGAACTCGCGAGAATGTCCGAAAAAAAGCCGACGCGGAGTTTACCTGACAAACTCTCGAAACTTTAACTTCAACGAACTATATAACAATATTATTCGGTGGGAAAAATGTTATAAGTTACGTTCGTTGAAATATGGACGGAGTTAAACGTTTATCGAATTACCCATTAGGGGGCGCTAAAAAATTTAAATAAAAAAGGAAATATTATCTGCACGGTACAAGTACACTGTAAAAATAAAATCGTAAATTTAATTTACTCGTACTGCAAGTTTTTATGCATAAACGGGTATTATATTTAATATACAATATTGATGAAAAATTAATGCACTTTTACAGTAAAATTTAAGTAAAATATTGAACTCAAAGTAGTTTTATAGTAAAATTAAAGTAAATTGTTAAAAGTAAAGTATTTCTACGATTTTTTAATGTATCGTCCATTAATTTTTCGTCATAATTGTACATTAAACTTAATGCAAGAATTTATGCGGTTTATGTGGTTTAATGTACTGGAAGCTTTTATGCATAAACTCTTATTAGATTTCATGTATAATAGCGATGAGAAATGAATGTAACCGTTTATGCGTAAAAATTTCCAGTAACAGTACATTTGATTTCCAGCAATTTTCTTTACTGTGTATTTGCGAATGAATATCGTAGAAATATACGAAATTTGATGGTTTTATATCGTCAATATATTTGACATATATAATTTTTTACGGAAATAAATGGAATATATCATAGATATATTTTGCGACCTACTTTTTTCCATGCAGATCGGAGAATTTAAAATTTCTTTTTAACTCATTTTTAAAAAGAAAAGTTCTGCACAACCCGAATGCACGTTGAAATAAAAAAAAATGATTGCTCCTCTTTCTCGACGATTTCAGAGACGAAAGCTATGATCGAGAGCAGCAATAAAAAAAACTTCTTCCCTTATAATATGACGAAAGAACTTAACGATTACGATTTCTGGACAACGAGGAAGTATAAATCTACTTTGAGAACTTGGATTCTTTTGCCGTCTTTGGGGACTTGGAATTTTCCAAGAGGATTGTATATATGCAGCCGAAGGAAATCTCAGGAGCGCGGAGTTCTCGACCCCTCGCGGAACGAGAAGATCGATAGTAAATTTGCGGGAAAGCTACGTCTCGCGGTGTTGCCCTGGTGGTCTCTTGTGCCGTATATGTACCGCGTGAATCCCGAATATACATGTAATACAGTAGATTCAGAGTAGAAAATACATGCCGGGCACGCAAAGACAGCCCGGCGATATGCACACACAAGCCAGAGGACAAGGGTATAGTATAAGTACAGGAGGGCACCCTTGGCATAGCTCAACGCGCAACGCTCCTATGAATTATGTATATTTTCCACGATATGAGTGGCTGAGCGATGGGCCAACTCGCGGCTCTGACATTCTGTAAATTGGAGTACCAGAGGTTTTGCTACTGGTGCTACCGGGTGTGCGCTTCTGATCCTTGGGATTTTGGTTTTTTCTTTGTTTTTTTTTTCGCTGCGACTGAGTTGCAATGTACTGAAAAAAAAAATCACGCAAAAAAAAAAAAAAAAACCGGAAAAAAATCGATTTCTGGCCGATTCTCTGGTTTATTGAGAATTTTTGGTCACTCGTTCTGTATCTGTACGAGTGAAAAATGCATAGTACTTTATTCTGTACACTCCAATGCATCCACTCTGAGAGGAAAAAAAAATACGCGAAACTCCAAACTGTTCGAGGATGAAAAAAGAATATAAAATGTACCCATCTACACTGAAGCATGAAGAGACAATTTACGACGTACTTTTCCTTGTTCTCGAAACAACTTGTTCCCTTCTTGTTTTTTTTTTTATAAAGTACTTTTTCACCGCTTTTTGGCCCTCTGCACGACAAGAATATTTTCGGTTAAATTTGTGAGTCTTTCGAAATTTCGCCGCCCATGCGTTATCATCGAAAAAAAGACGTCTTTTGTAATAAAATTTTTTTTACAATTCTGAACACCTGGTGACTCTGCTCAGTCGTTGGGGGTTCGTTGGCGGTAGGATTATACATATTTTGATGAAAAAAAAAATCCGAGTATGGAAAAGTGTAGAAAATTGAAATTCACGATTATGAAACTGTCTCAATGACGAAACAAATTTTATTTAATTCAAATTAAAAAAAAAACTTAAAAAAAAAATCCCGATTGAGGGGATTGCCGTCATTCCGCGCAGTGACAAATTATGTTCGGCCACTTTTATAACGGAGTTTAATAAACAAATTTAAAAAATAATAAAGAAAATGAATGTCAACAACAACAACAGCAGATCCTTTTTTTATATCTGAATAGATGTATTATTTCGATTTCTACACTTAATCAGAAATTGAAGATGAATAATCATTACTCGGGCAACGTTTTGAAGTTGCAAGCAGTTGAAAACACTGAAACACCGACCTTGATGACATAATAGATACATTTTTCGAAACGGCTCTTCAATGCTTTTTTTTTATTCAAGAGTCTTCCCAAAGCTATACGATCAGTTTATATTTGTCGTGCATGTGGATTCGTCCAATTTTATTTTGACGTGTGGGCAATGTGGAAAAAAAACTTTTGTAGTGTATTGTCGTCTATCCCGGTATGCGTATCGTGTTCATATATATATCTTGTATTCTGTAGTAAGGCTTCGCGTATGTCCCCTCGCGGCTGGATATTGCCAGCCAATAAGCGTAAAGTGTGAAATATTGCTGATCGGTTCGGAGTGAGGTGGGGGAGGAGGAAGCAGAGGTAGCTGAGGGTGCGGCGGTGGACCAGGAAGAGAAGAGGCGTGATGAAAAAAGAGCCAAAGCACGAATTTTATAGGCATCTCGCCCCCAGAAATATCGTCTAAGGGGAAAAAGTGGCACGAAATATAAAAAAAAATGCGAAATAAAAAAAAAGTCCAATGAAAAACCGTAGCCTCGATACTACTATACCAGTACGTAAAAATAATCCCAATTCCGAATTTCTGTGAAAAGCGCTAAAAAAAATAAAAACACGAAAAAAATCGTTTTCGCAATTTCTCGTATAAATTGCAGTTGAGCCCGAAAATGTCAATTTTTACACGTAAAAAAACAAAATATAGATATATACATATATATAAATGCATAGTCAGTTTATTTCTGATTCAATGAATTGCTCAAACATCCTGTAACATTTGTGAACTAAAAAACAAACAACGAAAAAAAATCACGTTAAAAATTCGATAGGCTTTGAAAAAAAAAAAAAAACGAAAAATAAATTCAGAGACGAGAGACGACGAGCGTTGTCCGCCAATTGGATTTCGCAGCAACCGTGAACACCGCGAAAATAACGTGCTGTGCGCGAACCATCGGTCGCTAATAACCGTTCGACGGTGCGAATGACGTGATCCTCGTTGTTCTATTTCGTGGGTTCACCCTCGCATGCATTTCCCCAAACCATATCTCGATCGTGGGTTCCTGTGGTCGATATACGCGCGTTGCGACTGTCAAATTGACCCTTTCGTCTACGCAGAACACATCGCACCTTTCTCGGTCTATGTACGATTGTTACTTGCAAACTCGAATACTGAATAAATCCAACTGGTAAATATAACAAACGTCGAAACGTCGTAGTGTACGCATATTATTGCGAAAACACCATCATCCGTTATTCGGTTACAATGTTCTATCGAACGGTTACGCGTACGTCTATGTATAGTAAATGTATATATACAATATATATAGATATATATATATATATATATTTATATAGTATAGGGCAGAGAAAACCTCCACGCAGTACCATATTGCAGCTATGCACGCGCGTATAACGAATTATCACGGTACATCGAACTATGGTATATATCGACGCACGTTCGACGCACTGTATAATAAATAGCCTACGGCCGGTGAGCATCAGCAAGTGAGAGAGGGGATTGGGGTTCGGTGGGTAGGTAATAGCGCTCGAGGCACTACGAATGCACGGATGCTGCAACAGCCACAGCAGCTCTCGGGGGCGCATCGGGAACAGTATAGCAGCGTGTTGTATTTCGTTGTTAATACCGAACGGTGCAGCACCCGGACATGATACACCTTATGGTACACTTTACGCTACATTTCCCGGATATTATGTTCTCAAGTTAGAGATTTTATTATGTATATACGCGATGCTCGAAGTAGACACTCGTGTTGCGCGAATTGTTACAAATAAAGATGTTTCGTAATTTATAAAAAAAAAAAAAAAAAAAATGCGCGAATATATTTTGCTGTTAGAAAGTTTAGTACCATTTTTTTCACAATCTTAATTCTGAATGTTAATGATAAGAGATAAGAATCGGAAGGTAAGAATGGTAGTCACTCGATGTTACGTCTCAAAAGTTTGAGGTCTGAAATTCGGAGAATTAGTTTATGAATAATACGATCAAAAGGTCAGGACGTAACACTGGGCAAATATTTTTTATTCTTAGGATCGAATCTATTTTATCTTTACGCATTACAATGTAGAAAATGAAAATTTAATGCGGTTCATTGACCTCTTGAGGAAATTTCTTCTGGCTTCCCATCGCCGAATACACTGCCGTTTATAGCAACCGATAATGTTTCAAAATATCGCGACTCAGCGACACGATTTCTCGTAGTTGCGTTAACCCAGTTCGGGATGTTTTGGTACAGTTCCAAGAATTCACGGATCGCGCTAGTTTTCCATGCCAAAAATTCGTGATCGCGGAGTTTCATCCGCATCGCAAAGAAACGAATAGTACATCGGGTAGGACATTGAGGACGATCATTCCCCGTTCTATTATACGGATTTTTCCGTGTAGATTTCGGCGAACCGTTGCAGGAACACTTTTTCATCCGCCTCTCGAGCGCCGGGGTAAAACGGTCGATGGGGGGCGTCCGAGCTACTGAGGGGGATGAAGAAAAAATTCTGTAACAATGATCGAGAGTCTCCTTCCTTCTCGGAGGGGTCTGAAAATCGTTTTGACGAGCTTGTCGAACCGAAACTGCATTTCCGTCCGTGTAGCAACCCTCCGTTTTAATTTCTTCACTTCTCTCAATCTCTCGTCCATTTAATTCGTAAGCGAAATCGAATTAAAATTTAATACACAAATGGACGCGATGCTTCTACACGATTGAATTTATATATATCGTGAAAAATAATTGCATTAGATTCCGTCGATACTGCCCTTCTTGTGTAGTGCCGGGCGCGGATATATATACGAATTCGAAGTTCCTATAATTCACGAAAGCGTGGACCATCAATTTACGAAAGTTCGCGCTCTAAGGTCCGCGCGGGGATGCTTCCCGCGAATGCAACCCTCCCGGTTACTCGACCGTTTCGCCTTGCACTTCTCGCCCGTACTTAACTCGACGGTATATAACGCGCGTAATCTTCCATCCGAGACGAGAGTCCCGCTTGTGGGCAACAACGGCCAATCGTAAGTATCGAATCTCTGCAGCGCCGCTGGCTAAATATATAGATGCGGAAAAAGAATTGGGGTGGGGAATTGAGTGTGGGAGCTTTTATATTAAGTCGCCCCTCTGCACGACTTATTTGTTGAGATAAATGATATATATTATATCGCAGAACGTGCGACGCTGACTTGAAAATTGGTACCATTAATCTAAACAATAATTTTTTCAAAAACAACAATAAAAAAAATGTATTTGACTAAACTTTACAGCAAAAAGTGAGAAATGGTTTTGTCTGTAATAACTACGCCGTCGGCTCGCATCCCTAAAGCTCTCGACGCCGTATATTCCCGAAAAAAAGTATGATAATTCCGCGATGATCCACAATACAAATTCCACCAGTTTCCAACCATTTCTGTCCCGACGGTTGTATAATTCCCGGAGATACGCACAGAGATATCACGCACCGGAGTGCAAGCTAAACTCTACTCTCGTTCACCGGGGAGAGGGGAGGGGGGTTAACGAGTTTCCTCCGAGATTATCTCTGCCTGTATACGACGAGAGGGTTGCCGTTACTGTTGCTTCTATTCGGCTCTTCCGTTTCGTCCTCGACGCGGCTGACTGTCGAGGGGTTATGTTCCGCGTGTGTGTCTGTCGAGGGTTGCAGATTTGCCGGGTGCAAGTTAATGCGTGTATATACACTTCCATACCCCGGTCCGCGGAAAATATCGATCTTCCGCACGCGTTTACGCACTCTCGCACGTTTCATTTCCCTTTTCAGTCTCTCTTCTGTACCGCTCATCCTCTCCCTCCCCCCTCCCCCTTTTTTTGTCTCGTTTCGTACTTTCTCTCTTACTCACTCGCACAGTCCGCATACACCGTCGTTTAACAAGCGCATTACGCTGGCCCCTTTTAAAAGATCGCACTTCTGACTTCAATGGGCCGTGTAATCGGATTAGGAATGGCACAATGCGACTACCGGCGAGAGAACGAGAGAGACGGCTCACACTTTCTCTATCTTTCTCTCTCTCTCTTTCTGTCGCGATGTATGTTATATATATACATTGTAGCAATAATTCAATGTGTGCGTACGCATTAACGGCGATGTGTAACGTTCCGCGACGTTTCCATCTGCCACGGATCAATCCTTCGCGTACCGCTGGACGCTAGCGGGCACATGTCCATGACGATATGTACATTATACGTTTCGTACACAAACTCTCGTCTATTATATATCGCACCGGTATTGTATCGCACGCCGTACGAGCGCCGGGGTGCGAGTGAACAATATACTATATATCGGAACAGAGGCATCGCGAGAAACTCGAGGAGGTAAAGCATTGGGACTGAAATCCGATTAAATCGATCCCGGTGAACGCCTCGCACTCGACGCTGAGCCCTTGCGAGATACTTATACCGAGGATACGCGCGAGAGGCATCGAACATTTTCGAAAATGGTTGCTAAGGAAAATTTGACTGCAGCAAAGGTACCCACAGGCCAAAGATTCATTACCAAAATCCCGCCTTGGTATTTAGTATAATATTAATATTAATAATAATAATCATTTGATGATATTTCATTTTTTAATTCTTCTTTCTTATTGTTGCGTGTTTTGCTGTGGAATTAGATAAAAACGTAATTTTAGAATCTGAAATATTTGATTTTTTTTAAATTTTTATTGAATGACAATTTAAAAAAGTCTCATTAAAAATCCTTGCAATTGTAATGCAGATTGTGTTTGCGGTTGTTTCGGGGTTTCCTTTGTATTGCATTAATAAAGCCACACGAGCCGTATACTTCCACGAGTCACTATACGCGGAATTAAACTTGCTGTTTCCGGTGCCCCAACGAGTACGTTTATACGTATTTCAGATGGTGTGGAAAAAAAGAAAGAGTTTAAAAAAGAACCTATAACACGGAGTCTGTACACGAAGCGATTTTATGAGAAAAAACGTGACGCCGGTGTGCTGCACGGTTGCAAACGTGGAGCGTAACTGGACTTTTACCTCTGAAGGGGGGAGGTAGGGATAAAATTGCACCTTTCTACTTGCACCCCGAGACCAAATATAAACGTGACAGTATCTCGGCTGTAGCTAGAGAACGATCCACAGGAAGCTTTCCCCTCAGTTCTCCCTTTTGCTCTCTATAACCGGCGTATACCCCACCGTTGCCTGCGCGCTCCGGTTCCTCGTTCTTTCGACCCAACGACCCTCGAAGATAAGTCGCACTCGGGGCTCCTGCCAGAGCTCAGCGGCTCTTCTATCCGCCAGCTTCTGTCTCTTGCGTTTCTATCTTTCTCGCACTTTTTTTTTCCACCCTCACCACTCGTCGACGACGTTGTCGCAGTCGTCGTCGAACTATCGATTCGGTGCCTTCTCCTCTCTCTCGGAGAGGGTGAACCGTATTGTTCCAATACTCGGCTTCGGTCGCGCACCCGTTGCCAAAACTTTTCTTTTCTTCGACGAACCATTCGATTGTCGCGCGTGCGGCTCCCACGTCAGATGGGGCGAAATGGAATAGCTGAGCTTTGCACAGGGGGTGCGACACATCGACGACCGATTGTCACACCGATTACGATGTTCAATTCTTTTTTGGTGTCGATTGCGAAATTTTGACGAATTTCAGAAACCGAAGATAAAATGGGCTAAAGAATGGAAAATAATATCATCAATCTTATTAAGCGGATTACCATCATTTTTTTAAATTTAATTTTTAAAGACGGGATATAACCATTAAAAATAATAACAATAAAATATTATTTATTACATATATTAAAATAAAGTAAATTTATCATTTTGATTGGCGATTATTTTGCTAATTTTTTTTTTTTATTTAAAACAGATCCTTCAGACCTTTGTCCTCTCAAAACGATGGGGCTAGAAATAATTTTTTATTAAAGCGCTTTTTACGATCTCATTTCATCGAAATGAAAAAAACACGCAGCGTTTCAAACAAAAAGTAAAAACATCCCAAGTCTGAACGTCTTTTCAGGAAATTTGTTCGACTATATTTCACAGTACCGTATTACCCCGCATGTTTTCTCTATGCCCGTTCTCGGAGTATGGCGAAAAATAAGAAGACGGAGCGAACTCGCTGAGTTCGCCGGAAGCGAGGAGAAAGGTAATCATAACACCGCGGACGTGTAATAGAAAAATATTTCTTCACTGAGATATATCGCGCGATGTATATAGTATATAATGTACGAAAGTAGACGCTCAGTAATCGATTGGTTATGCTGCCGGGAACGTTGGCGTTTATCATAACTTTATATTTATGTCGATACGACGAGACGGAGCTTTTCAATTACGGCTTTGAATGCGCTGAAAAGATTTTACAACTTTTAAAATCGCCTTTCGCGCGATGTTTTTATTTTTTTTTTCTCCGTCACAATTTTTTTTATAGGCAGTCTAATGGCACAGCTTCAGCGAACTGTGACGTATGGACGATGTCGTCCAAGTTCTCTGAGGGTCGTTTGGCGTGGAAGCTTCAAAAGCTCTCAATCTTAAAGCTTACAGAGACGCTATGGCGAGTTTTTTTATCTTTGTCAATACGTTAGGAAAGTTCCTCGGTCGTTGCCAAGTGTGTAGGGAGTTTTTTTTTCTTACGAACGTGATATATTTTTTATGTTTGGAAAAATGTTAATATTCTGCAAAGTCGATACTGTATATGCTACGGGTAACGATAAAGTTCATTCTACAACGAATGAATGAGTCATATATTCTCATGACTCACATATTTTGCATTTACGAGAGTCTCGCTAAGTCCAAATGAAAATAAAAAAAAATAAACAATCATGCCAATTAGCTTTGCATATTGCTTCGTCATTTTATGTTCGATGTAATTTACTAATGTCTTCATTAATACATTAGTTAATGAGTTTTTTCTTCCTCGTAGAGAAAGGTTTGTTAACGTCGTCAAAAACAAGCGATATAGACATCGAATGTGCATAAATTTTGATGCCCCATTTTGAACCCAAATATAACAACAAGAAAAACAATAACAATAATTAAATAGCATAGTTAGGTTAATTTATATAAAAATGCTTAGCACGATATAACATTTTTTGAAGAGCTTTCGTTTTAATATTTAAAAAAATTAAAATTCGTGTCAAATGTTAACGACAGCGAGAATATCAACTAAAATTTAAACAAAACATGGGAATTTTGCCATCGATTCGCTTTGAATATTTCGCTGCGATAACTAAACACGTTCTCATGCTATAGAAGAGCAAATTTTTCGAACTGGAAATTCTGAAACACTGAACACTTTTTCACCGAATGCCCGATTTTTTTTCACCAATTCTTCCACCCGGAAACAAAAAAAAAGTTCTCGAATGAATTGATGAAAAACCTCGAAATTCCTAAAATAAAATTGTGCCAATGGTTATAAAAAAAATACATATATATACTAGAGGTTCGAAGGGCTCGCGTCGCGCGTTCGCGGTTTTTTTATCGATATTAGAAAAATCCCTTATTGCCGCCGCAACTAATAGTTGTTAGAAACATCGATACCCCCAAAATCCCCGTAGACCCTTTACGACCGCCCCCCCCCCCCTCCCGCTACTCACCGCCGTCGTTATAAATTAATATCGTCACCAATTAAATCATCTTATGCGATTTTCCCTCGTTCACGATTCTTCGTGTTTGAAGAAAAAAAAAATGGAGCAGTCAAAACATATTTGACGTGCAATTTCATCGGAGTTATAAACACATATGTAAATATGCACTTGTATGGTTAATAGCTGACATAACATTTTCTAATAATCAACCGTCATTGCATTTCAAATCGATGTTTCCAGAGAGCTGTGACCTCGGAATACGCACATCATAATTGTCGACGATTTCAATACAAAAAGAGTTAAAGTTACGAACGGTGAACGCTTGTCGTCAAACCGCGTGGACAGTAGTAGTCATTGGCTGATGCGAGCGTTGCTACAGCGCGCAGCAGCAGCCCGCTGTTTTGACTCTCATAACATAACAAAACATTAAAAAATACGCTGTCCACCTCGTTTGTTATTTTATTTCGGCAATTTTGCGCCAATAATAGCCGCGATCAGTGCCGAGAAAGTCACGGGTTACATTTCCGTCAGTGAACAAAACGTGACGCGCAAACTTTTTTTTTCGACAATATTCCGCGAGATGTACTTATTTATATTGACTTGCGAGTTCTGAATGACCAATAATTAAGAAGTATTCACAAACGTTTCGCGGTATTTGTTCGATTTAAAAAGAAGATTGAGACGAGAAGATAATTGAGAAGAAAAATCTCCGTGGAATACCTCGGAGTGATGATTGGATTAAAATCGGGAATGAATCAACATCTCATTATTTCCTGGAAGAATAAAGACTTCTCACCAATAATTAATGCGAAACTACATTAGAAACTGAGATTATTAGCCGGCGATTGAAAAAAAAAAATCGTACCTAAAAAACGCGTTTGTCAACTATGTAGAGCGCGTAGCGTACAATTAAGCGAATCACCATTGTACGTATCGACGCAAACGGTTACGTATGGTACTATATAAACGCAACCATTTCAACGATCATCATCAGTTCTCGTTCTTCTATCGCGCGAGTCCGCGAGGATTTTTTTATCCTCACCTCTTGTACGCTCGACACCGAGTCCAAGTCAATTTCAGCCGTAACAATGCTCGCCAAGTTCTTGTTTGTCGCCTGTCTGACGACTCTGTCCGCTGCGCAAATTCGTAAGTTGTTCCGAAACGTGTATAAATAAAGTGGAAAATTGAAATGTTCATTGGCTCGAAATTCAAATACAGTCGAAAAATATTACTTGCGATAATAACCGATGTCATTAACTTTTTTTTTGCATTGACGAAACAGTACAATTGGTGTTTTTATATAATAAATATACTGTCATATAATTTGTTATATATTTGTTAACATATATTTGCAAAAATATATTCTGAAATATTAAATAGTAATATAGGATTTTTCGACGAAAATATATTAAATTTGTTACAGATATATTTTTCAATATATTTTTTTCCATCCGGGAGAAGTTTTTTAGAATCCGCGAATGTTTGTAAACGCAGTGAATACAAAATTTTAAACGAAAATTTAGTTAACAGTGTTCAGTGTTATTTTTATTGTCAACGAAAGAAAACAATATTCCGAAAATTAGATATGTTGGATCGATATTAAATATTCTGTCTTTCTGTTAATGAAGCCTCATACTTCAAAATATGCGGCCGACGAGATCCGAATCTAAGCAAATGCGTGTGGGATGCGACGGACTTACTTCGCGATAAACTCAAAGCGGGAATTCCGGAACTCGATTTACCGGGTTTGGAACCACTCGAATTAGAAGAAATGACTCTCTCCAACACCGATGCATTAAAGGCCGCTGCCAAAAATATAAAAATCTCCGGACTCGGCGACTTTGACACCCAACGCGTCGATATGGATTTGAAAGGAGGAATGATGCACTCGCTAACATTGTTCAAAAAATTGGTTCTCGATGCTGACTACGACATCGATGCTAAGATTGTCGTTCCGATAAAGGGACATGGACCAATCCATCTCGAGATAGGTGAGTCAATAAAATTAATTTCAAAAATTTTAATCTTAGCGGTAATCGTTAATATTTCGTGCCGTATTATCGCGGAAAATTAATATAAAAGCGATTCTCAATATTCTTTATTTCTATATTTATTTTCACACGAAAATTAATATTGAAGAGTCGCGGAATTATTTTTTGTTTTATTACATGAGTTATTTTTTAGTTTTATGTTATTAAATCAATAAATTTTTTTTTTTTTTCGTTCGCTTTTCTTATTTACTATGTATACATTAATTCACATATTTTTCTTTACACCAGATGATCTCATGGCCGACGTAACGTACAAATTCAAACTGATCAAGAAGAACGGCGTCGAACATGTGTTTTTATTGTCGGTGACTACCAAACTCGACATCAAAGATTATCACACCATTTTCACGCCGTCCGACCGTAACGATGATACTATAGCAGTAGCGGTAAACACGGCGCTGCAAAGTGCGCGAAAAGAAATTCTCGAGACTCTTAAGCCAAATTTCGAGAAAATTATTTCTGGAATTATTCTGAGCCGCGGAAACCAATTATTCGGAAAATTCAGCTACGACGAGCTGTTCCCTGACAGAGAATAGATCGAAAATGTATCACACAAAATCCGACAAATCAACGATGAACGCCAATAAAGAACTCGTAAAATGTATCAAATTTTTCATAATTTCGAATGTTCGGCTTGTAAAATAAAAATCCCAATCATCCGATGAATTTTCATCAAATCAAAATAACAATGCTGAACAACGATTTGTGAAGACGATAATTTTTTGAAAGAATTTAATATATCGAAAATGAAGCTAAATGTTGGAGGATGTTATTGTTGAAGATTTTTCTTATTGACGACGTGTACGTCCACCACTTTTTCCATGACACTGCAGCACCTTTTAATCGTAAGTACTGTTGATATATACCATTGCGCGCATTATAAGCGATGACACGACATTACGATATTATGTAAACTCGTTGCATAACACTATATGTAAAGTTGTCTTAAATTAATACAAAATTTTACGGCTTTCCGCCATTTTTAATTTGAGTCTCTGGCTGTACTTGACTTTTTTTTTTTCGTTTCGAAGAAAAAAGTGATTACAGATACACATATAATCATTATGTGATTATTATAGTGTTATTATTATCATTAACGATAGTTATACCGTCGATATCAGCAATCCGAATTCGAATTCTAATTGTTTCTTTTCATCATTCAATTTTAATTGATATAAAAACATAAACGAGAAACGCTCGCAACGTTTTTGTTTTTACTCCGTCTTATTTTTTTTTTTTATCATATTGAAAAGTTTCCGCAATAGCAATTAGTGACTAAACGTAAATTACAATAATGGATACAGCATCCACGATCTTCGAGACACATGAAAATCCAGAATTTGAACTTAAATAATTTTCTAACACTTCGTAGGTCCATTTGATTATTAAAACTGAATATTAAAAGAGTTAGTGTGTCTGTAAAGAAGGCAAACGATTTGTGTCTGAATTCCTACGAACGAACGTTTTTCCGGAACTGAGATATTCCCGAAATTTACCCGAAAATAATAAGTAATTTATTAAAATAATAATTTAACTAATGAAAAAATAATTAACGCCCAAAAGCTCAAGTATGTAATTAATCGCAAGCATTACGATTTCTTCGCGATTTTTCTTCAATCATATTGTAGGCATCAAAAGTCGAAGATTTCTTTTGCAGAAAACAGTTTCAACCCATTAACAGGTAGAATACGAGGAAATGAGCGAATCTAAGTCAATTATCTTCTCGGAGTGCCTTAACAAGATTTCTATAAAAAATCGCAAGATTCCGAAACCAGTTTTATTTTTTTTCCCTCGATTGCGAGATGGAACATTGCAAACCTAGTAGCCGTTTTCTCTGTTGTGCTTTTTTATTTATTTATTATTTTGCTTTGCTCCTGCCTTCGTCTTCTCAAATAGTATTCGCGTATTTCCCGCATTTCCTCTTCGCTTCTGAGGCTTCGGCGACGCCCGCGGCCTGTGTCTCTATCTTTCTTTATCTGCCGAACTGCCAACAGCGCGCGTCTCGGTCTCACCAACGGGCTTCGCGTAAAGCGCTTCTACCGGCATCGAAACCCTTTCCACGCTCGCGGAGGCGCCCGTCTGGCTGCCTGCCGGTCAGGCGCCAGCTAACCTGCCCCGATACAGAGGAATCGTCGGCGTCGTTCATTTTCCACCCTCTTCTCATCTCTCCTCTCGCACACACCCCCGAACTCGGATCGCGTCTCCGCATCCTGAAACTACCCTCGTCCGCGCACCGCTGCGCTACAAACAGCAGCATCTCCGCACCACAGAATTTTCTACGCTGTACCACGCTTCTTCGTGGTATTCCACTCCGCGCCGTCTCTGCTCATTTGTCATCTTACAACGAAGATGGGGACAATGTATAATTCATTCGAAATTAATCGATTTATTTGGAGATTTATTCCCGCTGATAAAGTGACCGTGATGATTAAAATTTGAATAAAATTTGAGTCTATTATCGAGTTTAATCCATTCATTAACGACCAGTATTATTAGTATGACTTTTATGTTATAAAAAAAAAGCAATCCGTTTTTTACCCCCAAAATAACACAAAAATAATCCTAATAGTTAACCGGAGAAATTTTCAAAAAATAAAACGTAAAACTTAATTAAACATTTTATTTAAATTAATTATTATTTTCATTTCAAAAACTAAAATTTATGACTGCAAATTGTTTAATTAACAAAGAGAATAAAAAAATGTCAGAGAGACTGGTAATAGTCTCTGCTGCACTTGGCAAACGTGATTAAAGGAATTTAACGAGAGGGAATTTAAAGGAATTTAAAGGAATTTCCTCTGCGGACTCCCCGCGGAGGCTTACTAATTCATCAAATTATATTATTCTTTTTCCAGTTTAAGAGGAAAGAGGATTTCAGACAAAAAAGCGATTTTTTTTATGTGTAAAAAAACCTCGTATCGCTAATCGTACGAAAAAATTATCAGTTTTGAATATTAAAAATCATACAAATTTAATTTGTTTCCATCGCGATGTTTGTTTTTTACATACCGTCGACGCGATTTTTTTTTCTGGTAAAACCACAACAACCAAACAATAGCATGGAATTGATAATTCAATGCATTTTCACATAACAGCAAAACAAATGAAAGCGCAAAACAACTTTGTAAAAACGAGAAAAATTTTCTGGAAAATTTTAATTTTAAACAGTAAACGGAAATAAATTGCATGAATAAAAACATTTATGAAATTCAATTGACCGGTCCACCGATGCAGTTGAGCGGAACTCCGAAAAGTTAATATTTCCAAAGTTATTTGGAGCGCTGAAACGCGGTAATTCATTTGATGCTTTCATGCTATAGGACCCGCCACGTCACCGGGATGTACCCAGCATACTATGACACAGAGCTTTTCACACATGTGGCCTTTCGACATTCTCTCCTTCTATTGTCTCCTTTCGCGTACTGCTTGTACGGCCCTTTCCCTCGCACCCCTCGAGCCGTTTCGTAGGGAATTGTTTTCACCAATTCTCTTCCTCTCTTTGAATCCTTCCTTCCGTATCCGCGTTGTCGGTGTGCTTTAGCATTTCTCTGCATTTGCCACAAAGTCACTCGACTCACCGACCGCACAAAGGAAGACAATCTCGGAGGGACGTTAATTGTTCGTGAGACTCAAACCGGCAAATACGATTCGAATCTTTACCGTTACGTTTTTTTTTCTCCGCTTTTCCCCCATTTCTCCTTCCATCATAATGTCGTACCTTTGACTTCGAAACGTTTACCGTACAATCGTAAATTAAATATTTAATAATGGCTTCTCTTGTCTCTTTTGGCTCGTGCGCAGCGTCAACTCCTCGGAGTTTCGAATCGCGCCTCGGATTATGCATACCCTCGAGAAAAAAAAACCCACCCTTCTTCCAGGGATCACTCGTCTTCCTCTCGTTCTCCTTCGTTTTTTGAATCTCTTTCTTACCCCGGCGTTGCCTTAAATTTCTTCATTTCTCCGCAGTCGGCTTTGTATCTCACCTTTTTATGAGCTTTGGAAGATTTAAGTGTTTCATAATGCAAGCACTTCATAACGGTGAGAAAACCGAGTGGAAGTAACATACAGTGGAACTGTGTATCACTTTCGTGTATACAGATCGTTTCAAAAATTGGAGCGCGGAATTTATCAATAAACACGTATTGCTACGTAATATCGTAATAAGCGGAAAGTTGGTAAATTAATTTCAATTATCAAACTTACCATATAGGTTTCTTCACATTATAGAGAACCCGGCGGTTTTAGAGAATATTTTATTGCGCCGGGATTGGGGATTTTGACATCAGTCGCAAATAAGCGTAAGATAAATCGACCAAATAAACGCTTATAAAAATGTTGCAAATTGCAAATAAAAATTATGAACAATGCAAAAAGTTGAAAGATCGATAAACATCGTATATTACGTGAATCATCTATACTATGTACAAAAAAAATCAATTTCCATATTCACGATCTAACGTGAACTTTTTTTTTACAAAAGTAAAAAAAATCGAAATACCAGTCATAAGATTTTTATATTATTAATTTAGCAATATTATTTTTATTATTATTGTTATTATCATTATTAACAATGAAGGCAAAAATCCGATTACGTTCGCACGATCTTATTGACCGTTTATCGTCTTACAGCTAATTATAACTGCAGTGGAATGTACCGTATTTGAGACAATTGGGGGATATCGTCAAATACGGAAGTGACCAATCAGGTGCACGAATAGACGGTAGCGAGAGTAAAGAGTAGAGACGAATAGACAGGCAGGCAGAACTCTCGTCAAATTCGGGAGGTTCCACTGTACGATGATCTCGGAAATTTTCATGAGAAAAAAAAAAATCACCAAATCATGATTCGGAAAGTAGAATGTCCAGTTTTAATAATCGAGCTTTCGAGCCAAAAGCACTTCGCTAATAATTTCGGGCCTTTGGATTTTTCATGAGAAAAAACAAAAAAAAATCACCAGAACATCATTCGGAATGTAAAAAATGTCCAGTTTTAATAATCGAGCTTTAGAGCTAAAAGCACTTGGCTAATAATTTCGGGTCTCAAATCATCCCTTAAACACCAATTTCTATGGATCTCTTCGTTTCGCTTATCAGTCGTAAAACGAACGGCGAAACGTGAGACAATCCGAAAAGGGGGGCTAACTTTCTTTATCCCGCGGTGGAAAGATGGTGAACCAAGGATAGGCGAAAGACGAAAAAAAAAAAGAAAAAACGTACCAAAGAACCCCGGGAGTCCAAGCTCTGTGGTGTAAACAGGGGTTGACAAACGACAAACAAAAAGAGCTGCGTATACCACGGGGGATTGGATGAGGGCCGTTGAACCGTACAGCTTGCACGTACTTTTGCGTCACGCGAGTAAAGACATGCGGCGCAGACTTCGTCGCGCGAACGGAGAGAGATCATGTTGGTTTGTTTGAAGAAGAGGGATGATCGGTATACGCCCACGTCGTCGTGGTGGTAAAAGGGCTCGTGGAAGACGAGGATCGTCACGAAACTTTCCAAACCCATTCATTCGAAACGTTCGAATTTAGACGAACGACTAATTTTCACTAACTTCGTTTTAACTACTAAAAAAATCGATCGATATGTAACTTAATTTTATAAATGGGGCATGTTAAACGTCGAACGTAACGGGAAACTAAAAGCATCACGATAAAACGAGAATCGGCTCGGAGTCGCAAAGGGTTGAATTTAACCGTCGAAATCTTATCGAGATTACGTACGGTGACGACAAAAGCTGTTATCGAACAATCTGAATGCAAACAGGAATATCCCCGGGACTACCTATATCGTAAGAAATAATGCTTTTCCATGTTCCACACCGAAGATCTCTATTCCTCGGTGCTCTTGTTTCGTTCACCATTTTGTCGTATGCTCCGTATTATCTCTCGTTTCGCTCGTCTTATCCGAATATGTGTACTTTTATGACTCGAATTGTCTTATATCGCATCTCAACAATATTTGTAGGAGTATCAACTCGCGTCCCGATTCTCTTCTCGTTCTCGAAATTTTTTTTTTTTTTACACTCCTCGCTTGTCGTAAAACAATCTGAATTATTTGTCGACGCTTATCAAGAATATGTGAAGGCTAATTGAGGTAAATGTGACGAAAATTAGTTCGAAATATTAAGTAACACAGTGCCAACGGATGGAAAAAAGAATGTCGTGAAAAAAAAGGATATACGACACATTTAATTTCGATTTTTTAAAGTTACGCAGAGTATAAATATTCATGTAAAAAATGTAATAATAATTAAAAATATTAGAAAAATTAATGAAAGTATTTTGATTACTTGACTAATTATTAATGATTTTATTGTTTTTTCCGATTTGCAATTTAATCGATACGCATTTTTTAAGAATTTTCTTAAGGATTATATGTCAATTATAAATGTGTCGTGTAGTTGCCAATTGTTCGTTCTCTTTGGTAAAACTGCACGTCGAGTGTATAGAATGACCTCCTTTTAGTTCCATTAACCCACCTTTGTGTCTAATATTTTAGTCTCGCAAAATTCTCGGTCTAAACGTTCTTTTATAAATTACCTCCGATAATATTTTCGCAATTAGTGATAGTAATTTTCGTTTCTCGTTTCGTTTCATTTGCCTTATTTTTTGGGAGAGCGAATATTATTATTTTCCTATTTCGATGCTATATATCGCACTCTCGAGAGAGAGAGCAGTGCAACATCTCTTACGCGTTTACCATACAAAATGATACAGTGTTGCTCCCGCAGTGCATTTCCATCTGCGACCTTTATTTTCTGCACTGTACCGGAGAGCTATACTTTTGACTCTGAATATTTTCCGTTTACTTCCAAATCTACTTTATTACAAGTGGCCGGTTCTGTTTTCGGGTCATTTTATGCCGTAAACAATGTATTTTTCTTACATACCTGCAACTTTGACATTTATTTTTTATCTCAGGATTGCTACGTAACTTTTTCTTGTAATAACAAAGTTCGCCAATGATTGAGTATCAAAAAGTTCGCGATGTTTTTTTTACGTTCATCTTTCGACTTCGTTCTTAACGCTGACATACTACCGGTATGAACGAAACCCTGTACTCGTTAAATAATAAATAAAAATAAATATATTATTGTGTCAAAGTTGGCCCATTCAACAGTCGCAACTTGCTACCTTGTCTGTACCTGTGATGACGATGCCGACGACGATGCCGTAGTAGAACGCCGAGAGTAGAGGGGTCGAAGTCGCCCGAGTAGAGCCGAAGATCGAACCGAGCGAGCGCGGTCGCGTTCCCCCGCCACAGTCTGAAATCGGCCAGCGTGACGACACGACGCGCACTCTCCACAGTATACAGTCGAGTAGTAGCTCCCGATGTCTCGTCACACCTACAACTAGGTTTCTCTATCTATACGCGTTCCTGTTGCTTGCAGCAACCTCGTTCCTCGGCAAACGGAAATTTATAATTTCGTCGTTAAAAGAAAAAAAAACAACAACAACCAAAAACGTGTGTGTCCAGTGCGGTATACGCGTGCTATTTAATTAATTGTTAAATACAAACTTCGAATATTAAAAAGAAAAAAAAAATAATAAAAGAATCGCTTAAAAGCGCAAAGAAGATAAATAAATATCGCGAATCGATCGATTCGATTGATCGAATAAGATCTCGTTGAGATTGTGGCGAAAATCCTCGCGACGATGGCAGCGAGTGGGATCTCGGCTGCTGCGATCATCATCGCGCTGTTACACCTTGCAGGTGAGTGACAATCATCGAACTACGATAATTCCCGCGCGTTATCTCAACGTCGATAAAAAAAAAATGGCCGTGTTGTTTCGCCAGTAGTTTTTGTTTTCGTTTTTTTTTCATTTTCATCGATTGCTTTTATGAAAGAACGTTGAATATCGGCCACGGCGTGCAAAATATCAAGAGTGAACGTACACGCGACGCGTACAGAACGTATGGCACGCTGTGTCCGCGAGCTCGAGACCCGATGGTACGCGCACGCGATTGTTTTCCTCGTTGGAATTTCAGGTGAAGTGAGTCACACGCGGCCGATGCGGCGCTCGCGATTTATCGACCGTGATCGACGAGTTAAATTATCAACAATTTTTAAATCCACGAAGGGAACGAAATAGTTTACCGCCGCCATTTATTTCTGTCGACGTTGAAAAACGAAACAAAGAAATCTCCGACTGTACGGATCGTTTTTTTTTTTTTTTCATAAATCGCATTAAAATAACCTATAAAGATGCCGTCGAAGATTCGACTCGGTGCAATGGCCGATAACCTTTAAAAAAAGCACAATATATTTCAGCAGCATTTTTTCTGCCAATGAAAGATTAACTAAATTAATTAAACTTTCATCGCGATAACATTAATAACTCGTTCAGATCCGTTCGAATTTACGATGTTTTTTTTCAACGGTTTTCGCGCAGTCCTTTGACGATAAATTCGGGCCGAAACAGGTGTGCGCGCGCGTTATCTACCACCTGAATTTAAACGTACGAGAGACGGTTGGTAAATACGCGAAATTCGCTTAGCGCGTCATCGATGAGTCGCGAAGAAGTTGATTGGCCGGGGCGCCGGCCGGCCGGTTCCGTTCAAATTTCTCGATGTTCGTTTCGCCAACCGTCGGGACGATGGAGGCCGTCGGGGGTTCGCGAGAGAATACGAAAGGCGAAACGCAACGGACGAGCCAACCCGGCGTATCGTTTCGCCGGCGGCCGTTGAGAATCTCGCGTTGTCTTTCTTTTACCTATCGTGAGATATCGCCTTTCGCGTATATCTCCGGTGCGCGCTTCCCAGAGAGCGTCTTTCTTTTTTTATTTTTTATTATATGTCGAACACTCTCGAGGGTTCGTCGCGTGACGCGCGTTCGTGCCCCCGGAGGCAGCGAAGCAAGTATCGCTATAGAACCTTTGAACGATTAGATTTTTCGTTACTTCCTGCACCTGCGACCAACTGGAACGTTAAAACGACCTGTTACCGGATACATACGAGAGCTTTGCGGTGGGAAATTCAATTTCATTAAAGTCGGTGCATAATGACGATGGAAAATAATAAAGTTAATGTTTTTCGAGGAGGGCGTTGGACCGATAAACCTAAACATTATCTTCCAAACGGCAAATAATTAAATTCATCTTAATATTCATTCATTTTCTTTTCCTCGAATTTATTTCATCGATTTACGACGAAATTTGTCGACTCGATCGTTATTCCGAATTTTTCTCGGTAACGATTACTGATACGGTTGTTGATAACAAACTTTTTTCAAAATCGTATTTAAATATATAATATTGTTCATCACTCGCGAAAGCAATTTTTCTGGTACATAAAAAATATACATAATAAATAAACAAGTATATGATAAAAATGCACATTTCTTCAGAATCACAGTATACGTTACAAATTCGAAGGATTAACTTTGTTTTCCTTCAACCAGTGCCTTTCCTTGAAAATTATTTTATTATTATTACTCGAAACGGCGGGCTATTGGTTTACATTTGATTTATAGGTTATATATTCGTATCGTCGATTTCCTGTTGTACCGTTTATTTTTCTCGACATTAATTTACGATACGCGAAGTTTTCGACAATTCGTACGTGCGATGGTTTTGACCTTCGAAATAGCGACTTTTCGTGGTAATAAAAAGAGATGAAAATCCGGGTACGCAGTGGTAGCGAGAAAGAAAAACCGGGCATTCCGTGTCCGCGTCCTCGTCTCTGCACCTGAGTAAACCGTTGTGTAGGTTACACGCGCGAGCCGTTCGCCTCTTGTCGGCCACCTGCCGCACGGGGCGCCCGGGGGAGAGAAACCTCTCCGCTCTTCTCGGCACCTTGCGCGCCGCTTGTCGTTCTCCTCCGGGAGAAGCCACTTCGCAGGTAGATGGGAAAGAAGAACCCCTACAGTGTGTTCTTCGCTACCCTTGGCAAGCAGTCTTCGGCCAACTCTCAGGCATTAACTTACTCTGCCAACAATAGACCCAAAGTGCCCACTAAAACTTCCTTCGGGGGCCTTACGAGGGATATAGACACTTTCTATCCGCAGTTTCACCCCCTCCCCCCTCCTATGCTAAAAGTTACACGAAATTTACCTGTTTCAGAGTGCGCGACTCTTTATTTACCTGCTGCACTTGTCTCAGCATTTTTTTTTAATCCTCAAACTTTTACGATATTCCGATATACCTGCGAAGCCGCGTCGTTTCGTTCTGCGTCTCGAGACTTCGTCGCTCACGATTTTAATTCGAGAATTTTTTTTCGACGGAATAATTAAGATTAATTCAACTATATTTGGACCAATGAATGTGTTTCACGAAGAAAACATCCCTATTTGACGTGTCTGCGAGTACGACGTTTATATTCGCACGAAAATTTAATATGGACAAAAGCGCGCGATGGTGTCGTAACTGGCGAAATTGTCTTTGTATCACGAAGAAATATGCATGAGAAACTTGGATAGGTATTTTCAGAAACATAGTAACTAAATGCATATTCCTTATGTATATTTCAAGCATCGCGGTTTTGCCCCCCTCCCCACCGTTCCTCCTCTGCTCACCCCTTTCGTGGTCGTTGCAACTTATTCTGGGCGCTTCACTCGCTCCGCTGCTGCTGCTGCTGCTGCTGCTGTTACTACCGCGCGACTGCTGGTGCATCGCGAAGACTATGGGGTCTTTTACCGTCTGCCATGTGTTGTATAGGAAATTCCAAGATTGAGGTGAAATACAGTACGGTACCCGGTGAGTGAACCGTAATTGCGCGAAAACCTCCGCGAACCGCTGTTGCGCTCATCTGTACCGTTCATTCCGATGCTGCGATCACCTCTCGTGACCGGAATTTTCTACACACGCTACGACAATGCAAATTTTCTTTTTCTTTACATTTCGTTTTTCGTTGAATTCAACGTTTTCCGGTCGCTTCGTCGCAGTTATCGATATGTGAATAATTTACGCGCGAATACTCCAAATATCGAACGACAATTTTTTTTTTTTTTCATAGTTTCGGTGGCCTCGTCGATGTATACGAAAAAATAGAGACGCGAGTTCATTTATCGACATAATTTTTTTTTTTTTTCGATCGTAATTTCACGATTCTAAAAAGATTTTTGCAAAATAAGCGATAAAATAATTGGAGGCTTTGTTGAGAGAGACGACGAAAAAAAAATCTCGTTTTGTGTTATTGCGAATCGATAGTTTTTTTCGAAGTAATAAGGGCTTTTAATAATTCCGCAATTTCTCTCGCTTTCTCGTAAATTTTATATTCTCTATTGGTCGATTCTCGTGGCAACGCTTGTGTCGGGTTTGGACCGTTTAAGAAACGACTTCTCTCCCGATCTCTCCCCTCCCCGAGGCCGCTGACTCTACTACTCGATCGAGCGCTTCTCCGGTCCGGTTCCGACGGGAGGCAAGAGTCACGCCGCAGCAGCGGCAGCTCGCTGGACTGCCGGAGCAGAGCAACCGTTTTCCCTATTCCTTTTTTACTCGCGCTGCAGTCCAGAACGGCTTACTTTACAAGCCTTTGGCTTTGCTGCTGCTGCTGTTGCTTCTCAACGATCGTAATTTATAAAACAAGAGAAACAAGAGGATCGCGCGCGGTTGTACGAAGAACGACCAATGAGACAAGAGAGAGGAGAAGGCGACGGGGTATTAGGGTCGTTCGATAGACTACAAGACTGTGGATAGCAGTGAATAGCGTAGAGCAAAGAAACGAAGTACCGTTCGAACGAGACGTTTTCACTTTCGAGATTTGCCGCACGGAAACTCGTCGCACGCGCACGGGAGCGATATATACACAAACCAATCGGAAGCCGCAGATCTTTGACTGAACAACTTTCGATTTTTTCTTTTTTTTTTTTTTTTTTACGCTTTTATTTTCTCGATCTTTGAACTATCGCGGTATTAATTTTTGTCGTCTACGTGCGAACGATTTATCTCGAAGCTGCATCCGTCTTAGATATCGCCGCTAAACAAAAATACTTTAGTGATGACTCCTTTGGATAAGGTATTTCGTATATGGAACACCTTTCAAAAGATCCATTGAAGGAGTTAACTACAATGTGTCTGTTTTTTTTTTTTCGTTTTTCTTTTCTTAGTTATATGTATGTCTGCTTTATATATGGGACTCGAGGGTTTTTTCAAAGACGTTCCATATACGCAATCTTTTCGGCGAGTCATTTGAATTTTTTCTTTTTTCATGTTTCGTTCCGCTCAAAGAACTCTTCTGCAGAGCAAACATGAACATTCTGAAAAAAAAAAGGGACTAAAAACTGAAAAAAAAAAAAAAAAAAAAATGCATTATACATTGTTTGCGGAAAAATACTAAAAAGGGTAATAAAAATTTCCGCGCAGTTAATTTTTGTGATTTTTTTTTTAAACTAAAAAAAATGGTTAAATACGCAATTTGTCGTTATATCGTCTTTGAGAGCATTAGAACGTCGAATAGTTCGTCCGCATCGTCGAATCTTCGAGGTGACCGACCCACTTTTCACGAAGACGTGCGTCAACATCGACGCAAGTGTATTGACGCGTACCGCAAGCGTTTTGTACATAAATCTCTATACATAAGGATAGGAGAGCGTTAAAAAAAGATTCTCGGCGCAAGAGCTTTCGCTTCCTTATATTCCGCGCGGACTTTTATATTCATCATCATCATTATCGTCATCGGTGAAGCTTGATAGAGCTGAAGATTCTCTGGAGCTTCTCTAGAAGCGACGCGAGTGAACCCCCGAGTATATGGTACATAAGGGCGAACCCACAGAGATTCTAAACCTGTCTCTCATCTCATAGAGGTCTTCTCGCGCACGCGGCTGTGTAACATTAGCCGAGCGTATGAGAGACGCCGCGTCATTATCCACAACCCGCGCGTTCCTCTTACCGTGTTTCGTAGAGCAAAAGAACGAGGTATGTCCCTCCTTTAGCCCTTTATTCCCAAAGAACGCCCCGTGCGCTTCTCTCATACGGACGTCGTTCCCGTGCGCAGGAACAATGCAAACGGTCGTTACGTTCTTCGTGTGTAAATTCGTTTTGTCTGTTATTCGGTCGATTTATCAAGGAAAGTTTGAGAAAAATACACGCTTCAACGATCGATCTCCCGACACAGAATTTTTCGAAAATCTTTTGATCCGCGTGAAGTTTCACTGATACTTTTATTCATCGGAGCCGACGGAAAATCCTGGCCGACATAAATCAATTTTTTTTTTTAAACCATTAATTAACTTTTTTTTGCAACTGTTTTAGAATGGAATAATAAAACTGAGTTAACTAACGATAATTTCCGTTAAATAAAAAAAACGATTCTATTTGATTTTTTGAAGCAATAATTTGAAATTCTTTGAAATTCGTTTCAAACAAAATTTTTTTTTCATTACCTCTGAAAAATGTGCTAAAAAATTAACTGAATCCGTATATTTAAAAAATTTTGGACTGAAGTATTTCTGGTTTTGAACGTCAGCAAATAACGCAATATATTTTTTTGATAAACATTACGTGTTTTTACATATGAATTATCTCACGGTAGTCGCAATATTATTCGTTTGACTGAATTCTCGCAGTCCAATTAATTGCTAAATAAAAAGGAAAAAAATTATTTATCGAGAAACCGACACCAACTAACCCTTCGTATTCTTCTTAACGAGTTTTCGTTTTAAGGACCAAGAAATAAAAAAAAAAAGATCGAACCGCTTGGCGGTCGAAATGAAATGTTCATCGTAAAAAGACATAATCGTCATGTGGTACCGACCCATACGTATGACGCGCGACTTCCCAAAGAAAAATAAACGAGTGAGAAGAATATGCATTGTGAGGACAGAGTATAAAGGAAAAGAAGAAACCGTCGGTGGACAACACCGGTATATACTTATCCCCCCCGTCGAAGGCGTAGAGCTCTCTCTATGCTATCGCTCGTACCTCTCCGTTCCCTCTCTGCGTCTAAAAAAAAATCTTTTCTCGATACAAAAGAATCTTTCATGCTGCGATAGTAGAAAAAAAAAGGTACGAGAGACATCGAAAAATATAAAGAAACGTTTGGGTCACGAATGGGATTTAAAGAGGACGAGGAACGAAGAAGGGTAATAAAGAGAGGTGGAAGGAAATATTCTTCGCTGGTTTTTCAGCATCCAAGTTTTTTTTTTTTTTTCGTAGGTCGTGTCAAGCGCACTTCGGGGTCGATGCTCAACTTTTTCTTCTCCATTCTCTCACTGGTACTTTGTCGTTCTCTTCATCCACTGCGTTCTCCGTCTTTGCTTCGCTTTTTGTTTTTTCACAACTCCTCTTGGTATTGTCGAGTTGACATTCCGTTGCACAGTTTTCTGTCTTCTCGTATATATTTCTCTTCTCCACCTCCTTCTCAGGGAGGGAAAGAAATACGCTTCTCGTTTCGTTGATCCCAGAGATAGCGGTACAACGAGTCCGGAACTAAGCCGCCCTTCTGTATGCCGTAGTCTACTTATTTCCGACTGTCGGAAAACGCTAAATAAAATACCATTACTAAACAGGAAATGTACCTTCACCAAGAATAAAAAATATTCGGTACGTTGAAAAACGCGTAAATATCTAAATCGTTTTTTTCTTGATAACAAAAAAAGTAAAGAAATTATTTACAAACTATTATACTAAACGACAATAATAATATAACATCGAAGATTATATTAGATATTAAAATAAAATATTTCTATCATTATTATTATTTAAAAAAATATTTTTATAACATATAATTATATATTCTGTTTTATTGGCATCAATATTATTATCCTGAATTAAAAAAAAAAAATGGTTCGTAGTTGAAAATTATCGGGCAATTTTTTTTCTTTTTATTATCAGAATTAATATAACAGGTCACTGTGAATTTTGAGGTCAAAACTCACGAGCTGTTGCACACACATGGAGTATCCCTCTGAATGCCGTGAATACAACAGCAGCGACATTGCAGTTATTATATGCGACGTGAGAATGAAAATTGATCGTAAATAATATGAAAGCCTCGAGAGTCTCGAGTTCCTTGGAATAATTTGTGGTGTAATTGGACCGGTGGAAAGCGCGTAATTAGGGGGTTTATTACGGGGCGCGGTGGACACACTTAGGCGACACATAATACGAGTAAATACGTATATATATGATTGTAATAAGTACAAAGCGCGCGGTCGTTGTAAACTATAGTGTAGACTGGCGCCGCTTAATGAGTCGTGACGAGTTTATTTTTTTCGTTTTGCTCTCTTCTCTCATTCACTGCCGTTCACGTACCCCTCCTCCTCCCGCAGGAAAGCTTTTTTTTATATTCGTTTCTTCGTTTTGCAACGGACGAGAGAGCATTGAGAGTCGTAGAAAGAAACGACAACTAAACTGCCGCTCTGTGGGTTTGTCATTCAACGCATAGACTATGCTGCTACGAAACCGTTGTACAATGCGCAGTATATCGTATTTACAACGGTTTGTACAATATATACAATATAGTATATAGCGAAGGAAAAGAAAAAGGGTGCGGGCGGTGTGCTCTTTTTTTTTTTTTTATTTCCGTTTCTCGTTATCGATTGGTGAACGAGTTTAACGAAACGGGAAGAACGCCGCGAGAGAGAACGGTCACAGTGGCGGAGGAGTGGAGGGAAAAAAGTGTTAAAAAAAAAAAAAAAATACACGAGAACGAAAAGGTTGTAAAATGCCGGATGGAGGAATTTTCAACGGCTCGTGACGTTACCCAACGGCTTTAAAATTTTTTTTTCCTTTATTACTCGCGATCTTTTCGGCTATCGTTATGCGCCGCAGTTACTCGATATCTGTTTATCAATTATTTTCAATCGTCAACTGTTATTCGATGCTTTTGGGATTATTTTGTTTTTTTTTTTTTCATTTCGCGATTAACAAGACATTTAAAAAAAAATAATTCGTATTAAAATAATACCAATTGACATGTTATTGCAATAAATCTTCGGCGGAAATAATACGGTAATTACAGCCGTAAAAAATGTATAATCTGTCGATAAATGTTTTTTTTTTTTTTTTAATACGAGTTTCGGTGAGGAGACAATAATAACAATGCCATTGCGACCCTTTATGGCCATAAATACAGAATCACACATATCGAGAATTGTCAATTGAGACATATAAATTTAACCGTCGCGTCGCCTCTCGTAAACGGCTATATACGACGTTCACTCGGTTGGGCGTTCGTCTCTGTTATTTTCGCTTCGATACCGCGAGAGTTTCGCTGACTGGACGCCTGGCAATAAGAACACAGCGTTGTAACTCGGTACCTTTCTATCTTATCGAGAGACTCCGTGAACGCTTATCGACGTTAAACGGCACACGGAGCGCTCCCGCGTGTATCGGTACTCAGTAATCTCGTTGATCAATGACTGAACGTGAGTATAGGTGTTATTGCCTCGAGAGAGAGAGAGTGCGAAGACGTCGGGGAAAGGGTAACGCGGGGTACGAGAGGAGGTTTAAAGGAAAAACAGAGAGACCGAGATATAGAGTTACGCGACTCGTATTCCCGGTATTTACGCTAACGTTCTCCCGCAGTTGATTGTACGAAAGTCTCGAGCTTCAGTTCAGTTCTTAGCTATGAAAAATGTATACATATATACATATGAAAGGAGCGCACGAACCCGCGCCTCGGTTTTCTTCACCTTCCAACTTCCTTCGTGTGTATTTTTGCACTACAGCGCATATGCACTGCGCATTTGCAATTTTCCACGTACGTAATAACTATATATCTAATAGGTATGTATTTACGTGCGGAAACGCGTATATATATACGCGAATAGTTTTGTTTCGAAAGGTAGGCGTGAAAACGAGCGTAAATATTAAGTTCGCGTTATAGCGAGAGTCCGCTGCACCCTCTCTTTCCCCGAGTGCCTCCATTTTCCTCCTTTTCCTCGCTTCACTTCGAGTTCTCATACCCGCTTCGTTTCTCTTCTTTCTCACTTCGGTGGGCAAAGTACAAAACTTGAGTCGAGACTTCCACACTCCGTGACGCTGAGTAATTGTTGCGAGTCTAGACTTACGGAGTCTCTCTCGGCGCACAGCTCTCTTCGTACATTCGCAACATTGAAATTAATTCACATTCTAACGATGATAGCCCCCGACGCAGAGTGAACGTAACGAGACTATCATAATTATTCAAAATAATAATATGTATGCTAAATGCCTTCTCATTATTCACGAGTACTTTGAGTTATTTACAACCAACTTTTTCCGAACATTTTTTTTTTTTTCTAAACTTTCCTGAAATTTTATCACGACTTTTTTTTTTATGAAAAATTAAAAAACTTCAATGGTTTTACTCGTAAAAAAAAAGTATATGAAAAAAAATAATATCATTATATTTATTTAATTTATTAATAATAGTGTATACTATAGATATTATTATTAATATATATATATATTTTTTTTTATATATATTGTATATATCGCGAAAATATTTCCAATATACTGTTATTTTATGGATTTAGAGATTTTCGCATTAATTCGATCGCATTTGGTACGAAATTTGAATGTAAATTTTCAGACGTTAAAAACGTTTTCGTCGTCTTACTGTGTCACTGAAGCATAAAGACAAAGGGAGGGGATGTATTGTTGAGGTCATTAACGATGTTTAAAATTTACGGGGGAATTTCGTTATGACGTCACGAATAGTTTTGAAGACAGTATACAGTGAGATAAATAGACGGAATATCGTTGAGACGTGAATTAAAGCCCGCAGTACGCGCGCCCACCCACGGGATCGGTGAAGAAGGGTCCGGGAGCCACTTGAATCACTGAAATAACACACGGACTCTGTATATACTTAAGAATTATCTGTTTCTATCTTTCTCTACATAACCGAGCGTCTGCGCTGCATCCGAGTGACTCTCGAGGCACACTGAAACACTGTTACTGTATTGCGAAGGGACTTTCGGTTGCAACGAAAAACATCTTCGAGATCCCCGCGGCGTCCTCGAATTATTTAGTCTCGTACATCCGCGCGTGCTGCCGGCTTCGCGTCTCGAGTATCGAGAAAATCTCCTTTTGCATAACTGCGCCTTTTATTTCTTTCGCTACACGATCCTCGTCGCTGCATCCGCACTTTTTTCCACTGACGGTCTCTCGAGAATTAAATTTTTTAAATAAATAATAATTCGATGGACGATCCCGCGGAATTTCCAAGAGAACATAATTTTCCGAACGTAATTCCGGTTTGAGGCTTTTTTTTCCGGTTCTACGTAGAGAAAAATTTTGAGCTCCCAAATGCGATTGAAAATTGTCAGGGGAAAAGAATAGAATTACGGGAATTGCGAAGAAGGATTCCGGAAATTGAAATTGGATCCACGCGGAAAGAAAATCTCTTTTCGATAATTCCTGTCTGCGATACCTTTTAGCATTCTCGGTATCTCTTCCTTCTTTCGATTTATTAAACGCGGTCGAAAATTCTGCGAATTTTATGCAGAGGAAAAAAAAAATTGCTCTTTTCCTTCCCGTTCGTAGCCCTCGCGTCGAACCGGCTGAATTAGCAGGCAGAGAATGTCGCGAAGAAAGGCAAACGGAAGGGACGCATTACTCAGAGAAAGGGTCCCAACGGTGGATGGGGAAGGAGGAGGAATGTAAAAGAATTGCAAAGAATTGCGACGGAACACGTCACTCGTTGCAAATTCAATCGTCTCGCTGTTGAAAGAAAATAAAATAAAGTACAAAAAAAAGCGAATTTAGTTAATCGTTTTGGACCACAGGTGGTACAAAAAGAAGTAATACGAAAAAAAAAAAAATACAATTTCGATTTTTACGTAACTCGTCATAATTATCTATTTATTAAATTTATTTACTGCGAAATTTCGAATAATTTATCTTCTCGTTACTCTCGAAGAAATTTTAAGTAATTCGAATTTTTCTCACGAACAATTTTTCTTGTTAATTTGACCGAAAAATTGTTTACACTCGACTCGCTGCGAGTGCAAAGTTAGTTTTGGAGAAATTTTTAATGCATAACTCGGATTTATCTGACGATAAATTTTACGTGTTAGTTTGCGCGAAAAATGATTTTTCCACTCGACTCGCGACGAGTGCAAAGTTTCTTTGAGAATTCGTCATAGAGAGCGAGAGTAGGACAACAATAGCGAGGTGCATGCAAAATGGCTAAAAGTGGCCGAGTATAGGAAGGAAGAGAAGGCGAAAACGGCTAAGAGAGAGAAAAAGAGAGGCGACGGACGACGACGAAACCCTCTCGCGAGAGTTTTGCGAAAACCTGTTCTCGCAGCTACTCGAGTCGTCTCTACTTTAGTCTTTTGCGCGCCACACCGGCCTGAGATCGCCGGTCTTCGTGAAGGACCTCTGTCGACGTCGCCGTCGTCGTCGGGGGCTTCTCTCACCGACGCGCACCTGTACCCTCTAAGTCCAGACAAAGGGCCACTTCTTCAACTTTTCAACGGACCACGAAACATCGCAAACCTTTCCACTCTCTCTCTCTCTCTCTTCTTCCCTCAAACATCGCTTCTAGTGGTCGAGACGAAGGATAATCGAAAGCGTGGAACAGCAGCGCTGTTCGCTCTCCGTCGCCTTTATCTTCTTTCAATAATCCGTCCCATCCGCGTGGATATATATTACACTCGAGAATATCTAAAATTCAAATTTAGAAACGCACGTTAAAAAAATCGTTCTGCAAATATTTTTCTTCGAGTCCCTCGTCTCGATACGACGTCTTGTCAACAAAAACTTAAAATGATAACTTTAGGAGTTGAGAATAATCACGAAAAAGACGAGGAGAAGCGAATTTTCAATGCCGCGAGTTGGAGGAAAATAAGAGAAATGGAAATAAGGGCCTTTCAAGTACTATTCAAATTTGAAGACTTAATTAGCGGGAAAACGCGCAGCAGTTGGTCATTTAATAAGGAATTCGTTGTCTTTTCTCTGCGATCTCGGAAAGACGATCCCCGACCTCAGTCGCTTGGACTGATGAACCAAAGAATGCTTTCGAAAGAGACATTGTCACACGACCTTTACCTCCGCATCGACGATCCGCGGTTTTAACCGGATATTACGCAGAGTCCCGCAGTTTTACACGCAGCAGTTGTACAAAAGACGTGACTTGTATTTATTTTTCGTTTTACTGTATCGTTGAGTAACCAAAGAGAAAAAAAATTCATTAACATTTTTTTTTTTTTTTTTCAAATTTCATTACGTATATTGTCGTTTTTATTTGTGATTTATCGCTTTCATAAAAAAAAAAAAAAAATTCTTGACGAAGAATCTTTTGTATTTGCGATTTCGATCGCTGGTTTCGTTGAGATCCTCGAGATCCCGGGCGTGTCTCTCAACAAGGACGGTACGTGGCCGACGCTACTTCCGTTAGCTTGGTTTTCACGTTCTTTGCGCGGGGAGCCCTCGAGAAGTGAATTAGAGAAGCCGCCCCGTTTAGACCGGCAGCGTGCAGTGAGCAACGTGCCGCCTTCACCTTCGCTATTCTTCTTCCTCTTTCTCTCCTCTCGAAGATATCCGAGATTACGGGGACTATGTTGGTTGCGCTCGATGCAAGGCTCGTGGGAACCTCGTGGATATAAGTAACACAGAGAGCACAGCAGAGAACTAGCAATGGGATTGTCTGGGCGCTCCTCCCTCTCGATTCGCACGAAAATACCACTATACATGCGTCAGTGTGCAGTAAACCCCGGGGATGGCGCTTGCCTTACCGTCCGTGAATGCCAGCGAAGTTTTCTCTCGTTCTATATAACACCACAAGTCTCGAACGTGCAGAGTTGACCGGTGATTGGAAGCCGAACGAATTCGATCTTCCGACTTCTCTTCGCCGAGAGTCAGAATTCGCTCGGGCGTGAAGCTCGTTAACTGCCGCTGCTGCTCCCCGCTTCACTCTTCGCGCTCAACGATTCCGTGCCCTTTTCTATCGACGCTTGCTGCTCATTCTATCTGCTGCCCTCCTTCTCGCTCCTTACGATTAAATCGAGAGACGAGCAAAAAAAAATCGTAGAATGATTTCCGAAGACGATTATTATCCGATGCTTCCCCAACACACCGTGAAATCGCGATCAACATTTCCGCGTTGAAAAATTTCTCGAGTTTGTCGATATCGCACTCGAACGAGAGCCAAGCAATTATCCGCAGATTTTTCTTCGATTTATCGATTTTTTTTTTCGCTTGTATTTGTCCAATTTATTTTGTAGTCCTTGAGGAACTATTTGTTACGCGATTTACATTTCTAATATTGAATTTCATTGTTTCGATGCTCCTTTGACCTCTTCGCGGATATTGTTATTATAGAATTGCTTCGTTTCGAAACTCGAAATAATTTAAAAAAATTTTTTTTTAAATATCAATTTTTTTAATTATAAAAAATTGATTCGGTAAATATTTCGAATATCGCGCTCATTTTTCCCCGTACAACGTCGATGAGCGAACTTCTGGTGACGAATTTTTTTTTTAATATGGAGAATTTTTTTTTTTCGTTCAATCGATCGATGCGTAAAAAATTATGATCCGGTTTTCATGCAATTGTCGAAAAATTGCAGTTTCGATTAACTCGTCCCGTTTTATTTATTTTCACAAGAAGCCTTTCGCATCGTTTCGCCGCGTATGTTCGCTAATTTTAATTGGTACAGATCGCCGTGAAAGATATGCCGTATGTTGTAACGCAGAGAAAAGAGTTACGCACGCAGGGAGCGATGAAGATTTCAGTGATGTATTTTTTTTTAACCAGATATTTGCTGAATATAATGAAATAACATTATACCGCGCATAATATCGTATAACTATAACAATCCCGCGGTGATCGGGTGCGCGTACTGCAACCAACGAATAGATTAGTCACGCGAACGAAATTCCGCGGAACTTCCGCGACGTTAGTCACCGTAACGCGTGTGTGTGCGTAATAACGTTAAAAAAAAAAAAAACATAAATTGAATGAAACTCGTGGGTGTTGGCAAAATGCATTACCGCTATGAGATAATTTTCTTTCGACGCATTGGAATGTCGTGGGGAATAAAAAAAAAAAACGAAAATAAACGAGAAAATTTGAAGATTTCTCTCGCCAGAGATCGAAACAATTTTTATCCCGTTAATGTTGCAGTCGCGTGGCGACGTAAAAATTGCCTCTCGTTAATTGAAGTTTCGTTCGAACTATTGTAGCTGCGAATAATAGATTCACGAAGAGAACACAAACGCGGAATCGGTAAATTGAATATAAATCTTTATTTTTTTGAATCATTGATTTGTTTGATTCGAACAAATTGACGAAACGGTGAGAGAAAAAAAATGTGTCCTCGTTGTGCGTCGTCGCTGTCGATATTTGCTAACGATTTTTGCATCTCTGACGAAGTTCGACGAATGGGGGAAAAATGGAGCGAGTGAACTGCAGCGCCGATTGCGAGGCGTACGTGTAAATTATATATGCATATTTTCGTTGCATATCGCGCGTATGTCGACCGAAATATGATACCATAGTACATGTAGATATCGCGCCGCGGTACACCAACGTTCGGTACTAATATTTATTCGTTCGCGATTCGCGGAACGTTCCGATTCTAACGATAAATATTTGGTAAGTTCTCGTGAGAACGAGTGAGAAAACCATTCAGCGGGGCGTCAACATCGCATAGACGGTTATATTCATGACGGGGATAAACGTTGAGTGAAGGATGGAGCTGTTTATACCGTATGTTCCATTAATCACACCGTCAAAAAGAAAATTACAAACACAAAAATTTCTCACGAAAAATTGTGTGCATTTTTTTCCTTTTGAAAGTATTTTAAATTCGAAATTTTTTTTTTTCGTTTCCAATTTTTACATTTAAAAAAAAATGTAATCAAGTTTTCGAAATTTTTTTTTTACTTCGGAAATAATGAAAATTCTCTTTGTCGAGTCCATACATCGTGGGAAAAAAAATGTAAATGTTCTCTGGTCGTCAATATCGAAAAATTAAATATTTTCGCGTCATGCGAAAGCCAATATTTTTTTTTTTTTTTGGAATTATATCGTTGCGAAATTGCAAAAAAAAATGGTTGTAAACTTTTTTCGGAGCATTTATTTTGATGACACTTTATTATTATATTATTACGCGACATCCTTGACGGGGGTAATGTATACCCCAACACCCGGTATGCAGACTGACAAAGGCAATGGAGAGAGAATATGCATAGTAGATAAACTCCCGCGCCGACACGCCGCGGCATTAATTACCCCGGCCGATGAATTTATATCATCGTTTGTACGTGCGGATACGCGGATGATTTTCGTTGCTGAATTTGCATCGAGTATATAACTGCGCGCGGTACGCACGAAACGTACTGTTGCTGTATTTTATATTACGTGAATATATGCTACGAGAGTTTGCTATGAAAATTGCTTGCCTCTTGCGGTTTGGGGAAATACATCGAACCCCGATAGGCGCGCAAATTTTCGGTTAATGCAGATTGCGCAGCGTTGTCGCGCACGTTCGATTGGACAGTTTTGCGGGCGAAGCCGATTAATAATTATCGTTCAGTTGTGCGGCGGTACCGGCGATCCGTGATTGCGAACTGTACCGATCATTAGATGAGCCGCGAAACTCAGCGAACCAAACAATAACCGAGTAATCGATTTTGTGCAAATTCTGTGCAAATTTTAATAAAAAAAAATAAAGATAGTAATAAATAAATACAAAGATATATATTGGGATTTTGGCGGATAAACGATAAAATTGAGAATTATTTACCATCCGTCGAACTCATTCTCACTGTAGAATAAACGGGTACGTCATTAAAATTCTACGCGGTTTAATATTTCAACCGAAATATACCGAATTTAATACGGTACCATCGCACTCCGCTGAATTCACAAACCCACGGAGCGTATATTCATAAAAATAAATAAAAAAAAACATAACATCGAAAAATCGAGTGGCTTTTTTTTTCGTTGAGAAAAACATATCGAAGTATTTTATTTCAAGTATAACAGGATATTCAAGCGATTCGTTCATTCTTTTTCCGATACAAATAACGGCATATGACGCTTGGTATTGGAAACATTTCCTGTCGGTATATATTCACCGAGTAGACGGGTTTCTCGATGGCTTCAGCTTTGAGACTCTGCTGGTAGTTGAGCTCGTGAGAGCGAAAATCCCTCTGGCGCGACGAGAGACGGAGATTCCCTGCTTCGACGAAGATGAGGGTCTCGGTGGCTTCTGTTGCCGATCGATCTCGTAACTCTTCCGTTTCTGATCGATACGTTCCAATAATATTGTTACCCGAACAGCCCAGATATCCACTTGGAGCCGTAGCTTTCGCGAGAACCTTTTAAATTGTAATATCATGTCAAGTTCAACCGATCGAATCAAGAACAACGGAAACTTTCAGTGAATTGCGGCAAATCTCTTGGTGCGTTATCAGTTCTGATTTTATCCGATTCTTGCGACGTCTCTTCGTCTTTGCGGAAAAAGAAATGAAAAAAAAAAAAAAAAAAAAGCTTACCAATGGATTTCCTACAGATTGAATTCAATTTCCGGATTTTTCTTGTCGATTCTTCCACTTCCGGTTATTCGATTTCACAGGGATCCCAAAGCTATTGACTCTGATAACAAAAAAAAAAACTGCTTTCGGATAATCATTAATTGTTTAGCGACAGATTTGGCCCGACGATCGCAGTTTTCTTCGTATTTGCATCTTCAAAAATTGATTCCAAATCGATTAGCTTTTCGTCAATAGCACTAAATTAATGTTTTTTTTCAACTATGAAGATAAGATTTTTAGATTTTTTTTTTTTTTAACTATGAAGATAAATATCAGCACTTTTTTTTTTCACGGACAAACTTTTGCTTCGACAGCCTTTGCATTAGCGCCCATCAACATACCGAAAGTTCGATATAGAAAACGACGATATAAAACATCTTACAAAGAAAACTCATAAATATCGTTGGTCTTCGACTAATGGAATCACATATTCTTCATTGTATCTCTCGAAGTGAATTTTCTTTTTCTATACGTAAGTTTCTTTTTGTATTTCTCCCCCGTTCGTTGAGAAGCTAAAACTACATTTACCTCCCGAGTTTCTCGTGTTTCCCGCACTTATCGTTTCAGCGTGTATCAAGAAAGATCATTTATTTATCCCCCTCATCTACAAATATTTACCTTGTAGAAAGGCGGTTTCCAAGGGGTTGAAAGGGGGCGACTGTGAGTAGAAGCCGAGGAGCAAAGTGCATCTCATCTATACACAAATATTCACAATACACGGGTTCTATAAGAGAGTCAGCATGTGATAGTAAGGGTGGCTTATGATAATTAATAGCCGTTGCTGCAAAGCAGCAGCCTCGCCAGTCATTTTCCTGAATGGGACGTAATTCAGGTGCGGTAGGGGGTGAAGTTTCTTGTGAATAGACCTTAATTCCTAGTCACCCACGCGTTACGTAGGGATCTATACGTATATATATACGCAGTCATATAAATCGAGAGCATCTATCGCATCCGTGATCCGCAGAGGTCATGAGGCGTTCGCTCTTTCCGCCATCTTGAAATTGCCTCCGGGACGATGGAGAGGGTTGATTTTGATGGATCACCCCCTTAAGCAGCGTCGGAGCTCGAACGCCGCAAGACTGGAATTTATATACGCCACGGGTTTCCATCTTCTACGCCCTCATAGCCGACGCGTACTTTCATCCACAATTCGCTCCTCTATCTCATTCTTCGTTCAACTTCCGTTAGACACGTGTCGGAAGCAGGGAAAACGACGTTATAATTATCGGCCGTGAATCGGATCCGTCGGGCGTGAAATCCCGACGGACCCCGCGGTGCTTTCTCTCGACTATCTGCCGTTTCTGGTTTTCTATGCCCCTTTTGCCATCGGACGTTACGACTTCTCTGGAACGCGAAAAGCGGCAAATCCACGCATATAGAAGAAGAAAATATCGGGAAATCTCTCAGACTCTCGGGGATTTTTTTTCTCATTTTTTTTTCCTTTTCCTCGCTTTCGTTCTTTTTATCTGTGGTTCATGTCTACTTCCGGTTTTCTGTGCGCAATGGCTGCAAAGATACGTGTTCATCAAGGTCTTTCTTTTTTTTTTTCCCCTTTCGAAACGAAACTGTATTCGAGGCTCGACATCGAATGGCACTGGGAAAATTTCGCTAAGCCTCGAGGGATTTATCCGCGGGTACCAGTGTACGCGTACCGGGAACACGAACGGACGTTTCCGTCAATTAAATAATACTTCTTCTTCGTTGCGGGGACGCGAGAAAGATAGAGAAATAGCGAGGGGAACGAATAAAAAAAAAAAAGATCGAAGGAGTGGTGACAGGACGTGACGGAACGTACGCAGAACCAATTTGTTCTTTTCTCTTTTTTTTCATTACGTATATTCATGGGTAGCGAAGAGAGCACATGGGTAAAGCGAAGAGTCATATGCATTATGATGTGTTGAGAGTGACGCTGGTCACGTGTAGTGGTACCGCAGGGGTTGATTTTGATGGATCATCCTTGATTATTGCTCTCTCGATGATACATACATATATGTATGACGACATAAACCGTAAACATGAGTTTCCGGCTGTGACGCAGTTTCTTCGTCTTTTCGTCTTTGTTATCGGACTTTTTTTTTTTTTTTACTCTTCCGTCATATGGATCATCTTTTCTCTGCCGATCTCCTGTTTATTAATCTTCCCGATGTGAAATTTCGTTGAGGAAAATAAGAGGCTGTGAGTGATGAGAAACTAACGAAAACTATTCGTGGCTAACGGTACGCTTTCGAAGTTCGGATGCGCTCGTCCCCCTTCTTTTTTTTTATTTATCGGGCACTCAACAGCCGCACCCGGACGACCTCGACAACGACGACTTCACGACGTAATTATTAGTACAGTTATACTACGGGATGGGGAACGAGTGAAATGAAAAAAAAAAAAAAAAGACTCATCTCCCGTTGAGTGTTCCCATCTTGGAGTTTCTTCTCTCTTGATGTGGATCCTTCGACCACGTGGCTTTGTTTACGAATAGTTTTGGTGGATTTATTTACTCGAACGAACCGAGCGGCGCAGATTCTCTGTTTAGGCTTCGTAGGCGGCAAACGCGTTGCGTCTCGCCGTCGCGGGAAAATAACCTTGAAATTTCTTTCTTTTTTATTTTTTTTTATTCTTGATCCCCTTTTGATATCGTTATCCACTCGGCAGAGAAACAGATGGATTGCTATAGTTATGCGCGACGCCCTCGTAGTTTTCTTTCAAATTCTACGAGCCGACGAATAATCGGGCGAAAGTTGGAAAGTTATAATTGCCCGCCGCGCGCCCGCTTTTGCACCAGCAGCTTCAACGATGCGATTATTAGCACAGATATAATAGGGAAAGCGTGTGAATCTGACCGGCACTGTAGACGTTCCGTTTCAATTTGTTTCGCTTACCGATTTTTGCTCATTTCCCGACTGTTACTTAAAAATTTTGTGAATAATACATATGATGCAAATTTGTCGATATGTAATACCTTTTTTGTCCTACTAATTTCACGGTGATTGATTCGCTTACGGTACATTTTTTTTATGTTTTTTTTTTTCCAAAAGCTTTCAATTTATATTTTTTTCCCTATACGCGTATCGTAATATTGTTGGAATAAATGAATCCTCAATAATATATTGTTTCATGGATTCTATGAACTCATTAATTTTGTATGTTTAAAATAATTATCATAATTAGTCATTGAAAAAAAAATAATCTCACATTTTTTTTCTAGAAAAAAATATTTTTTTTTATAAATAGGCACTGACAATAGAATGAAAACTATTGATTAGATAGACTCGTCAAATAGATAGATTATCAGCAATTTGTCATTGAAGTCTCGAAACTATTTTTAATGGGTTCCCTAACGATTTATCGAAGGTTCCGCAATCATAGAAAATTCTGTTGATAACATTTTTCGTATTGATAGTCAGACGGAGGATAACTCAGTATTAACTAAACATTTTCCGATATATTCCGGCGAAAATGCGAAGTCTGTTTTTTCATCAAATATTAACTTTCCTTTGCATATCAATTGTTGTGCAATAAAAATTGTTATTTTTTTAGAAAATTAATACGCTGTTCCAATTTTTATCCAAATCTTAATTTTCATTCGGCTACAATATGTACCGAGCGATTGGTCCGCTGATAGGCAGTTTGTCGTATTCTATCGATTGATGATTCTCGTTGATGGAGAAAACCAAGAAAAACAAGTCAGACGTAGAAAAACGATTGGGGGGTAGGAGGGGGGGGGCAGAGGGGGAGGGACGCCCTTGAAGCAGAGTGCCCGTCGAGTGCCGATGTTCCTCAGGGGTTCGCGTGCCCAATCAGGAGGGGGAGTCGAATAATTGAATTTATATCGAAGGGTTGTTGCGTTCGTGACACTCGCACTGTGTTCTTCTCAGTGCTATTTCTGTTGTATCCACCTAGCGCGTGGCATCTTCTCCCGGGCTAAACTCCGTGGGTCTCTTCTCTCCACTGTCCTTTCCTCGATTAATTTGTGAGGCTTCTCGAACGTGACGACTCACCCCTTGCAACAGCGTCTGTCGCTCCCTTCCGGCAGAGTCTATTTCGCGTTCGATTCATCCCTTGTAAGTCTTCGCTGCTTGGAAAAACACGTCGCGCTCGGTAAACTGTAATAATTTTAGTTGTCTTTTATAATTTTTTTTCAATCCAAAATATTTTTCTTTAGTCAGCATACGTCGCAAAAAAAATCGTAAAAAATTCGTACCGTAAAAACTTTTTCTCGAATATTCAAGAATATCAAATAGGTATTTAGTTTAATTATCCATGTAAAACGCAACCATTTATACTCGAGTTTCCCTTCGCCTCTGGGAAGATATAATGGCCTTTGCGTCGTGTTTCCTCGAGTTTTCTTTACATACCCTATCTTCCGTCGTCGACTTCTGCTTTACTGCTGCTGCTGTGTCGTTCTCTCGGTTCGCTTCGGGGCAAACGACGCATTATGCAAACGTCGACCCAACGACGTCGACGGGAAACGTTTCTCCTCGTTATGCGCTCGTCGCCCACGACGGTGCCCACTCGAGTTGCCCCCGATAACAGAATCAAAGCCTAAGACTACTTTGCTTCGCACACCCTACCGGTTCATTCCTCTCGCTCCGTACCGCGGGCACTCTTTCAATCCAATTTCCTCGTTTGTTTGACAAAAGAAAAGAATCCAATCGGAGACAATCAGAACTTGTCAGAGTGCACCATGCACTCTCCGACTCTCATCTATTATCATAACGTAATGACTGTGTCTCGTACATTATTTCCTTTACGACGATTTTTTTTTTACTTATAATCATTATTATTGACATACATATACGCAGCATCCCATTATAATTGTTATCGAATAAATACATTTTTTGACGATCGAAAGTTTGAATTTTGTTCCGATGATAAAACAGACCGGGCGAGTCTACAATTAGGAAAAAAGAAACTCTAATGAACCCGAAGTATTTACGAAATCGAAAAAACAATACTGCAAACCCGCATCGGCAGTGTTTAAGTACTTACGTACAAAAAAAAAAAATTATTTACAATTCTTCGATGTAAAAACCCAAAATATTTTGAATGTGTCGATTTCCAATGAGAAACGTTAAACAGGTTTTCTTCGTTTCTTAAAAGAGAAAGAAAAAAAAAAGCGTTGCGTATTTTTTTTTTTTCCTCGCACGGGGGCAGAAGATACTCGTTAATCACCAGGCGGTCGAGTGATAGCGTAGCACGAGAGATGCTGCAACTGCGTGGCACGTGAGGGTAATCTACCGCAGAAATAACCCACTCACGAACCCCCGAGTTGTCTCCTTGCTACTGGTGTTAAAGTACTTCCTGTCTCTGTCTCGAGTCTCGACTACTAAGAAGTCAAAAGACGAGACTACGAAGTGGGGAAAAGTCGGAGGGAAAATTCACCCTACAATTTTGTTATAAACGAAGTAGCGAGATATGACCGCCGTTATAATTCACGTCGTACGTACCAGAGGACGATTAATAAGAGCGCGAGATCGTTAAAGGGAAAGCGTAGGGTAGAATAAGGGTGGCTTCCGTTACACCGCGGGGTGCAATTCCAACGCCTTGGCTAACGAAACAACGTTGAAAATAACGTTCGTTGACGAAGACAAATTTTCGGGTCCATCCAATCGTATCCCGCAGCTTCCAAGTCGACTCTCTCGAATTAATCAAAAGCGAAAATGCGTAATTGCAATTAGGAAATAAACGATAACAGGCGATGTAAGAGGTGAGTAAAAGACGAAGAAAAGCTACCTATCGCCGTCGATTAATCAACTCGTTTGTGTTACTCGATTAATCCAATTAATTAAATCATTTCGGTTGCGCCGTTACAAGATAGCAGAAACAGTTAACCCTTCTAAATTGCGAGAGGTGGCGGAAAGTAAAACGGGTAAACTAGTCGGATCAAAGTTTCTACACAAAGGGCGGTAACGCGAGACTTTACGAGCGTTCATCACCGCTAAGGAAATCTCGCAATACCCTGCGCGACGTCTCGACGTCTCTGAGTGATATCAGAAGCAACACACAGTACCGGAAGCCAAAGCGCTGGTAGTGGTTTACGCGAGCAACCGAGGCTAACGTCGCCTTCAACCCCAGCGGCGTTCTGTTGACTTCGAGACCCAAAGAGCTTCGGGAAACTAGCTGCGCGCATAGTGTGTCTTCTGTGTGTACAGAAGTCGCTAAAATTCCAACGTTACTCGCTTATCGCGTTTATACGGCAGCCACCAACCTGGTTTCCTCTCACATTACGTATATTGTGTCTATATGCGAACAAATACAAGAACGCAGCCACGTAGATGCGGTTGCACACGGTTACGGAGTTTGTTAACAAAGATTATATCTATATTTTGTCGCGACACTCGTCTTCCTGACCCGAAGACGAGTCGGGAAGCTCTCCATGGGAGAGTCTTTGTTGAAACTCGAAACCTTTAACTATCCTACCCAACCGTTTATTACTTATCTCGCAATGCCACTCGAGGTATTATCATACTTCGTATTGTGTCGCTACGTGGACACGATGCTTGCTTACTGATTCTAAAATTAATACCTTCGACGTTCTTTATAATGGTATAAAACGGATATTATTGAAGGAATGCCGATAAAAGTTATTTTCCAGTAAAAAAAAAAAAAAATTTTGAGATTTTACAAAATACTGGTATTCATTGTATGCTTCGATTATCCTCAGAAATAAATCATTTATTTATTGGTACTTTTGGTAAATTTTGGCCGATTTAATTCGAAAAATGGTCGGCAGTAAATTAACTATATAATGAATATAACATTTTATGAAGAATAAAATTCAAAAGTGAAAATACTCCGAATGGATGAAAAAACATTAGTTTCCTGTAATTTTTTTTTTTCGGATTGACATCGGAAAGTAAATAATGGTGGAAAAAAAAAAATAGAAAAAAGCTAATTAACGGAATTTTTAAAAATTAAGGTACTAAAATTCTGTGTGTGTCGCACAGAAGGGTGTTTTATAGGTCGACGACTTTTTTTTAATCAGACATTTTTTCCATATAACAATTCAAAAACAATTTTCAAAATCTTTCTTCATTTTCAAAATTTTATAGGTATACATGTCATTGGATCCACACATTCATTATATCGTTTATTTACTCTCAACTAAAATCCTTTTGTTGGTTTTTTTGGTCCGGTCGTGTGGGGAAATTTACGGCGCGAGTTTGTAATTTCCAAACTTTGAAGGGGTTAACAAGTGCGTAGAAAGTTCACACAATGTTAGAAGCGTTACAGAATAATGTATACTGCTTGTTGGATGGAAATGCGATTACAGTTGGCCGCTGCCGAGGCAGTGCATAGTTTCATCAAGGGAGATCTTGAATTACTCTCCACACTCAATTAGAATTAGTCAGTTCCCTCTCCCCTACTCTGTCTCGTTCCGCTAATTGGACGAAGTACTGGCGAGCAGCGACGCGTAGAGAGGCCTAAAGGCCTCGACGCACCAGTTCTCCGTCGCGCCCACCGATGTCTCTCTGTTTAAATTGTCTAAGTCCAGAGACTTGCGAATATTAATTAACAACGGATCTTGTCCGGCGTTGAGACGTACCGAACCGCGAGACAGTCTCGCGGGGTTCGAACGTTCACAATCTTCCGCGTGATACCGGATCCGTCACCTGCTTTACCTTTAGTCGTCCTAAGCACCGCTTATCTGATGATCCACTTTACCGTTTTTTTTTTTTTTGTGGAAACATCAGAAAGACAAAAATAAAGAGACGAGAAGACTGGTTTTTCGAGCCCACATTACGGACCGGTTGCGCAACACTACCAATAAACTTGAGGCCGTGTTGTGACATCTCCGTAACACGAGGTCGTGTGAGAACGGCGCTTCCGCGTTTTCCCAAACACTCCGACGAATGTGTTCTTCCACTCCCCTCGCTTACATTAGACATATTTTTCGGGAGGCTCTCTGCGGTTCATCTCAATTGCTTTAACGATCTGTTGCTTTCACATCTACTTCGTCTCTAGCGTCTCGCTTCTGTGCGTCTGTTCAATTTATAACTACAAATGTCCAAACGTATAGCTCTATAGCTATGACGATAAATTCGGAATATATTTTATTAACGATTATACTATGTCTGCCGCGTGTTTCTACTATTGAACTTTGCATTTTTACATCTCACAGTGAACGTGTGCGGATTTTTTTTCACATTTTTTTTAAATTCCCAAAAATGTATAATATTTTTAAAAAATCGAATTTGCTTTATGCAGTATTAAGTTTATCGACAAATCAGTGTCGAAGTATAGCAAAATTTTAAAATTATGTAGTTCCAGAGTTTCTTTGATTCAAACATATTTTTCTCGATAAACATCGAAGAATTCGTTACGTACAAAAATGTACTTCGCGAATCGTAGAAATGCGGACAAAAAAAAGAATTCCGATTTTTTTCATATTTATAAATATACGTGTGAAGATATATGTATATATCCCTTTCTTTGCTGTGTTTTCGCGAACCTTTAGAACTGCGAATATCGTCTGAATAATAATTTTATTCCGCATTTTGTTGTTATTTTTTGAATGTACACTTCCCGATTGTTTGGCCCAACAATGCTGTGCATTCGGGAAGGTGAATGTCCCAATTACTGTCAGTACCGGGACGCCATACACGAGAGCCCTTACATTCCAGTGTCCCAATTTCCGACCAACTCGAGTTCAGTCGTACAATACACCGCATAGCGAAGGTACCGGAACATACGTCGTAAAGGCATAGAATTCGGCAATTGGGTCACGAATTCGTAATTGGCATATTCGTCTTACAGCTTCACAGAGTACCAACCACTTTTCCCTAATAATCCGGCTTAATCCTCCAACAATCCTATCTTATTCGTCAATGATCCCTATACAATGATTCCCGCGTGCATTTCTATTCAGTTTCAACCCCGTATTAGGGTATTAGCGTCAGGACGCTACGCGAATTCAGGAAGATCCGCGGTACCTTCAAGCGGAAGCCACAGAAAAAGGAAAAAAAAAAGAAAAAAATTGATGCGATCGGTGGTTAAGGTCTGCGCCTTCAAATTAGGGATTACGCCGAATGACAAAGAGCCGAATAAAGGAGTGTTAGAATTGTGTTCTACCGATGATCCTGTGGATCAAGAGCTCTTCAAGCCTCCCTTCGAAAATTCCCTTTTTCGCGACACACAGCATCAATATGTCTATCCCAACATTCGCGGGGAGACATCTGTCGATCAGCTACAGCAAAAAAAAAGCGTGTGGTTCTGGCAAAATGTAAGGGTGGATCTCGCGAGGAATAATAATGCTGATGATGATGATGATGGTGATGATGATGATGGCCATTGGTATGGCAGCAGCGGTTTTACCGTGGGGTCCGAAGTATTCGAAGGACGTGCGTACGTGAAAGGAATCGGAACAAGCGGGCGCATGCGAAAAATTGCGCCAATTTTCACTTCATTAGAGAAGCGAAGAGGGAAGGAGGGTAAAAAAGCTCGGAACTTTCACTCTCCCGTATCGGGTTTTTTTTTAGTCGTTCGTCTCTCCTCATACTTTTTCTTCGTTCCTTTTTTTTTTGGGGACATTTCGTAGATTTTTTTTTGTTCTCCTTCAACCCACGCTTACTTTTACTATATATATCGCTCTATCTGAAAGTCACGCTACGGCGATCCCCGGGGATCCGGGGTCTCTCCCGTCGAATTATATCCTTTGAATCTACAATTACCGGCGTAGCATAGTAGGCCTCTCGGTCCGTCGAGCTCCCAGAACGAACGAACGGAACAGAGGAAAGGCAGTCAGCCAGCAGTAGCATCAGCTTCACCCGAAACAACCCGCGAGAAATGCCGCACACGTTTCGCGAAAGTTTGCGCGCGGAATACTAAAATCACGTGCCCGCTTGCTTTTGCCGGGCTTTCTACGCTGGCAAACAGGATCAATACCGCGAACCTGGTGAGACTCGTAGCGAACGAGGGTGACACCCCGGGTGTGTGGAGTTTACTTCGTTCGTTCGTTCGTTCGTTCGTTCGTTCGTTCCTAGTGCTTTTGATGCTTTTTGTTAAGGCTGCGGGATTCGTTGATGCCCTCCTGTCGGTTTCGTGAGAGGGATGAAAGATCACGGGAATCCCAATGTTCTACGTGTCAACCGGTTTCTTGGAGGTAAAGCGCCCTCAGCTTTACTTGGGATCCGCATTTCTCCGCGCCATGCCATCGTCCTCTTCGGCTTCATTTGTTCGTGCAAAATAATCTCTCTCTCTCTCTCTCTTCCACCACACGGTAAACCTGACGGGGATCGCGTCTGCTTATCCGTGAATAGACTTAACCTACAGGCGTTCCTGAGGCTTTGAACGGCTTGTGTACTACACGCGCGTTTAAGTAATCCTGGGATTTAGTCCACCATTTTTCTAGGTGATGCTCGCCAATCAAATTTGTAGAGCCAACTGAACTCTGGCATTTCTCCTATCGGAAAAATTCTGGCGATGTTCCAAATTTATTCTTTCGCACGAGCCAATCAGAGCGCAAATAATATGACGTCAATCTTATCAGCAATTTTTTTTCTTTGTTTTGGCAACATTTTTATATCATTTATATAAGTCGAATATTCAACTGAATAAAGAATATTTATCAAGTAAGAATTTAAAAAAATTCAAGTTTTCAAAAAGTTTTATTACGAGTAAAATATACTAATGGATACGCGAATTCATAGAAGTTGCAGCTTCAAAAAGATTTTAATTAAGATAAATTATTAATAAATTTTCTTTTCCTGCAATGAAGATTGATCGAGAAAAAGAATATTTTCAATGAAAATATACAAAAATTTATGTTGAAAATAAATCATTATCTTGAAGGATTTCTCTTCAATATTTTTTTCCGGTTTTTTTTTTTTCCTTTTCCTCGAGAACTAAAATTCTTTTTCTCGAAGAGTATACGGAATCCCGTTGACTTTGCCTTTTTTTTTTCTTCGAAATTCCCTCGAGTCTCCGAGGGAGCGAGGGTTGTTGCCTTCGGTGTCTTCGCTCCTTTTTTTATACTTCATCCCCCGCGAATTGTCGAAAATCGAATTTTCACTTTTGCACTGAAAACAAGAGACAGCTGAAAACTCGACAGACTGGAAAATTAAATCGTTGCCTCTCGTTCACTCAAAGAGTTTTCTCTATTATACGTCAATACGAAAAAACAAAAAATATTATTCTCAAGCGCCATTTACGTTTTCCTGATTTACGATGTATTCATATTATCCCCCGAGCGCGTCGATTGATTAATCGACTTTTCGTCTCGATATTTAAAACAAAAATTTTTTTTTTTTTTGTTCCTTCAATCCACGATCCCTCCGCCTATGCGTATAACTATCTGCTCGCAAATATATTCACAGCTTTGCTCGCGAATATTCTCCCTACGTATTCATATTACGATCGTAGATCATAACGGCCGCGTTGACGAACACATGTGTACAAACTTCGCGCGTATATGCGTATAATGGAAGACGAGTCAGGGACGAGATATCGGGACGGTGATGTGTGCACAGATGTTGCCGATGTTGGATTACTTTTTTTTTTCTCTACACTACGTTTCGTTTTCATTCTCGCACATTCCTGGCATCTACAGGGTGCTGCCAAAATCAGTATCGATATTAAAATTGATAAAAAAAAAATATTTTTAAATTATTTTATTTAACAAAAATATATAGTTTCTTTGTTTTTTCGATTATCTTCGAATAAAAAACAAAAATTTTTTTAATTCGGTGAAAAAAAAAATTACCTCATTTTCCGAAATTTTGTTCATGGAAAATCGGGGTGTTTATCGTATCGAAATTAGATGAATATTTCGCATCCTTGTGATTATTGATCTTCGCTACAGCCTATATAGTTCGGGGGATTATGCCGTAATCCAGTAAGCATAACAGTGGCCCGTGTTAATGTTAGCTTGCGGGGTCGAGTCCGTAGTTCTTCGGATAAAAATAACCATCCTTTAAAAATGCGTCTTCCACCTCTCTAGACACGAACGGCGCGGGTTTAAACCTTCTTTCGCAAGATGGAACAACGATTTTTTTCGTTCATTTTTTTTATCGTTTCTTTTTTCTTCCTCTTCTTCATCGTTGCTTCTCTATCGCGACTGAGACTGAAAAGCTCAAAGCCCGTGGGGCTTTCGCAAGCGATGAGATAACACGACGTCGCTATTATTCCTCGTCGACTGTGAAAGCGAAGAGACCCATACTTTGGCAATAATCTTCGAGAGATCCCCAGCGGCCGACAAGAACGAAGCGCCCGTACGTTGTCGTAAGAAGAGAGCAACCAGAAAGGGCAACAGCTGAATAAAGTTTCTTTCGGGATAAACTCGCCTCTTCCGACCTTGTGCCGCGGCGCTTTGTTTCCAAGTTCTCCACCCTGAAAACCTTGGCCTCGTTAGCCGTTAAATCTTCAACGCCGAATTTCATGTCAAACGGCTCCAATTAATAACCAAACATACGCGACATATTACAATTTTTTATACGTATTCATTATCAAAATAATTTTCGATTTTTTTGGACGTAATATAATATTTAAATAATATTAATAATGCATTCTCAAAATATTAATAATATATTTGAAAAATATTATTTCCGCCATTCATATAATAATTTTTTACTTTTTTCGAACATAACATTTTTTTATAATATAATATTAAAATAATATCGCTAATAATAACACTTTTTTTTAACAATTCAATATTTTTCGAAATGTCCAATATATTTTTCAAATATATCGCATTTTTCTTACGAATTTGTGTTAGTCTCGGAAATGAACGAAACGAATTTGTAGGCTTTTCGGAAGAAAAAAAATGCATTTTTTGTACGCAATTGGAGATGTAATTCTAGATATAATCCAATAACTCGAAAGAATAGGAATATCGCACCGATATCTCCAATTACGAATCACATCGAATATCACCGAAGGGATCGTATTATAATTTCGGTTCTCTCGAGGTTCCCGTATCAGCCATTCGGTTGTTCGATTCATCGCCACAGTTCGGTACGAGTCTCACAAAAAGATCGATCGCGGTTCCGTGCTCTGCCCTCTGTGGAAATTCGATATTTCGGTCCCAACCACTCGAACGATCACCTCTGGAACTCTGTGGTTTCGTAGTACAACGCTTCGAGGACCCACTTACCCCCGGAGCTAAATCACCCTCCATCCTTCGTTCTTAGTTGGTATTGAAGCAAAAAAAGAAGGAGAAAAAAAAAACTCCCCGAATGAAACGCTGAACAGACGAAAAAGGACACGAGAAGACTAGAAGAGCAAAAGAACACGTGCAGAGTAAAGAGCCATAGTGCCATTAGAAGAGGAAAAGGTAAAAAGGGAGTTTCGAGTTTCGACATCGATCCAAAATTTCTTGATGCACAACACATATATATCTCTCTATCGCGGCTAAACTTCCCACATGAAACAATAGCCCATCCCCTTCTTCGTCTGTTTGGAGGGTCTCTGACTAGTCGAGAGACCTGCCGGAGAGTAGGGTCGGTGTGGAAAGCCGTCTCGAATATCGCTGAATCAAAGGTGTTGCCGAACGGGGATCGAGTAGCGGAAGTGCAGGCCGTGCAGATTTGCGCTTCTGGTCCTGAAACGTGCGCAACGCGCCGCAGGGGGGAAGTCTCCACGAAATCGATGTGGTTTAGGCAACAGCCCATTCCGCAAATGCAACTCCGCCGGTGGCTATTAGCTAAGACGAGCGAACGCATCAGCGATGGAAGAGTAGGGAAACGCTAATTAGACTGATAAGGATTAAAATCCTTAATAAGTCATTGTATTGTAAAATTCTATTTTCTCCGAACAGATCATTTCTTTCAGTATATAGTTAATATCACAAAATCCCCATAAAATATGCTAAAACACTCGAAAGAACGTACGAATTATAAAGGAAAGGAACATTTGTCAAAATTGTATTGATAATTCGCAACAATTAAAAATTTAACAGTTTCCACTGAGTTTCCAGTTAAATCAATAAAAACTTATAAAAAAAAGCGGTATCTATCAATATCTCGTTATTAATTTGAAATGGCTATAGAAACGTAGCAATCGCACTGAAATTGCGAACCGCACAGCATCATGCAGTGGCAATTTAAGTGGAGGTGTCCCGGAGAGGTCAGACACGTTAGTATCCGACGGTGAGCCGGAATTGGAATTGCCACCACTATAGGCCACGAGATGTATGTACAGAGGTGACAGCCAAAGCCAATAGACTTCCAGTAGCAGTCTCGCGTAGTTACGTCTCCTCCGGCATAGTAGCTTCATCCCGTAATACTCTTTTGTACCTCACAACAGCTATTCGCTCTCCTCTTCTTTCTTTTTTTTTAACTTCCTCCTTTTTTTTCGCCTCTTCGGTCTAATACTCGTTCCACGCTATCACTGGAGGCTCTCCCTTCTTCCCTTCTCTTCCTCTCTCTTTCTTTCTCATTCCGTTCTCTCGTTCCTCGTTTCGCCACCGGTGTTCGCCGTGCCGGTGTCATTGTAGTTAGAACACCGAAGAACTGCGACGACACGACGACGGGACACGCTTCTCGTCTGAAGTGCTTCCAGACACAAAGGCCTCTATATTACGTTTCCACTCTACTCTTCCGGGAGTGTCTCTCCCTCATCTACTCGGAAGAGCTCTGAAGGCTTCCTTTCCTCGGGGCCCTCTTTTCGATTCTTCTTTCTCACTTATGTTTTTTTCCTACCATCCCTCCTTCACCGTCTACTCTTCGTGACACCTTCCCATCTTTATCCCGATGATGTAGATATATTCAACGCCGTTTAGACCTCCGCACGGTAACTAGCGTCCTCGTTCACCCACCGATAACTATACGTATAGTACGATTTTATGATTAGCTTCGAGTTCAAAGACTAACAAGTGTATAACAAAGTAAACCGATAGCCAATTAATTGCCGAGTGGAAAACAAATATTTCGCGAGTGTTTTTAACTTGAAAGGAAAATTTAAAAAAAAATCACACGTATATATACAAGATAACGGAAAAATGCAGAATCCCGAAGAATCTCGAGGGCACTTCCGGTTAATTACACGAGATGAAAAACCGTCGTGAATTACATTTCGCGAATTGAATTAAAAAAAAAAAAAACCCAATTATTACATAGTCCTTGCGACTAGAAACAGAGGAGTAAATGAAAGTTGAATTATCAGTAGAAAAGGTTCTAAAGAGGATTGAAGTTTGATAAATCACGTAAGCGAAGAGCTTGGAACAGACGCGCAAAGCATCGGGGTAAAAACGCTCGCGGCACGACAGGGACTCTCCGCTCTCTCGTAATTGAATCCCATGATATTCGTTTAGCCGATGGGATTCCGCACGAATAGGGGGTATAGCGGGGGGGGGGGGGGGGGGGCGGTGCCAACCTGTGATGTACATAGTAAATACGTACCGGTGCGTAATACGGACTCTCCGGTACTCAACGATTTTCTCGTTCTGTGTCTATGTATTCACAGGGTAGGAAGGCACACCGTCAAAGGGTCGAAGCAGCGGCACGTTGAAAATCGAGTTAAAGCCGTTCCGTCCCTCGGAAATCCGTTGGTTGTTAGAGAGACTCGTTTTGCGTATACATATACATCTATACGTGTATTACTAACTCACCTCTCGCTCGTTACTCTCCCCGCGAATGAGCGAGAAACGTGTGGGAATGGAAAGTAGAAAACGAGACGGAGGGAAGGACAACTCGAGCGAACGAACGGGATGATCCACCCTCGCATAGCTTCGGACACTTGCGCATCAGCGCAGAGAGACCGCGAATATTTCGTGGCGGTTTTACCTTCTTTTCGCTCGAGTACATGTGTTTTTATTATTATTATTATACTACTAATGCATGAATTGCGAAAAGCATACGGTACGCTTACTTTTCTCCAACTTTTTATTTTTATTTTTTTTTCGTCACGTTTTATAATTAACGCTTATAGGTGGGGATATGTATGTGTTCGCGTTTGCGGGATGGCACTTCCTACGTGTACACGCGGTTTTAATTAAAGGACCGTGTGATGTGACGTTCACGGCTCGGTCAGAGGTATCATAGCGTACTTTGACGCATATGCATGCATCACTAACTCGTATACTATATGTATACATATATGTATAGGCCTGCAACTGGCACACGGCACGTGGCTACTGCGGTCTCGTTTGCTATGCGGTTTTCACGTGTACTCTCGAGATGCGGAAGGAGACTTGGGAACGAGAAATAACATAGAGAATTGAATTAATTGCGAGACATTTAATGTTTATACTCAGCCGTGTGATTGGACCATCCCGGAGATGGCTTTGCGACAGAAGAATCTCGTTCTGTATTAATGTTAAGAATTCGTATTTCGCATTCATATGACGAAGTTTAAGTGGGCAATGAAAATTCATCGGATAATTCAATAAAGTAATTAGTTTAATTTAAAAAAATGGACAACAACAAATAGATAAAATAAATAAAATAAATAAAATAAATAAAATAAATAAAATAAATAAAATAAATAAAATAAATAAAATAAATAAAATAAATAAAATAAATAAAATAAATAAAATAAATAAAATAAATAAAATAAATAAAATAAATAAAATAAATAAAATAAATAAAATAAATAAAATAAATAAAATAAATAAAATAAATAAAATACATTTTTTTTGACAATCTAAACGGTGCCTTACGGTGGACGCACCGTAAGGTCTTTATAGTACCCTATATATGATCCCTCGGACACGCGAAAGAGATAAGAAATCTAATATCGAATCCCCAGTGTTGCATGACTGGTGGTACGAGGATTGAATTAGAATGCGTACGTTGCCGGCTACGACCTCGTTTTGTTCAGAGTTCCGAGATCAAAACTGGGTTAGGTATACGTGCAACGTTTCACCGGGGCGACGGGTCGCGTGATCCTCTTGCGGAAGAGCCGAAGAAGAGAAAAAGAATACGGGAAAGTGATACCAGAGGCTTTGTCGGGATAGTGAAACGAACCCAGGGGATAGAAAGGAGGGGGGGGGGGGGGGGGGGGGAGGGCTGGTACAGGGATACTCCCTGCGACGTCTTATGTATCCTTGTACATTGCTTATAATAAAAAATATATATAAGTATACAGAGCGTTTCACAATCGCTTCGTCGTTTATAATGTTAAAAATTTCGTTTTTGTAAAAAAAAAAACAAAAATTGTTAATAACACATTATAAAAAATCTTGCAACTCACAAAAGTTATTTATTGGTTTTTTATTGAACTATTTTCGCTTTCTAATCATTCAAACAATTTAAGTACTTTTTTTCCAATTTTTAAAAAATAATTTTTCTTTAAATTGCAAATTTAAACGATTCTTACTTTCTTTTTGAATAACGAGACTTTTCAAAGTTTCTGTAAAAAAAAAATATGAAAAAGTACATAATTTTGGATCATCCTGTATCAGAGAAATTTTGGTTTCGCAAGAAATTTGGGCAAAAGCCGCAAGGACGAGGGGTTGACGGAAAAGGGTCTTTGTATTCCATTCGTATACGTCTCGGCGTAATATTATCTCGCGACAACGCACGTAAGTCACGTGCGTGCAAGATTTAGGGGAGGTTTACCTTCGTCGTGCGGAAAAGCTTCGCAGGGAGGGAAGCGAGGTGAACTTGGACCCTTCGCGATAGCGTCATAGCTGGAGAGTCGAAGTAAAGTCGTTTTGTCACAATAGTGATAAAAGCCTTCAGGGCCCGAAGCGCGCAAGGAAGAAAGCAAGCTTCGTCGCCGTGGAGTCTTAGCCACCCCCGTACACAGTCAACCCCCGTAGCATTGCCAGAGAGAGTGCTGTACGTACGCCGAAACGCGCCCCCGCAATTACGCTGTTTATGTAAGGGCGTGGTTCGCCTCGGCACTAATTCCGAAGCCTTGCCACGTATACAGTATAGTGGTAGTAGACTACAGGGCCAACGCAGTGGTAGTTCACAGGTTGCCTTCGTTCCCTTCCTCCATTACTCTCCTCTATCTCGCTCGGCGTATAAATAAAGTCGGCCTGTATCGCTTTGAAGATTGTCAGAGCTGACTAATGGAGGCACTGGTTAGAGAGCAGGAGAGGTTAACCCACAGCTTGGATCGGGAGGAGTTTACGGAGATTGGGGGAGGGGGAGGGGGTTTTGATAGTCGAATCTGTAACGATATTGGAACGGAGATACGAGACTGCAATTTCGTGAACAGAATGGTCCCGACTGCAACAACCCGAAATTAACCCTCAATAGTTCGCAAAGACATAGACAAAGCAAACGCCCGGGCTATTGGAGTTATTTTAGTGTACGATATGAACCCTCTGACCCGAGGGTATATTAATTTGAGTCACACGCGATTCCTCCACCCCCTATCAACCCTATGTTCGAACAAATAGTATACTCTTGTATACGTATATAGACATTATACTTTTATATCTATCCTCGATCGTGGTAAATTAATTCGTTCGTTCCCCTCCATCAGGGATCTTCCCTTAAATATTGTATTTCGTTGAAGCATAAAAGTCCTAAATGAAACTATGAAATTGTGTTACGAGATATGGATTTTGTCGGATTTGTTTAACTCACATTGTACCCCTCCAAGTTAGTCGAGGAATATATTAGTAAGTTACGGAGCTTGACATTTTTTTATGAGTTTCAACATTTTTTTTATGATGACATTATCTTCGAATAAAAAAAATGAAAAAATAAAAAGAGAAAAATATCGGTTTTTTTATGTTTATTATTTTCTTTAGTTATTATCGAGTAATGATCTTTAGAGTAGAAAAAAAAATGTAGTTAAAAAAAAAGCTTGAAAAAAAAAAAAAAAACGGTTAGGTAAAATTTCCTACGCAATTTTCCATATTATTGCATACAGGGTCACATCTCTCTGCGCAATCGTTATTGCATCCCGTATGTGTGATTATGTGTTTTGCCGGATGCTTATATCTATTATTGGATGCGATCTGTGAACGTGAGTAAAGCGCACAAGGTCGCTGCGTAAATTCCCCAAGAAATATAGTTTTATACAGCAGTGAGTCAACGTTTCCGCAATTCGGGGATTTTTTTTTTTTTTCGTACCAAAATCGGCGAAAAATGATCATAAGATTGCGCATCTCGATAAAATACTGAACTATAAAAAGGAAAAATTTTTTTTCGATAAACAAAAAAAGAAATTTCGCTCACAAATCCACGAGAAAATTTGAAAAGTAGATTTACACAAATAAAATTCGGTTTTTATGAATTTTGAACTAATTGTATATCTTATTTCTATGTTTCAGGTGAGTCAAAAAAAAAAAAATGTATTCCTCGACATCGATGAATTGTGCCAAAAATATATCGCAAGTATATTCAACCATTAAAATTTATTCTATTCGATAAAAAAATATATTCCATCCAAAGTAAGAATTCTCTTGTAAATTCCGAAATGTCAGGAATATTTTATAGGTTTGTTCGACATTTAAATTCCATTTGAATTCCGAAAAAATATCTCTGGCATTGGGTCAGCCAAGGGACACGGGTCGCGAAAGGTTAATCTTCTGTACAAATAAAAAAAAAAAAAAAAAAAAAAAAAATCCGCGTATAACAAATAATCGAGAAGCGAGGAAATTCACACGGGCAATAAAATTCAGGGACGTGGGCAAACTTCCAGGAAGGTTATGCGAGAAATTTGATACCTCAACGCAAATATGATACGTAAACGCTTACGTGTTCGCGGGGTTTGTGTGTATTCCGCTGGTTGGGATCGATCCCGGACCCCTTAACGTTCAACGGAATTGTTCCCGGCTAAACAATGACGTCACTATTGTAGTACTATACCGACAAACAGAGAAGTATACCGAACTATCGCGAACAGTTATTATTGCTCGCGTAGGCGAGACTGCGCCGGAAACGAACGACAGCCTTATCCCAAATGACCAGCGACAGCTTTTGGCGGCGCCTAATTCCTCCAAAGCTTTCGCTCACCCCTCTGTGTTCCGTCTCTCATTCTTCCCCATTCTCTGCTTTGTGCGGTGCATTGTCGATTGTCGGGTTTGCAGTGCCCAAAGCGCCAACTACCATAACAATGTACTCACTCCCCTTCCGATAATACGTAATACCGTGCTGTGATTTAACGTAATACGCGTGTAGAGCCAATAGGGGGGCTGCAGTGCGATCCTCTGGCGATTCGTCGAAAATGGAAAGTACAGGCTGTTCCATAATTCATCGTATTTCCCAAATGGTCAACATATCTTTTTCAACTTTTTTTATCAAACTTCGTACCGATAACGAAACAAAGAAAAATTATTAGATATTTCGTTTACTTATTAATAAATTACGTTTTTCAAAATTTTATTCATTTTATTTTTTGTGATATTAATTAATATTTTTCAGTAATTCTTATTTTTGTTCTTTTTTGACGAATTTTTCTTTTTTAATTGTTTGATGTTAGATTTTAGTACGAAATAAATAATACTAAAATGGTGAGCATTTTTTAATATTTGGCCGAATCATCTTCCGCTATTTATAACAAATAATGCAGAATATTTATAACTTTATATTTGTTTCATTAAAAAATATATCTTCCTTCTTTCATTTCATGGATTTTATTTTTTCTTCTATTAAACGAAATGTCTTTTTTTTACCTCACTTTTCGATGCTGCAGTGAAATATTTCGAAATTTATGCAAAATGAATGCTACAGTAAAATTAATTATAGAATTTTTGGGGAAACAGCAAAGTCAGATGCCATTTGCCAAATACAATCAGAACGCCGTCCCTGGGACGCCCGGTAGAGACATTTAACCCCGAAATTCAGTGTTCGACGTTGCGGACGATATCGCCGAGAGGCTTCGGTTGAGTGATTTTGATATATCGTTTTGCCCAGCAGCGACAGAAGCCGCATCAACAGCAGTGATGTTGCGATCTCGTTGGACAAACGCACCCCCCCCCCCCCTTTTTCCGTCGAGTTTCCCCAATACACGCGCGCACAGCGTTGCACCGAAGAGATAATTCCGGACTGTTGCCCTCCCTCCGAGAATTCGAGCTTTTCGGATCCCTTATTTTCCCTTCGTGTCCGGTACGACCCTCGATTTTTCCGTGAACCGACCTTTATTAGGATCGAAATCTGACGAAACACGGCGACCGAGCGTAAGGGAGGCGAGCAATGATACGATACTCCATGCAACTTGAAGAGCGACCCACGTGGCTTTTCTTGTTCACTCACCTTGAGATGATGGGCCTCTGACGCGCTGAAGCCTATATACAAGAGCAAAAGTATATCGATATAACCCTCAGCGGCGCGGTGCGACGACACGAGGGGAAAGGTCGAAGGTTACCCGACGACCTGGCTGACCATCACACCCCCTCGTGATCGTTTTTTTTTTTCTTCTTTTTATTATTCTTTCATTCACGAGAATCCTCACGCAACGTTAATTCGCTTCGTCACTTTCACTTGTCTTGTCGATCTCATTTTTGTCTCACTATGGATGTCCCATAGCTCTCACGACTTTATCCATTACAAAGTTTCCGCATCAACTTTTTTTCTTCTATCAGAACGCAGGAACTCCCCAGAAATTAATGTATTAAACTTTCTACCTCGAGTCAGCGAACTTTTTTTTTTATTAGAGCAAAAAAACGTTTTCCACCTCAATAAATGTCGAGTCTCCAAGTTATTGACAAATTACTTTCAACTGTATATCCGAGTCAAAAACTATTCTCGCAAATCATTTTTATGCTTTTTTTGGAGACACGAAAAATAACGTGCCACGAAGTTGAGGTTTTCGAAAGCACTTTTCTCAACAGCTTTGCATATATATTTCAAATGGTACGAGTTATTTTCGTACGAAGTAAATGTGTAACAAAAAAAATGACTCTTCGTACGGATCGTTTTTTTCGCAAACATAATAAAAAAAAAAAATTAGATGGATGCGAAACCCTCCCACCCACAGCGCACACAAATCCTACGTGATGTCCGAACCACTTTGTTCGGCTTTGGATCCGTAGAGCTCAAGAATCGTGTAGAATTCGAAGAGACGGATCGCGAAAGGGGAGGGGGTGGTGGAGGGTGAAAGATTCGTATCAGATAGAGGGAGCTATTGACACCGTGACGTATTGTCCCTGGGATTCGTTTCGTCTCGATGCATCGGAGATCGAAGAGTGTTCGGCATCGTCGAGATATCCGCTCTTTTCACAATACCCAATATCTCCTTCCTTCCCGTGGAGATTCCCAAATAATTCATCTCCGTATCGTCGCATCGCTTGGCTAATTTATTTCGTACATGAACTGCGGAAATTTAACGGCTCGCCGGTCACGTGTCTGATATCTTTATGTACGCGAATCGTCTCCCAATGGATTCGCGATGTGCAGTCTCACGCGTGTAGATTTATTTCTGTTTTTCCGCATCCCCCAAATATTGATGAATAGGATAATTGTGGGGATATCGTTCTGGACGACAAATTTTCACCGAGAGTTATGACTTGTGACAATTATTATCGGTTGCCAGTCGACATAACTCGCAATCGGGACTCTCACTCTGTTTTGCCTCGCAATCGAATGGCCTTTCCCGTTCGCTTTCCCCTCGCGTCGAATATTACGTCAGCCGTCGACCCTCCGGCAATATTTTGAAAAGATATGCCTAGCGAAGGAAAAACACAGTGGGGACAAATGCTCGTGCCACGTGACAAGCCGTAACGGCAGCTCTTGTCACGTGTGCCATGACGGATCACGGATTATCACATCGTATACAAGTATATACCGAAAAATGGCACGGAAAAATATGTGACGCCTTTTGAAATGCCTTCAGTTTCTTCCCTCTCATCCCTATATTGCAACATTCTTTGCTCTCCCATTTTCACACCCCTCAATTCTTGTCATAGCTATTTCCCACTCTTACGATAAACTCGACGGTTGGAAGAGACAGAAGCTTCTGAAAAGTATCGAATTACGTTGGCTGAACATGTTAGACCTCCAGACAACTTGTCGAACAAATAGGCTTTAACTTTTTATCCGATTTCTATTGGTCCCTTCGCGATTTTATTTCATGAAAAAAAAATTCTTTCGATGAATGGTATTTATTTTTATTATTTATATTTTATATCCTTTTCATGTATTTTAAAGGAGAGATCGGCAATATTAAAAAAGATACTATTTTTTCTCGTCCGTAATAAAGTCTTATTAATAATCCCATGCAGTTGATACTTTATATCGGTGTTCTGATAATCTGAAAAAAATTCTCCCGTAATCTCATATAACAAAATACGGGATTTTTCGTATCGTTTCTATTAAAAAAAAAAAAAAAAAAAAAAAAAATTAAAATATTTGGACAAATGATATTCACGTGTAGCAGTAAGCGCAACTCGAATGATATCGCGTCGGTATATTAAATAACTTTGAGGGAGTCACGCGCCCCGCAGTACGCGAATGTCGAGGATATTCATTGGGCGCGTGATCGCGCACGGTCAGGGTTGAGCTCCCATCCGAAGGTTTATAATTGACACGCGGGTGCGCTAGGATTCGGTGAATCTCTCCCAAAAAGCGGGGTGGAGGCGGAGGCGCCGGAGAGTACGTTGCAACGTTCTCCACGTTTTCATCTCTCGCTCCCTCGTGCAATGTATACGTGCGGTGAGAGCGAAATCGGGAACGAGGGAGAAATTGAGATTGACAGTTAATTTCGACCTCGTCGCTCCTCCCCTCGGACTTCCTCGGTGCTTCCGACGCCACCAACAGCGCTAGTCTGAGCAATCTATACCAGCGCCTAGAAATCGGTGTACCAGCGGCATCACAGAGATCCCGGGACACGCCGCCGTTCCCTTCTCGTCATTCTGCCACCGGGGAATCTCCGGGATATCTGAATCTCTCTTACTCTCGTTCATTCGCGCTCCGTCTATCCGTCGCGCATTCGCAACGTTCGTGTGGCGAAGCGAACTGAAATTTCGAGGCGGCGAATTGGACTTCCGCTCGAATGGAAGGCCACGAGAGTGTCACGAGGTGAGGAGAAATCCGAACGAAAAAGGACGATGCCAATGTCCGGGGAGAGGGTTGGCTCTCGTGATCCTCGATCTTCTTTGCCTTCTGCTTCGCTTCACGTCAGCTTCACCCTTCGATCTTATTTTCCTTTTTTTCCCTTAGTGTGGCTGTATATATATATATATGTATCTCTTGAAAATCTGTCTATCGCTTCACGCAAGGAAATCCGTACTCAACTGGATCCACGGGGTTAAAGTTAAAGAGCTCTTGATACGAGATTCTGATTCTGGGATCAGCGGCCGTATAGGGGGTTTTATACGAAAAAAACCCTAAGCACCAGTCTCGGCGAAAATTGGCAATTGTATACTGCGTATTCGAATTGTAGAGCGAATTTTTTGGCAATTATCTTGGCTAATGGTGCATAAATAACCTGCAGGAATGGTTTGCAAAGTTTTGCGGTCTTACGGAATTTTAATGATTGTTCGATCTGAAAGCCGCGTTAAAACCGAATGATGAGGCAATTTTTCTATACACCTTTTAATCGTTTCTTTTATTTTCCAAACGACCGAAGTAAGTTAAGTGATTGCTGCTGCATAAACGCAATGGTAGAAAATAACTTTAATGAGGTATTTGAAAGTTGCGAAATCTAAAAAAAATGAGGCGATTCTTTCATTAAAAGTTTCATTTATTACACAAGTTAACTTACTATTTTTTTTTCGCGCAATCGAAATTCAAGATTTTTTTAATACTGTTAACAAATCGAAATAGTAGATAATAATTTAAATGAAGTAATTAATATTTATTAAATTGATGCGGCAACATGACGAAGAACATTAAGCACAAAAAAAATAATGCAATGTACTGACAATGGATCATTAGCATTGGATTTGAACTTTTGCCGAGCGATCGGATGGGCTGAATAATTTTTGTCCGAATCCATTGCCGTAGACAGATATTGATGGATCGACCGATGCGTACGACTAATTGAAAATTAATGCAGTCTTAGGGGACAACACTTGCTGTATCATTTCCCTGACTAAGTTGAAAAAGCAATGAGTCTGCATCTCCGCTGCGATGAATCAGCCGTTTGTGCAAAGCTTTGACTTCGTCTTTTCAACGGAATTTCTAACATAAGTAGTCCAACATATAGTGGGAGTAACGGGAAACAGTTGAAACTGTTCCACGTGCGCCCATTTCAAAAGGTGTATACAAGGCACCGTGTAGCTGTATCAGCACGTGCAACTTTGTCCTTTCACTCTCGACTATCCCTCGCTACGATACGCCGCGCGGTACACTACCTCTCTGTGTAGTTACAACGTGCTTTACGTACCGGAGGAACTAGCTGTTGCTCCCGTGAATTAATGGAGCTTAAAGCTCACTTCACAATCGATACAAGCGGAGCGGTTCTTCCCCACGAGAGATTCTCTCACGGTCGTCGCACATCGAGAGTCCCTCGATTTTATCCGCCCTCTCGCCTATCACTGGAATGTGCACACGGTCTGCATATATTCAATGCCAAATCATCTTGGTCATTTTTTTTTTTTTTCGAAATTATGCAATATAAAATCGTAAAATATCGCGTTGTATTTTTCGTCAAAAATCTAATAGACGGTTTTTGACTATTCTCGGGGGAAAAAAATGAAAAAAAAAAAAAAAAAAAAAAAATGAAATACAGTTTTTCAAATGTTAGTGCGGATATTCAATCGCGAAGCTATTAAAATTCCGAGGTATTTCGCCATTTCAAATATTGATCGAAAATTTATCGATTTATATTAAATATCGATTGATTGAAATTCAATGAGTAGAAAAAAACGTGAAAAATTTATATTGGAATATGAACGATCCGTGAAAAAAGAAAAAAAAAAAAAATAGACGATTAATTTCGAGTTTTCGGGGACATTCTTGTGCCCCACTGGGCGTGAAATGATTAACCATAAATTTTCTATAAAAAAAAAATTCTATAGAATTTCGTAGTAGTGAATGTCACCGCTGTCCTATAGCAGACGTGTGTTACGACCGCCGCGTCGTTCGGTCACAACGCCGAGGGTAAAGGGTGTGTGCGAGTGACATCTCTCCGACAGTAGTAAACCGTAGTCCCTTTCGTGTTCATTCCTTCCCTGTTCGCGTCTCGTTCATTATCTATCTATCGCCCCTCTCGGCTAACGCCTCTCTCGCGGGTAAATCCGTGCCAGTGAATCGCTCACGCCGGACTGACGCATGGAATTTTCATTCAACAGCTGCCACCGCTGCGACTAGTAGTTCTAACGCTTCTACGGATAATTCATTGATCGTCGATTAACTCCGGTTTTCCTCCCCTTTCGCAATTCGCTTCGCACGACAGTTTACAGCTATCGAGCTAATTCTTTGGTTCGTTTTATTCGATCCTATCGATTCCGCCCTCTCATCGGCCTCATTTATCTCGCTTTCGTTTGATTATTCAACTTACGAAAGACGACAAATCACGGATTGGCTAAAAATAATATATTCCCTTAAAGGAATGTATAAAAAATCAAAAATAATTATAACTAATTCAAGAAACAGAAATGTAAATAGGGGAAAAAAATGATACAATAAATCCCTTAAAGTACCTTAAAAAGCAGTGACTACTTTAACGAAATTATTAAAGACATACAGCCGCTTCAAAGGATTAACCAATTCAATGAAACTAAAGTGCTGAAAAGTATTCCCAAAGTAAAAGGCACTTAAGTTCGTTATTATTACGTTTAACGAGTTTGCTTCGTTTCGTATTTGCGTTATTCATACAAGAATACGGTCAATGGCCTTTGACTGCTTAATTTTTGTTTGGTTAATTCACACCCCGGCGGAATTTCGACCTCTCATTTACCCGGGGAGTTAACCGACGCTTCGTTCGGGGATCAAGGGTTGCGAAGGAAATTCCACCTGCTACCCTTTTGAATAGCGGGCGCGCCTCATCGCGAAAACCGCGTCACCTTTAAGCCTCTGACTCCGCCCTGTCCTGTCGAGCGTTTGCACCGACTACTATACTCGTCGACAAATTATTAACCTTCCGGGAGTAGCGTCAGAGCGGGAGGGGGTGCCGTGCTCCCCGTTTCTCTCGCGAGCAACACCCACCGTCACGTTGACGCGTCAGCGTGAAAATTATTAACGCGCCACGGGACGCTTTAATGACGCGTCTCGGACCACCCTGCTAGCGTTCTCTCACCTTCTCTATCCACCGTCACGCTATTGCTTCTATTTCGCCTCAGACACACCGTCGGTGGTTACGAAGTAGCGGTATTGCGCCCCCTTTAATCGGCTCCGGGCGACGACGATTATCACGCAAAAGTTGCGAAGTGCGAATAGCACTGTTTCCGGTGTGATGCCTTCTCCTTTTTAGGTACAAAGTAAAGAGGCCATTAACCAGAGGAAATTAAATGTGGACGAGAGTCCACTCTGAAAACTCGATATTTACATTTTTTTTTCTTTAATCCTTCGGTAGTTTTTCTCTCGTTCCGGCTTCGCAACAACCCAACCCATCCACCGGAGTTTAGTTTTGCCTCACGGGTTTCACTCGGCGAGTCGGAAAATTCATAAAAGATAACGTTGATTTACGTTCGGCAATATTCGTTTACCTGGACGCGAGTTTTAAACCATAAATCTTCGAGTTATATGAATTTTGACCCGTTGCTTGGAAAGGGGAGGGTTTTTAAAAAAGGGGGGCGTCGTTATTAATCAAACGTAATTGAAGGTAGAAAAAAAAAAAACAAGTCATAAAACTCCAGAGGGAGACAGGCTGCGCGGAGAATTCAATCAATAGTTTTATATGTACTTTTTTTTTTACGTGAAGCTTTTGATCTCATCCAAGCCAATGGGACAGTAAAGCAAGCATCTGGGGGCTAAAGAAGATTTTTATGAGGGATGAAATATGAGAAAATCGGGAAAAAAACTAACGAGCGTGATAGAGAAGAAAAATTGGGATTGAAGGGTGGAGGGGGGGGGGGGGGGGGATGAAGTGAATTTGGCTGCTAATCAAAACGGGGTTCCCCTTCAAACGGAAGTCCAGATTACCGGTGGAAATCGAGTTCACCTAGCGCTCAATTTGCCTCGCTTCCTATATATGCCTTCTTACCCTCAATCATCCCTCTGTTATTTCTCCCTCCATCTCTCTATGCCACTCGTTTACCCTCCGAGAATTTCAACGAACGCCAAAGGGACGCGAAGGGTAGGATACACGCCACTCGCCCTTTATCCAAGTTACGCTGGAAAAACGATGTCTCTTCAAGTCTCTCCTCTGCTACCCTCGCGCACTCTTCGCTCTTCAAACCCGAGCTATTCGAACCGCCACTACTGCCCCCCCCCCCTCCCCTCCAACTCCCCCTCCTTGTCATTTGAGGGTTGTCGTCGTCGAGTGTCGACCGGTTTCACAATATTTCCTCAGAGAATATAGATCCCAAATTTTCCACTGTCTTGCCTCGCATAACGAATTTCGAAAAACCCTCGTAAAATTTGTCCCCACATTTTCGAAACAGGTCAGCGGCTGATGGAAGTAATTACGCATTGATTATGAATTCATTACATATATATTGTTTCTTCATTTATTACATATTTTTTAAAATTATTTGTATTATTATTTTCATTTAATTTATTAAATATATATGTATGTATACTATATATATTATATTGAGACATTGATATATTAGGTTCCCATCGAACCATCAGTTCTCCACACTTTTTTTTTAGTATCTTTACAATTATTCTACCAATATCTTTGAAAAAAGAGAAACAAAAAAACGTATCGTAGAGATGATTGATTGTTCGCCAAAAAATAGTAACGAAAAACAGAGAACCCCTATTGATATTGCTTGACGATTGCGAACGAGAAACAAAAATATTCCCCATTTTTCCCTTATTAGCGAAAAAAGTGTAATATCTATTCGTGACTTTTTTCTCAATGTTTTCAACTCGTCCGGCATTAAAGTACTTGAATGACGTTGAACTTTCTCTCGTCTCGCAACCTTCGCCACATGGTTTTGCACTGGAAACCCCCATCCGTCTATTTGCCTATACGACGGCCCTTCCACAGCTTTTTTTCTGGTACACCGGAGAATCCCGCAGTGATCGATCGCGGTCAGCCAACGTGAAAAAAAGAAAAAGAAATCCACTACCTATATATAGCTTACAAGGGATGACGCACGTCGAACGATCGTCTGTTTCGCGTCTCTTCGTCAACCAACACAGATATAGTAACATAGATGCGCATGGTACACAGGCGCCAGACTGATCGTTCGAATGCGTTGAGAGGGATGAAAAAATAAGGTGTGAGTATGAGGGGACAGAAAAATAAATATATATATATATGTATATATATAAATTTGATACTCTCGGTTCGTTTTCGTCGCCATGGGGACACCACGTGCCCGCGTACGCGTTGGCAAAATATCGACGCGACACGATCGCGTTTCGTTTTCGCGTCTATACAGTAGTGGGAGTCCCCGCAACCCAGGGATTTCTCTTCGGGTCCACGGGGATCTCTCGTTCGGAGAGCGATGAAACAGCGCGCAACACCGATAAACCCCCCCAAGCGAATGAGTTGGACGGAGAACACATTCGTTTTGCCGAAACGTGGAAAATGTTCGGAATACGAAATAACAGAGAACGCGGTATGGCGAGTCATTTTGAAGGGGGTGGGAGCTATAACTACGAGACTGAGAAAAGCAACGAAGAACGCGAAGGGGTGGAAAAAAAGCCGTGAGAGCAAAAAGATGGTTCTCTGTTCGAGGAAGTAAACCGTGGTTCGCGAAAACCTCTTCACGACTGAATTATTTAAGTCGACCCTCAAACTTAGGGTCCGTCCGTTCGCCCTCTCATCCGCGCCACTTACATCCACGAAAACACTCGAGCACTCTCGCTCGTCTCTTTCCATTTATCTCTCTTCTTCTCTCTCGTAAAGGGAATTTAATTTCGTTCGTGATGCGGCCGCCGCAACAACTCCCCTGAGCGAACGGGACGAAACGAAACTCTACGAAGCTTATGGGGGTGAGAGGGGGTGGTTTATGTGTTATATACATTGCCGGAGAGGGAACGAAGAAAACGGACGGAACTGTTGAAGAAGGACGTTGCCCATCCGAGTCTTCTTCATTCGCATCGCACAGCATCCCCCAAAAACCTCCCTTTACCCCCGACCGCGCGCCAGAGCGTGAATAAAGAAACGTTTTAATTGCGGAAAAACTCTGTGCGGGATTGCCCGCCGCAATGACGAGATCCCAGCCCCACGGCAATCTACTACATCGGGCCGACCGCCGGGGGGGTTGAACGACGAAACGAGAACCCCGTTTTCATTCCTGCGGTGTCTGTGTCTGCCAAACGGTACATACTGTCTGCTGACTCTTCTCGGCTCGAGGCGCTTGCGAGAGGAAAAAAAAAAATCGCGACAGACTCCGGCAGCCGTTTTTACTACTTTTACTATTTCCCTCTGACTCAGCTCGACTTTGCACTTCTTTTTGGTTCATTTTTCCGGTTATTTTTTTTTTCTTTCCCCTTTTTATTTTTTTATCAACTTCTTTCGCGAGGTTTTCATTCATTTTCCTTAACCGCGAGCGGTCGCAAACGTTCTTTTGCTGTCGTTGCCAAGAAAGTTCTTTTTATTTCGAATGGTTTCTTCTGCATTATTAAGCACGTTGAGGGAAAAACGCTCGTCGGACTTCGATGGAGGGCGCTCGCGCTTTGCTCGAAGACACTACAGCCAAGTTATGCAGTTATGAATTGTGATTATCCGCGGTTTGTTATTGTTTCAATCAACTTTTCTTTCTTTCAGCTAACTTTTTTTCTTTTTCTCTTCTTGTCCACTTACTCGTCGTAGTTTTCGAAAGTTATTTAATTGTTTACGAAGATATTCGTGTCTGAAAAAGTTTTCGAGATATTTCTCGATTTTTCTTGCGTTACTACAATTACGGCAAGAAAACGGCTGTGGTATCGCAATCTCTAGGTATCTCAACGTGCAATTATTTTATTAGTATTTTTTTTATTTCGAGATCTCTTTTCCTTAATTTTTCTACAATGTTTTTAACATTTATTTTAACCGGCAACCGGAAGTGAAACAACTTTTTTTTCGTCCTTTTGATCCTGTTATGCATTCTTAAGTAAACTGTACAAATAAAAATGTAATTTCGTGGTACTGGAATTTTTCTGCGCAAACCGGTAAATTAAATTTCCGGTTAAATGCGTGAAAAAATCGAATTTTTTTTTACGCCCTGTTTTTTGGAAATACCTCGATATATTATCTATTTTAGTTGTCAGTGCTGTTGAAATGAATATATCAAAGCACTTTGCACTTAGCCAGGTGAGTGTAGCGATAGCGAACGACAGGGGAATGACGCAAAGCGTTTAACGCGAACGTGTAAGGCGCATGAGAGGATTCTCGTCGACCCATTCGTCGTGAATGAGGATAGGAAATGGCTTTTAGCTCAGACACGGAGTCACCTGGTGCACGAGCTGATGGTACACATTCGCTTTACTGTGGTCCTCTCGTGTACATATAACGTGCACCGCTGTGGTCCCCAAGCCAACCGAGAGAAATAGCAAAACCCTTTTACCAAAATTGCCCTCACCGACGCCACCCCGAGCGCCCATCGCCCCGTTCACGTTTCGTACAGATCGCTCTACTATGCGGGATAACTGCTTCGTGGGTTTCTTCGCTGTAACTCTCAACAGCCATCCAGCGTCTCCTCGAATTTGTCGCTGAACAACCGTCGCATCCGTTGCAACCCGGTAAAATTTCCTGTACTGTGGAAATTGCCACAGGCCACCCGGCAAGTCCCTCTCTCCGCTGTAGGAAGTCCTCCGACGCGCGGCCCCGCCACACGCTGATCGAATCTTTCGAGACTTTACGAGCCAAACGACCGAAGCAATTCCTAGGAAAGCGTTTCTCCAACGCGTTTCGCAAATCCCACTCCGAAAAACCCATTCGTTTACTTCAAATTTATTATCCTCACTGATCCTATAAGATCCAAACTGTCCGAATCCGCAAATCTTTTTGGATTACTGTATCTCTTATTTTGCGATCCTATTCGTGCGTTTTTTCTTTCAAGGATAAGTTACAAACGAACGAAAAGTAGAAAATAAAAATTTTCCATTTTAGGATCTTTCGTATGAAATTTATTGATCACTCAAAATACAATCTTTGGCTGTTTTAGGATTTTAAATCACAGATTTATTGGAATTACGTGAAAAATATTCTTTTATAATAAAATTATTATATTTTTCGAATAAAAATAATGAAAATTCAAAAAGTGCTTTTAATACGAAATCATATTTTAATGAAACCACAAATCAAATTTTAATTGCAAAGCGGTGTATTTTTAGTTTTTGATAAATTTCATACAAAATTTGGACGAAAATATTAAATATCCCCACTAAATTGACGAATTCAAACAACGATCTCTCAGGTCAAAAGCGAAGAGATATTCCGTTAATCCTACGTATTTTCTTATTTCGAAAGTAATCTTGAATGCGAGTTATCAAACTTGAGAAATAAGAATAGCAGATTAAACGATAAAAAAAATCCTTGGAGGGTAAAAGCAAATTCTTGCAACTTTTTTTTTTCTTCGTTGTTTCTATTTTTCTCGTTGGACGGTGGGCGATAGGGCGCAGCGAAACGCCCACCTACCCCTATATGTAGCGCCCCCGAGGTATTCTTCGGATAGTTTTATTATATCTGACCCGCTGGCGTTTCTTTCCCGATTGGCTTCCGAGCTTTTCGTACAGTCGATACAGACGTCTCTCCATGCGCCTTCATTCCCCCCAACCGCTATTCTCCTCCCCTTCCGTCCTTTACGCACGCGTCTTTGTTTCTCATTCACGATCTCCTTCTATCAAAGCTCCCGGCGCCGCGATACCATCGGGCGTTTATTACGAAAATTTATTGGTCGGCTTTGTACACGAGACGGAATACGGCTTCGGCGTCGCGACTTGTTTAACTTTGCTGCGCACACGGCAAACCGAGACTCGTGCCAAAATGAGTGAGAAAGAGAAAGCGAAATTACAAACAGTCGAGCTTTTACGATCTGTGTGTTGCTGTGTCATCATTACACCTCGCAATATCACGAACGCCAAGCTGTTTTTATTTTTTTTTTTTTCCAAACTGCACATAGAGATTTTCTATACCTATTTTGTTAAGTCATTAAAAGATAAATAGTTTCGTCGACTCATTTTGATGAGCGGTAAAAAATGATAACAATAATAATAAATTTGTGTGCTATCGTTCGCATAAATTCTCGGATTTGAGTCCAAATTTTCGCGCTGATAACTTTTATGCAATGTAATTATAAAATGTGAAGTTATTTATGACAGAATTAACAAATAAAATTATATCGATATTACTGATGATATTTCAGTGAATCATTTAATTATTAATGACTATTATTATGAAATTTATATTGTCGATTAATTAACTTATCTAAATGGTTTCATTATGCGCATAAAAACGGAAAATTGGAACGAACTGGAAAAAAAAAAAAAGATTTTAAAAGTTCCGCACCGTTTCTTCCGTTGAAAATACAACGCTCTCGAAGTATTGCGGAAGAAGAAAAAAAATGTTCTTTAACGGCGAAAGTCAGTAACCGGCACCCTGTGCATAATTTACACACTCGTGGCGTCCATACGAGCGAAGAAAAAAAAAATCTGAAGAAAGACAGGTGAGAAAAGAAAAGTGGTCGCATGCTTGTCGCATAGACGTGTGAACACGCGCCATCGAGTTTTATTGACGTGAATAGAAAACTGCGATGAAAAACCGTTGCACTCTTGAATCATTTCCGTGACAAGATCGCGTGCTATGCAAGTTAAAAAGAACGAAAGAAAAAAAAATGGTATTTTTTTTATCAACTCGCGAACTGGAGAAAGAGAAGAAAAGCGGATGTAGGCTGTGGATATACCTGCTGCTGTCAGTATTATGGCCGGTCGGAAAGAGCCACGAGCGATCCGCGATACAATAGAAGTGTGCTGCAAGCAACGCAGAGCTCTTTTCACCCCCCAACCCCTATCGTACGCCGTTCGCGGGATCGAAATTCGAGTTCAATTATCGAAGAGCTTCGAGGCATAAAACGTTTTCCAATATCGTTTAGTATTCGTGTTCCTCCATCCGTTCGTTCGCCCCGTTCGGAATTCAAGCTTTTTCCCCGACATCGAGTTTACTTCCTTCCGTTGGGTCCTCGTGTCCGGCGACCGATGTACATCGGCAATGCCACAGAGAGTTACTCAACTACATACCGCTGAAAGGCGTCGCTGCTTCAGCGGTTCTTCGTTTTTCCGCTCTATTTGTATTTCAATTCTTTTTTACGTCTTTTTTTAATCATTTTTTTTAATTAATTTGCTTCTTTATTCGCGGACTTGAGAACTGCAATTCTTTTGATGAATTTATACTGACTGTCGATTGAACTTTTTTAATTAAATTACTGAAAATTCATTCGAGTACACGATGTTCGCCTCTTCAAATTAATACGAAGCGTTCGTTGGATATTTGCATTTCAATATCGCGGGAGAATTCAGCGGAGATATGCGAAAGTAGTTTCGATGCAACCAATAAGCGTTCGCCACACAGATCGATGGCAACTATGCCCGCGATGCCGCTGAAATATTCGCAACAACTCTCTTGTACAGTATGCAATTCATTTGTAGAGTACAGAGGGAGCAGAGTTCATCGAAGTGATGCAACGACGAAATACCACAGGCAAGAGTTTTTGCGTTATGCTTCACAAAGGCAATTTAAATTTGATGAGATTTTGTTTATTACTTTTTTTTGTACGTATAGTGTACAGTGGAACATTATTGGCCAATATGTCGCCGAAATGCTTTTTACATAAGTATAGTAAGATTTTTTTTTAAATTTTTTATTAATGATAATAATATGTTATTGTTATTATCAATATTCTTATTAATATTATATTAGTGTTTTATTTAAAAAAACCTTCGTATATCTGACGCATATTGAAGTTTTTTAACGCAATAATTACGAATTCAGCAATAAAAAAAAAACTATTTTATAGTCGGAAAAGTTTCACAAATCGTTAACGGTGAAAAAACAAATGAAGAAAAGAACGTAATTGCGAAGAGAACATTCGTAAGAGTATTTTTACACCGATGTTAATTATGCAGACTCGAGGAATCGATACTTACGCCATTCGCATGAGGGTTACTGTCCGTCTCTCCAACGTATCGTCTATGAGTTGAAGAGGTCGTTGTCGTCGTTCAATTCGTTTTAATTGCGAGTGCATCGAATCCTACTGTACCACGTATATACACCACGTTATGCCATTGCTGTATATTCAGCTGATGGAGAACGGTATGTAGGTACTCCCTATAGTACCCTCGTAACTCGTCGCGATGTTTCCTCGTTCGGCACGAACTCCCTATACAGAATTCACTTTTTACGATACACACGACCATCGATAAATTTTTTTACGATTCCTCACTAAATTCCGATTGGTCTGATACATTGAATTTTTGCGTTTTTTACGATCGGCCTTTCCATCCACCGCGCGTAACTCGAACCGAATTTACCGTATTTATTTTTTTTTTACTACCATGTTACGTCAAGACTCGTGTCGTTCCGTATTTTCGAAAAAAAAAAAAAAAAATTGCAACGAAGTTTTTGAGCTCTTTACCGAAAAAAGCTCCGAATTATTATTGAGAAATAATTTTTTCAGTAATATTAAGGGTTGAAAGCAATAAAAATTCTTACAATTTCATATTTTTTTTGATTTTCGCAATCGATTAATATTTTTTTTATTACGAATTATTGCCTTCTTAAACCCGTATCCTTTTGGAACATACAAGTACAATCCACATTTCAGTCCACTAATCGACGACGATTAATCGAATTTATTTGCCGGCCAAAGACCGAGGTGATAGGAGACTCCAGAGCGATTCAGAGAGTGATTCAAGCCACTCTATCGCGAATCGTGACTCAATTTCACTAACGAAGCTTTATTCCCGCCATCTCTCGTCCCTATCGCTATCTTCGTCGTGCCGCTTAATCCCTCTTTCGGTTCGCGTTTGATCCCTTTCCCCAAATTCGAGGAGAGAAACGCAGGGAAAAAAAAATTAAAAAGGAAAAAAAAAAAATGATCCGACCTCGCGGCAGTCACGTACAGAAACTGCGAGTCTGTAGTCGAACTCTGGGTACAGTCGCGCTATCCCGAGGGTTCGCCGTACTCTCTGCCTTTGACGTATATATTATATATATTCCATTCGCTGTTTATTTGTCCAAGTCATTTCGTATCCAGACCGCAATCTGTCCTCAAACCCTCGGTGGCTCTTCCTCTCTGTGCTTCGCTCTCACCGACATTATGTATGTCTCTATATGCGGACTCGTCTCTCTGTACACACGCCTCTATATCTATTCACGCTTGGGTCCTCCTCGTATACTTAACGAAAGCCGAGCCAATGCCCACGTAGCAGCAGTGAGAGGATACCGGAGGATACCGTACAGTTACGTCGAGCATTTAATTAGAACGGCTTATCTCCCGGCGCGTGTTCGCCTTTGTCCCTTAAGGCCGCTGGTGAGGGTGAAACTTTTTTTTTCTCCCGTTTTGGTGTTTTTTTTTTATACCCTGTCACGCCGACCCCGGGGAGAGGCGAGTTTTCGTACGAGTTCGCGAGAACGGGGCCCGCGACCAGCCAAATGCTAATTCGTTTGGGGACCCACTTCAACATATCTCTCATTTGGTTTTCCGCGTGTCGGACTTTCCGCTATTCTAATCATCGGGGATATGTTCAATTAGTCGGCTCTCTCGGTTTTCCGAATAATTTTTTTTTTTTTTTTTCATATTTACGATAGGGAAGTTTATCGGAAACAAATAATTGATGAAGTATCCAAACTGTTGGTATACCCTCTCTATATGAATGTGTCGAGTGAGTGAGGGGCTTTATTTCTGCTGAAATAGGGGATTTCTTGCGCAAGTCTTCACGAACCATTCGAATCAACCCCTCGTCGTTGTATCTCTCGCCTCTGCGCTTCGTTATTAGCTCATTTCCTGCGACCGAATTTTGGCACCCGAATTGCCGGGGCTCATCGTCGGATTATCGCGAGAGCCCCGCAGAGAATCAACCAACGAACGACCGGAGGGTTCTTCGATATCGCGGTCCATTTCAGCAGGAAACGGACCAAAGTTTTGATTCGTCAGAAATAAATATTGGACTTTCGGATGAAATTCAATTATTTTCTATGACAATAGTTCTTACAGGTATTGGATAAACTTATAAGAGAAACGAAAAAAAAAAAAAAACTCAATTTTATGCCCTTTTATAAATGCCATATGCGCAAAAACACACACAGCCTATCAGGAGCGAAAAATTAAGCTGCTTTTGTATAGGCGTCACGACCGCAAATTCGTCACGTGCGGCGAAAAAAAATCCGAACAATCTATTTGTCTTTTAGATATCTTTAGCCAAGGCAAATATTCTCCCTTCTCGTATATTCTCCGGATGACTTTGAGTGCGCAGCAACACGCCTCTGCCAAAAGAAATCCTTAATTGCGAGGGTGGATTATCGGAACGCGAGATGCACCCTAAATCCACTTTCTCCCCTTCTCTCGCAAACGCGTTCCACACTCCCCGCGTCCAAAGAACGCGTATCCTCTGATCGCAAAAGTTCCAACGAGTTTCTGATAATGTTCTTCAACATAATCGTCTCGACCCCATCCTAAGTTTTACGCGTGCAGCATCTTGTACACGTCTTACAGACACTTGTACTTACAGATCGGAGTTTCTCGAGTAATAAACTCTCCCCCACCCATCCCCTGTATTTCCTGAATCGAGTCTGCGTCTCTCCATTATTCCCGAATTCCCAAGGTACCAAAGTCGAGACGAGATTCAAATCTCGGAACTTCTGCCGCTATCTATTGTGCAGTTACGGGAATATTATAATCGTTCTTATTAACGCCCTGTCTACGATGAAGCAGTGTCATTTTTCACTTTTAATAAGAAACGCGCAAAGCAGACTAGTCGACACGGAAAGTTATATTGTCAACTACGTTCTACAAGTTTTCACGGAATAACCGACATTAATGAGAGTCTATTGTTACCTGGGAAAAAAAATCTCGTGTCAATGTTAATTCTCCGTCGGTACACGTATTTTTAAAACTTTCGTTCGCCCTCTGGGGATTGGAAGTTTTGGTTAGGTTTTCGAAGTATTAGAAGCATGCAATTTTTTTTTCAAATTTATATTATCGATACTTTTCAACACGTTTGCCTTAAAATCCTCGTTGGGCAGGCGGGGCGTTAATTTCGTATTAAACGAATTTGCGGGAATTGACAAATTAGTTTTGGCTATCAAAAAAATTGGTGATTTGGTTTTCATGAACATTTTTCTCCGAGACGGCGCGATGAAGACAATATAGCAGGTGAAAATTCTGAGATAAGCCCATTTATCGATCTTTATTCTATCGAACAATCTTGAATAAAAATGTGCTAAAAAATTGGGATTTCGTGCGCTCGAGAAATGGAGGGTTTTGTCTCCTTTCAAAGAGGGTCAATAGATGCTGAATGCTGTCTTCTGCAGCCCTACTGAGTTTGACTCAAATCCAATAGAAGTAGCATCCTTCGGGCGGATGCCCTTGACTATAAATATTCCAGGAGCCACAGCACGTGAGTATTTTCCTACGTGCTACGTAGCCGGGGGGGAAATAGCCATTATTTTTTCGTAATATCAGGAAAGTTTTCAACGAGAGTCCCTAACTCTAAAAATTCCACAAACCCTATACATAAAGTGCACCAAGGGCATACTATCGGAAATATCCTAGTTAAGTGTAGTACCAGTATACCAGTATAGCGTATGTATCCCCGGCTCTATTTTCAAAGCCGTAAGAGAGAGGGACTGAAAACTACCCCTCGCCAAAGTTGCCGGGGTGCGGGCTGTGAAGCTCCCGGGCCAATTCGATATCGGAATTCGATCAAATCCTCCGAGTGAGGAGCCCCTTATCCCCTCGAAGTCAACGTTAGGCAGCAGAACTCTCCCCCGTCGTTCTTCGCTTCGTTCGTCCATTCGCGTAGGCGAACGCACCGACTTCGTACCCTCGAGGATCGAATTCTTCCGGCTCGAGTGACATGTCGCCAAGTTTACTCGGTGACGACGAAGGCACACGGCGACCCACCCTTATTCCGCAAGTTCCAGTGGCAGAACCGGTATTACCAGAGGGAGATACCCAACGTTGCGTAGGTATCTCTTATCACGGGGATTGTCGGTAGCTGACTGCTTTCGCTTACTTTCGAGTAATAGCACAGTGGTTGGCATCCTAACGAAACTTAACGTCTTATCTCTGGATATCAGCAAAATGGACGGATATAGACGTTGCGCTGACATTTTCAAACAAATGTGTCTAAAAAAAGTCTTGTTACGGAGTTTTTTCTGTATGGTAAATTTAACTGTTTCAAATAAATCGATAACATTAAAAAGACTTCAATTTTTACATGTATTATCTAGAACCATATACGATCACAGGCGACCTTCGCAGACCTGTTTAAGATTGCACTCTTCCCAAATTTGTCGACTCTCTTTGAAATGAAATCTCCGAAACCTCTGCATTTTTTACATGGGTCTGAGTTCTTATCCATTTGGAATCAAAGGATCCTGAAGTCTGACCCAAGCAGCTTCAACCTTAAGCTAACGGCGTAACCTCTAAAGCATGGGACCAATAGCCCCGTTCTACGTAGTACACTTTCGCAGCTAATGTTACGATAGACAAAATAACTCCAAGGTAACATAAAAGCAAAGTGCCACTGAGAATTGAGAATGTTGCGAAGCGCTGACTATCGAAAAATTCCACTTCAGTCACCGAAGCTAACAGCTTTTTTCACCTTTCACATTTCTTTTAATCTTTCTTAATCTTTTCGTCTTTTCTTAATCTTCCAATAATGGAGCATAATTTTCTACATTTACCAGTTTTTTTCTTTTTGTGGTTTTACAATGTTTTATAAACGTTTCCGCTGCACGTATGCCAATAACTGTGCCATTTACGTGATTTGCGAAGGCGTGCATCCTGCTTTTGCGTATCGCGTGACTGCGTTTACTCGTGTATCGTCGAATACCGGTCACCGCTTCTCTGAACAGTATCCCAACGTTATCTATCTCTGCATCGCGTGCGATGGCTTCTATCGATATTGGGGCGCCTCCCCTCCGACTGTCATCACCCTCCGGCACCGTAAATTCAGGTGAACACGTACTCAAAGGCGGGAGGCGCTAGAAAGCGTGGAGTATATCAGAGGCAAATTTATACGAGACGTTGGAAAGAACCTGCCTGCTGCATGATTGACTTCCCTGCGGTTCTCCGTATGGTATTCACGGGATGGTATGTTACGCTTTGTAGTTGCGGAGCTCGCAAAATGAGGGGACATGTATTCCGCTATCGGGCAAAGGGATTTTGAAAATGACTTATTTTTACATTACAAATCACCTCTGCGGCGTTGAGAGACTCGCGCCATAAGTTTTTTTTTTCCCAACGAACTTGCGTGATGCGTATTGTATGTACGTTTCCTCCCGATCGCTTTACATGTTACATATCCTACGTATTTCGCCAATGCATATAAAATTAATCCTAATTCCCAAATAAAACCAACATTACTCAAAAAATTCAACACAACATCCGTGAAATTAATGATTTTATTTAATAATAGTACCAAACTATATTCGTTCACATATTTCACTGGCACAATTATTTAATACATTGCGAAAATGTCCAGATCCACTCGACGGAAAAAATACTTCATTCGTTTCGTCGTTGTTCGTGTCTCGTCATTCGCAAAAAAAAAAAATATTATCACCAGCTTGCAATAATGGACGCGGAAGCCCCTATGTGCCATTGAAACAAAACCTGCCAGAGATTCGGCACATGGCACCATTCACTTGCTGGTTTTCACATTGTAGCGCTAGTCACTCAGTTCTGTCCCATAAAGAGCGTTCGGATAGAGGTGTATACACCAGATACGCATTGAGATAACGCACACCAAACCACCTAGCAGTAGGTAGGTATGTAGCCGTGAAAACACGTTTTCCAACCCGCACCCAGCCGACACCACGGTAAACGGACGTGGCACCGGGGTTCCGCTGTACTCCATCCTCGTGAAAGGGTATTCGCATCCTCTATCCGGGGTGTTCGCATACTCGTGTACCTCACATTCCCGAACGGATAAATGAGTCTCGTATCCCACGAGGAAACGACCTGTATATGTGCATTCTATAGATAGGCAACACGGAATAGGCGTGGGATACGGGAAAATATTCACTGGTATCGTACTTATACATACACACACCAAACTCTGTTAGTATAGGGTGCACAGAGTTTACGAAGGTGAGGGGGGTGTTGACGCGAAACGCACAGTTCTCGTGTGCGTAGAGTACAAAGGAGTCCATAGTAGAGTGGAGTACCTTGTTTGAGATTCGGCAGGCGAATTGCGTTCGAAAGATGGAGTCGAACATATAGCAAAAGGAAAAGTTATATGGCTATACATATATACATGCGTTATGTACCGAGGGGTGGGGGGGGTTCCTGCTGTAGTCGCGTTTACGTGAGGAAACCGAAAGCATTATGGGCGGGAAAGCGAATGGCCCCTGGGGTCTGTGGGCCAACAAACCCTAACTAACGTAAATAAGATGTCCTGTGGATATAAAGGGGGATTGGGGTCCAGGGGTCCAGAGGAGCGCATCTTCGGTTTTCGCACGAAATCGCCCTCAGCCCGGACGGACACCTTTAGCAGCATTATGGTACTACATTAATAGTGTAGTATACCTATTCTTTGGTACGGAACGATAAAGAAACGCGTGGACGGACCGGGATGAATCCTCGGGCCAATTACGAGAAACCCGGTTTCTTCGCGCCCACCCGAGAAAATCTTTACTGACTTCGCGTGCACCAAGGTTTTACTATAGGCACTTTCTTTTTTTTTTCTTTCGTTACTTCTTTCTTTCGACGACCCCTCGGTGGCCCTAGTGGGCGTCGCATCGCTTCTCAAATTACTCTTCCGCTGGGTTCGTGCAAACGTTTCTTCTTCGCGACCGGTGCCCGTCCGAGAGAGAGTCTTGGCTCACTTGACCGGATAAATTAGAAGGCAGACACGCACCTACGCGGGGGGAGCTCGCAATTAGGACGCTCGTTAATCTTTCTTTATGCGCTTACGACAGCCCGTCGATTCTTCGACCGCCGGGACCTCGGTGATCAAGATATCGTTGAATTTGCAAACAATGTTGAAAGCGGTAATGCATGAATTTTGAATTCAAAAACATACAGCCGTTCTTTTGATTACTTCCGGCACAGAAGTCCCATTTCTAAATTTTCGTACAATTTTTTTAAGCCCCTCGTTATTACTTTATTATTTATTGTACCATGACAAAAAAATCCATTTTTTCGGCGCTGCGCCAATCTTTTTTGTGAATATTTTTTTAATGGACTGCCCTAAACCCCCACCCTCTCCCTTTTAAATGCGTACGCCGGAACAATTTATCGCGCTGTTGTAATCCGACCGGAAACGATGAGCCCGCAGATTCGCAGTGGCGTGGCGGTGATTACTCCGGGCGATGTTTCGGTTCGCCGCTATGGAAGCGCGCCGGGATAAATTCCTCGCAAGGTCGGGAAAGTTAACGGGGCGCGAGAATACTCGCGTTCCTCCCGAGACTTCACGCGTCTCGTCCTCATTCCCGTAGGCTTTTCCCTCGCTCTCTATCCCTCTGACTACTTTGTTTGCTTCGTTCACTCGGAGAAGTTAACTCCGACCGAACGCAGGGCTTGCCACCCACGAGTTCAGGACTCCAGGTGCAATTAGTAAAGTTACACGCGCCATCGTGGCACAGGAGCCTCTCGTCCTCTTGCGCTTCACGCATCCTCGAATCAAGCTCGTCGAAGTGGTAACGATTTATCCGTGGATTACCACTCGAGAGTCTCCACAGGATGATACCAGATTTACTGTGTACTCGAGAGACGAGAAGTACGAAACTATACGTAGGGGATAATTCTATTGCGAATATCAAATGTGTTTGCGTCGTTCGGAGTTTCACGAATATTAGTCGAAATCATCAAAATTTAACGTAGTGCCTCATTAGCGTTATTTACGTCAATAATTATCTCAAGAATTACGAAGAATACATTTACGTCAATAATTCCCAACTGCAATTCTTCGCAATTTAAATAGCATTTTTTACCGTCTAATATAATTAGATCGAAAATAAGTAATTACGAAGAGATTAATTCGAAAATTAAAAAATGATCGATACTATTAATTTTAGCTATTAACCGAATGGGTAAAGTCGCAACTATGGTTATTTGCGCAAAATTATAATAGTTGCAGTCTCAAGTTTCTTCCCACGTAATGATAGTAAAAAAAAAGGGGACTTTGCTGGTGTGAATAGAACGCGAGCCTATAAACTCCATTGCCCGGAAGTGTTTCTCCGTGTGCGGGCGAACTTTTTGCTCCACCCGGATCGTCCAATTGAGTGTCGTTACTGAGCTCTATCTCCGGATAGAACGATATATGTCTGCCTGAGAGCGGCGCTTCAAGAGAGAGTTTAGAATGTTTTGCACTTCCTGAAACCTTTGTCGCTGATCGCAACGATCCGCGGAAATTCCACGGAAGAACAACAATCCCAATCTCTTGGTATGGCTTTGAGAACTATAACTCCATACATCAACAAAGTTCAGTAAAAAAAAAGTAAACATCGCCATCTTGAGAGATGCTTAAAGAGGAGTCAACGAGCTTTCAACATTCACAGTATTTCCGGATAAATTGTACGATTTTGCAAAAATCCATTACGAAAATAGCCCCAACTTTTTCATCCTTCCTATTCAAGAATTATTTGTGCTGAATGTGTTGTAACTGATGGCACGAATTTCAGTTACATAATAATAATAATAATATTTAATGAGAGACTTTGATAAAAATCCAATTTCAACATCAACGCAATTACGATTACAATTTTTTAATTTACATTATATAGAAATAAATATAATATAAAAATGATACAACCGGATAATTTCGTTTCGTTTCACAGAATATTCTGTAAATAATTCATACGCGCAAATGAGGTAAATTACGAACGGAATATGGTAAAAATTCAAAAGATTCGCATTGTAAGATGAGTGACGTTTCTATTTGAAATGAACAAAAGACATTTCTCCGTATCGGGGTTAATATATAACTTGATAGAAAAACGGGGTAATGTGTTCCGGAATTGGCAGTGCAAGAAGTGGACGTTGTGCGAGCAATAGAAACCGACAAAAGAATGAACGGTGGAAGGGGCAGAATTGCGGTGGGGATGATTCTCATGAGGGTTTTCACGGGAATATCCTAACCGCGGTAATTCCGCACTTTCGCCCATCGTTCGCAATTAAATCGCTTAATTTGGGTTTCCTGTTATGTTGACATCGCGTACGTGCCGTCGTACATTGTACCGACGATAACCAGTAGAAACAGCAATATGTGTGACGCTGTCCACTCGGAAACAGACGCGAATAATTTTGTCATCCCACTACAATCGAAACGTCACTCGAGCGGAGTAGTAGCAGCCTCCAAGTGTGCCTACCAGTCACGTTTCACGTCACGTTACGCGCATAATAGCGTGTATGCGATCATGCGACACTCGCGAAAATGACCTCAGGCGCTTCCGTCTGTATCTCTGTGCTCTGCGTCGCGGTTCACGTGTACAAGTCATCGCAGTACCATTCGCAGGACTCACGGGAAGGTGTAACCAAATAATTGATAAATAATCCCGAGTTTCGATATTAAAATTGCATTCGTTAAAAAAAAAATCGGAAAAAATCGATTGTGAAATAAAATACGCGATAATAAAAAAAATACATACAAAAATTGCTATTGACCTAAAATATAATTAAAAAAACACGATAAAATTTTATATATTATAAATGATTATAATAAAAAATATATCAATGTATCGTTGACACAAATATAATAACAATAATAGTATTATTCTATTATTTGTATTATAAATTGTATGAATTATTATACTTTGGACGAAATTCGTAAATTTGTTTTTTTTTTGTTTCGTCAATACGGAAAAGATTTTGACGAAAAATGTTCTTGCAACAGTTGCAGATACCGGAAATGAAGTTTCCTTGGAAATACTGCCGAGCGGGGATGTGCAGTCAAAGCCGATAGGTTCGAGGTTTCTGTTGACGTGTAAGCCGGTTGGTTCGAATGCGATAACCAACATAAAATGGCGGAATCCAAATAACCGTACGATTGAGACTCTGAGGTAAGTTTTTCCACTTTATGGCTAAGAAATTCGATATATCGTAGCAAAGTACACGATACATATACGAATACTCGACATGAAAATGTCCCTTTGACGAGCGCCCGATTTGTCTGCCAGTGCAGTCGTTTGGCTTCACTTTTTTCTCTTTTCCTCTCTATCGAAGCGAAGAAAAGGCGCTCGTCACGGTTTGAAGAATGCGCCAGTGACACGACGGTCACACGTATACGTATTTACGTGATTTTTTTTTGTTTATACAACCGAAAGAGCGAACGTAGAAAATTACACGCTACATCGAGCGGCACAGTTATTGGTCACTCGAGAGAACGCGTTCGTCGAGGGGAAACACGTTTATGGTAATTCAACTCCAAAGAATAACTCAGTTGGAAGATTTTCACATTTGTATCAACGAATCCATGAAAAAAAAGCCTCGAAAAGGCTTATCTTTGCCGACAAATTTTAATCGGCGTTGGTAATTACGTGGCCAATGACTGTGCCGCTGAGAGACAATATATCTTTTGCCCGCACCGGTTGTGATACACGGAGACACGCAACTCTAACAACATCGACAGCACTAATTTTTAACAACCTTCTTCTACTTTTTTTTCTCTTTTAACTCCAACCTGTCGTCACGCACACAAGCGAAATAATAAGACTCCGCGTATCGCCGATCGAGGGCGACAGGCGAGTATACCATCAAACAACCCTTTAGACTACGCAGTTGCAGTTTCTTATTTCTTCTTTTTTTTTCTTCACCTTCACTCTTTACACTTTTTCGTAACTCTACATGCTATTCGTGTGAAATTTTATGCCTCTGGGCGATTTTTTTTTTCTTTTTTCGAAATTTTTTCAAGGCTATTGCGAATATGTATCGATGCTCTGGCGCGAGGAAAGTGCGTGCGAATGTTGAACGACGTTCTACACATACGACCTTCCAAAGTTAAAACATCGATTTTTTTTTTTTTTTTTTTTGATAATATGTTTTTATTAGACTTTTATAAATTTCTACATTTTTAAATCTATTTCCGCGTTTAATTATCGTACTTTTGGCTTTAGTTTTGCTGAAACTTTTGAAAGGTGTCGAAGCTGCGTATAAATAGGCGATTTTTCGAAATTAAAGTAACAATATATTTATTGCATATTTAATTTTTTACTTAAATTTCAATTCTTTTCGAATTTTTGCATCTATTGCCGCGGTTATTTATTGCGCTTTAGCTTAGCTGAAACTTTTTACTTTTTTTTTACATATGAAAATTGCGCCCGCGAGAAATATTTTTATATCCGATTTCATCTCCGATAAATTTAAAGTTTTCCATAAAAAAAAATAATTAAAATAATTTTTTTTCACAATATGAAAACTATCGGTATTGATAGCTTCAAACTAACAGAGTTGCAAAGAAATAAAAAATAATCAGATCATTAAATAATAGTCGAAATAAAAACAAATTTGGTAAAAAAATGATATTTCGGAGACTCGTTAAGAAATATTAAAGATGAAAAAAAGCACTACGTTGATATCGAAAAAAACATTCAGATCCATCGGTAAATAATATTATAACAGATATCTAAAAAATCAATTCGCTTCGCGAAATCGCCTCTTCGAAATTGCAATTTTAGTTTTTTTAATCCAATTTCATATTACGCAATTTAACTTAATATTTTTTCTTCTCTATATGTATTTTGCTTTGGTAGCAATTTAGAGACAATTGTCATTCCACATTTACGCTGTTTCAATCACCTTTATCTTATCTGCTGTCGCGCTTATGATTTTATTAACTTATCTCATTATCATCGCTTCTTCGCTCTATTCGTAAATTCAATAAATTTCCATAAATACATATACTGTACATCACATTCCCATTCGCCATTTAGATTGTCCCACGAGAGTGTTAGAGACTGTGGTCTGGTAGTCTGTGTGTTTTTTCTCCACGTCATTCGCCGTGTCAATGTGTTTGTCATTCATCGAGAATTTCACTAAACTCCGGGGACATACAGAGGAGATGGGGATCGAATGGGGACAAAAGCTATTCGCACTCTCGCCGCATAAATTACATTCCTTTCACGTTTACGATTCACAGAGCACTATAGAATACGACGAGAGCGATACGATTCGAACACGAGTCTCGTCTGTCATACATAAGTTATTCACACGAGAGACAGGAAAAAAAATTGAAAAATCTATTCTTCTCAAGTCGAATCGACTCGCAAATTGTCAGTCACGTATTTTCACGAATACGTGACGGCGCCTGTCTGTATCATCGTCTTCATCATTCACGCGAACATCAATGAATCATCGGCGAACATTGCCAAGTTACTATAAAGAAAAACAAAAAAATGTCTCACAAAAATGCATTGACACTTTCGGAAAATGCATTTTCAGCGTCATATAACACGATTCAAAAATAGATCGATTTTTCCCACTCGTTTCAGTGAGACATTTTTTTTTTTCTTTTCTTTTAGAGCACAAAAAATCATCGCGTCGACATGAAATTTATGTACCACATTGCACGCAGTTGATTTTCTCTAGTGAATTCGATTCTCTCGACGATCTTTCAAATCATTTTTTAACTCGAAAAATTATCATTCCCACCCCTCGCAGTGCGTCGAATACAGGTGCCGTTAATCCGGAGATGTACGTCGAAGAGTACAGCGACAAAAGTTTGCTGTACTTTAATTCGCTGAAGGAACAAGAAGGTGGTCGTTACACGTGCAGTGCTGATTTCGCGGGCGAACGAGAACTGGTCAAATACGTGACGATTCAGAGTATCTGTAAGTTATTCTTGATAAAATAAACAAACAAAACCCTTTTATGGACCAACGACCTCAGCCGATATAGTTGTTTCTGACCGTTTTCCCGCACGGCCTGCGGGACAGTGCACTTTCGCTCACTAGTGCGAAAAAAACAGCGGAAAATCAGGAAAGGAAATCGTGAATCGGGAATTATACGAGGAAAATCGGTTTCTCGGATAAATTTTCCTTGCACGCGACGCGAATCCGATTTTCTGCTCTTTTTGCCGCACGGCGTGTGGCAAAACAGTCAGAAAAGAATTTTTTTCCAAGACTGCAAAACATTATTTTCCTATCTGCGACTCGGTAAAGAATAGAGGAATAAACGATTTTCTAAACGAACGAATTGCAGATGCTATAAAATGGATCGACGCCCCGGAGGATCAGTCAGCGATACTCGGAAGGGATTACAAAATTAGATGCGAGGTTAGCGCGCAACCATCACCAACGGTCGATTGGATTCACGGCAATGAATTAATCAATACGAAGAACAATGACAATCACACAATAATTGAAACTCACGCACTGAAAATCACCAACGTAACCAAATCTGACGCGGGAATTTACATTTGTCGCGCATCGGTACCCACAACCGGCGAAGTCAAGGAACGCATTATACGCTTCGAAGTACGTATTTCAAATAAATATTACGGAGTTCTGTCCAAAATCTGCATTTTCAAAAATTAGCAAAATTATCTAGAAATTAATTTTTTTAAATTTATTTATTGACTATTTATTTATTTTTATTTGTTAATTTTTCCATTTCCACAGTGACCGCCGATGTAAATAATTAAAAATGCGCACCTTTTCTTAATTTACTTGTCAGGTAAACGAGATACCGAAAATCGAAAATTTCACATCGGACGTGAAGATAATCGAGGGACAAACTGCATCGATAACGTGCAAGGCGACTGGCAAACCATTGCCAAGATACACGTGGGTTAAGGCACTTACTCGCGAGGATTTGTCGAAAACTGATCGTTTCAGTGTAAATAACGAGACCGGTATATTGACGATAAGAAACGTAAATCGGGAGGACGACGGAGAGTATCAGTGTATCGCGGAGAATATAGCCGGCGAGGCGCAAGCTTTGATCAAAGTTATCGTAATGGGAAAGCCAAAGATCATGGAATTCGTCAATCAAACAATAGCTGTTGGCAAAAACGTGGAAATAACTTGCAAAGCCTTCGGCAGACCAGCGCCGAATGTTACATTCCGTAAGCACACGACGCTTGAGCCTTACACCGTTGGAGCTCAATCGCTCGACTCCAGAATCGTACTAAAGAGCGATTCCGACTATGCAAAGGGCGAAACAATCGCTATGTTGTCGATACAAAACGTCTCACGCGTTGACGACGGTCTCTACGAGTGCATCGCCTCTAACGAAGTCGCTACGGCCTACAAAAACGGTCATTTGACCGTAGAATTCCCACCGTCGTTCGCAAAAATGGATTACAAAACCGTTTGGGTCGGCGCAAATAAACCGGCTAATCTCACCTGCATAGCTGAAAGTATTCCCAACGCAACGATTCATTGGAGATTCAATAACATCGAAGTGGACAAAATAAATGGCGCTCGTGGAATGTATAAACAAGTTGGCACCGCGGGTATCTCCACTCTTTTGATTACAACGGCCGATCGAAGAACCTATGGAAATTACAAATGTCACGCGGAAAATAAACACGGAAATGGAGATTACGTTATAGAGCTCAAGGAAGCCGCGAGACCGGGACCTCTTCAACAAGTACTCGTCAAGGAAATAACCGCTACAACGATACTCTTCGATATTGTACCACCGGCGGCCCAAGAGGGAGTACCGCTTAGATATATCACCGCACAGTATAGGACGAAGAACCCGGAGCAGCCGTGGGCTAATTCTAAAAACAAGACTTGGTCTGTCGGTAAGTTGTATTACTTTCGATTATTAATATCTGTCTGAAATAACAAAGTTTTATGCGCACTATGAAAAAACTCGAAAAAAAATGTTAATATACCGATATTGGAGGTTTGTATGTGTGAAAAAATAGTGTTCAATAATTTAACTCGTTTTAACTATAACATTTGTGATTCTAAACCAATTTATTCTTCTCATTTTTGTAGTTATTTCAAAAAAATTATAATATAGCGTACTACTGGAATTTTCGCTTAATTTACGATGTTAACTTTCAAATTTTCGAATGTAAATGGAAATTCGAAAAAAAAAACGTATATATACGATACATCAGAAAAATGATAAATGAAAAACAAGTATTAAAGTGAACTTTACTCACTTTAAGCAAAAGTGATTGAAGGAAAGTCGGCAGAACGCGCGTTGAATTCAGCTCGTTGTCTTTTCTGGACTGTTTGATCATTTTAAGCTTTTAGCAGATCAATCACTTTTCAGTAAGAGATTTTTTGCTCTTTACTGTACATCCGACATTTTTCTTACTCGATTATTCGACCGATATATCGCCCGATGAAACTGAATGTCTATTTTGGGACATCCATTATTTGTTTTTAGCTCATTTTTAATATCGTATGTTTGTTCTTTGATTCGTCTTAAGGTTCGCCGGCTTACAGTATCGAGGATCTGAAGCCATTGACCGAATACGAATTTCGTTTTATGGCGAGCAACGACGTCGGCGATGGTAATTGGGGTCAAATTGTTTACCAACAAACGCCAAATATAAGCCCACCGCATGCCCCGTCCATTCTAAGAAACAATCAAGAAAATCCGTACGAAGTGTCGCCATACAGCAACCAATACGAAGTGCATTGGCTTACACCGCACCACAACGGTGCGCCCATCGAGTTGTACGAGATACGCTGCTGTCAGGTGAACCGCGATGAACAGAATTGGCAGGTGATGGACGAAACATGCCGCAGCATCAACAGCCAAGGACAGCGAACAAAGAAGCTGCTCAAGGATCTCAATTCCGATACATTCTACGAGATCCAAGTGAGGGCTCGCAATAACCTCGGTTTCAGTAATCCCGGAGTTCTCTATATCAAGACAGCGAGAGGTAAGTCTTCCTTTTCATTTTTAAACTCTATAATCCATTGATTTAAATCCAACTGATCGATTCGCCGATAGTTACGGGAGATAACGGAGCAACGCGCAGACTAAAATCGTCGATACAAGACTTTTCTTGTTCTCAACGACAGCTTATGTCTTATTTGAAAAAAAAAAAATACAAATTTGTTTCGTAGATTTGTTTAAATTAAAAAAATAATAATAAAAATAAATGGTGGCAATTTTAATTTTTTTTCAATAATAGTTTTTTTCCCTTAAAAGAAATATTAACAATCAAATTGTTAAGATCAATAGATACACAGATCAAAAAGAGAACATCAGTGTTGTATCGTCGATTGCGAATTGCTCATTGCCGATCACGAGTTCTCCCAAATAGATTTGCAATTTTTATTAGCGCTTCTTGAATCAAAAACTCGCGTGACCGTTCGATTTAACCGGTTATAGATTTTTGTTGCTTATCACATTATTTATTAGTTTTTTTCTAACGTTCCTTCGGTACTGGAAATGGAAAATCGAAAGAATTCACGCAACTTTTGCCGTAGCGATATATAGCCGTTTTTTTTCTTTTATTATTTAATCTTAGATAATTTTTTATCGATAACAATCGTTGCTTTTGGACACTTTCGGCTTTCTTCGATTTAGTGCCGCGAGGATTAATTATCGTTTTTAAATTGATTTAAACAAAAATTCTACAGGTTTCGAGTGCAATTTTCTTACTGTGCAAAAGTAAATTGTTCTTCCATTTTTCTGTTTCTATATTTTTCAATATACTTATATATTTTCTTTTCGTCGCTGTTCTCATCAAGAGTCAATTTTTGTATTATCATTCAGAATCAGCCGGCGCGACAGCGGACTACACTATAGTGAATGCTGGTGAAACCTTCAAGCCTGTCGCGGTCTCCGTTGTCGCGGCAATAGTGATCGCGTCCCTTGCCATTTAGAGTACACCGAGCAAATAATCGGATCGGATTAATTTTTTCCATTCCGAGGGTACATAATTCCCCTTGCGTGTACCTTGTGCACTCGGCGCAACGTTTTGGTGCGAATATTAAAAAAATAACACTTTGCGAAGTGTGGACGTTCGTGATTTTTTTTTTTTAATTCACAATGAACGAATAAACGAAGCCGAGGGCCGACGAAACCTCAACGAAAAAACTTAAAGATAACAATGTAAAATAATAATATAGATCTTAGTAATATTAGGTGGATCGACGTATATACATTCCGGAGTAAGAATTTCAAAATTTTTCGTTCTTTTTTTTTTTTTTATTCTTTATTCCGTTTTACGCAAAATTTCGTACGTATTTCGCTAAGCGAAAAGTAAAAACACACGAAATCTTTCTAAAACAGTTAACTATATGCGGAATAGATCGCGGAGGGAATAAAAGTGATCAAAAACAAAAAAAGAGATAAGAAAGTTGACGAAAGGCGTCGAGTGAAACTGAGCCAAACAGTGAACGAAACTGTATTTATATAACTAAAGAAAAGAAAAAAAAAAAACATTGTTGAATGCTCATTGTTAAAAACGTACTGGTACGTTTTTTCTTTTGTATTTTAAGCTAAGGGCGTCGTTTGTGCTTTTTTTTTGTATACTACCGTTGAAACGCCGTTCAAATCGCAAATTAGCTTTACGCGGCTGTACTGTCAACGACGTGAGAATAAGAGATTTATTTAAAAAAATTATCGCGCGATATGCTGTATTAATCGCGACAGCCCGGTACACTTACTGCCTTACATTGCCAAATGCCTGATTAGAAAAATCGAATCAATATTTTTAGAGAATCATACCGATCGAAAGATTCTTCCGTTTCGCGCGAATTTTTCACACGAACGTTTAACGATTTTACTCGTCACTGGAGAGGCAGGAAAAAATATGCGAGCGTAACGAGACAGAGAGAGACACTCGATCAAAAATTTTTTTTTTTTTATTATACTCGCGTCGCTGCATGATATATTTTTTTTTCTATACGAATTTAATATTTCGGCGAAAATCCGTTTTTATTGGGCCAATGGCCGTCGGGGTGAATTGGGTTTTTAAATGTTCTTTTTTTTGTTTAGTTTAACTTTTTAGTTTTTTTTTTTTTCATGTCTACACACACTTTTGGGTACTGAAAATCCCGTTAGTTTTGCTTGATTAGTTTGACGATACAAAAAGTTAAAAAAAGAAGCAAAAGATACCGTTTAGAGCGCATGGTCTGTGAGTTATGAGATGAGCATCATTAATTATTATCGTTCACTATTGTTAGTACTATTATTATTATTATTATTAATATTATTATTATTACGATTATTAGATCAATATTATGAACAATTGATTTCAATATTATTATCACCGTTATTAGTAATTTTAGTATTTTTTTTTTTTCATTATCACAATCCACGTTCCCCCTGTCATATGTTCATCGATATACTCTCATAGAATTGAAAATCGATGCCTGGGTTATTTTTTTAGCGTTTATAGATTTTTTTTTTTTTTTCGATACAAATTTCATCGCATGGCATGCGCTTTTGTCAAATTTTCGATTTGTCGAATTGATTGATAATTTTTGTTTTTTCGGTCTTTACGCATATATATATATAGATATTTTATTTTGTTTGAGAATCAAAATTTTCTATGGGAATAACGATAGAGGGAGAGATCGTGTCATTAAAAAAGAAAATTTGAACGCTTTGAAAGTTAAGACTTATCGTGTGCTATGGTACGCAAGTTAACACACGTGAATACACACTTACACACAACAGGTGACAATAAACGAAAGCTTAATTGGAAGGGTGAAGAAAAAGAAAGGAAATAAACTCGACAAAGAAGGCAGGTGCATACGCCATAGGGGCGCGTATAGTGACGCTTCGGGAGATTGCATTTAATCGCGAAATGGGGTTGAAAGGGGTGAACCGCCGACGTGCACAACCATTTGTCGTTCGAAAACGCGACCAGGTAATGAGTGCGAAACAGTGAGACGAAAAGAAGGGTTTGGAAAGGAAAAAAATAAATAAAAGTGGAAAATACCCCTCGGCAAAAGGAGGAAAACAGTGCAAACGGTTTACAACTGAGCTGCCGCCGCTCCCTCGCGCGTTTGATCTTTTGCGGAACGCATCGGTAACGCCGAAGAATTCTTTTTCTCTTCTTTGTTTTTTTTTTCTTTTTCTACCGAATAATTTCACTGCTATTTGGACTCTTTTGACGCAGGAATCTCTCTGCGTTTCGGGCATTTCGAAAGATTCGGATTTTTAAAGCGATGACCGTTGAGTGTGCAACAGAATTTAAACTGAAATTCTGCATTCTGCATTAAAGTAAAAAAAAAAATATATCATAAAATTGAAGGAAAAATATGTTAAAAAACGACGTTCGAGCGTCTGCAATCGATCGGTGCTCAGCTCCTTTTTGCCTAAAAAAAAACAAACACAAACACGAAACAGCAAAATCTCGTCGAGATTACACACACGTATCTCTCATCAACGCCCTGATACATACATAATAGGATACGTTTCTGTACTCACGTTTAAATATACTTAGATATTAAATGTGTGAATGCATTATAGTTGTACAACGCTCGTATTTATGAGAATGAGGGGTTTACATAGAATTTCCTCTTTTTTTTCTCTCTGTGGAAATATATATTGTACATAAATATATACAACGCCGAAAATATACGTGAGTGTCAAAGGAACAAATTCGCATTACGATTAGCCAGAGGAGAAGCCAATTTCAAATTGTTGACGAGTTCCATCCCTCCCTCTCGACTAATCGTGATAGAGTCGATGAAAAATATAAAACAACAACAAAATATCAAATAATTATCGAGCCATTGGGTTGAAAAACATGCAACGACATAAAAACACACACTTAATTGTTTTTTTCGATTTTTTTTTTTTTTTTTTTCGAAAAAATTTGTTTTTTCTTTCCATGAATACTTTTTGTACAATTTGAAATGGTTTCTTTCGTGGCTGTCTCGTTTATTTTTCGCTTGTCCGCTTATCGTCATCCGGGAATACAGCTCGAGCCGATATGAAACGGTAAATATGATACAAATTTCAAACAACAAAACGAACAAAAAAAAACGTGAGAAAAGCACAGCTTTGTTAACGTAGCGGATTGGTTTGCGAGTAAATATTTAATGGTAATTTACAGATATAACGAGTACAAAACTAATGAGCGTTTGAGTTTCGAGCGAAACTAATAGGCGGGCGGATTGCTCTCGGAAAAAACTTTGAGAAAATAGCACAATTTACTAATGGCGTTCTACCTTTTTGCTTCGAATATAATTTTATTTCTATGGTATTGATGTCGAAGAAACTACTTACCTTCCAATTTTTTTCAATATTATAATTTATAAGTTTTTCTTTTTCGCTCAATTAGCGTCTTGGAAACTGTTAATCAAGTGAAGTGAGCAATTTCATTTATTTTTGTGAAAAAATTATACATAAAGCTTCACGATAATTACACAAACACGAATGGCAAAAAAAAAGTAACAAACGCGAACGGTGCGGTAGGCGAACGCAAAGAGCGTAATCCGCTCGTCTAAAAGGCCGAGTGAACGATGTGGGAATTAAATTCTTATTTTATATTTTTCGCTGTAACAAAATAGTTGGCGGCTAGAATAATACTAATGAATATATAACACGAGGAAAAAAGGAGTAGAATATGGGCTATTTGATTATTTCGCTTCTTTGGCACTCTAACAAAACAAAAATAACAATATATTTTTATATTTGCATGATTAACTTATGCGTTGCAATTAGTGACTTGTCGAATGAGCTTTACAATTGCTTCTGATAAAAACGGATTTTTGGCACTATCTTTTTTTTTTATTTTTTTTTGTCGTTTACCCACTCGATCCACTGGTTTATTTTTCTGCCCTGTAAACGTTTTTTTTTTCAGGATTAATAATGATTTTTAAATGTTGAAAAACGGGACGTTACCGAAGCGTGTTTGGTGATGTTGCTGTCGAAGGTTTTATTGCACGACGTTTTTCCACAACGCTTTGTTCACACGTATTTTTTTCCGTCTATCACACACCTTACCTTTGATCTGTCGTTTGGCCGACGGCACTGACAATCGAATTAAAAAAAGTACCAGTACGTTTTTTTTCTTACGAATCAGTAGAATCTCCGCGTATCTGTACGACGCGATATCTCGATCGAGTTAGCAATTCGATTGTTCACCTGGTTTTGGGAACGTTATTTTTTTCTTCGTGAAGTTTATAATTATCTTTCGATGGCTCGAGTCATCACCAAACATTCTATCGATACTTGCTTTTTGCACTAACCGAATCGCAACCGAGAGACCCATCGCTTGAACATTGATTGCTCATAATAAAACCGATGCTTGTGTTATTTTTTTCAAGATGATGAAATCCCACCGAGCTACCATCAGGGACCTCCGATCGCCAGTGCGACTATCATCGGCATTGTCATTTCGATACTGTTTCTCATCATCATTCTTATCGACGTTATCTGCTGTTGTGCGCACAAGACAGGTAAAAACATTTTTTTTTCTGTACTAAAACTTATCAATGCTTTTGGAAATTTAAAAAAAAATCACAGAATTGAATTACAAATGAGTTATAAAGTTCTTTACTTCCGTCTGACTTCAGGTATTATTTTCTACCTTTGTGAGAGATCGCGAAAGAAACCTGTGGACGACGAGGATACCAAGTTGGGAAGGTGAGATACAGCTTTTTTCTAACATTTCTCTCGATAACCATACTCTCTCTCTATACACGAATATATATCCCCGACACTTGAGAATTTTCTCGTTCCAAACAATAATCATGTTGGTACAAAAAAAACTAAAAAACATGTTATACTCTATTACGACTTACACTTTTCCACACACACTCTGTTTATACTATTTTATATACTATCCGTATACATTGTGCTTTGGCAAGTCTTGGCGCTATCATGTCATTAAATTTTGGGCGACGTTCATATATTACATATTACGTGTTTTTAATACAAACGGAAATGTAAAAAAAAAATTATCTATTCCGTTGCGACTTATCGTTTCACTCGTCACTGAGATTTTTCATTGTCATATTTTTCTTTTGTCTTCCAAGTTGATAATTTTTATTACCATTGTCGATATCTATGCGCGACTCTCGACATTCAAAGTAAAAAATTCCTTTTTTACTCATTTTACGATCCTTTGTTTTCCAAAGAAATTTTGATGACAAAAATTCATGAATTTCGTAAAACCATTTTATAGTTACATGAGGTAACAAAATTAATTCCGTAGTCAGTAAAATTATGAAAATCTCAATTTTTATCACGCAAAATTGAATTTTTTTTGTCACCTATATTATCGTCGGTTGGTCGGTATTGCGAAAGATATATTTGTCGTTGAAAGATTACTCATCGACAGGAAAATCGATGAATTCACGACTATTTTTCTGACTCACGAGAGGTAGAAAAAGATAACTGGAAGACTTGAAAAAAAAATCGCTCGTTAAAGTTATTGCGTAGTCCTTGAATTCGAGAATCAGCGCAGTTACATCTTTCGCGTAAAATATGGTAATAATAGTAAAAAGCAAAGTAAAGAACAGTGAGTGTGTGCTGTGAATTTAGAGTACAGTTGAGAATCACTTCATTTTCTCTCATCTCATATTCCCATCGTATATTTTCTCTGTCTGTTTTTCTGACCGTTATAGTCTTTACGGTTGGCGGTTCCCATTGCCTTATTGCGATCAAAAAATGGCCAATGTCGCCGGTGTCACAGCCATTCAAGACTCGGGTAGTGGAAAGAATACCATTAAATTGGTCAAACATACCGCCATGTAAGAGATCGCTTTGAATTTTGTATATTATTGAAAGAAATTAATGAAAAAAAAAAAAGAAAAAAAAGGAACGTATCAGCATGGCTCCGATCGCTGAACTTTTAACAATGACATGGCTTTTCACTTGGCATGATTTTCTCTTTCGTCACTACAATTTTTTATTTTCATTTTTTTGCCTCCTCTTTATTTTTTTTCTCTCCGATTTCCTTTGGTTTACTCCTCTGTCTGTCCTGCGGGTGGAATTAATTACATCCTCGCGTCCCCTCGGTCCCTTTTTTTTTATCGTGCGCCTCTGGGCATTCGATCGTCCGTCACCGCGTCCTGCGGGACCGCGAGTTTCGATAGTAAATCGAGTGCGCGGTTCGGACGGCTCGAAAAAACCTCGAGGGTGGAATAGTGATGGAAAAAAAAAAAACATTATCCGTTCGTCATTAATAAAATGGAACACGCATGTGAGGAAAAAGTGAGCATAGGACCCGTCGATTTTACGTTTTCGCCTTCTGTGTGCCGCCAACCATTCACGCGCATTTATAATTCACAGGATTTCTTTTTTTTTTCTTATCTCCACGATCTCATAGTCATTCATCACGCTTAGTATTTACGTTTTTTTAATGTTCAATAAGCATACGATGCGAATTTTCGCATTTTATTTGCAATACGTATTTGCTATCAACGTACGCTTGAAGCTTTGGCAATGCTGCATGAAACTCACACTTGAACCCACGAAAAATAAATCATTCCGAACACTCTGATGCTATGCACTGTGTCGAATTTTATCGATGTTTATCAGTGTATTGTTACTCGATGAATCACGTGTTTCAAGAAGATTTTCACCTGCGAAAGTTGACTTCGGTTATTAATCAATATTATTGTTCATAGGGTAATTCAAATTTTACAAAGTCCTTTTAAACCTTTGAATTCATACGACACTTTTTATTAAAAAAATCAATAAAAAATCGAAAAATGTAAAAAAAAGTCTATTTAACTCGTATTAAAAAATATCTAAACGCAGTCTGAAAGGTTAAAAAAAATATACATAAAATGACATTACGATGGCGGAACTAATGATAATTAACCGTTTTTTCGATCGGAAATTTTGCTTTTTGCAGAATTTCATTTACCTATTAATTGTCACGATTTCTCATTAACCAATTCAGCCGAATAAAATGAAAAGAATGTTGGCATGCGACACGTAGTAATTCTCGATGTTCTTGCAACGATCGATAACTCGTGATTTTTGTTTCAATGTTGATGTTTTTTTTTTTACAATTGCATTACGTGAAACTTATAATCGCACGTTGAACGTGCTTTTTTTTCACATATCCGTGAAAAATCTTTTTATCGTAACCGCGTCTGGCGACATAGCAACGAAGTCTGACACACTTTTTGTTTTTTGTTTCTTATAAATTATAGAGAAGAAAAGGAGCCGCTGAAGGAAGAGAAGAAGATAACACCGATAATCGATTCCGGACTGAGACGCGAGACTTCGATCATATTCGACGGCAAGAGATCCGTATCGAAGACTGGATTCGTCGGCAAGGACTCGGCCGTCTAGATATTCTTCCGGCGTACTAGATTGTAAATTCTCTCGCGTGGCCGTGAAAAAAAAAAGAAAAAAACAAAAACAAAATAAAAGAAACCATTGAGCTATTCAGGTCACCAAGTTCTCGGAAATCGAAGAAACCGCGGAGTTTCCATAACGCTCACGTACTCGTTCGGCAAATAAACAAGTAAAATCAATAAATCTAAGGATCAACATTACGGTAAAAAGTTTCTTGATTGTTTTTTTCTTTGCCTCGAGTCACGTGAACGTTGTAATCGTTTCGCCGAAAACTTTCGCTCTCAGTCCGTACGGGACAAATGTGCACCTGCCGGGATAAAAATCGAACAAATTCACGAAAGACGGATATACGAAAAGAAAAAAAAAAAAAAAAACAAAAGGAAAAAGAAAAATTCTCTCGAAAAAGTTTTCAATTCGCTGATTATTCTTCGACGTGAAACGTCGGAATCTGCGTTGCGAATAAACGAGGAGATCGTCGTAATAAAAGAAAAAAAAAGATGAATCGCTGAATAAACAACGCCGATACGATTGTTTGGTACAAATTTCAAAGGCTCACAGTAGTATCGAAGTGTAAGGTAAAGAAAAAAAATAGAGTGTACAGGCAATGAAGATGAAGGGAAAGAGAAAACAAATCGTTTATTCTACACGCACATAGTTTGCCTTCACTTCCGTTGTTCCTTGCGAAACATCGATCTGATCGGTATCTTCGATCTTTGGCTACAAAATCAAATTTAAACTGCTCTCCCTTCCCACATCCCATGTAGAGCTTAGCGATTCGCTGCGCACCGTAGTAACGAAATAACTACAAGAAATGATACCATGACAGAGAAAAACGGAATGTACAAAAAAAAACATAAAGAGATAACGAAAATGTGAAAACTATGAGGTATATCGTAGGTGTATTTATCCGTCGGATTGCGAAACAATTTAATAGTGGTTACTTAAACGCTTCGAGAAAACTTTTACAACCCTCATAGGCAAAATCGCGGTCTTCTAGTACGCTGGATTTTTTCGTCCCCTTGTTCCCCCCGAAATTACCTCGCCAAGTTTCCCCGCGAAATCGCAAGATCGCGATTGCAAAAAAACTTACCGAGAATCTCGTCGAATTCAATGTAATGTAAAGACGAAAAAAGAAACAGAAAAGGATATTATTTCAAACATATATCGGACGAGATATTTCGCAAGTATTTTTTTTTCAATCACCATCTTTCATCGCACTATCGCGGATAACCGATTGAAGTTGATGTTGTGTAAACGGGTGGTGGATTTCTCGAGCCGCACGAGAAAACGAAAAAAAAAATACTTGGAGGTACGAAAATCAACGAGACATTCGTTGGAATCCCGCGAATGTTCTCCTTTATCCTCCCGAACCTCCATCCCATGTGTATATAATCTATATATATATACATAAATATATATATATCTATCTATCTAAGATAACACTTTCGAATGCCGTTCTTTCTTAATTATCGCAAATACTTTTCTATTTGATGACAAAAAAAAGATAATCCTCGCTTGTTGAGTATATGACGTTAACTCGAGTACGAGGGATTGTGAAATAGAAATTTCACTTTTCTCGTCCCTCGATATTGATTGTATCATCGAAACGCGCCCTGCCAATCGAAACTTTTGTATCGTTCTTTTTTTTAACGTTTCAAGACTGATTCATTTAAGACTCGAGCACGCAAACGAATAATCCTACCTAAACGTCCCGTGTACATTGTAACCGGTTGTCGAGTTCTCGCGCTCGTTTGCCGGCCCTTTCAAAACGTATTTCTTTCGAGATAACTTTTATTTTTTCTTTCACCGGTAATTTTAGCCGAAAAAAACGTTTTTTATGATCCCAGTGTGAAAAATTTTTGAAACTTTTTTTTTTATTCGTCCAACAGAACGTGTTATTTATGTGGTCTACAATTTTTCATCGAGCAATCGAGATTAATGAAAAAAAGAAGAAAAAAAAAAGTGCAACTATGCGTCTGCGATTCCTGCGATCTCGGTCGCTCACCTTGACATGAAACAAATCTCTCTAAATATACATATATGTATAGGCGTAATCGAAGAAATAGATAGAAAGGAGAGCGGATAACGTTTTTTTTTTCGTATCGCGCGAGGAATCTTCGCAATTCGTGTCGGTATCGGTAATGACAAAAGGTAAAGAAAAAAATCTGCATTCGAATCCGGAGACACGAATCTGCAAAAATCATTACTAATTTTAATGAAGAAAAATTACGAACGCGATACGAAAAGATCGTTCGCCGAAAAAAATTAAATAAAATAGCGTAAGAGGGCTTTTTGCAAAAATGCAGTTCGAAGCAGAAAAAAAAAGAAAAAAAAGAAAAACACAATGTGATAAGTTTTTGTAAATGCTTGTAAACGTTCTCACCCGTGTCCCTACCACGCGCGTAATTTTAAGGAGTATTCGATCTTAGGCTTAGTACCAGTCTTAGTGAATAATTAAATAAATCAATGAAAAAAATTATATAATAATAATAATAATATTAAAATAAAAATTAGCAAGTACATAGAGAAGACGTGCACACGAGCGCGGATAATGCGTTTGCCTTGCCACGAATCTGTACTTGTGTAAATTTATGATTAAAAAAAAAAGGGAAAAAATTGGAAAAAAAAATGAAAAAAATGTAATTACGTGGAAATTAAAAAAAAAAAATGTGAGAAATCTTGTAACGAGCAACGTCTCGATCGTGTCTTTTTGTCGGCGGTAACGTAAAAAAAATGAGACAGTGGTATTTTTTTTTTTTTAATACGATGAAAAGGTACGATCGACGTTTGATCGACGAATCGACCCGCGAACGCTTTTTCCGCGTGGGTAGCTTTTTTACGTAAACGTGACAAGAAGTTTTGCCAAATAAAGAATAGTACTTATTAGCCAAGTAAGTCGCGACAAACTAATCGTTATATAAGAAACTTTTCCCGTGCGCCACGGGAATTGTTTCGAATTACCTACTAATAATTATCGTGTGGAGGAGTTTCGTCGTGCGAGAGGCGCCCGCACTTTGATTCAAAACGCGACAGCCGAATTTTTCTGCCAAATCTGTTAGAGAGACGAGAGGAGAGACAGTCGAGAGCACGAAAAACGCTCCGACAAGCGTCGAATCATTAGACATTGAAGTAAATTAAGATAATACACGCTATTTTGTATTCGTTGCCAAATGATACGGAGATAAAGATGCTGCGACACATCTGACTTAGCTTCCCACGATATAAGACAACAAAAAAACCACAAAAGATTTAAAACGAACAAAAATAAAACACACAAAGTATTAACACGCATCTTCCACTTCGAAGAACATTTACGACTAACTTACCACATACATATACGTTATATAAATATATATATATTATCAAAGTTCGTAGGTATAAGGCATATTTTTTATGTATGCTTTTTCTGTACGCGACGACAAAACGAAACTCGAATAAAGAGAAAGAAAAACAAAAAAAAACATGAAAAATCGCACGATGTATTTCTTGTATTACATTTTATTTGTTTGTAATTTCACATTTTCTTAATTCAATAATAATCTCAATTTTCTTATTGCCAAGGCGATCGATTCTATACAAACTCAATATTTTGTTCGACGAATGGTCAATGGAAAAAATAAAAAAAAAAATTTCTTATAATAATTCAGTCTAAATAAATGTGTCATGCAGATCATTTGTTTCCCAATTTCTGATGCGTACAATGTCAAAAGAGATACGGATATGTACATTTTTTGTAGCACAGCTAAAGCTAAATTGCGAGCTTTGATCGGTTACCGATGGCACCTAAAGTTAAATGTAATTATGAGTAGTCTGTAAATGAATTTTCATCATAGGAACGTTTTGCTTCTTTCCTAATCGTGTGACGCTGCAGCAATATTGTTTATACTTCAATACCGGCGTTTGATCTTTTGCCTTTTTTTATCAAACGCTGTTCAGCGTTCAATTGTGGAGGCTCCGTTCTCGTGTGCCAAACGTAAACCTTTGAAAGTTAAAAGATTTTTAATTAAATTTCCGCTGAACGTAAAACGCGTCAAATTTCGTGTTAAATTTAATTTAATTTAATTTTCTGTCAATCACATCGGTAATTAGTTTACCTTCGTACAGGAATCAGCCAGCGGCTCCAATTCGTTTCTAGTAATCATTTGTTCCAGTATTTCAGTCTCTTGATATCCACCACGCGTCTCGTATGAAAACCATGCGTCGTACTTCTCGAGAACTATCCGCAAGTTGATGGCGAATCCGGCCATATCGACTGGAAACGCTCTGTCGGGTTTCCACACCGCGTTGAAGCCGATTACTTTGTTCGTAGTATTATCACAGATCGGTTTCTCGACCATCAATCCGCCTACCAGTCCCACCGGCCAGACACCGACCTTCTTTATCTTTTCCATCTGCAAAATTTTCGTCAACTTTGTAATTATCATTTTTATTTCAACGCAACGCGGAATTCAAATAAAATTGAGTTTAACTACCGTTTGCCTTTTATCTTAGTAACTCGGGACAAATAATTGTATTTGTTAATCCGAAACAAAGTCGTAACAAAGAATTCGTTAATAATTATTGTACTCTTTAATTTTATATGCCATGAGTCGTGAATTTGTTATTATATTGTGAGAAATTTATCCAATTTGTAAAGTATTTTACTTCGCGGACTTTCTTTTTAAGAGAAAACGTTGCAACTCTTATCTTTTCCATTGGAGACCAAACAGTAAAACTTATCAGTTTATGTAATGAAAATGGAAGATTTTCTCTCAACAACATTGTCTCATATCTGTCATATCATTGTTTCGCTACAATCGCGACGACAATATACGGATTTACGTCGTTAATTAGTGGTTTCTACCGAAAGTAAAAATCTTCAGATTCCAATCAGTTATCAAATGTTACAATCACCAATTCAATTCATCGCAATCGCGATATCATTACAATAAAAAAATTATTTAATTAATAAAAACAATGAAATGAATAATTAATTCAATTTATAATATTATAATTTTATCATATCGAAGTTTTGGTAAAATAAATTACCAAACTATTTTATAGGAGAATACTTCATCAGTTTTACCAACGTTACTGGAAAAAAAATAGTTTTTCGATCATTTCTATTGATAGATGAATATGAGAATTGTGATCTCACCTCGCGAAACAGCTTAACTGAGTAGGTGTTGTCATCGTCCGCGAAATAAACGACTCCTTTGATGGTGTCGTTGACATTTTCTCGTATCCAACGAAGTGCCGCGTTCCGTTGCTCGACGCCGCGTGGTTTCTTCCAATTCGGATCGTTTTTTCCCAATTTGTAAGTCGACGGTGTCATCGCGTTAAGATGCTTGTAAACGAGACCGCTGTCTTTGAGAAGATTCGTTACGAGATTCGTTTTTTCGGCGGAATCCTCAACGACAATCCAATAAAAATTTGGCACGTGAAGAAACGTTTGCGAGAGTCTCGTCAATTCAGCCTTTTGCACGGGTCTCGCAAATGTCGGCGTTATGGCGAATATCAATGGTCGATCCTTCTCCACTGGTTTTTCATCGAGAGACGATGATAAATGAGACTGCAATTGAGCAACAAGAAGCCCCTGATCCGCGACTACCGCATTGATATCTTCCAATGTTTCCATAGCGCTCTGCCATCGGCTTCTCTCGAGGTAAACTGTAACAATAAAAAGCGAATTTGTTAACTGCGAAGTCCCATTCACCCCGTCGTATCAATTGCTGCATTATGTGTCGTCGTACGAAATTCTAAGGAAAATAATGAATAAATATGAAAGAAAGTTTTCGGAGAATTGTTATGAATTTCCTATCTATTTAATAATGTTTATGGATACTTTCGAATATTAAATACAGCAAACGAAATATTGCAAAAAAAAATACAAGCGAGAATCTTAAAACGAGTTTTTTCAACCCGCCCGGCCCGCCTGCGCAAAACGTATGCGCACCACGCGTCTACTCGCAAGCATCGCAGTAAACACAGACGCCACGACAATACGAAATACTGCTATTGTATCGGTAATTGGCACTCACTCATTACACCGGAAAATACGACAACGTAAATAATTAAGAGGAGCGGAAAGCCCCGACTAAATCTAAAACCGTTCCACATTGTAACGTTGGGCGTCGTACGTTCGACGAGAGGTACGTCTCTGTCTCTCTTCATTGCTGTCACGCCATGACACTGGACTGCGATCACCGCGAGATGCTGTGCTGTGCGTGTGCGATGGGGAGGAGAAAGGGAAGAATAGCAAAAGAATCGTTTTTGGCGCACCGGTTCACTGAGTCATGATGATTCTTCGAGTGAATTTACGATAGATGTGTAAATTAGTTTCACGTCGTCATATTACTTGTTTTTTAACGCAACATTATGGCATGGACTACGAGGCATTCCTTCTCAAAAAACGTGCAAATAATTTTTTTTTTAAGTTATTGTATTATGACCAAATAAAGATAAAAGGGAATTAATTTAAGCTCTTTACAACGTCAATTTAGCTATAATTTCTTATTCTTTTACCCATTCTGACGCTTCTAAAGGTTTTTTCGAGTCTCGAATTTGCGTCACGACGATCCCGATATTTTTTCCGAATGTCACATTTTTTTTGTATTAAAAATGCTACCTACACTTCTGGAGCATAAGTCGTGTGTCGTACGTCGGAAATAGATGTGCGATCTTCGAAAAAATTACGAAACTTGACGTTCGATTTAAAAGAACCAACGAAAGAGAAACATCCCGCGCTGCATTCGATGAGATTGTTTCGGAGTGCGTTTGTTGACAAAAACAAACACCATATCGGAAAGTTAGCGTACATGCGACCAGATTTCGATGCTTTTCGCGTCCCGCGTTAATTACGCGCGCCGCCGAATGCGGGACAGTTCTCGAAGGATGATATATCGATCGAGATATCGCGACGTTGGGTACTGTTTTTTTTTATTTCTTTAAAAACAATTTTATGATTGGGATAAGAAAATGCGTAAGGTTGATGCAACTGCAATAGAGTTTAAACACAAAAGAACCTTTAACAATATATTCTCTGTTTAACATTTGCTCGTCGAAGATATTCCGTCTCGAAGGTACTTTTTGAAAGCGTTTTACAGTTGCTATACTATAAAGAAACATATATCTGTTGCCTTAGCTGTGCAGAATGAAATAATAACCGATTGGACCCTTCGACTGTATTTTATCGGAGACCCCCCTCCCCCGTCCTCATTCGTATATCCCTTGAAACTTTGGTGAAACAATCAATTCAGGAAGTCTTTAACGTAACTATCTGTACAATTATTATTTTTTTTTTTCATTCATTCATTAATATTTCAGTATTTCGACGAGTAATGACGCTGCCAAAATAAAATGTTCCAACAAAATCTCGACTACATATGACGCGATTAGATACGAGGAAAAAAATTGCATAGTATGAAAAAAAAATATAAATACAACACTGAATAGTCGTTGATTTACAACTAATTCCAAAGCTCGTTAAATCAATCGCATTTAATGTATAATTGAGTCAACGAAAAGAAAAGAGAAAAAGAAAGAGAGAGAGAGAGAGTGCGATAACGTAAATGTATAAATTACGAAATTCTCACATTATATCTTTAATAACGAAATCGCGATGTATTACACAAATGTTGAGAGGGCAGACAACGACGACGACGACGGCGACGACGTCACGGATTAGCAAAATGGAATTGCATCGTTCTTCGGAAACGTTAGTTATGTCGTTGCGTCACGGGTCGAACAGGAAGGCGGTGTAACCCGCGAATTGTTTCGGTTGTATTGTTTTTTTTTATTTTGTAACAAAAAACAAAAAAAAAAAGGTAACGGGCTATGCGACGGGATTCGTCACCGTGGTTTGGTATTTTTGTTTTCTCGTTCTCTAACCAATTACGAGACCACATCCGAGTTTGAAGTCGGGTTTCGAGTGATTCAACACTCCGCTAAGCGCGAGCGTGAATGGCAATGGTAGCAACTTCTTTTCCAATACCGCGGCAACCGTCCAATTCGAGTCGAAACTTCCTGAAAATTGAGAAAACAGCGAAAAAATTAGAAATGTAAAGAAAAATCGAAGAAAAATGATGTATTGATTTTGTCGATGGTTAACCGACCTTTGAAAACTAAATCCGCTTTGGGGAGATCGTATTGATAAGCTATAGTCGCAGTCGATTCTTGAACCCTCGCGTTCACCTCGAGTTCCGCCGATACTTGAAGATCGGAACTCGCTTTCTGATGAAAACAGAGGTGGCAACCGGCCAAACCTGATAAGAATAATAACATTTTGTTAGACCGACTCTCACCGGAAATATTGCTGAAATTTTAACATTTTTTAAGACATACCGACGTTAGCGCTGATCGTGGAATCGCCGCTCGTGTAACGACCGACAGCCGAAACTACAGCGATGTGTCCACCGGGTACGGGACTCCGTTGATACGCTATTTCACCACCAAGGGCCAACGCGGGTGTTATACTTTGGAGATAGTGAGCGACGACCAATCCTGTAATAAATATTAAATATAAATTCGAAAATCGAAAGTTCGAAAGAATTTTTGTAATTTGGAGTAATGCGAGAATTTTAAAAAATGTAATCAATTGAATAACAATGGATTACGAATAATTTATTTTCTATGAGTATCTTGAAGAAGTTGAGTTTTTTCTGTCGCAAGGAGAAATATTGTTAACAGTTTGCGAAATACGGAATAGAATACGGAAAGAGAAAGATATTCCATACCGGTGCCGTTGATGATATCGGGATTTCCTAGCGTTAACGAAGCTGTGTAAGAATCTCCGCGATAATCTGCAGTCATCTGCACGGCAGTGAATTTGTTGTTTTGCACTTGCGTCGCTAGTTTGCCTTTGAGCCGCGGAGCAAGTTGATGCAAAATATTGGCATTCAGATTGCCGGATGGATCCATGTCGCCGAGCAATACGGGATAAGCTTCCGTTGGTCCCGTCTGCTTTGTTCCAACATAAGTCGCTCCAAATCTGCGCGATGGGAAACGTTCAATAATCATTGTACAATCGGAAACTTACGATTCGAATGAATAATTTTTTTATAACCGAAACTCACTTGTATCCGGATTGCATGGCGGAACTCAGCGTAATTGTGTGTGATATTTGAAAGTGATTGCTTAGTCCTTTGTTCAACAAAAGTCTGGCGCCCTCGAAATTCGTCGGAAATACATCTGCAAAAGAAGTAAAATTATTATTCTGTTTCTATACTAAACAATGTTAAAGTACATATAAATTAATTTTTTAAAATAAAAAAATATATATTACAATTATTATTTTATTATTTAAAAACCAAATGTATTTCGTCATTTTCAGCAGGAAATAACTATTTACAATCGTTTTTCAAATATGATTTATGTAACTGATATTATAAATTATATTCTACTGAACGATTGTGAAGGTTTTTCCCATTGAAAATAACAAAATGTATGAATATTTAAAGAATCATAAAATATAGAGCAGAATAACAAAAAAAATTGTAATCAATCCTAAAAGCAATTTGATTTGAATCTCTTGTTCAGTAAAACTTTTCTGAATACTTAAAATTGTGTAATAAGATCGGAGATTCATACAGCGAAGAGAAAAAAATGTAATTTTTTACTCCATGCGGAAAAGATTATTCTTCAATGAGAACTGAATTTTTTTATGTTCAGCCGAGGGGATTGATAACATATAAACGTACGAATATAACAACATTCGACATACCAACGAAAAACTCGGGTAATTCTCTAGAAATATGAGTCTCGGTATTTTTATAGATGCAAAAATGCTTTTTGGATTACAAGTTATTTCCGCCAATAGAAATGCCATCGCTATACAAATTGTAATCTCAATTCATAATGTTTCAAATCATTGTGAAAAAATAATCCATGAGATTGTCGAGTGAACGAAATATTGAAGTATCGAAACATTCTTCGGTCGGAGATAACATTTTTGAATACCGAGAAGGCTGAGGAAAATTCTTTGAAAAACGAACAGTCAGAGTCCGTTGAGGAAAATTTTTGTCTCCCCTATCGGGGAAAATGAATTGGGAGTTGGCGATGGTGATAAAAAAGTCGAGGGTCAAAGTTCCAAGTGATCTTTCGTTCGAAATACGAGCGATTTTTTTGGAACCATTCGGGATGATCGTCAAAAATTCGGCGAAACTCGTCTGACACGCGGTATATACCTTTGCAAAGTTTGTGAAGATCCTCAATAGTCCCGGGATTCTCGAGACGCACAGACGTCTCCGGGGGTCCAAAAATCCCCGATGGTGCCTCAGGTTTCCCGAGATTCGGCGGATAAGCCGTCGAAGGCGGCGGGGGTGGAGGTGGTGCTGAGGCCGCTAATACGTTTCCCATTCTTGACGAAACTTTTTTCTTCCTTTCAATAAAACCTCAAAGTTTTAACGACAGTTTGTTGGCGCGCGACGGACGAGTCGTTGATCTTCCTCGGAAAGTATCCCGTCGAATCTCTCGTTATTGACGATCTTTGTTATTTACAATTCGAGCCGTAACCGTAGCCCGTTCCTATCCGCGGTTATACAAGTCGGCGTGTGCACCGTGGGTCGCCATTTATAAAGGGCAACCACTGGCCATCGAGCGAGCCAGCGAGCACGAGTTTCCTCCGGAACAAATCCCGTTTTCATTGAAAATGTAAAAACAAAATTGACCGCGATGGCAAAGAGTTTTTAATATGCTGCTAAGATGCTTTTCGTTTGTCGTTTTTCGGATTAATATACCATACAATTATTGATAAATAGCATATAAGCGACGACATTTCTTATTTTACGGTAATTTTGCGGACAATACGAAATGACTGGTAAATATGCGCGCGACGACCGTGCGCGCGACGTTGTCGTTGTGTGAAAACGAGCCTTTTTCCCAAATGTCGCCTTCCAGCGGCTATGATGGATCAGTAACCGCGATCCGCGTATCCCCGTTTTTTTGTTTTTCCACCGTGGGGATATATGCCATCGTTGCCAGTGGTATATAAGTTGAAAAATTCATTAAAATTCCGTGATAAAAGATAATGACGGATACGACGATAATGCTGCGGTGCGTCGGGCCGGTATGTTATTAATCGAAAGTTTCGATGCTACGCGAGTAAATGGTGCCTCGTCCGTTCGAGGAAAGAAACTCAAAAGAAACAAAAAAAAAAAAACGTAACGATATACAGCATATGCCTGACAACAAAACGTTGTAGTTGTGAGCGTCGTTTCGAGAAAACATCGCTAGCGTTTTTCGTTTTTTTTTCGTTCTTTCTTACATTGTATAAATAACCGTGAATTTTTCCGAGATCTCGCGTGGGTTTTTTTACCTCCGTTATTAATTAACTTACAATGATCCGGGGGATCGTGGGTAATGCGAGACCAACTCGAAGAAAACGCGATCGCGGAGTGACAACCGGGTAAATTTAATTATTTCTTTCGCTATCGTGTCAACTAATCGACGAGACGGGAAGAAAAATCAACGTGTGAAGTTACAAAACAGTGAGGATTTGTTATTATTATTTGAAAAAAACCGTCGAGATTTGTAACACGATATTAGTCGACGTTGATGGAACATTCCTGACAGATAAAGGGTAATTAACAATCGCGATTATTATATCGCAAATCTTAAAATTAAAAAAAATATATATATGCAGTTTTATTTTGTTTTTTATTTTTCCATTTTTTTTTTTCCAGTTAAACCCGAGAAATGGGTAGTTCTTGGTGGCAGTGCACGGCATGCCTGAGAGCGCAGGAAGAGGATATATGCGAATTACAATTGAATCACTGCAATCTTTACGACGTACCGCCGGATGTGTTCATCTATGAAAGAACATTAGAGAAGCTTTATCTGGATGCTAATAGAGTAAATTATTATTTTGGAGTAAAGTGGTAAAAGTATGAAAAATTAATAAAATCGAAAAAAAAAAAATTTTATTTCCCAGATAAAGGATTTGCCGAGGCCATTATTTCAGTGTCACGAACTTCGAGTTTTGTCACTGAGCGACAATGAAGTTAGCGCTCTACCACCCGCCATAGCTTCGCTCATTAATTTAGAACATTTGGATCTCAGTAAAAACAGTAAGTGAAAAAATAAAAAATAAATAAAAATGTCGCGTATAGCAGAAAAAAAAAACATTTTTTTTTTCCTCAGGTATAAAAGAATTGCCGGACAGTATAAAGGAATGCAAGAATTTGCGTTCAATCGACATCAGCGTTAATCCGTTTGAGCGCTTTCCCGACGCGGTAACCCATATCGTTGGCCTCCGCGAATTGTACATAAACGACGCATACATAGAATATCTGCCGGCGAATTTCGGGCGTTTGTCAGCGCTGAGGACCCTCGAGTTGCGGGAGAACAATATGATGACGTTACCGAAGAGTATGAGCCGTTTGGTTAATCTTCAGAGACTCGACATCGGAAATAACGATTTTACCGAGTTGGCAAGTAATCGTAATTAATCTCGTTAGTTGCGAAGAAAAAATTGGATTGAAATGAATAATGATTATTGGTAAAATTACAGCCGGAAGTCGTTGGCGATTTGACGAATCTCACCGAGTTATGGATCGATGGTAACGATATTCGCCGTATACCTGTGAATATCGAGCAGCTTTATCGCTTGAATCACTTCGATTGTACGATGAACGCAGTGCACTTGGTACCCGCGGAGATACAAGGCTGGCGGGACATATCGATTATGAACTTTTCCTCGAACGAAATTTATCAACTTCCCGATTCGCTTTGTTACTTGCGTACGATAGTAACGCTTAAAATTGACGACAATCAATTGAACTCACTGCCCGTCGATATCGGACAAATGTCGAGTTTGGAGGAGCTTATAGTTACTAAGAATTTTCTTGAGTACCTGCCATCATCAATTGGACTGTTGCGCAAACTTCATTGCTTAAACGCGGACAATAATTATCTTCGTTGCCTTCCACCGGAAATCGGAAGTTGCACGGCGCTCTCGCTTCTCTCATTGCGTTCGAACAATCTTACCGCCGTACCACCGGAATTGGGTCATCTATCCTCGCTGAGGGTTCTCAATCTCGTTAATAATTGCATACAATTCTTACCCGTTTCGATGCTCAATTTGACGAGTTTAAAGGCACTTTGGCTGAGTGATAATCAGAGCCAACCGCTTGTACCGCTTCAACAAGAATTTAACACCGAGGAGGACATGATGGTACTCGGCTGTTTCATGTTACCGCAGAAGCAACGCCAGGAACTCGAGCGTAAGTTTATCCCCCTTCTATTATATCGATCCTTCTCTATACTATTTCGAATTATAATATCTCGTACCACGCTGCACAGTCAACGAGGCGGAGGAGGATGAGGAATGAAATGGTAAAGTAGATACTTTCGGGACAATTTTTCAACGCCTAATGTTTCGTCTTATGCGAATTTCATTGTGTGGAAAAGCGAACGGAGGGCTTTTTGTTATACACGCGGATCAATAATATGGAATATCGTGTACGCCTTGTTTAGAAATGGAGCAGGCAGTGGGTCCGATTTCCGGTTCGATAGTCGGAACTGGAAGGAGAATATGTTTTGCCGCTGAAGTCGAATCCGAAGTTCCCCGACAACTCCATCGTGCACCAACCCCGTATCCAAAAGAGTTACGAAACCTCGCTAGACACGCCCGCAACCTTCATCATCAGACTGCGCACGATCAGAGGGTTCGTTAATTGATTCGATTACTCTTCCGTGATAAAGGGACAAAAAAGAAAAAACGATAAATCGTGTCGTCGTTTCAGGTCCAAGCGGAACGTGAGACTATTATCAAAGAAGCTGTTGTTGCGAAAGCTACACCGATTTTAGGTGTTGCACTAAATAAGGTTGGTAATTATTTTTCATACGACGAAAAGAAAGTAAAAAACGAAAAAAAAAATTACATTTATGTTTCTTTATCGGCAGAATCATCCCGAAAAATGTTACAACAACAACGGTTCCGTGGATCAAAAAACGGACGACCTCGACGGCGACTCGAACGACGATGCTACGCGTACCGTTATCGCGAAAGAGATGTCCCCCGAGATTCGTCAAGCAAAATGCATACGGAATCCAACTTGCGAATATTCGGCGAGACCACCGACGATCGCGGATTACGTAAATTCGACATGGAAACCGGACGAGTATTCAAAAACTAATACGGCGAAAATTGTCGAATCGGAGAAACTCGCTGAGCCTTTTAAGTACGTTACGCCGGACTCGAGAACCGCTGATCGTATGAGTGTTCAAACGTCCAAAAGCAATCAAGTGCCACCGGCACCGCCGCCTTATCATATTGCTGCTGCGTTTTCGAAAAAGGCGGCGCTCTTCCAGCAATTTAATAACGGTAAAGACAACAATACCTGTAAATAGAAATAATTAAAACATATTTCATGGTTTTTCCAGTTGCGCGACTCGACGATACATCGGGACAATCCGTTCAATCGCCGCCGGTATCAAAATCGAATTCGCTTTCGCACAATCAGAGCGACAATGCGTCTCACATAATCGTGATGAACGATTGCGAAATAGGTCCGCGAAATTCTCTCGACAACGGTAGTCGAGCGTTGACGCCGGCGGAGATGGAAAATTCCGAGACTATCGTCGACACCGATAGAGCGTCGAAACCGAGCAGAATACCGCGTATATTGCGATGCAAGAATATCGAAGGTTCGAGTTCGGATAACGATTCGTCGATGGATAAAACGGCATACGCGTCGATCGAAGATTACGAGAGATCGAAGCCACCGCCATCCAACATACCGACGTCGCCGATCACCGGAAAGAAGTATCGAAGTCCGTTGTCGCTGCAGTCAAAATTGCCCGATCTTTCGACGAAGCGTAATCCACGAAACGGCAACGTCACGTGCGACGAACTAAACTCGCGTAACAGCCCTAACGGATCGATCGACTCTTACGGCGGCGCGTCGATCGCAAAAACGGTGGGTAACGAACACACGGAAAAATCGCATGGAAAAGCTTTGTCGTTGTTGCCGTTTGTTAGTGAAAATTTTGTCGAGAGGCAAAATCCTCGACGCGACACCCAATGGACGACATCGCTCTCGACAAGTGTCGAACGATTGGCTGTCAAGATTGACATCGACGAATGCGATATTAATTTGTCGAGTAGCGCGAGCGATTCGGCAAGAAAGCCGAAATACAAATGGATGTTTGGACAGCACAAAAACGTAAACGTGGTATGTCATTGGGAATGATTAGGGGAGCTTTCGCGTCTTAGCTCTTGCTATATAGTAGCCATCGAATCTGCATCGTCTACCGAACGACCGCGAATCGCGACATCGTAAGCTTAACGTTATTTATCGTTTAATCAAATAGCGCTTTGTTATTTCCTGTATAAACAAAAAACATACACGTCTTCACACGATTAACCTTTCAAACGCTGCGATTCATTAACCGGGGAACCAATTTTCTACAAATCAATGGACCGCAACTAATTTTCATGGCAGTATTCGAGTTTTTCTTTTGAAAAAATAATGCATTTTTATTTGCGTCAAACTCAATGTTTCCAAGAATTTGAATCTTCTCTTTTCTACAAAGGCTTTTTTTTTCTCGATGTTCACAGCTGCCGGTTCAAGTTAGAAAAAATCCGGGCCTTGGATTCAGTATCGCCGGTGGGATAGCCGGAGCCGAGACGGCAAGTTTTTCCTACGATTTCATCAGCAAATATTATTTAAATGCAATTTTATAGATTTTTTTGTTACGCAAACAGGGGATCATTGTGACAAAAGTGAATCCCGATGGACCGGCGCAAGGCACGCTACGTCCAGGTGATAAAATCCTCGAAGTCGATGGAATAGATTTTACAAAATCCGATCACAACAACGCTGTAGCCGTTTTGCGGGCCACCGGAGCTGTTGTGTCGATGATGATCAGCAGGCATCAATAGAATTCTCGCGCAATCATCTCAGCGATCCGCTAGATTTTTCGAAGGCCACGATACACATGACGCACATAACTCGCACACCTCCTTTAACCCAGACTGAGTAGAATATATATATATTTATATATTTTTTTTCCCCGTGAGAAATTTTTTTTTCGATCGGCATTCGAAAAAAAGCAGAAACTTTTTTATTTCTCGCGTGCAGAGAATGCTATTTTCAAAAGCATTTACGATCCAAGACCAATAGGCAGTGGATTACTTTTCTTTATCGTAAAAACGTATACAGGCTTTTCTCAAACTCATTTCTGAGTTCTTAAGGTAGTTCTGTCGCTTCGTGTTCATTTCTCATAAGTTCGAATAAAATTAGAGAAAATGCTTTGAGTTTTGTGTTTTTTCACACATTGTTTCCATATAAAAAAATAAAATAAAAAATTCAAAGCAAATTGAAAAATCTGAAAAAATTCATACGTGTTCAGAAAATGAACGAAACATTTTCATAAAAAAAACAGTGGGTTTTCCCGGAAATTTGTTGACCAATTAATTTTTTCATCAATTTGTTAATGATTTTTTAACTATTGTTGTGCAAAAATAATATTTTCAGCACCTTCGAAATGCATGCATTTTCTTAGATTTTGATACTATTGAGAAGTATTTGCAATTTTCTCACGAAGCGCCGAAAGAACTACCTTAACGTATATGAAAAAAACAAAACAATAATCGATATATTCTTCGAGTGTAAAGAAAACAATGCTGTTGCCTGTTGGAAAAAATCGCTGTTTTTTTCCATTATTTTCAAGATTGATAACAAATTACGCACATGTTTGTCCTCTCGCTGCGCACAAATGCGTGTCATATATTATATATATATACACATATATATATATATAAATTAAAATTGAGAAACGCGAAACTGGTTCGTTCTCTTTGACCGTTCTAGCTGACGATGTGCCAGAAAAAAAAAATATTTATTAACAATATACATGCATATTAACAAAACAAAAAAAATATATATACACACAAGAATTTATATGATATAGTTATTCGATTAAGTAGTAGAAAAGAAAAGAAAGAAAACAAAAATATTCTTCTATGTGCCGTACTTTTACTGAATATATAATGTTATAATACGTATCGCACTGTTATCAACGGTATAAGATACTTTATGACTGGTTACAAATAATTTAGAGATTCATAAATATTATGGCTTTGTATTTTTTTTGCTCAATATCAATTAATAAGTTTTCTTTTTATTATTATTGTTACATTTGCTTCGTTTGGACCGTTAACAATGGTTGTGTCGCGCACGTGATTTTTTTTATAAATTTTTTTCACTTTTGACTTTTTATTTAACTTGCCATTAGACATTTTTTTTATATTTATTTTCGTTGTATTTTTTGAATAAGTTAGATGCATTTATTATGCCAATTTTACGGACAGATATTAGCAAACGTTAGAGTTCTTTGCATGAGCGTTATAGAACAATCGCATAAACTGCCATTAAAAATCGTATACCGTCTTCTTAGACGTCTCGCATTTTTCTTTTCGTTTGAATCGAATGTTTTTTCATTCTAATAGTCAGTTGATAACAAAATAATACTATAAGATCCCCGCCTCTTCGCTAACGTTAATTAGATATTACTTGACTCTACTTTTCTCGATTACGACAGTACCTAATTACCGAGTGTCACTCACGAGCAGAATAAAAAAAAATTGAAAATTAATAAGCGGAGGCAACACTACAAAAATCGACATCAATGGAATTCTTAAACTTGGGACAAACCTTTTAATCACAAATGTTTAGCCTGAATTAGTAGCGGTTACGAGTTGATAGCAGGTTCGCTGTTTCTCCTTCGAGAATCCAAGTTACTTTTTTTGCTTTATAATTGTTAACAATATTTGTTCATTTGTGTAAGGAATGTTTTTTTCTTCCATCGATTTGCAACCCAATGAAAATTCTATTGATTTTTACTATGTTGCGATACGATATGCGTCGTTAGAAAGAAAAAAAACTGTTATTTGTTTTGTTGCGCATGCATAAGATCTTAAAATAGAGACGACAAACTCCGAGCAGCGGTGAGAATATACGTTCGATTTTGTGCCGCAGCATTGAACCTGTTGAAAACTTGGCAACCGTTGTAGTTTGCCGTGTTTGTTTTTTCCATGGAAACTTATTCTGTAGTAAATATATCAACGTAAAGTTAAAACGTCGAGCGATATATAGAGACGCGAATGAATGGTTGTATACGCTATAGAGAAAAAAAAAGCACATACAAGTTTGATCGCTCGAATGATCGGCGATTGAATGTTAAGACAGTAATATAGAAAATCGATGAAGCAATAGATAAAGAAAAAAAAATGCAAATAACGTCGATCACCGCATCTATACTCGTTAATTGACACCGATGCGGCGACGATATATGTGTTTTATATTAAAGGTATAAAGAAAAAAAAAAAAAAAAAGACGTAACGAAGGGAAAAGTATCGAATGCCGCCAAATATCAATCATCTGGCAGCAGTTTTCTACTTTTTGCCTAACGTTCAATATAGATCCCTAGTCATACCTCGAATGAATTTTGTCGCGCGAGTGATGATTTTTCATTTCCGACTGTGTACTGTGTATTACGTATATTTATTGTGTATTCTCTCTTTACCAATAGCGCGAGAATACTCGGTGATATTTTTCTTCGTTATAAAAAAAAATGAAAAAAAAAAAAAAACAGTAAAGATATTCGGTTAGGCAAATAATTCACGCTACTATTATAGAATCGATGCACAAAAGAAGTTCGGTATGGAAATTGCGAGATTGGAGTAATATGAAATTAAAATAAATAAATAAAAAATACAAAACTAATAATCATGTTACACGGATGAGATTTTGGAATTTAAGATATTGCCAATGAATGTCCGCGAAAGCGAAAAACACGAGGAAAGGTTTAAGATAAAAGAAAAAAAAAAAAAAAAACATTGTAAATACATTTAATATTCACGGACCACGTATCGAAGTACGTTGTTTCTACTTCTCCTACTCCAACTAAACAGACTGACTATACGTTTTCAATCATTTGTATATCTAAAAAAAAACATAATAATAACGTAGCAAAATGTGTTGAGTGGATACCGATACACGATAAATGAATAGACACCACACATCGCGTGATCCCGCGAGTGAGTTTTGTGAATGGAAGAAATACAAATTAATAAAATTGTAAATAAATAAGCAGGTGAAAGAAATCAAGTCGTGTAAATCTGTTCGTTTTTTTTTCTTCGGTAAAAAATTTATTAATCCTCTTGTAGAAAGTTGATATAAATGCAACGAGATGACGGAAAAAATGTTTAAAAAAAAGTATCGTTTTGTTTTTTTGTTTTCTCACAGTGATAGAATTAGATGGGATGGATTTTCGACGAAATATTTCCATCGATTGGAAAACTTTGCCATCGTAACACCGTCGACTACTCGATGATCCGCCGCCCAACTCACTGTTAGAATATCCGCGGCTATTACGTTCTGCGAAGCGTCGAATTTTGGCAGTTTTTGGATTTTTCCGACTGCACCGATGACTATCTGAGGTGGGAGGATCACTGGCTTCGTGTAAGTACCGCCGACCTATAATTGTTAACGTCAAAACAAAAAAAAAAGTTTTTCAAAAAATTTTAATAAAAAAGCAAAAAAAAATGATTGGGAAACGAAATCTTACCACACCGATGTTTGAGAAAGCGAATGTTCCACCGGTCAAATCTTCCAACGGTATAGCCGCTTTTTTGCCGAGTTGCTGAAGTCTGTTTAATTCTTTTGCGATTCCAACGATACTGAGATTTTGAACGTTTTTAATGTTCGGTACAACGAGACCTTCGGGTGTATCCATAGCGAGACTTATGTTGTGTTCTTCGAATATCTTCAGTGTTTCCGAATTTTCGTCTACCCACGCGTTCAATCGGGCAAATTCATTGAGAGCTCTCGAAATAGCTTTGACGAAAAATGGAAGAAAAGTCAAGTCGACTCCTTCCGTTTCCTTTGCGAAATTCTTTACTTCGCTTCTGTAACGAACGAGCTTCGTGACGTCGCATTCGTCGCTATATACGAAGTGCGGTATACTCTGAAAAAAAAAAAAAAAAAAATGCATATTGCTTCATTGAGCTTTGGTTATAATATAAATATCTGTATTGTTTTAATAAATGAATTACGAGTGCGCGAGTCATCGTTTTCCACATGTGTTTCTCGTAGCCCTTCAATGTCTCGATTTTGCTACCCTCAGCGACTTTGTTGATATTAGCATCGATCGATTTAATCGATTTTTTCTCCAAATAAGAGATCATATCCTCTTTAAGAACTCTTCCAGCCTTTCCGGTGGCAACGACATTTCTAAGATCGACGTTATTTTCCCACGCGATCCTTCGTACCGCTGGCGTCGTCGGGATCGTCTTTTTATCCTTTTTATTTAGAGTCTCATTGGGCTTCGTCGTCACTGCTAAAGTCTCACCGGCTTCGCGTCTTATTTCATTATCACTCGTAATCCCAGGCGTTTCGTCTTCCAACTCAATATCCACCAGAGGATCACCGACGAGCGCAGTGTCGTCGATTTTGTAATGCAACGCTCTTACGTGACCGTCGTAACGACTCGTTATCGTTACCGATGCCTTGTCGCTCTGCACCTCGCATATTTGATCGAATTGCGCTACTTTGTCGCCCGGCGAAACGAACCTAAGACAATAAATTCGTCATAAATTCATTAATATTTTACTTTTTTTTCTTTAGAGTAAAAAAAATTGCCGAAAATTTAATATACCAACAGTGAACGTTTTTATACTTCAACTGGTACATTAGATTTTATTTATTGTACTATTGCGTTGAAAAATAAATACATAATGTATCAAAAAGTGTAATTGATACTCAACATTTACTCATTTACTTTAACTTTACTATAAAGTACTTTAATTGCAATAATTTAATTTGATTTAACTGCAAAGTGCATAACAAAAAAAAATCAGAATTTATAATTTTTTTTTCGCAATGCAATTTTATTATTACGGAATAAATAAAATAAACTCGCCATTCCTTAAGCGTAACTTCTCGTATTCCTTCTCCGATATCCGACAGCTTGAACGGTACGACAGTTCCGTATTTCGTTGAACCGAGTGATAGAAATCGATGGCGCGTTGTATACACGCCTTTACCCTGACGGCAGACAAAATAAGCTCATCGAATTGAGAATACGCGCATTCGCGAGACAACTAATTTCAACAATTGTCTTTTATATCGATTATTTCACATTCGAGTATTTATTACCAGTCGTGCGAACGCCGAAAGGCCCAAAGTTAAGGCCATTCTTGCAGCTGATGTTTGCTTCCACGTTGAAACAACGACGATAAACCGATCAAACTATCGATAATTACGAATTTTCGGAGCACGAAAAAAAAAAAAATCGTGCCTACCGTCGGCCGAACACGTGTGACAATTTTAATCGATCATTCCGCGGCTCGTTTCGCCGTTGGATTATTCACCAATGACGAGTATAATAATATTCCGTCATGAAATTCATTGTTGCGTAACGTGGAACGCGTCGAGTCAATAACAGCGATAAGAGAAGCATACGTCGGCGGGTCACCGAACAAGCATTTCGTTACTTTCGCTTATCGTAAGCCTCTTCGCTATTTTCGGTATTTCACTCGTATATATGTATCGGGAGAGAGTAATATCGAGCGTTCGGTCGAAACAAACAATGGATTTGGTGCGGAAATAAATGGAGACGAATTTGTTGTTATACCTCAATCCTCTTGTGCATCGATATACCTTTCAATTTTATTCAACATTCGAGTATAATAACAAGCATCTCTGTGGTAATGATATATAATTATAATAAGATCACAAACATCAGTGATATTGCGCCTCGTCAAACGTAATTTAATCTCTCGCGATCGTACGTAACGAGGAAAAAAAATGTCCAATATATTTAGTACATCCAGTATACCGTGTTAAATAACTCTGTTTTTTTTCTCTCGCTTCCTTTGTTACTTTTTTTTTATTTCAATATTCAGTAGCCGGATGAGAGGTCAGATTTAATTTTCATTAACGTCGAGTCCTCTAATACAAAATTAATAATACGCGAAACTTTGCGCTATCATTAATTGTTCGATAATAATTCATGCGGTGCTGTTTTTTCGATCGATCTATATGATTAAATTTTCTTTTAAATTCACTCTCCTTAAGTCGCGACTCTCCCAAATTCAATACAGTGGGACCTCTGTTTTCTTCACTTCGCTTAACTCAACTGCCCACTTATTTCAACTCGTTACCATGACAACGATTTCGCCCAACTGAATTTCCCCTATCGTCCGTTTATCCCACTGCAACCGCCAAATGTACACTGCGCATGCGCAGAGTTACGCTGCGACTGTCTGTATCTACGGACGCGTATACCCCTCCTTTTCCTTACCGACAGCAACTGACCGAAAGTGGGGACTACAGGGGAGATACAGAATAGCGAACGTCGCCGATCTCATCGAGTTAAGAAAACGGGGGTTGTACTGTACTATTTTACTCGTAACTCTTTCAACGAAGTAATGTAACAAGATAACTTAGTCATCTAAAAACAACGATAAATCATTTATTTCTGATACGTATCGATAAATTTTCGTCATTAGGTCGGTCAATCGTTAAAAATTTTGTAGGCCGTTCGAGACGTCGTTTTTTTTTAATACGTTACATTTTTTTTTTTTCGTGTGCCCATCACCGATTTTCGTCTCCCGAATGGCGGAAGTTTGAAAAATAATAATCGTAATAGATCGTGCGTGCAGTCTATGCGATTAATCACGTTTCACAACACATGTACATTTGCTCAACAGTAACAATAGGCAACGACGACGATGAATTTCGAATAGTTGTTTATGTTTAATGATATCGATAGTGCGCGAACGATGAGGCCCGATATAAGACATAACACATTTTTCTGCGCTTTCCTTTAATTTCTTTTGGTTTCTTTTTTTTTTAATATAATTCACACGACAATTTGTTTTTCGAGTCGGGATATCGACGGTTCTCTAATAATCGTACATCTAAACCCACGCGTCGAACTTTATCTAAACAAGATAATTAATATATATTGTTTTTTTTTTTCTTTTTTTTTCATAGTCACTCGAGACTACGGTATAAATCGTATTTTTTTCTACTCAATTTACACATAGCACACTCGTTTTTAAACGACAATTTATTGTTGAATTTCTTTAACTTGACTAGAGTCACTATCGACAGTACTGGTGCAAAGTTGGAATAGTTGTTTCTCATTTTTTTTTTATTTCTCGAATATCTTTTAAGATTCAATCGATTTCGAAGGCATCGACTCGCGCGTAACATTATTATAAACAAAGTTTTACAATGATAAAAACAAAGTTGCGAGATCGAGTCGAATTTGACGTATTCCATATTTATACCAGTCGATAAATCGATAGTCGACGAACCGTTGGTGCATTTTTAATGCATCACTCGTCAAAAGTCTTCTCGTCTCATCGCTGAGAGTATTTTTTTTTGTCTCACGTCTCGAGAAATTGCAGCCACATTTATTGGTGGAGGTGTTGAGAGGAAAACGAAAATTCCTAGAGTTGGGCAATTTGTTCGTTGTTGGTTTGGTTCGAGGCGTTGGTGGAAGCTATCGAGATTTCGGTGACGCCGAGTGAGGTTTGTACTACAGCGCAAAGGGCACTTCGCAATGGGACATGTTCGCTTCCAGTTTCGCATCCGGTGTCTGTAACACGAATAGTTGTTTCGGAGATTAATAAAGAAAATAAAATGGTGCATTGAGACAGAAAAAAGAATCGATTGGATCGATTAAATCGGCACTTTCCGATGGCGAAATAAATGTATTTTATTTATTGGACAAAATAATTGTTAAATTAAGAAGAAAAGTAGTGAATTTAAGAGTCGAGAAATATTTAACGGTTTCAAAAGATCGAGAATTCTGTAAAAGAGCAGCAAATGGAGAAGAAAAACTTTTCGAAGAATCTGAAGGCATATCAAATGGTGTTCAAATCGCTGATTAGCCGGCAGGTAATCAATATCGTAGAGTTTTACTTATCAAAACTTTAAACTCGATTCTCGAAACCGCATTTTCAGAATTGACGCGATGTACAGTTGAAAAACTAATTGACCGATTATGATGCATCGTTTAAAGTATGACGCAAACTGTTTTTGAAACAAAAAATAGAGGTATTTATTCTCAATATATCTATTTTTTTCGGAAAATTCAAAATTTTTGTTTCGTGGCGTATAATTTCATCAATTTTCAACATTTCTCACTTCTTCTTGGTTCATATTGTGCATATGAGTGTTAATGAACGAAAAATCTTCTTTTTTTTTTTTTTCAGATTAATCCGACCGATGCTACATGTCACATCGTCTGACGACAATCACCGCCACCCGAACGAAATTCCGTGGAGTACATCAGTCATTTTTAAAAATAAAAAAAGGGGCAATAATCAAAAGTCATAATAAAAAAACCCAAAATTTCGAAAATGTTAAAGAAATCTGTTGTTTAAAAAAAATCATGAAAATCAGAATTTTTTTCCTCGCCTAAAGGTATCTCTCGCCTTAACTACCAGTTAGTACGATCAATTGGGTGTTTCTTCGAATGATTTAGCAGAGTAAAGCGATTTTTTTTTCTCAGTGTAAATACGCCAAAGGATCAATAGTTTTACTAACATTTGGTGACGGATGATGTACCGAGGCTGCTTCCCTGTTTCTTGAAAGTACTCCCTCCCATCGTGACTTTGCCACGAATATTTTTGTCCGGTTGGAAGACGATAATGTATACCTTGGGAGAATATAGGCACACAAGTGTGACCGAGGCGCTCAAACTAATAGCGACGCACAAAGTCGTTATCTGTGTCTCGTGAGCGTTTCCCGTGCCAAAGTAGATCGGCACGAATGCCAACCATATGATACAAGTGGTGTACATAGTAAAACCGATGAATTTGCTTTCATTAAAGTTCTCCGGTATCTTTCGGGTTTTAACCGCGTATATCGTCGATACAGCGATCAAACTCGCATTGTACAATTGGGAGAATAAAAAGCTCATGTCTTGTATGTTGCACTTTAGAATGACCTGTCGACGATCGGGATAAAAGTGTCTGGTGCCCGGTGGTTCGACGATCATCCAGACGAGGGTGAGAACCACTTGAAAGGCTATAAGAGCCGCGGCAATGCACACTTGCGAAGTTGGACTTATATAACGCGGTCTCACAGCCGATCTCGATGCCGAATCGAAGATTCTCGCTATCCTGTTGGTTTTCGTCAACAGAGCACCGTACACCGCACTGAAACTAACACCGACACCGAAGCGTTGCAACACGCAGGTGACGGTCGTCGGACTTGCGAGCAACAGAAAGGTGTTTAGATAACAAACGAGGACACCGGCGAGGAGAATTATCGTTAATTCACGACCCGATGCCCGTACGACCGGTGTATCCCGATGCTGAAACATTAAACCGGCGACCGCGAGGGTCGCGACGATACCGAGGCAAGAAATCACCGCGGGCGCTATGGCGAACGCGCTGCTCCATCTTATATGCTTAACCGGAAGTGGATAACATCCCCGCTTATCCGCGTGAGGCCAGTAACCCGGTTGACAATCCTTGCAGGTCTTCTCGTCGTAAACGTATTCGTACTCCTCGCAACGATCGCACACCCAGCAACAGGTGTCACCCTGTTGCTTTCGTATCATTCCCGGTTCGCAGGGCAACGAACATGCGGATATCGGGATCTCGTCGGTTCCTTTTGCCCATATTAAGTCGTCGGTCTTTAAATCGAGACGGTTGTACCATTTGCCGACCACCTAAAACAACATACATATATTTATTAATCAACTTTTCAGACTCGACGCATCGAAAACTTCACTTACCCGATAATAATATCCGTTCGCACCGCTCTGATTTGCCTTCTGAAAGTTGAGTATCTCGTAGCGCGCCAAGCCGTCGCCGTGCTCGTCGAACTTGACCTCACTTCCGGCCGCATCTGAATAATAATGTTATCGATTTTTTCCGTTCCTCATAGAGAAACCTTTGCTTTCGATGAATTTTTTTTTCAATTCCCGATAAATTTAAATATTTTCATCAAATTCGACAATTATTTGAATTTTCGAAAAATTTAACATCTTATTTCATTGATTTAATTTTAGATTTTTTTTTTTCGAAATTAGCGGAAAATATGTAGTTTCGTTTTCCGTTTACAATAGTTGAAAGAAGAATAAAAAAAATTCAATCTCAAATAAAAAACGTTATTAACGTTGTGACATAAATTTGATGAGATCCGTCGCAATTGCTCCTTATTTTCCACGATTGCCGAAGCTTCCTCTACGCGAAAGCCGATATTGATTAGCATATTCGTTCTCGTAGAGGAAACATCGCAGGAGGAAATGAATAATGAGGAAGCAATGTGCAGACGGAAGATTCTTCTTTGCAATCTATTTTGCTATAGAAAATATGTATAATTTGTATGTATAATGGTTAATAATAACGCTGGACGGTTGGTAATAATAAATGGTGCGGCATCGCTTACCCGTAAACGATACGTTGAGGAGGTATCTCTTGTAAAAGGTTCCCTTGTCGTAATTTATCATCGCCGGACAGAGGGATTCGCTCTTTCCGCACAAATCCCTCTGGAGATTGTGTAGCGCGAGGGCGAACGCGTATACAGCGTCAACGACGAATTGGACCTTTGATTCTTGTTCGTAACCACTGGCAGCGGTGAGACGTAACTTCGACTGGCAAACGTTGAGGGATCTGTTGGTAACGAGGGGAACGTTGATCCTCAGTGTACAACCGAATACCTCTTCCCAGTACTCGCCGAACCATGGATTTCGACGATTCCCTTCGGGTGTAAGGGACGCCATGTAATCATCGAAACCCGGTATATTTTCCGATTGTAATTCAACGGTTATAGCACCCTCCGCTTCGTCCTCGAGTCCCTCCACCAATTTGTTCTGTCTTCCCCACCCGTCGCTCGCGATCCATTGAAAGGGCTGACTGAGATTCGATCTTCTCGCCGCCTCGAGAATTCTACGCGCGTCCTCAGCCCTCGTGAATAATACGACGGCTCGCGCGTTTGGCTTTTTCGACAATCGCTGAATTATACTATCGAATACCTTGTCGTTTGCCGCGCTCGGTACTTTTTCTGCTGCTGCTATGCAAACGTTTCGTTCCGTTGCTTCTCTGGTGAATACCTACGTAAATGGCGTATAAAAATTAACAAAAAATTATCCACTCTTAATAAAAAAAATATTTTTGGAAATTTCATTTACTCATACCGGAAGTGTTTATGCATAGACTGATACATTAAATTTAATGGATAATTATCGTGAAAAATAAAATGAATAATCATCATTTTTATTTAATTTTTAATAGTCATGCAAATTTTATGTTATTTTGCAGTAAAATTGAAGCAAATAATTGGATTCATAGTAATTTCATCATAAAAAAAAATAAACGGTAAAGTATAGACGATAGTTTTTGATAAAAGGTTCATCAATATTTCACAACAATTGTATATGAAATATAATGTACCCGACGACAAATATAAATGACCACTCTTCTTATATTAATTTTTCAGAATTTCTGTCTTAGAATGATAGATTTTCCACAAAATTCCATTTACCTCGATGCCATATTCCCCGTAAGATCCTTCCGAGTAGACGGTCGAAACGTACGACCAATTGGCGCTCTTGACAACGTCGACGAGGGCGATCGATTGAAACGTGTCGGGTGGCACCGTTCTCGCAAAGTAATCGAATCTCGTTTTGTCGCTGAGTGCTTTGGCGGTCGAGGCGGGCGATATTTGCGGTATGTGAAAGAGTCTCAACAGATTGGCGACCTACGATTAGAATCTTGCCGTTTAAATACATTCCAATCTCTGGTATGGTATATGTCGCATTCAAAAAAAAAAGAACGAAAAAATCGTGACTCACTTGAAGCGAAACCGAACTGTACGATCCACCGATCACGCCGAATATCGGTCCAGCGCTCGCGGTCTTTCTGACCCTCGGACTCGATTTATCGGCGCACTCGAGAATACTTATGTCGAGATTCGACAGGGAAGCTCTGATGAAGTGCAAACTCTGATTTAGCGCATAAGTGTCTCTGCTGCATGTGTCGAGTATATGTACGCCCAACGATATACCGGGCAGTATTTTGTTCTCTTGATTGATCTGATCAACGGCGTACAGCATTGCCTCGAGTCTCTGTACCCCGCGATTGTAAACTTTTGGACCGCAGGTCGAGCCGCCCTTCTCGTGTACCGGAAACAGGCCGCCCAGCACGATATCGCCGGGTATAAGTATGGCTTCGCGTTCGACCGGTAACTTACTGGACTCGACGATAATACCGCCGCCACCACCGCCACGACGATGATGGGTCATTGCGTCAAACGTCAGCAGCAGATTGAGCAACGGTATCATAAGATACGATGGTAGAGTCATCTTAACGGCTTAAGATGGCTTTATAGATCCATTTTCTCATATTTATTCTATCTTCTCTCGACTTATTCTTATTTTTATTATTATTATTTCAATATCAAATTTTTATCTTTATTATTATTAATAATCGAACTTGCGGAGATTTTTTATTTATTTTTTTAATTTTGTCATTTAACTTTATTACGCCCGAAAGTTTCGTTCGTCGATACTCGTCATCTTATTCTTTCTATGCCCTGACGGCTGATAATCGATTCGGCGATGATGCGTTTCGGGTGGCATAAGCCGGGCGAGATGTCACCCTAATCCCATCCGTGCTCTAATTAATTTAACGTCCTTCCTCGTTATCATCGTATCAGTAGCTGCCAGTCGCATGGACGTTATCCTGCTGGCAAAAAGCGAGCGTGTATCACAATACGAATAGTATTTCTTTCGATATGTAAGTTTATGTAAAAACAGGTACGTTCAGTCAAAGCGGAAAAAAACAGAAACAAAAAAAATCGCATTTCCCGTCCGGCCGCTTCATCGCGAAGCGCGAAGCTGTTCGTTCGACGGGATGATGTGACAGTCGGGGTGGTGGTAGTGATAGGGTTGGAGGGGTTCGCGGAGCGTTAGTTTCCGATACCGAGCAGCGCCCGGCCATTAAGCGTCTGGGAGTGTGACGGTTGCTGCGATGCTTTTCCAACTCCTCACCCTCCCTCAGCCTCTATACCCCGCTATCTCGCGCTTTTCCAACGCGTGTGACGTACTTACGACCCTCCGGCATTGGCTTTATTTTACTTTGTATATATATAGAGATGTATACATGTATATACTATATACGTATATATATGTACGTATCTTTCGTATTTCACGTAAAAAAAAAGATTTTAACTACCCTTTTGACCTTAGATCTTTTCCTCGCTACCTAAACAAATCGATTTTCCTCGGTTCATTAGCACCTTTTTTTTTGTTGGAATTGACGAGAAGCTTTTCTTACGTGAAAGTGGAAGGAACTGATAACTCTTTAAGAATGACTTGACGAACAAGAGAAACTTTATTTGACGCTAACGTTCGCTATATAGGCACGCGATACGAGCTATTCGCTTTTCAGACGAGTCTCCGGTTTCCGCTGTATACGCTTGACGCGAAGGGAAAATGGTCGATACTCCGCGTCACTCCCTTTCTCCACCCCGCAATAACGGTGGGTTTATATAGAAACGAGTTACGGTAAATCCTTTCGCTTTGCTTTCCTTCGGATATTTCTCTGCGTCTCGGAATTTTCTTTCATTCCACTTGCTCAACGACGGGGATTCCCCGTAGACTCCCTCCGCCGGGGCGTCGAGAGTTCGGTGCATTCTCTCACGAGGATACAACAATTTCGCTGAAATCCCAACAATGAGGGAGGATTTTTTCTTTTTTTTTTTCTCTTTTTACCTTTGCCTCTGTTCGAACCGCCAATGCAATTGAAAATTAACTTAAGAACATCGAGTGCTCCAGTTTGATTCCGTTAGAGGAATCGCTGCAATGTGTACGTCGGTTTTTTTTCTTTATCGAGATTATTTATTCGATTCAGAGGGATGTTCCTTGGACCCTTAAGAAATTCATCTATACGGACCAACTTACGAACGATAATTCCAAGGAAAGTTTTACGAGCAGTTTGCTTGTTTTGCTTATTTACTCGATTGTTATCTATGAGAGTTCACAGAGGGATAAATCTTTTCGGAGAATTACAAAAAAAAGTTTGCGTAAAATATATATATTTTTTTAACTATTTATAGTTCCCAATATGATCTAAAAAAGGTAAATATAAATGACCTTTTTTTATTTTTTGTTTCAATATATACCTCGAAAACTTACACAAAGGTAAAATATCAATTTTTTCCTAAAATAAAAAAATAAAATAAACACTGCAGACATTTCTTGCTCGATATCTCAAAAAATGGAATTATCGTGTTATCGGAAGATATCGAAAAAAATTTTAATTTCATAAAATTTAATCCGATCATCAGATTACCATAGTCCGCGGAGGTACAATCTTTCAATCCGATATCTCCAAATTTGTAAGAGTTATCGTGTTAACAGAAATTTTTAAAAAATGTTAAAACCGCGTGAAACCTCAACGACTGTAACGATACTGACAAAAATTTAGATGAACATTGGGGTTTGAGCCCTTTACACGCCCTGTAAATTTCAGCGTGATAATTAAAAGCGTTCCCGTATTATAGACGTGTATAATTTCTTTTTACACGCGCGCATCCACACATTTTCCCTAAATATGATTCTTCGATGGTTTGGAACATTACGAACACATTTTTACTGAAATCTCGTTTTTTTTCCATCTAAACAAAGCTTTCTCTATGAGGAAACAAAATGAGTAACCGTTCCATTTCAGAACGAGAGCTTTTATCCGCATCCTAAAGTCTTACGACTTTAAAATTCAAGTCGATTGTACTTGATTTCGTGTCTGTACGCTGTACCGCGTCACTTTGACAAATTTTCTGGCGCAAACGAATCGCTGAAAATCTTTTGTAGCTTATAAAAAAACGGACCATCCAAATGCTCAAACGAAATATTTGTGTGGGGATTCGCATGCTTTCTGTATTTCGCTCGCTTCGCCATTTTCCAAATTTTCACCTGCGCATTTCATTGCGCGATGTTTCTTTGTTTCGAAAAAAAATTCAGCGAATGTGTTTGCGCATTAACATAAAAATGCTTTTACCCAAAGCTCTTTATCCCGTGCATTGCGTTGCACATACAATTCCTCGAGTCGAATCTCTCGGGGGAATAAACGTTTTCCTCGTCGACGCAACGTCACCACTGGGCACGAGGAGAAACGCCTGCGATGCTATTAGAGGCCGCCGCTTCGATTATCGCTGGCGTTTCCTGTAATCACAGACCGGATAACGGCTTCTCCTCTCTCTCTCTTTCCCTCTCTCTCTGTCTCTCTCTCTCTCTCTCTCTATTCCTCTCTCTCTCTCCCCGTATGTACAACTTGCGAAATCAATAATCGAAGCTGGTCGTCGTTGGTTGATTTTGTTATTTCCATTAAAGTTCCTTTCGGTATTTCGTCGTTGGTTGACGTCGAAGACTTTCGATTCGATTACTTTTGTTGGCGCACTTTGTCGACGATATAGACTGCTCTTGACTCTGTTTTCCGGTTTCAAAGAAATTATCGTCCCGTCAATGTATTCCGGTGAAAATCAAAGGTGAAATTCTCGAGAGCAAAAGCTTGGCAAAGTCTGAATTGACCGACGAAGCTAAAGTAGAACACGCTGATACTTGGCTATTCATCGCGACCGGGTTCACTTGTATTTCTTTAGAATACCTTTCGGGAATTATGAATCAACTCGGATAGTTTGTTGAAAATAATGAATGCTTAATCGAGATACCAACCCGACATCTCAACGAGTATTATTTACTCGCTTACAATTTCTATGAATGGGAATTTCGATCTAAAAAAATTCTTGTCTAAAAGATTTTTGTCTCGAAAGTAAAAAGACGGGAAACTTTCACTCGGATAAAACTTCTTTATACGGGTACTAAATTATGGAATCGGTACGACGATCATATATCGTGACAAGAATTTTCATCCATGTGCGCCAAGACGCGGAGTTATAAAAATATTATAATCAAAACTTGAAATTTCTGTCGTTACGAAAGTCAAACAAAAATAGTCGCTTGCGAGATCGCGTGTGAAGAATAAGTAAGAAAAAATGTCGTCAACATTTTTTGTATCGCATAAGTGTCATTCGGAAAGAACTTTCAGTACTTCCTAATGGAATACAAATCTTTAAAAAATCAGTCATATAGAAAGTGCTAAGAACATTACATTTGTACAATAAAATAAGAATCGGTTAACGAATAATCCAACAACTTAACTTTTTGTTTAGCTGACATTTTAAATAAATATTTCTGAATACATATTGATTTACATTTTTTTTCTTCTGATTTCTGATTTTCTTTTTAATCGATGAAAAATCACGAATTTTGAATACAAATTTGTAAAAAAACTACGCGCATCACACTCAAGAAGTTACCGGATAGCTAATCGAATGTATTCATAAAGACCGATTAAACATTTTCTGAAATACGGGTTTTTCGACAATTAGAAAAAATTCTAACAAAATTCATATGTATTCGAACAAATCAACGAATCAACTTCTGCAAAAAAAAGTTCGATTGTCGGATGATTTGGTAATCAATCAATGATTCTAAAAGCATTTGTTAATAACTTATTGGAATTATTATTATGTAAAATGAATGTTCTTAACATTTTCTACGCGGTTAATTTTTTCCGATTTTCATTCCATCGAGAACTATTTAAAATTCTCTCGGAATCTCACTTTCGGCTGAAAATGTAACGATGTACCCTCCGTAAAGTATGCCATCGAGATACGGAGCGTGGCTCCCGTTTTTTTTTCTGTAAAAAAATTCTTTTCGCATTTTTCGCGAATAATTTCGAGTGGAAATTCAACCGAATAATTCGTTACAGAATTTCTAATGAAAAGTACGATTTTTTTTCGTGTTTTCGGAATAATCCTCGTAAGAATAACCCGTGAATCATCAGCTGAGGAAATCCAAAGAATTCCAATTTAGTTTCCTCATTTACGAAGCGTAGTTTTCGTCTAAAAACATGTTTTCTTCGCGATATTCGTGTCAACGCGTTCGTATGTTCCGCGATATCCCAAAATCATATTAAAGAAAAACCTTGAAAATTGTTAATTTTCATATCGACTCTTCATTAGTGTCTTTAATTCACGAAGCTTTGTCTATGAAGAAACCCAAAATGACAAAAAATGCTTTCTTACAGTCGAAACTTTGTAAGTAAGAGAAATAAATGAGGAAGCAATGATAAAATTGTCAATTTTTAAGATTTTAAAGACTCGCCACTTGCAAAGTAGTCTGAGTCACGATGGAGTATATTTAGAGTCACTTGTTGTTACTACGTTGTGTAAGTAAGAGTGATTAAATAGTCTTAATGTGGAAAAGGAGCTATCAAGTCTAATTTCACCGAGTCGAAGAAATAGTTGAAAAGCTACTTGTTCGTAATGGGGTAGCGGGAGCGCCACCACCGGTGATGACAAAATATAGCACTTGAAGCCCAGCAGCGAAAAAAACGAGGCCACCATTATATTCTCACTTTTCTCCCGGAGACTCTTCGGCACGGCGCTAAATGCTCCATCGCGAGAGTAACACGAGAATCTGAGAGGCGGGAAAAAAAAAAAGTTTCTAAAACGATTTTAGTTATATTCGGTTTGTTGCTTATTCGATTAAACGTTTTGTTCCTTCTGTTCCTTCCGTCTTGGCTATTATCGATTATCTATTTTTGGATTAAACTTTGATAAACATTCTCGCAACTCCCCCGCGCGTTGGCCTTCGAGCTTTCTGCATCTCGGATTATCCGCCGTTTTCCAGCTGAATTGGAACGATAGATTCGTTCGCGCGCTTATCTTCCCGAGATCTTTATTTAATACTCGAGTTATCAACATATTGCAACAACGTCTCTTTTAGTTGATTTATTTTTAACTTATTTCGCGAAAGTCGTATACGACGGCCAGTCGCGAGCTCTGTGGCCAACGAAAACAAATCGATAGACTCCTTTTGTCATGCGGAGCGGAGAGAGCGTATATATAGTTACCCTCATGTTCCTCGATTACACAAATATATACGTTCTGAAATACGTTACATTTCTACACTTCGAGACAAGTAATACAATATATATATATTTTTGAGACTACCGACACCGTGAACGATTACGATGAAATCCCAACAAAACCCTTCCGAACAACAAAAGACGATTATTGATTCGTACAAATGTTTTTTTTTTCTTTATCGTTACCACGAAAGTTTACAAGCAAAAAAATCAGACATTTCTCTAACACCCTGCGTGAAACATGCAATAGGCCGACAACGATCTTCGTCACGGTGTTACGAGTTATTTAACTCAATTCACGCATTCATTATGCGCAATGCGTGTAAAAAAAAAAATAAAACGATCGAAACGATCGCAAGGGGATGATAAATTAGATTCATTCCAAACAGACTTTCGTGTTCGTCGCTCCGGAGTTTTACGCTAATTTCCAACACTCAACGACTACTTAATATCAATTCACCGAACATCGAATAAAACACTCGGTTCTCGCTTTCGTTTATTTTTTTTTTCTCCGCTCTCATGTTTTATTAATTGAATTAAACCAATCCTCGCTTTACTACGGTTTTGCTAAATTGAAACGAAACGCGTACAATTTTTTTACCAATCAAATTCAATTTAGTCTCTAAAATTTGAGGGTTTTATCCAAACAACTAAATTTTTTTGCGTAAGGCAATTTTTTCATTTACAAGAATAAAATTACTTGAATATAATCACATCAATTATTGTTGATAAAAATATATTCTCATTATACGCCGGAATTTTTTTGGTAATCACTCTTCTTTATTCGTTCATTTCAATCACATCGAGCAACGTCCTGATTTTTATCTGCCTTCTCGACAAATCCATTTGTTTTTATAATTCGTCGCATATTCATATAGTCGAAAATTCATTAAAATGGTTGAAAATTTAGTTTTTTTTTTTTTTCGCGTGTCCGTAATTTTACGGGTGATGGATTCTTTTTCTTCGTGAATTTCATCGACTTAAAAAGTATTACAAGACATCAGAATTTTTATCTATCGTCTTGACAAATTAATTTTTTTAAATGACTCTTCGTGAATTTCTCACATAGCCATTGAGCTGAACATGCATTAAAATTCATTGAAACGGATGAAATTAAAAAAAAAAAATTTCGTGTCCGTCAGGTATACACGTCACGAGTGGGTCGACAACGTCGGACGTCGATTCGCGTGAGCATCACGAGCGCGGGGGCCGAGGTACGGAACCACCGGGGGTTGTCGAGTGGATATGCAGCACCGGTAGTACCAGCATCGCCAGCATCACTTAGGAAAATTGCAGTCCGCCCCGCTGCTAGACGGACCGGGGAATCGTGAGAGGCCTTTTTTTTTTAGGGAAAGAGCGAGAAAAGCGCGATACAAAATGCTCGAGGAAAATGAAGAACACGTATTATGTGAATAAGAAAAATGCGCCAAAGTTTGTGGAAAATTCATACATTCTAATATAGTCGGATGGCATTGTCGTGTAATAAATATATAAAAAACAACTAAAACGTACCCGTACGTCAGAGATGCTGCGCGACTCCGTGAGACACGCGTGCAATCGAATATCTACGTATCTGTGGCACATATATATATATACACAAACACGAACACACTAAAACGAAAGACGCCGTAACACAGCGTTGTGCAGTCGAGCCGAGAAGATATCGTTGCTAATATCGAATCGATAACCGACGTTCTGTTCTCTCCTCCCCCGCCTCCTTCCCTGTTCCGTTTCCGTTCTCTTATAAGTTATAATGTAATTATTATTTGTTCATCAGTCAGTTTGGTTATCGATGTAATGCACAACTTAATATTTTTCGGCAATTGGTCCATAGGACGACGAGAGTTCACGGGGATCCGGACACTACGAACTTCCGGTTTCACGGAAGAATTAAACGATTTTTGCTAACGTTTTTTTGTTGTTTTATTAAAATCCCATTGAACGAAATAATAATATTTCACGGTCGTCGAGTGTCATGTTTTTTCGTTTGTTTACGAAGACGGAGGGGCCAACGTGAGGCGGGCCGATGTTTGGCAACATAACGAAAACGTGGTAGATAAGCAGTGTGTGGGCTAAGCGCAGCAACGGTAGCCGTCGAAGAGCCCAGCAGCAGCCGATAGTCGTTGCCGCCACAGCACGACTGGTTGGCCGGCCGGCCACCCGCGGAAACCACCTCGCTATCACTGTACTGCCCGCTCTATCCCTTCCTGCTTCGGCCTGTTCCACTACCATATATATTTATTTCGTCCTTCTCGCTTCAGCCGTCATGGTTCGTTGCTTCTTCCTCTGAAACCCCCTCGGAAGCTCGTCTGTCTTGAACGCGCGCAGACTCCGATGGCCTTCTATACTGTTGGCTAAACCCACCGACAAGCGCTTTCTCCATCTCGGTCACTACCCGGGCCGGTTTCCCTCACTACCAGAAAAGCTCCCGTCGGACACGCTATAGATAAGCGACGGGGCAAAGCGAAACAGTTCACGATATACGTTCAACATAATTCGTTGCGAAAAACTCCCCTAAATATTTCGCGTTATCTTAAAATTCGTTGAAATTCATTTTTTTTTTCTTTCTACCCGATCACTCAATGTCTTTTCTGGGAAGTTTTTAATCGGCAATATATGGCGAACAAAAAGTTTTTTTTTTATGAAAAATTAAAGTTTATCGATGTTTAAATTTTTTTAGATTTTCGTCTTGCCCCGTACTTGTGTCCTCGTACGATCCCTAGCACTCTGCTTGCGAGTGCGCAAAGTTTGCCGTTCCTCGTCGACGCGCGCGCCTCCAACTTCGGGTTAAACGCCGTGTGCGCCGAGTAGAGAAGAGAAAAGCTCCGTCGCCTCGGCGACCCCTACGGTCTCACCTCCTCTTTTCATCCTCTCTATAATATATCCACAGAGTCTGTGAGCCGCACATGCACACACGTAGGAATGTCAATATCGTCGGCAATGCTGCTGGTTAAGAACCCGAGGGTCAATCCTTATACACAGCACGTGCCGAAAGCTCTCGGCGCGTGTAGTTGTGGCGCATAGGTGTAGGTCGCGGACACTATGGCACGAACGTCGCGAGGATGAATCGGTTGAATGCTCGCCGAGGATTATTCATGCGTGTCGCGCGATATCCTCCTAGGAAACCGTCGGGCCATAAGAGGCGTGTACAGGGAGACGATAAACGCTTAATACCATTTTACTATTCTCTGCTCAGATATCAAGACATTTTTCATTTCGATTCAACACCCGACCTCGTTGGCGCGCATATTTCTTTTCTATTCGCAAGCGAACTTAATAATTACCTCGATGAGTTGGCACGTTTTTTTTTTTTCCTTTTTTTTTCTAGACAGCGCGTGATGTATAGGGTGAATAACGATTAGAGACGAGGGTGGACGACAAAAACATCGTCGACTAATTTTCTTATAATGGACACGAAACGCTTAACCCGCGTACTCATTTAAATCGAAAATATTTACCAGATCATTTCGCTCGCTGACAAAATCCAATTTCCGGCTTAAGGAGGGCGTACCATTGTATGTTAGACGAATGTGAAATTCAGACCATTTTTCGAATGCTTCCGACGAGGAACATTCATTTTTCATAATAATAATGCCGCAAAGTTGTTAAGAAATTGGTTTTAATAAAAATAGTTGAACGCATCTTATACAGTAACTAAACTGCTTTTTCATAGCGGAAATTGATTCGTTCATTTTTCTGAATAATTACACCTTCTTTTGGAATTTTTTTTTGTATGAAAAATCACGAATTTTGTTTACGCCTTCGGAAAAATGCTACGAATTACACGCAAAAAGTTTAATTGATAGAAGATATTCGCATATATCGATTGAACGGCTTTAGAAAAACAACATTTTCAAAAATTTGAAAGAATTATAAAAAAAAATCATATGTATTTAGAAAAATGAACGACTTAACTTCTGCGAAAAAAAAAACCTCATGTTACTTAGCGGATGATTCGCCAAACAATTTTTTTAAACTAATATGTTAATATCTTTTCGGAATTATTATGCAAAATGAATGTTCTTAGCACCTTCTGTACGGTTGATTTTTTCGATTTTTATCCCATTGGGAAAATTTTCTATGAAACGCCCTTCGGTTTGACATGTAACAATACACCCTTTTTGATTACAAATAATGATATTGCATACTTCCAACAGAGTGACCTAATTCGCTCGATTTTTACTGCGGTTAGTCGGTGTACTCGGAAGTTGCTGTACGTCGGCGCGCGGAGTTGGGTTGAAAAAGCTTCTGGAATATCGCCGGAGGTTCTTTTTGGATATTACGAGCGCGTGAGTGATCACCACGGGGAAAATGTTATTGGAAATTCGTCACGAGGGAAATAGTGGTAATAGTTAGTTTTTGCCGAAGTAGGCTTCACCGTTGTGGCTCGATATATCGACGCGTGATACTTCGTAGCGTGTATACTATGAAAATATTGTGTAAGCCGCTTCATCTTTTTCGTTTCCCAGTTTGCCTCACATCTTAATCGCCACTTTCCACTTGCTAGGCGTCACGCGCGTGTTCCTCCCTACTGGGGACGCTCTGCTTGATTTAGGTGACTGATAATGACGAAGTCGCATATGCACTTTTAATTGAACGCTCATTTTTTTTTATTCAACTTTTTTTTTTCGTACCACGAAGGTTTTGACACGCGATAGAAGTTGCCATTTCCCTTTTATCGATATTTATAACCGATCGTTAATATTTAATTAAATTTTCGGCCAGACGACGATAGTTATTAATACTTGACCCAATTATTGCGTAGTAATCGATAATCGCGTACAAATATCAAGTCCATTATGCGGTAGTTTGGACGTTCTACCCTGTGATACCTTTTCATTAGTAATTCGTAATGAGGGTAAGTCAATCATTTATCGACGACAGGAATAATGGTTAAAGTCGAACTCCGAATAATCACGAGTGTCGTAAGAACGCGATTTTTTGTAATATTCGTCATGTACCCAAATTAACTAATAGACAACTGTTTTACCTTCGGAGGAGCCAATAATCAAAGGGCGTTTATTCTGAAAGAAGTTGGACAAGTTTTAGTAGAAATTCCCCGACCAAGCAAGTAATTCTGTCAGCCACCCCAAGACTCGCATGGCTACTACGTCGGCAAGAACGAACTCTCCTTTACCGGTGACAATTGGGCGAATGGTCGGTTAATTATTAAATTATTGGCGTACAGACTCAGCTGATAGCGTATTATTTTCCCTATTTTTTCTAAAATAGTTGCGGTAACGACTAAAGGCAAATTAAGGTTTTGTAACCACTCCATTGCCACATAAAATTCGAGTTTGCTTTTGCTATCGAAGGATCAATCCTTTCGGAGAAAATAGGAAGGGGGTTTGGTTACCGTGAGAGCATTTCTCGCCAACCGTACCATCTGCGGTGCAGACTCAGTCGGTAAAAAAATCACCTTCCTTATTTTTTCCGAAATAGTTGCCGTGACAATAATTTCGGAAAATTAGGTTTTGTAGTCGCTAGATAGAGGTATGAAAAACTAATTTGCTTTTGAACGTCACAGCAATTACTTCGGAGAAAATGGGAAAGGCGAGTTGTTACCATCGGAGCATCTCTTGTTGCGGTACAACATGCTCTTAAAATCGGTCGTTTTATTTTCCCAATAATTTTTAACGAACACAGTGCTGCTATCTGGATAACAGTAGAAGAATTTCGTTCTTTTTGTACGACTCTACCAACGGCCGTCGACATCGCAACTGCCCTAAACGATAACAAGTAACGACGATTACGACGGTTTGTACATCATTCATCAGGTACTTGGTCTACACGCTAATTACAGAGTGTGTGGAAAACTTAAGAAACACAGGACTAACCCCCTGTGGCTGTATCCCCTCCCCTAACTTTGGCTAACACGCGGCGGTCGCGTGTGAGGTTGGACTCGAGGTGATTCCCACGCGTTTAACACTCGAAAGGATTAACACTCCTCGACAGGCGTACGGACACAAAAGCCAACGTTCATTTTGGCGGTGGCGATAAAGCTCGGGACGCCGCCCGGACTTGAGCAAATAGTAACATTAAATTGAATTCACCAAATTCTTGTTATTATTGTTATTATTATTATAGTATTATATTGTTTTGAAGGACTTTGATATGATTTTTTTTGTTACTTATCGCATTGTTATTGGTAATCATTAGCTATGTATTGATTCTTTGTTGCAAAACTTGTAATGTATATTTTCGTAAGACGAGAAATCCGTAAAATGAATAAACAAATATCGCACTGTTGTGAATTAACGATTTCTCAATCTCAAGAGGGGCGGGGAGGATGGTTTACAAATTGTTTAATTACAAACTTCTATACCTCGTTTGCGAAAGGCAGAACGACGAATTAAAGGAAAAGTCTCCCTCCTCTATCAGCAATTACAATCCCAATTGCTGTTGGGTTTTCCGTGGGTTTCTCTCGGAAATCTCGTCAATTCGAAAAGTTTTATCTTTTTTTCTCGAACGAACGAACGAGCTTCGGCTGAAAGTTAGCGAAAACTCTCTCGTTTCTGTAACAGGATTTCAATATTCTATAGTTAACGTGTCCAGTGCATTAATTAACGCTCGAGTCGGCGAAGCCGAGTAAACTCGGAAGCTTTGCGCACTCTTTTGAAGTTTAATCTCTAATGGAACGGACAGGGAGGAGGGTGGTTAGAGACCGACGCAATTAGGCGAGGCTTATTCTCTGTTTGAATACCCGAGTGTGAGTCGAACGGTGCGGTGAAAAGAGGAGGGCACGTCTCTCTCTATGTCTGCTTTGCCTCCCCCCCCCCCCCCGCCCCTGTCTTCCTCCCGATGTTTCAACGCATTTTGGCCACGTGAACGCCACGCGCCGATCGTTACCTCGTCGCCACTGGCGATTGTTTCCCTTGAAAAATTATTACAAAACTCCCCCAAACGTTAAGAACCCGCTACATAATGTTACACGTGCTGCAGTCGTATCTACGTCGATAATTCTGAAAGCTTTTTTTTATAATTTTTATATCGGTAAACAACTCCTTCAGTTTTTTAAAACAATTTTTTATAATTTCTTTTACTTTAAATTGCAGTATTTGTTTACGCAACAACTTTTAACCAACTTTTTGCAATACGGCGATTAATTTTGTCATTTAAAAAAAATTTTAAGCATTTTTTTTAAATTGGCAGACGGGTATTTTGATTATTTCCGATTTATGTACGACGGTTGGCAATGTTGTATTTCTAAGTATATCAAATTTACCACTATTTTTAACACTGCAATATTCGTTAGTAGAAAGGGTCGTTAAAAGGTGGACACGCGGTCGGGAGACACGTGTCGCGATACTATTTAGTTACATGGTAAAGATTAAAAAAAGAATATATAAGAGCCGCTATATTTGCGTCTCAAATGGCGGAAAATCGCAGGAAATTGATTGCTTTTGTTTCGGTGATTCTCGTCGGGAATTAATAATCGGTGCTTTTCGAAAGTCCTATCGAAGTTTTAATGCAATTTCAACGATGACGCGAAGAACGAGGGTGAAGATTCGAGAAGAACACTCCGAAAGTCCGAGGGGTATATGTACCAAACTACCGAGTAGAGTAGGGCGATGTTATGACAATTATAAGTTTTCCGTGGGTACATGAAACGGCACGTGCTATGGGTCTCCTGCCTCCAACGCCGTTCACTCGGCGCGATGGGCTTGCATTGCATATCGAGAAGGGCGACCCCGTGAGTACACGTATGACGCGTGGCGTCGCGTGAGAACGGCTTCGCTCACACGCGTCACACGCACGCAACGCACACGCGTTCACGAATGATATTCGACTCTGTTGTATCGTCGATCTACTGTGCCACTCGACAAAACGAGATTTTTTTTTTCATTGCCGAATTTACTACGCCGAAAAATATTAAATTAATTTTTTTTTACTGATTTTTTTTATTTCTCATAGAGGTAACTTTGTGCTGTTGCCACAAAGTTGTTGTTGTTGGTTGTTTTTTTTTTCGTAAAAAAAAAAATCGAGATTTTCAGGTCGACGATTCAGAATGTGATAAAACATCGAAAAATTACATTTATAAAAAATGTATGATGGTAGAATCATAAAAAAAAAGAAAAAAAAGTGGTATCAATGTGAAAATTTTGATTTTTCTGCATTTTTTATAATTCACAATACACGGAAAAATGAATGAACGATCCGTTCGATTGGTCACTTGAGCCATAATCGTCGAACCGGAAAAGCATAATTCTCATGAATTATCGTACCACAGTCGATCTTTTCTCCTTTGGCGTTATTGACTCGTGGGATGTATCCTTCTTTTGTGTATCAGTCTACATATGATAATAAGATCAATCGGGTGGAATGGGTTCTATTTGCCCGATTTCATATTCGTGATATATCATCGAGGAAAAAGCAATGCTCGTAATTCGTAAGGGCGTTAATGCAATTGGAATAATCATTTTCTCAGCGTTTCAGTGCACTCGGAGGTTGCGTCCCATGGGACTGGGTTAGCACTTCTGCAATCGAGAGCTGCGATGGGACACGATTCGGGACTGTCGCACGCGTTATGACTTATTTTATATCAAATTTTCACTGATGCGAAAAAAATCAATATAAGTTCTCGAAATATTGAAATTTTCTTGACGATAAAGTGTAAATGTTAAAAGTATAATGTTTTTTTGGCATTGCGTCCGTAGCTCCAATTTTCTAAATCGCTCTCCCGTGCCCACTCCCCTCCCCTCTGAGTAGAGTCGTCGGATACAATACACGCAGCGTTGCCACTACTACCGGCTACCGAGTACTATGAGCGCGCACACCACCCCCTCGCTGCTGGCTTTTGATAAGCGCGCGCGGGGGTGGGAGAAGTTATAAATGGGGGGTGCGCCAGACGTCCTGACAGCATTACAAGTCGAGACTTGGCGGGGTGCGCATCGACCACCAAGCGACTGCTACTACCTGCTTCTGTTATAACCACGAGAACCGAGACGGGTCGAGCGATAACGCGCAAGCGAAACCGACGGAGAAAGAAGAAAAGAGTCTACGGTTTGTGGCAAACAGCACACAGTCGGCTACTACGTCGACGTTGACGGCGACGACGACCTCGAATCGATTTCCCACTACTCCGCGACCTCCTCGCGATTATTACAAACGAGTCTCGCACTCTTTATTATTCTCATTTTCGCTATTTTCCCAGTCGATCGGATAAACGTTGCGAATCTAAACCCCTCGGGGGGTTATCGGGTGTATCGACGGATAATTTTTTAATTACGACCAAAATGTTCAAAGAGGTGCTGACTAAGTCGGGCAGACGAATATTGAAGGTGAGCGGATTTTACTATTTTTAACGTCCTTTTTTGTCGCCTCGTTTCGCTTGAGTTATTGCCATTTATTGCGACACAATCATTTATTCAAGTTGTTCAACTCTTTACTTTGAATTTATTGTTTTCGTAATGTTATCTATCGTTCATTCTACTATTAAATAATAAATTGAGAAATAAAAAAAAATTGAAGCGTAATATATAAAATCCATTATTATTATTGTTTCTTCGTAGTAATACGACTTTGAGGGTTAATAGCATTTGCTTTGGTTCCGCTTTTTGTTTCAGGCGATAAAGAAATTATCGACGCGCAGCAGAGTGGTTAGAAAGTCGCAACAAATCTCGCATTACGAGATGAGTCCGGTGCGTACGAACAATTGGAGCGCCAGTTATCCCGATCCGGACTCCGTATCGTTGTCATGGTCTATACCGTCGTTGGACACCAAAAGCGTCGACACTTATCTGACGTACGTGACTGAGAGTATCGATGAGTGCTCGTCGATGTGTTGTTACTGCAGAGAACACGACGAAAATCAGAGAAACGAGAATCGCGAGAACGAAATGATAATCTAACGAGAATTTTCCTACACTTTTTTTTCTACTCTTATCTATAAAAAAAATCGATAATTTCTGTACTTTACGCGATTGAGTATAGATTTTCTATCTTTTCTAAAGACGGGAAAAAACAGCATTCTTCGTAGACGTTAAAAGGCTCAATGAATTTCTTGAATATAGTTAATCAATTGTTGAACCTTAGGTTGCGTCAAAGTTCGCAATTAGCGGGAGTAAATCAACTCCGAACGTAGTCTTCCTGTGTTTTCTTTTATTTTCTTTGTTTTTTTTTTTTCTCGTAGAACAAGAAAACTTATTATATCGCTTTCCGACATATCGCATCGCATTTATAAACGTTATTTATTCTTCTTACTCGTCAATATAAAAAAAAATATTTAAGGTTGAAATAACCGACTAGCAATATTAACATCGCGTCCAACGAAATAATTAAATCAACGTCGAGAGCGGATCTTGTCCGATTATTTTATAGGCTATACCGGATCTTTGCTCAAACGCGCCTTCTTTCAAGAATTATTAAAAAAAAGAGGAATATTTCTATTGGGCATTTTGTAAATAAAGAGCGTACGAATCAACTTTGTAGAAGGCAGAGATTTCTATGTGAATAGATTATTTATTCTGTAAGAATGTGTAATGTAATGTTAAGGCTGTGAATTTGTAAGACGAGAGTAAAAGCGAGAGCGGCACAAATAAAAAATCCAACTGTATCGAAGATTTCGTTGGAAAGACAATTTTCTTTTTTGTTTATTTCCGTTCCGACGAATAATCGAACATCATGCGACAAGGGAGGAAAGTCCGTGTTTTTCTCCGAGCGCGAAGTTTGCTGCCCGAGCGAAGCGAGGGCTGAAGTCGCACGAGGCGAAAAAGCACTCCCTCCCGAATAGCATATTACACTTTTTTCCGGCTACGTTAAAAAATCACTATATTTTTATGCCTGCAACGTTAGTAAAAAAACGCGATTTGTTTCTAATTTTTCACGTTCGGAGTTCTTTTCTTCCCGAAAAATTTACTTTTTTGTCCGCAAATTTATTTTTTCCCTCTGGAAAAAAATTGGCAACTTTTCACCCGCATTGCAGGCATGAAATGGTCATTTTAGCGTAGTCGGGAAAAAGAAATATTTTAAAGGTTTTTTGGAAATTAAACGTGAAAGTCGAAAAGATCGCGAAATTGAAACGAGATAAACACGATGACAAATCGTTACAATCGCAGAACTGCAACAACGTTGCGCGCACGTGGGTTCCAGATATTTCGAATTTGCAAGGGGACTCTCCGTTGTCGCGACGTAATCGACGTAATTGGAGTCCCGGCGGCTGGCCGTCTGTTTGCCGACGGGGCGTCCGCGTTTTGCATTGCTTTCGACGACAAAATGAATCCCGATGGCGTAAACGTTTTGCAAACTAACTTGTCGAAGAACCAGTTTTTTTTTCGTTCTCTTACAATAAAAACCAGTCACGAGACTCAAAGAATTGCGAAAAAATGTATGAAAGGAATATTAGCATGCGAAAGGAGAGAGAATAGAGCCGCGTGACGGCGTTACCTAAATTACTCGAAAGTATTTTTTTTTTTCATTTTTTTGTGTTTTTTTTAACATACTATGGTAAAATGTCCGTCAGTTCCACAATACGGAAAATATAGCGAAGGGTGAAATAATAAAAAAAAAAACATTTTTATTTTTCGTATAGCAGCAATATGAAAATTTATTTTGTAAAAATTCGTATTGCAAAAATATGTTAACTTTCTTCACACGTATACTTTGATATGTCAATGGCACATTTCATTATTTTCATTATCAAAGTAATAAATCACATTATTTACACGAAATATATTTACACTGTACATAGAGAGACGGTAAAATAAATATTTATATATCTTGACGACGTTATAAGGTACTTGTTTTTAATGACTATTATATCACTCGTGGATTATTCTCGTGCGTCGGTATCCAAGTTTTGTAGATTTGACGAGAAAAAAAAAAAATTTTTAAAAGGGGTTTTTTGATGATTTTTGTTTAATCTCAGTACGCCAATTCGGCGCCCCAAGGTCTGTAGGGTTTGCCGTGTTGCTGTTGAGGATACTGTCCGGGATACTGACTCCAACCCAAGGCGCTACCACCGAGAAGGGGAGGCATACTTCCGCTACCGGAAGCCATGCCACCGGACACGGTACTCGGTGGTTCGTAGCTCGTTGCCGTCGACGACGAAGTCAACGAGGCCGACGAGCCGAGAGGTGGCAACGGTCCTCCGCCGCTCGGTGGATGTTCACGATGAAACCCCTGCAGGTGCGAGAGCAGTCGTTGCCTGAGGGGATCGCGTTCGTCCAAACCTTCCATAGACACGAGATAACGTCCAACTTCGGCGGCACATTCGCCCCAACCGACCGCGTGATAGTCCATCGCTAATTTAGTACTATCGTAACCTTCGGGTCCTAAAAAAAAAAAAAAAACACCATAAGTTTTCGCTGAATCACAAACGTTAATCTTATCAATCATAACACATAAAATCGAATATTGCGGGAGTATTTTATGTATAAGGGACGATGTTGCGTTTCATCGGCGATGATGCGTGTGCGCGACTGCAGCTCGTCTTTGTCATCGGCGTTTGCCGCACGGTGAGACGTATAATACGGGAACGGGACAGGTAGCGTGGGAACCGTTTAGACCCCCGTAAACCGCGGCTTCCTATATGTACCCTGTGTGTATATATATATGTATATATACATCTATAGCTCCCATAATATTATGCGAGTTCACCCCACTGCGGGTACTTCCCCCGATTTATACACCATACCACGGCGCACAGTATATATATATATATAAATTACGCAAGTCCCACTACCCCGAGAGAATTAGAGGGATCAGCTTCGCCCGCTGATTAAATTATATCCCGTCTATCAACTCTATCTGTTTTTCATTACTCTCGAATATTCCCCGGTGGAAATTAGGTATATACTGATATATATAGAAAACATCGAACTTTACAGTAAAAAATAAAAATAATAAAACATCATAGAGTCAAAAGTTTTTCATATCGGTTTTTGAGGGTTTGCCGCATAAACCGCCTAATAAATATCAAACATATGTAAAGATGTTTGCAACATCACAAAAAAATTCGTAATCCGAATCTATTTAGTTTGTAAATTTTAAGACCGTTTCGTAAATTTACAAATTAAGATATTCTAATTTCCGGTTATTGTACGATGCATCTGAACTCTTAATATCCACGTACATTAAATTTACCTTTAATTGTATGTATTGTATATGTATTCGGATGTATAGCTTCATTTTTATGGCAATTATATCGATTGTAGAAAGAAATGTTTAGGCATTCTTAGTGACGCTTGGGAAATGAAAATGGTATTATTAAGGAAAAGAGTTTGAATCAGTTTTAGTGAAAACGAAGGTCATCTCCATTTCTATACAGACACATCTGTAGAAGAATTGCCGAAGTAATATCGTAGCTGGTTTCCCACAGAGTTCCACATCTGCCCCACGGCAGATCTCTAGCCATCGCCTCTCTCCCTCGGTTACGAGGGGTGCCTACGAGTTTTCGATTCGTCTCTCTCCCTTTCACCCTCGTGATATTCACCAACTCGCGTTGCCCCGCTTTCTCACTCGTTTTAGCTACAAACACTCCCTCTGCCAATCCGACGTCAATCGTGGGAACGCTACTCGGAAGAGTTGTTGACTTCCTGTGCGCTTCCCACAGGATCTCAGCCCCGAGGTCCAGCACCTGCTCCACCATCCCGCTTAGCGGGACTTGTATCGCGCGCGTGTGTATGTGTACGCGACAAAACGAGGCCCAGAAAACGGCATTGGTGTGAGAAAAACTAAAATACCGTAATATCTACGCGGCGGAAGAACGGAGTTCGCTTCATAGAACAATCTTTTCTTTTTTTTTTTTTAATAAAAATACATTTTCTTTGAGTTCAATTGTAAAGCGATGCTTTGACATGATAAAAATAACGCAAAACGAATGCCGACGAAGATAGCGTGGTTTACGCTGGCAACAGATGGCTATTCGGTTATTAAGTTACAGTTAGTTAGCCTCGTCGTCCCACCCTTGTGGTCAACAGGTGTCTTCCGGCCTTCCGCGAGACTTCTAGCGGCGCGCGAGACTGGAGATGAACGAAAATCATTCCCGAAAATAATGGTGGTGGAAAATTCTTTTTTTTTTCTAACTATCGATCAGAACTCAATTCGTATTTTGTGTTAAAGAGTTATAAGAAATAATCTTACTAAAAATTGGACATTTTTTCGAGTTGGAAATGCGCACTATACAGACAAATCGAACTGAAAGGGTTGCGGTTCTCGCAGGAACCGTTACGAAAATCTTTTATGTTTTTCACGGAGCGGAAGGAATAAAAAAAATGCATGAAAAAAATGGTGTTTTTTTTTTACCAGAATACGAAACTCACCTTTGTTGCGAAGAGTGCGTAGATGTTCGACGGTGAGTTGAAGAATTTCCGCTTTCTCGAGTTTTCCACTGTGAGGATCTCTCGCTGCGGCGGGTACCAATCTTCGAAGTTCTCCGAGGGATGCGTTGATACGATCGCGTCGTTTCTTCTCTATCATACCTCTTCGACGTTTTCTCGATGCATGTTGACACGAATCGCCACCCGGTGAATTGCATCTGTTTCCGATACAAAATGAAAAAAAAAAAAACAAAAAATGCATTAATACGCAATGAATTTATAATTAAATTAATACAACGGTTCAACGACAAAACAATGGTTACGAATGAGCTATTGGGCGCGTTACTCATTGCTGGTTATTTATTCCTTTGCTTAGCGTGTTCACGAACGAACCGTAGTCGCGAAGGGGTTGAAACAGAAAAATTACAATAGCGGACTTAATCAAGTTCAGTGATTGTGACGACGCGTATAAAACCTCAAGGCAACATATGCGTTAACCTCTGGAGAACCCGACTCCCCGACTATCGGACACGGAGTCGATGAATATTCACCGTTGTTAATAAGCCAAAACCATAACAACAACTAGTCAACTTTCCGAGTCCCGCAACATTATTCGAAATTAACGTCTGCGCCGATCGTATCGCATTTCCAAAAATCTCGTTTTTTTTCCGAATGTTTACCTTCGCGTTGTTTGCGCTAACGTTCATAGCAATAAAATAAATTCGGTAGAATTTTCATCGAGAATTGTGACAATTAGAACGATTGAAAGAAAGTGCCAAAGATGCAGTGACGACTGAGGAATACGTGCTGAATAACGCTATAATAATTTAAATCATCTTAAATAAATGGACGAAATTACAGAAATACTACCAATGAAAAGTTCATTGCTCGTTGACAATATTTGTTGTTCGTTATTGTATTACGATATACGTGTTTATTATATATGCCTTATCGACAAATAGGGTAAAAGTATCATTCGCGACTCGCGGGTTCGCGGAGTTAGTCGCGACTGTGTCGTTTGTGGCCATTTTTCATGTTATTCACTTAAAATTTTCATTGTTTCATATTCTCGTTTTCAAAGTTCCGAACTTTCCATATAAGTTAGCAGGATGATCGTCTCTATTTTTTTTTAATTCGATCATTATATTTTTTCCCCGACAACCTTAAAATTGCCACATTTCATCCCTGCAACGCGAGTGGAAAGGTGCTGATTTTTCACCAGCGGCAAGAAAAGTGTTGCAACGAGAGGAAAAGTTCTGCAGCAGGAGAAGTGTTACAGCGGAAGGAAAACACAGCGGCGGGTAGAAAAATAGCCGACAAGCGGTTGCGTCGTTGCAGGCATAAAAATATGGTAATTTTTAGCATAGTGGAGAAAAAAATAGCGCACGATACCCGGGAGGGAGCGTAATTTTCACCTCGTATAATTGTTACCTTCGCTTCGCTCGGACAGCAACCTTCACACTCGGTAAAAATCACGCACTTCCCTCCTTTGTGGTATAAAATAATACTGTTTCAGTCCTTCGAATGCGGTGGTCACAATGGGAACAGAAACAGCCAAAAACGGTACACGCCTACGTTACACCATTAACAAAAATAGTAAATTGACGGAAAGTTTTAATGCATCGATTGGTAGATTACACTTAATGTTTAATAGTAATAAAAAATTAATTTAGTTTTACAGTGAAATTGCAGTAAATTATTGACCTTAAAGTAATTTTATAGTAACATTAAAGTAATTTATCAAAAGTAAAGGATTTTTTTATACAGTTGTTAATGTACCATAAATTATGTTCTCATCATAACGGTACCTTAAATTTAATATACCAGTTTATGCAGAAAAACTTCGAGTGCTAATAAATGAAAGTAATTTTTTTTCGCAGCGTATGTACCGAAATTGTCATCAAATAAATTTACTACTCGAAAAAAATACTTACGGTTCTTTGCCGCTTTCCTCGGAGAATACATCGTCACAATCAGAGTCGCTCATTGCTCTTTTGAGGTTTCTCTGCGCTTGTTGACTCTGTTGTTGATTCTCGCGCGTTCTCAACTCAGCACCGTCGATCTTCAATTCCGGAAGTTCGTGGCTCGGTCTGAGTTCCGTTAGATCCGGTCTCATCACCGACATGTCTTGCTGATGCGTGAGTTCCGGATGTTGTTGTTGTTGCTGCTGTCTCGCGTTCATTTCGCTTCTAAGCATCTCGGAATGTCTGACTTCCGGTCTTTGCATATCGATCTGATGAACCCGAAGATCGGTACGTTGCATATCATGTCGAAGCTCGACTATGGCACCACCACCGGCGTGTCTCAAGTCGGCACCACGCATGTCATGGTGATGACGCATATCGGGATGCTGCGGTCCGGACTGATAAGAAGGATGATGCGGCGGTCCCGGTGGCGGTGGTGGAGGCGGATAGCCCCAGTGATGCGACGTCGCTGGACCGGACAAAGAGGAAATGTGTCCGCTACCACCGACGCTACCGTGTGTTATCTCTGACGAAAGTAACGTACTGTTCTCATCGCTTCTCGCTACGACAACGCGCCACATTTTTTCTATATCTTCTCCAAACTTACAACTATCCTACCGAACACAAGACACTTCGAATTTATTGACAATCACTTTTCACCGTTTTTAATTAAAAAAAAAACTTCTTGGAAGAAAAAAAATAAGATTGCCGATGGACTTTGGCCAGTTCCGGTTCGATCGAGCGGAAGAGACGACTCGATCGACGCCTCACGTGTCGGCCACGAGTCTTCGAAATTGTGCCTCGCGACAGTGCGTTTGCGTTTTGCGAACTCCAAAGATTCGGCTGATGCGCACACGGGGCGGGGGAGGGGGGGATATATCCTGAGTCGCGCTCGATGCGTGTGCTCCGGTCGCGTGGCGGCGAACGTATGTCGTGTGCGGGAGGACGAGGACGACACACGACCTACCCGTCGTACAATTCGTTGTGGAGGGAGAAGCCTCGCCACGTGGTGGTTGTGGTGGGGAAAATACGAGAACACACGTATTCTCGATCCTTGTTCGATACATTGGCCGCAGGCTTTTCGAGGGGTACCAGCGGTGGGGCCCCCCCAAGAATGGAGTGCACACTTCGGGATTCGAGTTTGAACCCCCGACGTGGAGAGGGAATCGAGGGCGCCGAGACGATTCCGTGGGAACGCGCTATATACTATATGTACTTCGGGGATTAGTGCACTCGATAAAAAACAAAAAGATTATAGTAATAGTAGTCATTTTTATTTCCAAGCTATAGCATCAATTGCCTTTCACTGAGAATCCCTTAAACTAACTTAACTATAATTTTAGTAGAAAAATATGAATAAATTATTCCAAATAGCGTACAATACGAAACAATAAAAAACACCATACATGACCACCTTTGTTGGTAACAAATTGGAAAATAGGGAAAAAAAGGGGGTAACGTAAAAAACTGATGGGATAACCAAACCAAACCTGGTAAAACCAAAAACATAAAAATATATTTGTTTCATTGCATTCAAATTTTTATCAGAATAAAATATTACCTCATTGCAGAGGATTTATTCCAAAGAATTTTGAATAATAATCTATTCGATTATTCATACGATTAATCAAATATGCGAACTGAGAAAAAAAACCGGTTGAATCGATTAAATCGGCGCTTGCGAGTGTTAAGTTAAGTTGACTATTTCATTCTTTACTATGACAATTATTTTGTTTAATTAATGGAACATTCGCTTCGTCGATCGCAAGTGCCGATTCAACCGATTTTTCTTTCTTTGTATATATCACTTGTCTAACGGGGGAAGAATTTTGTCCACGTGGCTGAATCGGAAAATATTCATAAGACATACGAAGATCGTCGATAAAAACGCCCGGAAAGAATCTATGTACGTCGCGATCCCACCGATTGATACGTACGCTTATAGATATACGCTACCATTAAATCAGCCGCGAACCACCGTAGTTGCCACCCTCGCTTGTCCCGCTTTCACTTTATAACATCGCTGTGTCCTGCGCGCTCGTTTCGCTGTAATACTCACTTTAGGCTCGTTATATACTATATAGCATTGCCCGATGGCCCAGTGCGGCGATAGCTCGAGGGTGGAAGGCTCGAGAGTGAAAGCGGCGACGGGGGAACCGCGCGAGGTCGATCGTTCGACGGGGGGGTTGACCGTAGTACAACGTATATAATCGCTTCGTGGGGGTGGTGCACAATAAAGTTCACACAGGAATCGGTCGTCGCACGCGCTCACACGATTATCGATATATACCCGCGTGAGCCTGGGAACTGCGTCCTTCGCTACATCGCTGACTAATCGAATTGTTAACTTTTCAGCGCTGATTAACAGCGTGAGATCACAAAATTCATCGATTTTATTCATTTTCTCAACAGATTTTTCCCATTGTCTTATCAGCGATCTTATTTTTTTTAAATACATTTGTTATATATTATCGCGATTAAAAAATAATCAAAGCGACAATAAACAATATAAACATTTAAAGAAAAATGTATAAACGGACAGCGTACAGTGCTTTTTCGTCAAGTATATCGCGTAGTCGGAAGATGAGAGATGCACACGTCCGACACACGTCCGAACCGCGCGGGCATCAAAGAGATCGAGAGGAAAAAAAAAATTAGATCGCGTGGCCCGCGCAACTTTTTTTTTCTTTATACATTCTTCGTTCATTCTTCGGGCCTTACGTATTGTGTGTATCTCGCAATTGGTCGGCAATTCTTTGTGTGTGTGTCTGTTGATCTCGTGGATCGGAATCTCGATCGGCGACCCCTCAAAAATATACTTTTCGTAACCCCGAGAGTAGGGGAAACGGAGGTTATTATGCAATTTCTTCCGGTGTTTCTGATCGTTGGTCTCTCCTTATTCATGGTATTATCTGTTGAGACCTCTCGCTTTGCCTACGTGTTTTGTGGTGTCGGCGCGAAGAGTCGGCCGTCTCACAGTCGGGGTCGCGCGTTCCCACAGGTACCCCCCCAGGAGTAGCAGCTTACCCGGGGAGCCAACAGAAGGGCGACTAACCCCTCGTGTACTTGTATTCAAAGACGAAGAAAACGTAACGTGGAATGGCTGTATGGTATGCCAATACACTACAACCCGGTAATCATAAGACCCGTGACTAGGACTCCGTTCGGCATCTGCACGCACACGTTTTTTTTTTTTTTTTTTTTCGGACAATGAGAAAGATTTTTGCAACCTACGGGTATTAAGGCGTTGAGGCACCTGAGACACGTGGACGTATCCCCGCGCGGAAATAGAACCCCCGGCAAGGAGAGCTTCATAGGGGAGGGGATTATTCATCAAAACGAGATACATATTATAGCGAAGAATTTGAAAAAAAAAAATTAATTGAAAATAAAGGATCTTCCGGCGTTCAGAGGGGGAAAGAGAACAATGAAATTTGTTAATTTATCGTAATAATATAAGTATGTTATTCTGTTGACAATTCTATTTTTTTTTTTTCGATACATCGATGAAGAAACATAAGAAATATGGATTCAGCGACTGACGAAAGCTTCAATACCAAAACATACTCGACATGCAAACGAAAGTCGTATAGTAAAACGCATATATTGTATGCTTAATGGATAACAACGTCGGTCGACAGGAAAGACGCGGCGCTAAGCCATCCGACATCGTACTTCCGTTATGCACGCGACTTCTGCACGTGAAGTCGCGTGGCATTGCGAGAGCAACGTGTGCAACCGTAACCACTTTCTCGAATCGCGTTAATGTCGCGCCGCGCGCGCCGGGTATACCCCCAGTCGTCGAAGAAATAACGCGACCGTGAAGGGTTAGTCGAGTTACGCTCAATCGGCACTTCCGAAAACGGCAAGGGATTCCGGAAGGTCGAATAAGTGCATTAATAAAAATAATGCTTTATGGGGGCGATAAAGCAAATGAAACGAGACAATAAAAAAAAAACAACAACTGCATTCGACGAGATAAATAAAAAAAAATTTAATCATTTTTAAAGAAATAATAACAAAACTAAATCCCATTTTATCTTGCGACGTCGAAAATGCGCAAATTTCAGAAAGTCGCGTTTGTGTAATTACGTCCTCTTAAAAAAAAAGGAAAAAAAAAAAAGAGAAACCTTAAGAAGATTATAGATGGAACGCTTCGAATAATATGAAATATTTATTCATCATCCTGTTTCGATTAACGAATATGAATTCGTGTGGTCAGCGAGGCGTTTGCCGGTCCATTTTTTGGACAAACAAAGTGTCCTCGTTATATCGCCGTCTATTTTGAGGTTAGTATTGGGCAGCATGCGCAAAGCAAACACGCATACATTAACCGCGGATGTTATTCACAAAGTTGTCCAATACTACGGTTGCGGCACGGGGTTGCGTAGTTAACGCGTGAGCACTATGGGCTTCGCGAAAAGCGTCTCGTATTTCTTACAAAAACATTTGGCTTGGATAGGGACCGCAGCCGCGTAGCGGTCACTCAATCGTTTCGAACATCGTTCGACCGATTGATTGGCCACCGGTCACTCCCCCGTACCGAAAGCGCTTGACCCCTATCGACAGTTGGTGGGACACCAAACTCTCCACCCGCCCCGTAATAATTGGCCTATTGTCCGACCGTTCTGGACATTTACCACTCGTGTACCAAGGCACTTGCGTACTTTACGATTTGTTGCTGCGCACGGGCCGATGCTTCGATCGGAAAAATATGAATTTATCACCGATTATATTACCATCGATACGCGTATAATATGATACGCTATATTTCGCCGTGGCTCGACGATGATCTTGTTTGCAATCGTAAATCGTACAAAGTGTTATGAAAATGCCCATTGGTCAGTCACCGGGGGAGGGTAACGTGAGTTACGAGAACGAATATGCCACTTATATCGATATATCTTATATCTTGGAAAAGACGGTTCTCGAACAATCTCCGAGTTAACGAAAAAAAAAAATTGAACCTCTTTGTCACGCAGCATTTCGCACGTAACCTTATCACCATTGTAGTTTTTTCACCATCATCCATTTGGAATTTGATTATTCGTCGCTCACCACATGTTATCACATGTCTTCGGAAACAAACCGATAAGCCGCCATTTTGTTTCACTATTTGTCGAGAGTTTGAAGATACGCGACAACACTATTTATTTATTGCGATGACTATAACAAATAAGTTATTAGTACTGTTTTGTATTATACCCTTCGTTAAGCGCGACGTCCTAAACAAAGGCGTACAAAGATCTACCTTTCACGATTGCGAACGTTCAACTGATGAAAAAGCATCTCCCTCTCGTCTTTTAGTGGGTGTAGCCATCTTGAGAGGGCACGTACCAACCGTTGAAAATTCACGGTCAACTTGATTACTTACGCGTCAGCCGCGTTGGGACGTTAACGTTGCGCCGGTAAGCAATGTTTTACGCGAATTCAATTGATAGCATAAACCGTTTTTTTGACTTGACTTGACATGAACGCCTCAATGTGCGCGTTAACCTTAAAGAGAGGCAATGAAAACTTGCCAAAAAGTGAGATAATTAACATTACCGATGGACATTTCTCAAATTATCGTAATTTTTTTCCCATCCCGAAATAACCTCCAATCTATAAGTGCAGTCGTTTCTCAACATGAATTCACATTTCTTAAAAGTTTCAATCACATTAACGAACATATCCGTGTCATTGTAAGAAAAAAAAGCATTTTTTAAAATTGCGTTTGTCATTCGTTCGTCGTTGATCAATTTCATATAGTTCGCGATGGATAAACGAAAAGTGTACAGTTTTTGGGCGTAGTGACGCGGCGTCTCCGAACACAGAGTGCACGTTGCAAGAGTGAACGAACAGAATGGAAGGCCCATTGTCCACTTCGGAATCCTTGTCTTCCAATTAGTGATTGTACGACGCGTCGACCAGTTCCCCGGATACTTGATTCTTTCCGAATTCGTCGAGTCACCGGCCGGAGATGAAACTTCACCAACCGACCATCTGTGAGTGCGCGCCGATTCATCGCAATTTAATTGTCGTAACGCGTACTAACAATACGAGCCCCAAGTAGCGACAAATCTTTTTACCTTTTATTTGTGCGGTAGAGAAAAAAAAAACGAAATTTACAAGACAACGGAAACCGGAAGTAAAGAGGCAATAGGGTTTATTAAACTATTGGGTTTATCAAACAATTACGTTATATCGTCGATTATGGGTTCCATAACACATGAGAAAAGAATTTACTCGGAAAAAACACAATCGATTCCCCTAATTTTTTTTTTTTCGGTAATTTAAGGTTTTTTTCTGTTTCCTTTCGATGGCCACCTCCAATATTCCCACAATAAAATTTTTTATCTTTTCGATAAAAAAAAGTCTATTGCGCTTCGAGAACCGGACAAACGGCGATTCGCAAAAAAAAAAAAAAAAACATCTCGTCGTACAATACTTTAAATCTATTTCACCCTGGGAATCGTGCAGACCCCTGAATCGCGTATTCTCTCTATTTGATTTCCTCCCCCCGTTTAAAATCCAGTGGCCCCAATCGTCACAGCGATTCGGCACGGTTAGAAGTTGATTCGGCGAGGCGGTGGTACAGACTTCTTGCTGCAAGTGAACAGCAACCATTATATATGAAAGTCGGGTTGCCGCACTTGCATATCGCGAGAGATCCGGTCCCTTCACCCCCCGCGTCCGTCTATGCTTTGTAAGGAATTTTTTTAGGCGTGATTTTAATGAGTGACGTCTGTCAGAATCGTTTGACAGAGCGTAACACACTCGAAAGTTGAACTCAATGCGCGTAATTTTTGAGGGTCAATCAAATCGAAAAATTCATTAATTTCATTCGTATAAAAATTGAATGTCTTTATATATTTGATTAAAAAAAATGTTTTTTTCATAATTTTTTTCTTTAATTGGAAAATCTATTAATAATATTCTCATACAAATGTAATGTCTTTGATCGATTAAAAAAATTTGATATTCATATATATTTTTTTCATTATTTTCGACTTTTGCAACATCGAATGAAAATTCGATGTTGAAAATTTTGTAATTTCCTTGCATTGACCTTTTGCACGGAGACCGTTGCACATTGCGGGCTTTTTCGTTAGAAAGTAGTATACCATAAGTTGGAACGGGTTCTCGCTTCGCGCGGTCGATATGACGGATGCGCAAGCCAATTTCGTTGCGGCACATCGAGAGAGAGAGTTATCGATCACGCGTTGAAATTTTACATCACACGCGCGTGTGTGCGGAGAGTGACGGGGTTGTACACCGCTCGCTATACATGATCGATTACTTTCCAATCGTGAAAAGTCATTGTCGTCTGTGATAAAAGGGCGCGCTTATGTTGCTGGTACGTACCGAGGTCCATCGAGACCGCGCGTCTCAATTTTCCTTCGATTGTCATTATTGTTCGTTCGTGTATCGATCCTATTAAAATATTTCCCGCGTACCCCACACCTATGTACTCGCGGGGAGATGAACATTTTGTCGACAAACTCGGACACTCGGCTTTTCGAAAGTTCAAAGTTCAACCAGTTTGTTGAGCTCCGTATTGATCCCCTCCGGGTGCTTCTCGCCCCAGATATTATATTAATTATAACGATCGACGTTATCCATTGAGTTTCCCGTGAGAATTTTCAGAAGAAAAATGCTTTGTAAACTACTACGGAGTGGCTCCACCGCTTGATCGGTAATAAAACGTCGAAAAAACGTAATATAAACATTGTTCTGTAAGCTTGCAAAAATCGAAGATTTCAGTTTTTCGATGAAAAAAACAAATCGAAACGCGAATAATTGACAATAATGTGTTAATAACAAAATTGAGTTACGTGTATTGGTAAGAAATATTGCAAAAAAAAAACTATCCTAATTTATAAAAACGTTACGAGGAAAATTATTCAGTTGCTTCGAAGTATAATTATGGAAATTTGGTATATCATATTTTTTGCTATTGGTCGACAACGCGGAATATCCACGTTATCAACGGTAAGTTAATTTCGGCGATCGGCTCCCTTTCGGTACCATAGTTGTCGTTTGTACCTTCGTAGCCGCAACAAAGCGCGGAGCGCGTGTTCGCGTGGAAACTAACCTCCAAAAACTTGATCGACGCAGAGTGCTCGCGAAACGTGTGAATAAAATAATAATATAATATCGTAATATGTTTTCATTTTCGAGGCGGTAATTAATTAAAATGTCGAGCGCGATTGACGATACCATAAAACACAAGTCTCACAGAGAGCGAAATGCGGGCCGCAAAGCCGAGAAGAAAAAGGCGAAGAATGAACACAATCAGGTAAATACGTAAAAAATATATATATAATTGCATTATATATTATTTTTTTGCAATATATATATTTACTTCATCATTATTATTTTTATTATTTAAACACAAAAGAAAATATATGCGTGTCACGTATTTATGAGTTTACGTATATATTTTTTAAAAAATTCATAAAAACGCATTCTGATAATTATTGTTGTTATTTTGCATCGAAGATTTTGACGGACAAACAGAAGAACCCAAAAGCATTTACCTTCAATTCGGCTATAAGAGCGGAGCGCAGATTCAGAAGAAAACAGGATATCGATACAAAACGGCAGCATATACCCCTCGTGGATAGAACTCCTTTGGAACCTCCGCCAGTACTGGTTGCCGTTGTCGGTCCACCAAAAGTTGGAAAATCGCTGCTTATACAATGCCTTATAAAGAGTTACGCCAGACAACCGCTGTCCAACATTTTGGGACCCGTTACGGTTGTCTCTGGCAAAAAGCGTCGAATAACGTTTATGGAATGCAACAACGACGTCAACAGTATGATTGACATCGCCAAAGTCGCGGATCTCGTTCTCCTTCTCGTTGATGCATCATTTGGCTTTGAAATGGAGATATTTGAATTTCTGAATATCTGCCAAGTGCACGGAATGCCGCGAATAATGGGGGTACTGACGCATCTCGATTTACTGCCGAACGCTAAGCAATTGAGAAAAACGAAGAAAATGCTGAAGCAACGTTTCTGGACGGAAGTTTACGCGGGAGCGAAACTGTTCTATTTGTCGGGACAAATGCACGACGAGTATTTGCGAACGGAGGTGAAGAATTTGGCGCGTTTTATATCGGTAATGAAATTTCGTCCGTTGGCGTGGAGAACAACGCATCCGTATATGTTGGCCGACAGAGTCGAGGATCTCACGCCGCCGGAGGCGATCAGACAAAATCCGAAAATTGATCGTACGATAAGTCTTTATGGTTACATTCGCGGAGTACCGCTTAACAAGGAAAGTTCGATTCACATACCGGGATGCGGTGATTTACGGATAAAGGACGTTAGCTTTTTGCCTGATCCTTGTCCGCTTCCCGAACAGTTGAAAAAACGAGCCCTCGTGGAAAAGGAGCGATTGATTTACGCACCATTTTCCGGCGTGGGCGGTATCGTCTACGATAAGGACGCCGTGTACGTTGAACTCGGCGGCAGTCACTCACACAAGGAAGAGGACACCGGACTCATCGGTAATCTCATCGACACGCAGGAAACTCTCGACAACAAATTGCAACAAAGTGAACTTCAATTGTTCAGCGATGCGGCGCCGATAAAGTCGCTCGATGTTGATGAAAATTTTGCCTCCGGTTTCGTTGAGGAAACGGTCATCGACAATGGAAGAGTGAGGAGGAAAGTTGTTTTCAACGAAACTTCCGGTGGGGAGAAGGGTGACGAAGATGGCGAAAACGACGAGTGCGATGACGACGACGACGACAACGACGACGATGATGTTGATGACGACGATGACGACGGCGAAGTCGAAGATGCGGAAGAAAAAGTTGGGAACAAACGAAAGATTGCTCAACGAGTCGAGGACAACGACGACGATGATGCTGATGACGACGATGACGACGGCGAAGTCGAAGATGCGGAAGAAAAAGTTGGGAACAAACGAAAGATTGCTCAACGAGTCGAGAATTCGAGTCCTAAGAAGCAAAAAACGGATGAGTGCGATTTTGACGAAGAACTCGCGAATCTTCGAGCTGAAACGAGAGCCGAGACAATTGGAGATCGGAAAGAGGAAACAACGGTCTATCGATCTTTGACGAAAAGTTCGGATCTACGCGTGAAAGAGAAGATAACCGAGGCGCTGAGTATGTTGGAAAATCGAGGGGAGAAGAGACGAGAAAAGGACGATTCCGACAGTGATATTAGCGACAACGAGAGCTTCGACGAGTTGAGCGACAACGACATTCAAGATAATCACGAAAAATATGAAAACAGCGATGTTCAAGATAATCTTGAAAAATCTGAAAACAACGAAAATTCGGAGCTCGACACAGAAGAGGACGAAGGAGATCTAAAATGGAAGACGAATCTTTCGTCGAAAGCCAAAGAGGCTTTTGCGAATCGTCAGCAAAACAACGTGAATCTAATGAAACTCGTTTACGGCGCGGTCGAATCGAAAAAAGAAGAAAAATCGGAAAACAACGATGAAGAAAAGGACGAAGACATTGGTGGTATATTCCGCGTTATCACCGAACAACAGCGTCAAAAGATCGAAGAGCGCGAATTGAAAAATCAAGAAGAATCCGTGTTTTTCACGAAGGATTCCCCGCGCGATTGGTTAGCCGAAGATAACAGAGTTCTGATCACGAATCGTTTCGTAACGGGAAAGTGGAAAGAGTCCGAAGACGCGGAGGAACTACTCAAACTCGACGACATTAACGATGACGACGACGAGGAGATTTACGGCGATTTCGAGGATATGGAAAGCGGCGTGAAGCATAAAGCCGTGGAGAAAGCACCGAAGGAATTGACTACCGACGAGAACGATGAGCGAAAACGACTCGTTGAGAAAAAACGCAAATTGAAGGAACAATTCGACTCGGAATACGACAACAATGAAACGAAGAGTTACTACGATGAGTTGAAACAAGAAGTCGAAAAACAGGCGCAACTGAACAAATCCGAATTTGAGGCTCTCGACGATGAAACGAGAGTCCAATTGGAAGGTTTTCGTCCGGGAATGTACGTTCGCGTCGAGATAGACTCGGTACCGTGCGAATTAATAACGAATCTCGATCCTACCTATCCTCTCATAGTCGGTGGATTGTTGCACGGCGAGGAGAACATCGGTTACGTACAAACGAGAATAAAGAAACATCGTTGGTACTCGAAGATTCTTAAAACTCGCGATCCTATAATTCTCTCCGTAGGGTGGCGAAGATTTCAAACGATACCGATCTACTCGAAGCTCGAGGACGACATGAAGAATCGTATGTTGAAATATACACCGGAACACGTGGCGTGCATGGCACATTTTTGGGGACCGATAACACCACAGAGTACCGGTGTTCTCGCGATTCAGGACGTTGCAACAAGACAACCGGGTTTCAGAATAGCGGCTACCGGCGCCATTGTTGAATTGGATAAAACAACGCGTATCGTTAAGAAACTCAAACTCACCGGTGTACCATTGAAGGTTTACAAGAAAACGGCTTTTATCAAAGATATGTTCAATTCTACTCTCGAAGTCGCGAAATTCGAAGGCGCAAAGATCAAAACTGTTTCGGGAATCCGGGGACAGATTAAGAAAGCGATATCGAAACCCGAGGGTTGCTTCCGCGCGACATTCGAGGATAAGATACAACTTAGCGATATTGTCTTTTGTCGCACTTGGTACAAAGTTGATGTGCCTAAATTTTACAATCCCGTTAATTCGTTGCTACTTCCGTTGCAAGAGAAGAATCAATGGCGCGGCATGAAGACGACGGGACAACTAAAGAGAGAGAATAGTATAAAGGCGCAGCCGAATACGGATTCTCTATACACACCGATCGAAAGAGAAGTCAGAGTTTTCAAACCACTCGTAATCCCGCGAAATCTACAGAAAAATCTTCCGTACAGAGACAAACCTAAACTTCAGCCGGTACCGGAGAAACGGAAAATCAAATTCGAGGACAAGAGAGTTGCCGTTGTCCGCGAACCGAAAGAAGAAAATGTCGCCAAACTCATGAAAATGATACGCACGACTTACAGTCACAAACAAGAAAAATTGCGTCAAGCAACGTCACAGAGAATGTCCGCTTATCAGGCGCGGGTGGAAGCCGAGGAGATGAAGAAAATGAAACGACAGAAAGAACTTAAGAAACAAGTTTTCCGACAGATGAGCAAAATGGAGGCTAAAAACGCGAAAAAACGTCACTGATGGAAAAACGAATTAAAAAATTGTTTCTGTAAATTTTTTCAATAAAAATTTGTTATTTTAATAAACGGTTATTAAGACGAAATATTGTTTTGTTTTGTCTTTTTATTTTTTATTGAAAACGTATATATATTTATAAGTTACAATAATATATATTTTCATGAGATATATATATATTATCGAATATATTATTAGTTTGTGTAAAGTAAATAACAATGTTACGCGTGGCTTGTCTATAGTATAGCTTGTGAACCTCGCCACGATGTTAGTGTATGATGGCCCGTTGAATAGTTATCTGCACCCTGAAAAAAAAAAAAATGTTATGATTCAAAGTACCAAAATTTTGAATTTTTGACTCCGCGAGCTTTGGGAATAAAAAACTTACCTGCGTAAGCAACAACAATTCGTCTTGCGTATCGACGATTCTTACGGGAAACGGTGAACCGGGTACCAGAACACCGGCCCAACGAACCTCGACTCTGTAATCTCCGGGTTCCGTCGGATCGAAACGGCAAAGTATTATTCGGTCCTTTTGCGTTTCTCGTTGCATCTCGACGCGAAACGCTCCCTTCGGTCCTCGAACTCTCACAGTCAGTTGACCGGCTCCGGCGCCGCGTGTGTCGCAGATGAATCGCGATTGGAATGTCGCGAGAACTCCGTGCTCTATGCCCGGACCGTACACTCGTACCTGTAAAAAAAACCAATAATATTGTAATCACTTTTACAAAGTTTGGGCAAAAAAAGTACATCAGCGTCTTTCGTAAGAAAAATCGGATGTGAAAATATCTTCTGTAGTTTTAAAGGACAGACGAAAAAATCTCTGAAGAAAAATTTTATCGTGAAAGTGAGGATTTTTTGGGCGACATCGCGATATCTCATAATTTCGTGCACCGGTCGGGCTGATTCCAGGCGCAGTTTAAAGCTTGTATTCGAATTATATCATGAAAGTGTCTTTAGAATTCAGATCTGAGATTCTCGTTTGGGAGAAAAAAACTGTTAAACTTTAGGGGGCACGATATTGGCGTATAATGAGGACTTGTATTCTTTAACTTTTTTTTCTAAAGGGTTGTAATGCTTTTTAGGACATTTCCATTGGCATTCCTCGCCTAAGATATTTTAACATAGAAAAATAAATTTCTTTTGTAGAAGAAAACGTACCTTTGAGGCATCGGGAGCACCCGAGACGCGTAACGTAAACGGCGAGCCAGTCACGTGTTCACCGGCATATTTAATCGTTAACGCGTGTCTACCGGGTTCTTGAGGTTTAACGTTAAGGGTGAAAGTCGCGTCGCCGTGATCGTAAAGTTCACAGTAAGCGACTTTGTGTGGACCGACGCAGTGTGCCGTCAGTTCGCCTAAAAATGATTACATGTAAAAAAATAAATAAACAAAAGCAATTAGCATGTTAAAGCTGTTGTTTCTACCGGGTCCTGCGCGTCGGGTGTCGATAAAACTTCTGATTTCTTGTCCAACAATTCCCGTCTTCAAGCCATCGCCGGAGCAAACAACTCTGGAGGCATCGGCGGCCGATGTTACGTTTACTTGAAGAGGACAACCCTTCAATTGTCTCCCGTTCCACGATACGGTCATCAATAGAGATTCGGATGTTAGCGGTATGTAACTCGCACGATAAACACTGTCGCCTATGAATGAAAAAACAGTTTTTCCTCAGTTTCATTCGAAACTTCGTTTCCGAGCGAAGGATGTGTACAATTATTACGAATCGATATACCGAATTGTTAATTCGATTAAAAACGCACCAAGATGTTGCAGCATCACATTGATTTCCGTGGTCGGTGAGAATAATTGAACTTTCGGTGTTCCATTTCCGGCTTGTGAGCCGTCTATCGTAAAGCTAACTTCTTCTCCGCACTTAGCTGATGTCAATCCCCTTCCGCGGAGCATAACTCTACTCGTATCTTGTACCGGTGGTTCCAATTCTTGAACAACCGCCAGTTTCGGCGCGCCGGGGAATGGTGCACCGTTAAAGAGTATTTCCATTCGATGTTCACCGCCATTTAATTGCGGCGGTACCAGTTTGAGTCGATTGTTCGACGTCATCTCAAAAGTGATCGGATGATCGTCGACCGTGCCGCTCAGTTCGCCGGGTCCGGCTTCGGCTGTATCGAAGCTTATTTTGTTCGTTGGATTCAACTTCAATCGACCGACATCGTCGCATATCGCTGCCCAACCACCGATAACGCGAAGATTTCTCGTGTCGATTATCTTCGGATGCCACGGCGAACCGGGCAATTGTTGACCCGCGCAAACGACCCGTACATCGAAAACTCCTACTTCCGTTGGTGTGTAAGATACGTTCCAAGTACCAGGATTGGCACCGGCCTCGATCGTCGCTTTGCACACGCTGTCCGGACCGTCGACCTTCGAAATTCATATTGATTTTTAACTCGTTTGTCGAATCATCGCTTCCGAAACCTCACAGAGGGACAAAGACGATTCTGCGAAATACCTGAACGGCTGGTGGACTTCTCGTGCCGGTGACGATGAAATGCGCCGGTTTTCCCACGTGTCCGCTCAGCAAACCCTCGCCTTTCGCTCGCGCCTGTCCCGCCGCTTCCACCGTGCATACCACCGGACTACCGGCTATTTGAGACCCTCCTGCGAAAGTTAGCATTTCGTTCCGATATTCGTTAGTTATTTCATTATTTTTCTTCACTTCAGAGAAACTCTTGGAAATTTGTCTTCTTATTAACGATTAAAAAAACTCACCGTAAGTAACGTTAACCATGTAACTGCCAGGAACGCTGGGCGAGAATTCTATCATCTCGGCTCCGTCATTCAAAGACGTTACCTGCAACGGCAATTCCTGTCCCAGCGGACTCGTCGCTGTTACATCTAAGTCCGCGACGCCGGCGTCGACTTTTATCACTGTTAAATAACGAAACATTAACGTTATCGCGGACGTGACGATACATCGAGAGAACTATCGATGACAAAAGTATATGAGAAAATAATGAAACCCAATGGAATTCCACTGACGTGCGCGCCAACTCTTTAACGTACACCTGTGGGCGCCGCGAGACACCCAACAACGATATCGCGACTGCTCGACTCCGCGTATCAACAAGGCTATTTGAAAGTAGTTTAGAATTCACGATATCTACTCGACTGCTGCTCCCTGTTGCACTACTGGAGGTTCAATTACTCTGAACAGCCTTCAAACATTCAATGGCTCTCTGGCATTCATGAAATACCATTACGAACTTTCTCCGCTTTATCTCCTTTTTTTTACTACGCCTTTTTCTCCCGAGATTACTGTGAATTCAGGACCCGACGACTAGAAATTACTAAGACGTTAATAATAATGACTAACGTTAAACTGTTTTTTTTTTTTTTTCGATCTTCACTTTCATACTTGAAACAACTTTTCAACATACAAATCACAATTACTTGGCTTACAATTTTAATTATTGTTTTGCGGTGTTATCCGCAATTTTTTTTTTTACTTTTTTGTCTATCAAAAAGAAAAACTGCGGATTTTTTTTTGCTTACGAAGAAAATGAAGTGAGTGATTAATGTTGCAAATAACGACAACTCACGTTTGAATGCGATTCTATCGTGAACAGAGACCGTCGTCGGACCGAGTTCTTGAAGTTTGACTTTTGAAGCGTCAAATGCTTGACAAAAGAACGGCGAGCCGAGTACCGGTTTGGCCCCTTGCAGAACGTCGATCTTGTAAGTGCCTGTGAAATCGAGTAAAGAGTTATTTCGGAAATAAATAACCAAAACGGAGTAAGTAAAGATAAATAAGAAGAGAGAGAGACACTGACCGACGGAGTTTGTCGTAAATTCGGCCAGCAAGTTCCCATCGCGATGCTGGTAGCAACGAACGGGAACCGCATTACCCTGCGGGCCGCTTATCACAACGTCGAATTCTTTGCCGGGACGTCCGAGAGTTTCGATCGTAAAAGACGTCACCTTGCCGACGCAGGACTGATAGAGACCGAGACCCGTCGCTGTAACCTCCCGACCACCGGTCGGTCCACGAACTGCAACTTCCAGAGGACTTCCTGCGAAAAGAAAACGCGGAGAATCATATCAATTTCAACCGATTTGGACCTTTTGCCACATGTTTTTTTATTCGGCAATATAATTTACTTGAAAGAGCGGTAACTTTTATTATAGAAGAATTATTATTAAAATAATTTTTTCATCAACGAATTTTTCAAGTTTACAATTATTTTTTTTACATATTTATTGAATTGCGATTGCTATTTTTTTGCTTCTCGATGGAAAAATAGTATACCTTGAATATGAACGTCGTTGTACTTTATGTGAACTCTGTGAGGTGCGGCGCGCGTGGGATGAAAAATAACTTCGTAAATTCCACTGTCGGCTTCGCGAATAACGCTGTCGACGTCGGCACCACCGGCTCGCACGCTGGCGGTTAGCTTTCCCGGACCGGCATCCTTCGAGGCTACGACTGAAACGAAAGAAAATAACATATTAATTGATAAGAACAGAAGAGAAAAAGGAAAATAGAGTTAAATTGAAAAAGGCAAATGCATACCGATTATCGTTCCGGGACGATGGCATATCGCGTCCGAAATTTCTTTTATCGTTACTTTGCTCGGATCGAATGCTTGTAGCGCCTGGGAACTTATAACCTTATGGCCGTCGCTAAATATAACGTTGTAATTACCGACCTGTCGCGTTCGCACTTCGACACGATAGAGAGTCGACGAGAGTTTCGTCAGCGTACACGGTATAATTATTCCATCGGGTCCTTGAAATAAAGACAAACAAACATTTAAGGAGTTTATAAAAAAGTACCGAATTTCGAATGGGATAAGAATCTGAAAAAAATCAACCATATAGAAGATTACAAACATATATTTTGCATAATAATAATTCCCGAATGTTATTGACAAATAAAAGGAAAAGAAATTCAAAAAATCATCCGACAAGTGAATTGTAGGTAGCAATTTTTTTAGTTGATTTGATATATTTTCTGAGTAATATTCATTTTTTTCTTATTTATGAAAACCTTACATTTCGCAATAAGTGTTCAATCGGTATTTGGCAAACGTGTAGTCTTTTTGCGAAAGTGTATTCAAATTTCAAAAAAAAAATAACGAATCAATTTCTACTAAAAAAAAGTTGCGTTGATGGACGATTCGTTGTATATTTTTAAAAATATTTTGTTAATAACTTTTTGGTATTATTACTATATGAAATTAATGTTTTTAGCACTTTCCATGGTTAATTTTTTTTCAGAAATTGCGTTTTTAACGATACACACTCGTTAATCGCAATTAATGAGAATTTGTGATGAAATTTGTGTCCGTTTGATAAACTTTGAAAAACAAGTTGATCCGACGAGTTGATGAAAATGGAGTACCTACCGGTAACCTCGGCGGATACGGGTCCCTCCAATTTCGGCATATCGAGATCCATATAAGCCGAATTGCCGACTCGGATAACGGATGGACCATCCAAGAGACCACCGATAACCGGGCATTTGAACGGACTTCCGGGTACGTTATCGTCGTTGAAGCTAATATTGACGTAGTGAGGGCTCGTCGTTTGAGGGACGAAAGTAACGTCGTACAATCCACGAGCGCAAGCGACGACTTCCGCTTTGACGGTGTTGTTTTCCGTACTAACGACTAATTCGAGAGTACCTTCGCCGGCCTCAGCGGCGTCGACGGTAAAAGTTGTCGCCTGACCAAGCAATGCTTCGCTCAGACCGGAAACGTGAACCTTCGTTACGTCGTAAATGTTGCAAGCAAAAGGCGATCCTTTTATCGGTTCACCGTCCACGAGAACACTAACGTTGTGACGGCCGACCTCGACGGGCGTAAAACTCGTGTTGTATCTACCATCGATCGGCTCGATCGTTATCGGCAACGCTATATTCGAAGGCGGCGTCACGATCACGTCGCAATTCGTCGAAGGCGCTTGGGGATCCACTACGAACGATATCAATTGCTTTACCGCACCCATTTTTAAATTATTGCCCGTTACGATTGCTTGACCCGCTCCGACGACTTTGCAACTGAATGGAGAGCCTTAAAAAAGAAAGTAAACAAATTGAAGGTTTGAACGTGGGATATCAATATTTAATTTCAATACCTGGTACGGGTTCGCCGTTGAATCTCACGCTGAGACTGTGCATTGCGGCTTCCTGCGGCTTAAAGTTCACCCGGAACTTTGCGTTACCCTCGCTCTGTACATAATTTGGCACATTCTTGCCGTTAACCGCGACTATTATTTCGAGATTACCGGCACCTGCCTGACTGGCGTTAACTGCACACAATTAAAAACATTTTTTTATTCATATTTTCTAACGCTACTTTTGTTGCCAATTGCGATTGTTTTTTTACGTACTACTGAAGAACACAGGCTTTCCCACGACGCCGCTGTTGATGTCGGTCACCTTTACCTTATCGGCGTTGTAAGCTTTTACGAGAAACGGACTTCCCTCGACGTGCGAACCTCCCAACTTTACTTCGACACTGTGATCACCTAAAATCAGATTTATTCTTGACGACAATGTTTCTTGATAATTCGCAACTCGAATTTTAGTCGATTTTTACGTACCGACATCTTTCGGCGTAAAGCCAGCGGTATACGATCCGTGTATACCCTGTTTTATTTGGACCGGAAGGCTCTCTCGAGTCGGCGACAAAACTTCGACCGTAGGGCTCCCCATCGAGCCATCGGCTTCAATCGAAAATGTTGCGACTCTGTTCACGGAAACCTTCTCCAGGCCTTCGGTGATCAAAACTTTCGCTGTGTCGCTTACCTGGCGTGTTAATCGTGTTTTGGTTTAACTCTGCTGTTGATTTTCTGTAAAGCGTGTGAGGCGGTAAAACAAATTGATACCTGACAACTGAAAGGACTGCCGGGTACGTCTTCACCGTTGAATCGCAAATCGACCGTATGAGCGACGGGTTCGCGGGGTGTGAAGGATATGGCGTACGTATGAGGACCCTGCGCCTGAGCTGAAGTCGGCACACGGCCACCGTTCACGGTCACTTCCAAGTTTCCCGGTCCCGCTTGACTGGTTTCAACTGCGGATCATTTTTTTTTCTCCAATTATCGATATAATTCGAGTTAAACAGTTTAGCATTTCTCGCGTTCTCATTAATGTTTCTTATTAAAAAAATGATAGAAAAATAATAATGCTTATTAAATTTGCAAATCGCGTCTTCATTTTCGTGTTACCGTAATTTACAACGCTTCTCTCTGAGAGAGTGAAAAAAAAACAAATTATAGATTCCTCGGAGAGGAGCTGTGTAAGCGACGTTAATACAAAATGAAGAAGTGATCTGCGAATTGAATTTACATAATTTTTTATAGCCCATTCTCATTCCAAATATGATTTAAAAAAAGTAGATGATCTACCATTTTTTTTCTTCTAATTCAGTATAACATACGACAACTTGCATCGAAAGTAAAATATCAACTTTCCCCTAAAATCACAAAAATCCTGTCTTGAAAAATCGAAATGCTTTGATCATTCCTCGTAAAATTCAATACCGATTATCGGTTAGAAATAATTCTTTCGTGTAGATATTTTTAGTCCGATATCTCGAAAATTGAAAGGGTTATCGCGTTGCCAGACATTTTCCAAAAAGTGAGAAATTGCATTAAATTCAAACATCTTCATTAGTTTTCATCAATTTCAATGCCGATCATTGAATAATAATAATACATCTATGTGAAAATTTGTGGCCCGATATCTCAAAAATGTCGAAAGTTATCGTATTAACAGACATTTTTGATAAATGTAAAAACCGTGTAAAATCGTGACGACTGTAACGATTTTTACAAAAATTGAAACAAACATCGAGGATTGACTCCTCTGCATGTCCTGCATATTCCAGCGTGATAACTAAAAACCTTCTTAAGTTATAGTGGTTTTAGCTTTTTTCATTTGTATTTCATACACACATCTGGACATTTTTTTTCTAAATACCATTTTCCGACGTTTTGGAACATTCTAAACGCATTTTTGTTGAAATTGTAATTCTTTTTTAAAATGACGACAAACCTTCTATTATGAGAAACTAAAAAAATGATTCCAATCCAATTTCCGAAATGAGAAGTCAAAATCGAAATTGCTATGTCGAGGAAATCGAAAAAAATTGTACCTAGAAAAGTGACCGGTATCCCGATGACTCCACGTTTGGCATCCTTGACTTTAATCGCCGCAACGTCGTAGACTTTGCAGCTGAAGGGACTTCCGACGACGGGCACATTACGATGGCTTACTGATATTCTGTGTTCGCCGACAACGCGCGGCGTGAAAGCGACGCTGCAGGTCGTGTCTTTGTTGTCAGTAACCTGCGCTGGTACGGCCTGTCCATTGGGCCCTATCAAGTCCGCTTGTTAGTCGTTTTATACAATTTAGCGAGCCAAAACTATAAGGGCGGATTACAGAGCGAGAAAAATGTTTGTTTCTTCTACTGCACGGGGGTTACCTTGTTGCCATCGACGTTAACGTATAAAAACGTTCAAGACGCAAAAAGGAGAATTAACTTAAACTTTCTACTACAAGCAACCCACGCGTTAAGGGAACCGATAATAATACAATTTGTAAAACTTAAAGAAGAAAATATATATATTCATATGTACGACGAAGCAACGGTTATACCATGTCTAGGAATGCTAATGGATCGTTCGAACGATTCTAGTTTCGTAACACCGTGTTTTTTTTTCTCATTGCGTGTTTATCTTGGTAACTTGAAATAGTTGTATACTTTAATAAGCATTCTGATGGCGTTATTCGTATTAGCGAATAATGAAGGAAAAGTCGAACGAATCTAATCGTATCGTCTTTAATATTGAGGTTATGCGAGAGTTAAACCTCCGAAGCACGGACTGTTGTTGGGAAACAACAAGTGATACGAAAAAAAAAAATTCAAATTCGCTAATGGATTTGTCACCGGTACTTCAAAGGATCGAACTGTAGTCGAATCGTTCGTATACTTTACAAAATATTACTATAGCACCATTATTTGTTCGATGGACTCGTGTTAGTCATGTACCCGAGACACGTAGCATTTAATGTTATCAACGAAAGCATTAAAAAAAAAAAGACAATTCTAAAAGTGTTAAATCCTATTTACTGGATGACGAAAACCCACGCCAGCCATTTATTCGCGGCATTAATAAGAGAGCCAAGAAGCGGGGATAATACGATAGTTTTCATTCGATGCAAAGAAAATGCTTTTTGAAAAATATTCCAGAGTTAGGTACCCACCACCGTTCGTTGCATTATACATAGTCCATAATAGAGAGTAAGAGTTAGAGTTCGAAATGAGGCATTGTTTTTTTCGTTTTTTTTTTTTGAGAAGTCTAGTAATGTCGTAGTCTGAAAGCTGGCCGACCTGCAACAGAGAGAGATAATATTGCTCTCAAGCTACCGAATAAACGTGATCAACAGACACAGATGGGTGGATGAATATTCATCGTGAAACAATTTGTTAGACGCGCGTTGACGATTTTGAAATACAGTCCAAGCTCCGTATTCTTAACTCGCCTTAACTTAACCGATCCTTTATTTTAACTCGTTGCCATGACAACGAGTTCCCTTAACTGTATTTCCCGTGAGACCCACTCGAAGGGGAACCCATATCGTAAAATGTAAAGTGCGCATGCGCAGCAGGTACAAGGTGACTTCGTACCTACGGACGCGTATACCCCTCGTTGCCCCTATTCACAGCAACTGACCGGAAGTAGGGACGATAGGGGAAATACAGAAAAGGGAACGGCTCCGGTCCCGTCGAGTTAAGAATACGGAGCTTGGACTGTATAACAAAATTCTTAGCCGTATTAAATCATTGCACGGTATATACATATTTAAATAAGAATTCATTAACATTGTATTCTTTTGCACACATAAACATATAGTTTGCAAGATGAACCGCCGGTAAAACAGATGCTACTTCGATGACCGATCATTCAATCGATTAATCGAAGTTCGCAATGAATCCATTTTTTATCATTTACCGGCGACGAGAAATGTGCTGTGAAATATGTGGATTAAAAATAATGTATAAATTACACTGCAATGTACACGAAAGTACGAAAAGAAAAAAATAAACAGTTGTCGTATGCGAACAGCTGTGCAACCCATGCTGTTGGGGACTCGTTGCGTGTGACTCGATGACGTGATTAGAGATAGAAGAGCTTTGAACAATAGTAAGTTGTGAGAAACAACAGTTGTGATTTGGTTTGTCTCTTCGGCAGCGAATTTTCGCGCGACTGTGAAATAACTTACCTTCAACGTTAACTTCAAGATCTTCCAAGCTACCGGCAACGTTACTGACTGTAAGATAACTTTGCCGTCCCAAACCAGCGCTGCTGAGCGCCTGACCACTCACTGTAACGTGGCTATCACCACCGACCCTCGTTATTATCGGACAGCCCGGCACCGTTCTTTTGTTGAACGCAATGTTAATAACGTGTTCGCACGCCTCGAACGGTACGAAACTAACCGAGAAGCGTGCATTGCCTTGAGGCGTCACTTGGGTCGGAATGTTTTGCCCACGTGCCGATATCGTTATTTCTAAATTTCCTTCGCCTGCTTGACTCGCATCGACTGTAAAGATAAAAAAAACGTCGTTTGCCCAAAAGAACCGATTAAATGGCTCCCGAAGGATGCGACGCTCCTTCCAAAGATCGTCAGATGTGTTACCAGTAAAGTGTGTAGGTTGGCCAACGCTACCACGCGCAACGGGTCCGATTAGAACTTTGTCGGCGTTGAAAGCTTTCGCCAAGAACGGTGTACCGTTCACGGGATGCCCGTTGTACTCGACGCTTATCGAGTGAACACCCACATCTCTCGGTGTGAATTCGGCGGTGAAGCCGCTGTGAATGTTGCCGGTTACTTTAACCGGTAACTCTGTCGTTGGTCCTGAGAAAGGAAAAATTAACATTTTTTTTTATTGCTTTTTTTAATGATTCGAAAGAAGTTCATGGGACCGACTTACCCCTCACGGAAACTGCGAGCTCCGCGCTACCACTTCCGTCAACCGCCATGTGAAAACTTGCTGGCTGGTCGACGGGTATCAGTTCCAAGTGATTTAAGCTTAAAATAACTCTGCTTGTGTCCGATACGTTGCAGACGAATGGACAACCCGGAACGGCTTCACCGTTGAACTTTATGTCGATGTAATGCGATTTCGCAATGTCAGGCGTGAATGAAACGAGGCAACGACCACCGCCTACCACCTGCACGTGATTCGGCACCTCGCCTTCATTTATCGATATCTCTAATTGGCCCTCACCAGCAGCACTGGCGTCAACTTTCGCGATCGAGAAAAACAAATCGACGTTTTAGTAATGAATTTTGTTTTTCGATTACGCTAAAATGACCATATTCCATGCCTGCAACGCGGGTGGAAAGATGTCGATTCTTGAGTAGCGGAAAGAAAAGTGCTGCAGCGGGAGGATAAGTGGTACTTATCGTCCCTATAGCGTAAAAATAGTACTTTTCATACGTATAACAGAAAATTAGCACTTTTCATTTTTAAGGAAAAAAGTAGCCGACGAGGCGGTGCGCGTTGAAGGCATCGAAGTATGGTACATTTTTAGCACAGTCGGAAAAAAATAGTGGCTGCCACTCGCGAAGGAACGTCATTTTCAAAATCACGTCCTTCCCTCCCCTGTAGCGTAATATACTATTTTTTTTTTTATACAACGACAACGAATAATTATTGGTACCTCTGAATTGACACGCGTGTCCAACAACGGCACTTGGTATGTCAGTAACTTGAATGAGGCTGCTATTGTAAACTTTGGCGACGAGAGGTCCTGCCGGCAGCTTTTGTCCCGCGATGCTCACCTCTACCAGATGGCTTCCAACTTCGGTTGGCGTGAACTCGACTTTGAACTCACCGGCTCTTCCTGGTTCCTCGTCTATGTGCGCGGATATGTGTCTTTTTGAAGGACCTGTTTTTTCAATTACAAATTCAATGAAATTATTCTTTCGTTGATTTCTAGGAAAATTTTGTATCTTTTTATTTTTGCTTATGGAAATTTTTTTACTCACTTATTATTTGCACATCTATTTCTTTGCTCGTAAAACCAAGAGCCGAGAGTTCAAAGAGCGCGGGACTGCCGGCGGGGACCAATCTTACGGAATCCCCGACCACCGACATTTTTGGACCCGGCATTATGCCTACTCGCCAAGGTGATCCTGAAACAATTTATTATTATTTTTCATTTTTTTAACAAGAATTTTACAAAATATATCCCTCCCTAAAATCGTACATTTTCACATTGTCTCCTTAATTTTATTATTTTTTTATTCACAAATCTTCTACTGTAGGAAATTATCTTATGAATTTTTTTGGTTTCGTCATAGATGATGCTTAGTGAGTAAAATAAATGAATGACGAAGCAACGTGAAAATGTATAATTTTCAGGGTTTTGTATCGATAAAATTATAGAGATTAAAAATATCAAATGAAGTTCTCACTACATTTTTTTATTAACAAAAATCGTCAATGTTTAATCAAATTTAAATATTAATTTCATTAGTATCATTTTTTCACGAAATCAAAGCTTCGTTTAGGAGGAAGGAACACGAAAGAATTCCTTAAAAACATTTCTTTTCATTTTTGGGAATTTTTTTCATTGTAATTCATCTCTGATTGGCGATAAATGCTTTATGCAGTAAAAAGGGGTTACGCCCTTTTTTTACACTTTCAACGATTCACATGTGCCTCGTTTCGATCGACAATTATCGTTGAGTTCGATAAACATATCTTCGGTATTCGAACGATATTTTTCGTATCGTCAATGTCTTTTAGACATCGGTGAAATTTTTTATTTTATTTTTTTCGATGCAAACTTCTCAAGATATTATCGTGGAGTCTTCTATTTGAGTTAAATAATTCGATGCATTTCCGCACTCGTTTTAAATTCGTTTACTCCAAAAGCGATTTTCGATCGCTCCGATTCCGATATACACGAACTTTTTCCGCTCCGATTTTTTATATATATCCCACGAATGCACATAAATTTAACGATCACTGAGCATTCGGAGTCAATTATTAAATGCGATGAAAAGAAAAAGATTCTCTAAATGATAATGAGTTAAACAGCGATCCGGATGAACGATTCAGTTACCTCAATCACCAGGAGCAAAACGTCTAAATTCCTGGAATTCCTAAAAAAAAACTTACAAAAAAAAGAACTGAAACTCGCGAGAAGCACGAACAAAAAACAACAATCCGGCGATAGGTTAAACTTCGCGATAAACGGTCACGAGATCGTAGTAAAAAAAGGAAAAAAAAGTTGTCGATTTTTATTGGATACGCGTGGTTTCGTGAGGCGGATGCATCTACAGCCAAATGCGGACGATGTACCGCACGTCGTGGCTTTTGCTGTGTTGGCCGATTCCGTCGTGTTTCACAACAGCGTGCCAACGATTTTAGTTTCTTCCTGTAGCCGATCGTCACTGTACGGTATACGCGATCGATGCCCGTGCGATCGTGAACGATTCATCGCGTCCTTTTACGTTTGCCAACGAACCCCAGTACACCACTGTTATTCCTCGCACATCGTACGAATACACAAAACCAAAGTCAACTGTCTTTTTACGCGCCGTGGACCAAGTGTATTAATAACGTCGCTTCGTGAACGTCGAGTAAAAACAATTTTTTGTTCCGGTGCACACGGCAAATGATGCGAACGAACGAAACGTCAGCAGGTCGCGATTCTACGACGGACTCGACCGAGTCGAACGACGACGAGACAAGTGTGTTGGCTGCGGCAAGACCGCCACTCCGGTCCAAAGCCAGTGCCGTAACAACTCGTCGGCGCGTCCGAGGGCCCCGAACATTTCCGACATTGAATTATTTTAAACTCGCGTCGGATCCGCCGAAGACTTAAGAACGCGCGCGTGCGATAGAAATAACTCGACAAACCGAAACTTTCCAAACTGTTTCTCGAAAAGTCGATTTCACAATTAACGAAAAATTATATTTTCCCCGAGAATTCCATTCGATTGTATCGAATAAGAAGGTCATTAACGAGCCGGCAAAGGTGAACCTGTTGCGTTTGCGAAACGTGTCGTCATAATTTATTTAAAGAATCAAAGGAATGTCTTCTATCGGTAATCGTTTGTATTTTCATTGCTTTTGTAGCGACCGTTTGTATTTTCATTGCGATCGGCGTCTCTACAACCGGCTTTCCGCATCGCGGGGCCCTTATCGAAGGGAGCACACGATATTGAACCTGTGAATACGGTCATTAGAAAGGAACGACCCGATGGGGGTTCGAGTCGGCAGCGTCCCGCTCCTGCTATCCCATCCGTTTCTTGCTGCTCGCTCGACCGGCCATAACACTGAGCGAATGAGCTATACACAGCGACACATCGACGAGCGCGCAAGCTATTGCTATAACCATAAGACATCCGATCTCTTTCGAGTATCCCGATACTTTGACATCGGATGCAAATGGCAGTTCTTCCTTCTTTCGACTATAACAGTCAACCGCATTCCAAATTCATTATGGAAATGCAAAAAAAAAAAACATAAATACTTTTTTTTTTTAATTTTTGATAGGGAACGAAAAAAATTTACGATTATCGCGTCTTTTTGGCACGTAATGCAATCTTGGGTTCGATACGTTCAACACGAACATTATTAATCAAAGTAACGCGTCAAAACTTTATCATTTGCATCGCATCAAAATGTATGTTAAGTACCACAAAAAATCATTATTTTTCGAAAAAAAAAAAAAAGCTTCAATTTACGCAACTGAAGATTTTACGTTTAAACGATGTCAAATTGATAATAAACAAAAATGTAAAAATATAAAAAAAATAATAAATATTTTTGAATAAATTTATTTCACGATGCATAAACTCATGAATATTCATGTCTCCGGAATAATGAATGAAATAAATATGAGCGCACGACAAGTTTGTAGTGACGATCTATACGCGAATAATTTGAATATCCTTCCTTCCTACTTGCGCGATGCCCAAAGCGAGCTCAGGGCGAAGCGACCGTAGTCGGCTCAATCGCTGCATTCCCCGACATAACGGGGTCCCCCCCTTGAGAGGTGCCCCCATCGAACACGTTTCGTCCGTTGCCTCGTGTTACCACCGAAAATTTTTCGAAAAAAAAAAGCCCGTTAACCTCGACGGCGACCTCGTATGTGGGTCACACGGGAAAAATGGAACTTTGTCTATCTATATACCGTATTTATTACTCAGCTATGCGCGAACTTGACGTTAATAGCCAATTTACGCTCATGCGTCCAGAAGGCGCGTGCAGTGGATTGGGGGGGGGGGGGGGGGGCTAAACGGTACAATCAGCGGTAGCGCTTCACTGATTATCGAGTCTCCTCGTGGCGTGTCATACAATAAGAAACGTATCGAGAACTACAGATAAAACTATTTTCATTTTTTATTACTCTACCGCTATTGTTAATGACGACATATCAACATAAAAGAAATTCAGCAAGGTTGTCGCGACAAGTTTCTCCTTTTTTTTCTTTACGATTTGCCCTTCGCTTTCAATGCAGAATTCGTTAGTTAAAAAAATAATAGGCAAAAAAAAAAATAATTTTACTTTTAGCAAGGAGAAAAAAATAAATAAAAAAGAATTTCTTACTTTTAACAATGACAAATAATTAATTAAAAAAAAATCAATTAAGAATTCGTTAGTCAAAGAAATAATACGCAAAAAAAATGAATAATTTTACTTTTTGCAAGGAGAAAAAAATAAAAAAAAAATTTCGTACTTTTAAGAATGACAAATAATTAAATAGGATATCTAATATGGAACCGCTAATGCTGTACCTGCATTCTCGTCTTAATGTGTCGTGATAGATAGCGGAACTTCGATAAATAATAAATTTATCAGTGAAGCGATTCGAAATGAGGCTGAAAGGAATTAGTGAAATGAGGAAAAGAAAAAAAATGATTCCATGCCGCTGTTCGGGAATTCTCGCGGGAGGTCGCGACGCCGCTTTCCGGTGTAGAGCCGCGTTGGATATTCTATAGCAATGCGAGGCATCGCAACGAGTTGTATATCCGAGCGGCAAAGGCGACATCGTCTATGCAGCAGTCACACGCGTCGAAATCGCTCCTCCCCAGGGAATGATGCTGGTGACACGAATGCCGGCGCGCGTGCGATTTTCAACTCATTCCAAGTTAGTTACGAGACTAGCGTTTGAGTGTTAACTTCAATTGAACGTATTGTCCAATCCACTAGCAGCAGCTGCGTCAAGGCTCTTCGGAATATTATGCACACGCGCGCATACCTCGTGCATTTCCACCATTAAACATCGCCGATATATGAATATAGTAAAATCACGAGAATGAGTAAACGCTGCAAAAAAATTCCTCGTGATTTCTTGTGGTTATCAATGGACGGAATTCCCACGATTTTTATTTACGATATATCAATTTAAAAAAAAATATTGATGGGTTTAATTGTTTGTTTACCGATTTAGGGTTTTTAGTTATTGAACTCTTGAAAAACTATTAAAAGTATAAAAAGATTACATATATTTAGTATATGGAAAGCTATTCCGTCTGCACTCCAGAAACTACAAACTTGTGTCATAAATAACCCTTTTTTTTTTTAAATTCTCCCTCGTCGATGTAAGAATCGTCGGTATGCGTTACTCGTGAAAAATCGAAGGGATATGCTTGAAATAAGGTCGTCCCGTGTGCGGCTACCGCGTTCGCTCCATGTACTTGTGGTACGCGTGTAGAGTGGCGACCGACAAGATTGAAGATACCGAGAGCGGAGCGCCTCGGCATTTGTTGTACGGTAATGCACGCGCGAGACGAAGCGCATTCCCCGCGTCAACTTGCCGCGAATGGGACAAATCGAGTAACGATATAATAATAATAATAATAATAATAGCACGTCAAATGGTCTCATCATCGGGTTGTATCGGAATCGATAGATGTGTTAATAAAATTGTGGCCCCCGCGATATATACCTACACTTTTGTATAGAGTTCGCCCCGTATCCGTGGCACAGGGTATGATTATGTAGCAACGGCGGTAGGCGTACTTATATTCTCATTCGTAACCAAATACGTCGACATGCCAACTTGTTTGCCGTAGAGCCACGAGCCACACCTATAAGAAGCTCGTCGGCGTCATAGAGATACCCCTTCCCTTGTCGGCGATCCTTCGTCTCTATAATATGTATACACTACTACTCCGTTCGTCGCTCGCTATTCGTTACGTATTTCAAACGCGTACGGAAGATGCATCTGCGTATAATCGGGGATGTACATGAATGGAGAGCCGCTCACGCGCATCCGTTAATCTTAAGGTCACGAAGCCACTTGCAAAATAGCTATCTATTGCGTACAGAGATGAACAATTTTTTTCATACGAAAGTTCATAAAAACGCGAAGAAATTACCATTTTTTGTGTTTAGTACGGAATCACTTTATTTTTTATCTCTATACTTCAAAAGTTGGAGTTTTATAAATCGAAAATATTATACAACAACGTATTGAATGGAATGCAATGATTCTCTTACAATTGCATTGTTACTGTAAATGATGTATTGGTAGACAGTGGAATCCGCATGGGTCAGCGAAGAAGACGTTGGCCCCGCGAGTACGAGAGGTTCGGGGGGTAATAAAAGAAAATGATTACGTAGAATTTGGGTCAGTGGAACGCGTAGTGTGTGCGTGAAATCGCAAGTCAATGACCTGTCGGCGCGCCACGAGTCTCTTACTGTCTTACATTTCAGATAGCAGAGACGACCCGCGTTTTGTCCGACAACGAGATTTATGTTTTCTAATACAACATTCGTAATTATGGTAATTAAATATTGAATTTGCTGGCTAAGGAACTTACTGATGATAAAAACGGGAAATAGAATGGAAAATCTGTTTTTTTTTTTTTTTTTTTTCGAAGAGTTTCGCGTCGATCAATAGTGAGGCAGGTTATTGACGAATCCATTCCGACTGAGCGTCAGGCTATGCTTCGCGGGTTAAAGACAAATGAGGTTTATTCGAGAAAATTTTCCACGAACAGTTGGACACTTAAACTCCGTCCGATTCTATCGGAGGCACTCGCTGAGTTTCACTACGTGGCATCTTTACCGCGAGCGTAACTCGTATCCGCGTGGAGAAAAGAAAACGGAGTCACCGACCCGGGAAATATTGTCCAAGCGACGGCTTTGACATCGCGACCGGCAACGACAAATTTCGGATGAAACTTCGGAGTTTCGCGTACTTTTTTTTTGGGATGAGAACACGAAAAAAAAATTTTTTTGCTAACTTACCGGGTACCGTCTCGCCGTTGAAGGTCATTTCCACCAAATGTGTAACAGCCTCATGCGGTACGAATGACGCTAAAAATCTTTGACTTCCAAGCGCTCGTACAAAGCTCGTAACGTGCCCGCCGTTAACAAGTATTTCAAGATTTCCAGAACCGGCGCGAGATCCGTCAACTGGAAACAAACAAATTAATCGTTTGTCAAAAGATGTGCCAAAGGGTACCAAAAGCTATATGCTAAAAAAATTACTTCCGATACCGGTATTTGAAACTTTTACACGAAAACCGTGTAATCAATTTCAATGAAATGTGTGTTGGAATTATAATCAATTTTTTGTAATACAACCAAAAATTTTTTCAATTGTAATATAATTTTTTTCTGATTTTTTTTTTGTAAATATACAGACTTGGATATTTTTGTTTCCGATTAATGTGCGATGTTTGCCAATTTTTTCATTTGCAATTACATAAAATTTATAATTATTTTTTATAGTGCACGTGAAACAGAAAGAATATTTTTTGTAAAGACAAATCGTTGTCAAGATGAATTTTTATTTCGAGAAAATGTTGTACTCACTTTCAAACTCGACCGGTTGATTTACAATGCCGTTCGGGATGTTGCCAACTTGAATAGCCCTCGCATTGTACGCTTGCGATCTGAAAATTCATTGGTATTATTAAGTGATTTACGATATATCGAAACAATGATACGCATGAGGCGAACTCACCTGAACGGAGAACCCTTAACGTGCTGACCGTTGACCATTATTTGAATTATGTACTCGCCGACCTCGTCTACCGTCAGCGTGTACACGTGACCGCGCAATATCGATTTTTGAAAGGGTACCGGTTTGCCGTTGGGACCTGATAATTCATAATTCGCGTCATTAATACCCACCGGAAGTGCCTTTTTTTATTATTAAAAAAAAAAAGTGTCGGAGATAATTACCGGTTATCGTAACGACAGCTTTACTCGCATCGATACTCGGATCGATGGTAAAACTCATCGATTTGTGAATGGGTAACATCTCGAGAGCGTTGCCGGTTACGAGAGACGAACCTTTGCGTTTTTCCGAACTGCTCTGCGTCGACGAGTAATTCGTTCCACCGTTGTTTACGAATCTCTCGTGCGCCGCGTCCGTCGTATCGACGCTTTTGTAATAATTGTTATTTTTGTTTTTTAATATTCCGTGGGTAACGTTGCCACGAGTATTGCCGCTATCGTTGCCGTTGTATTTTGGTGAATTGGCGCGTTCGGTGCTCGAAAATCTGTGCGACGATGTGTAATTCGCCGACGAATTTTCCGTGTGAATAACGTTACTTGCGGAGCCATAATTATTTCGGGAATTGTTGAAACTCGTACCGCTCGTTCGCTCGTGATCCAGTACCGACGAGCTGTTTGCCAAGTTAGCGAGAGATTCGAGGCTTCCGTATGACAGCATTGATCTCGTTTTTGCGATCGCGTCCCAAGAGTCTCGTCGCGGAGCTCCGCCTATCATCGAGGAAACTGAAACGAAGATAAAAATTGTGCAAATTGAATTTGTATAATTTTTTGTAAATATTCTATTGAATTTAAAAAATAATGTACAATTTCTTTCGCCTTTTTTAATATTTTATATGATAACTTGCATCGAAGGTAAAATATTAATTTTGTCTCAACAGTAAAGAAATTTAGTCTTATAAAATTTAAATCGCAGATCGATTCTCGTCAAATTTAATACCGATCATCTTATTTCCATCAGTTTATTTCTGTAGAATTTCTTAACCCCGATATCTCAAAAATCGTAAGAGTTATCGTGATAAATGTAAAAACCGTACAAAATCTTAACGACTGCAAGGATTTTAACAAAAATCGAAACAAACATTGAGGATTGACTCCTTTACATGTCCCGTAACTTTCAGCTTAATACCTGACGACGTTTTCAAGTTATAAACGTCACATTTTTTTAAAAATGATTTTCCGATGTTTCGAACGATTTTACCGACGTTTTTACTGAAGAATCAATTTTTTTTTCTTTAAATGAAAGCTTTTCCGATTAGAAAGTCAAAAGAAAATACGAACATCAGTATAGTCATTAACGACTAATGAGATAATTGGCTCTTACCTCGAACATTACTGCTGGTATCGACGACCACGCTGTCCGTCGACCCTCGTCTCCTAAGTCCCGAGTCCCGTTCGCCGCTTCGTGGACTAAAGCTTCGGTTTATGGGACTGTCGTTCGGACTGCGAAACGCCATTGGGCTTCTGGCCGGCGATCTGGGTCTCGTCAACGAACTCGACTGATATATATCCTTTGATTCTTTGATCGTACTCGTCGTTTGAACGTCTCTCGAACTCGCGTTATTCACCATCGGTGAACGCGGTCTGTTGACCGTCGTCGATGCATAGATATCTTTCGATTCTTTTATAAGACTCGGACTATCAACCGTAGTTGCATTAACGATCGGTGAACGCGAACGATTCAACGCGCTCGATGAGTAAATCTCCTTCGATTCTTTGATCATCGATGGACTGTTTGAATTACCAACTACGTGATTTTCCGTCGAGTAATTGTTCGACGAACTTTTGTACGTCGAGGCGAAATTCTGATGATGCGGCGAATAATCACGATAGCCCTGCGTGGGACTCGGTGTTTTGTACACCGCGGCGGGTGGCGATTGTCGAGTCTTCGAGTGATCCGCGGACGATATACCGTTCGTTCGTCTCTCCGTCGAGGAGATCTTCGTTCTCTCAGCACTCGAAGACGTTGTTACGCCCTTCGATCTTCGCGATCCTTTTTGCGTACCAACGCGGATCGATATCGGCGATCCTCGCACGTCGGAACCGTTGAAGTACAGATAAACACGATATTTACCGGCGTCACGCGGAAGCATCGATACGCGATATCTCATGTGACCGATGTCCTCAATGCGAAATGGTACCGATTGCTTGTCGTGAACAATGTCGATTATCACGTCACCGAGACCACCGGTTCCACTCGCGTCGACTATGAAGGAAAACGGTTGACCCGGCATTGCGCCTTCTGTGTCCACCAACTATAACAAAAAATACAAAAATAAAATGCTATTTACCATTTAGTATTAGTAGAAGAAAAAATTCAACTAACTTTAATGCCATTGGGGTCGAAGACGAAACAGGTGAAGGGACCGCCTTGAATATGATTGCCCTTGTGTGTGATCGCTATGCTCCATTCGCCGGTCTCGTCCGGCTGAAATGTCGCTGTGTGAACACCGTCGTTTTCCTTAACGGGACAGGGAAGAGATCGCCCGGTCGGCGACCATGCTGTCACGTCTATGCCGTCATGACTAGTTCCTGAAATAATTAGGTTCCATTATAATTTGCTCTTGTGAATGTGAAATAGTATATCACGAAGGAGGAAACGTTTTCTCGCCGAGTATCGTATACGATTTTAATTCGTAAGATACGGAAAGTAAGGCTTTCGACCCGTTTCTCGTCGCATAAACATCTTTCGTTTAGGAACTTCTGGATGCGAAGTGTCTTGAAAAAACGTAGTGAATACTTCTGCGAGGAGTCACGAAATGGAAAATGGTATGTGACAACATTTTCGGTAGTTCTAGCTGCACCGTTGGGATCGCAAATTTTCTTTACCGGCTCTGTAGCGCTTTTTGTAAAAATCGCATTTTTTCGATTGTTTGCAGAAAGGCTATCAATATTGTTGAGGATACTTAACATTTATGACTTTTTTCCAGACGCAACGTTACACTTTTTCAGGATACTTTGCATTTTTCGATTTTTTTTTTCACAATGCCCTGCTAAAGATGTTCTAGCATCGCAAAAAACGCGCTAAAAAAACCCGATGTATCTACCTGATACCTGGCAATTTAGTAAAAAAATCCAAATCTCCAAAAAGGCGACCCTTCCAAAGGGACTTGGAACAATCAGAGCTCTCAGAAAGGACTTATTCTGTATTATAACATGTCTACCAACTATAGTGCACGCTCCGTATTCTTGACCCCCCCTTAACTTAACTACTCCCTTATTTTAACTCGTTATCATGACAACGAGTTCCCTTAACTGTATTTCCTGTGGGTCTGTTTGCCCCACGCCAAGGGGAGCCTATTTCGTAAAATGTAAAGTGCGCATGCGCAGTAGGTACAAGTTGGCTTCGTACCTACGGACGCGTATACCCCTCGTTACCCCTATTCGCAGCAACTGATCGGGAGTGGGGACGATAGGGGAAATACAGAAAAGGGAGCGGGTTCGGTCCCGTCGAGTTAACAATACAGAGCGTGGACTGTACAACAAATTCCGCGTCCGATCCTAAACCTCAAACTACCGATGATGTTTTAATATACAATTTCGGTGAATCCGCGCAGATTCACTCACTATTCTTTTTTCGTCATCGCCATTGCCAATACTGACCGTAACTGTTGACTAGAACCTCGACGATGGATCCAATAGCGCATGGATCCATGCCGGGTGACTTAATTTTCGTTAGCGGAGGCAAAACCCTGAAGTAGTATGGACATCCGCTTACTAACTCTCCGTCGTTGTAAACCATCAGCTTTAAAAAAGAAAAAAGAAATTGTTACCAATGCAATCGTAAAAGAAAATGTTTCGTTTTCGATCAGCAAATGATTGTATCGAAGACAATAATAATTTTTTTTGTAACCTTGTGCATTCCAACTTCGGTTGGTACGAAGGTCCCTTTCCCATGTGTTCCGTTCCAAGTGAGTCGGCACTCAGTTCGACCACTGGGACTTATTATTTCGCCCCGAACTTCCCGCGCATTCGCTTCCTTCGATAGCATCTCCAATCTGAATACAGCCTAATGAAAAAAATATTTTTTCGGCATTTTCATCATTTTATTAATTCGACTTTGATAAAATATCGAAATCGTTCGGGTTTCGGGGGGAAGAAGAATTTGTCAATGAAACAATCATAGAAACAATACATCGACTAACCGGCTGTTGAACTCTCGCCGAGGTGCTCTCAACGTGCACGGCTATTTGCTCGCTTGCCTGTGGGCGAGGCTTGACCCATTGAAAGTGAGCGGCGTATGCCATCACTCCCAAATGTTCCACGTTCTGATCCGCCATATCCTTTGCTTTGAGAATAGGTTCGACGCCGATTTTCTTTGCACCGTCGATACCTTCGATCGAAACCAAATAGAAACTTAATAAAATTGACTTTCAACCGCCGTTTAGCGTAACTTTTCGTAGAACAACTCGACCAATTAACGCTGTCTGCTAACGCGTACCCATTTGCAAATTAGTTTCCCAAGAGGAGGGTTTGGTGTCGAGTTTGTCGTAAGTAGGCGCGGGTCCACCGAGATTCCTGACGATACTGCAAAGTGCTCTTCCGTCGTTCCAGTCGGTCTGCGACAATAAGATTATGTTACGCGGCACAGCTTATTTACGCTCGATAAAATTCCATCCGAGTCTTTCTTATCGAAGAAACAATAGACAAGTGTCCCAACAACGATGGAAAATAAATGCGTAATTTTCCTACCGTGAAATTTCGTACGGGAGCGTGAGACAATTGCGAATTGACCCATCGTAGTGTCGCGTGAAAGCCCGGCGAGCCTTCCTTCATAAAATATGAGAGGTATGTCATTCCGGAAAGTTCGTCGAGATACGGCGATGCGAGATACTCCGGTTCCAGTACGACTGGTATGTCGAATTCTCGTTTCGATATTTCCATTGCTTTCCGACAATTGTAGACACTGGTAAAAAAAATATGCCGATGCCGATGATAAAATGTGTGTTACGAACAAAAAATCGCTGATTGTTCAATTTTTTAATACATAGACTTTGTTTTTATTTTTCATAAGGAATTTCCAGAGCTCCGTCGGAGCCGAAAAAAATATGCCGATGCCGATGATAAAATGTGTGTTACGAACAAAAAATCGCTGATTGTTCAATTTTTTAATACATAGACTTTGTTTTTATTTTTCATAAGGAATTTCCAGAGCTCCGTCGGTAAGTATAAAAAAATATTTCAAAATTTTTTGTACGCAGAATTGCATTATTGTTTACCTATCGTTGCGATCCAACTGACGCCAGTGTGGAAATAGTCCGGGTTTGCAATAATCCAAAAGTGCGCTCAGGTAAACACCCGAATTCCAATCTGTGGTGAAATTATTGACTCTGCATTCTGGTAGAACAGCCTGAAAAAAAAAACAACAATGAAAACGAAAATGAAAAGTGAGATTGAACGATGTGCGCAACTTATCAAAGGGGGTGCGCGTGATGGGAATATAGTTATGCCACTGACCTTGAGCCAAGCGAGCATAAGCTTCCTCGGTGGGAACTTGGATTTGCCTATTTGGTATCTCACAATGAGCGACCATATCAGGCCGAGGATCAATTTTAGATTGCCATTGACGATATCGACGTTGCCTGCAATGCGAAAAATCGTGTCAAGGATCGATCGAATCATCGCATACGTATACAATACTCTACACAGTTAATCGCAGCCGGAAATTCCTAATTAAACCGAACGTTTGAATTCTCACGAAAATTCACACAAATTTTATCTCACAAAATAAATATTAAATTGTTGACACCTATTGATATTTCAAAACTACGGAGGCATAAAATGAGGCGCCGTGAAAAAAAAAAAAAAAAAATGTTGGAGTAATGAAGTTTGCAATATTAAACCGGTTTGACCCACTCGATCATCGGAAACAATTGTCAACTTTTTCCCTCCAGAGATACTGACTACGAGATTCAATATTTTACTTTTGCCCATTGAACATCGAGTGCTAGAAAGTTCGATATATTTTCTATAATTGCGAGGGATTTTTTTACCGTGAAGGGAGTCAATTGGACTGTTTTATAGGAATATTGATATCGAGCAAAATTCCATTTGTATAGGAAAAAAAAAATGGACAAAGAGTAGAGCGGAGTGTACGAGAATCGCGAAGAGAAGTATTGCATTGTCGTGCGATCGCGTTGGCATTCCGTGATCTTAATTAACGATAATTTTCTATGACAAATGGAAATGTTTTCATATCCTTCTCTTTCTTCGTATTGTACGACATACATGCGTGATGTAAGACTAGTAGCTGTAGCATCGCACAGTGCAATACACACGCGGTCATCAAATTGGCCGGTAACTGTAAATTTGTAATAATGAGTTGGAGGATGCGCGGTGGGCGCACGTATTACATAGTAGTGTGTGTTACACTGGCGTGCAACTTACTATAATGTAATAGACACAAGAAAGGCAACGACCTCGAACACCGATTAGCGCAAGCCACTTGTTCTTACACACGTGTGCATCTGTGATGCAAAAGCAGTGAGATTTACCGTGTGACATATCCTGCGTAACGTAAATGTTAAGGTACAAGGAATTCATAAAGTACCGATAGAACAATTTTTCTTATCGTATTGTTTTTTTTCTTTTTTTTTTTCTCATTGAACTCGAATTTTTCTAGGAAGGACATATCGTGACATTCCCATCCAAAAATCAGATTCAGACAAAATTTTGAAGACACACATTTTTGAAGTCGATATGAACATTAATTTTGCGTGATAATAATACGAAAAAATGATAAACAGATTAGTTGAAAAAAAACGACTCATCCGGCAAATCTAATATTTTTTGCAGAAATTCATTCGTGTATTTTTCTGAATGTATATCAAGTTTTTTCAAATTTTTTCGAATTTTCGAATTTTGTTTTTATGAATAAAAATTAACGCTTTTTCGCAAAAAGTCTACACATCACACTAAAAATGTTTCCGGGTAATCAAACAAACTTATTTGCAAGTACCGACTAAACATTATTCGAGAAATAGGTTTTTCGAAAAATCAAAAAAATTCTAAAAATATTCATACGTATTCAGAAAAATGAATGAATCAAATTTTGATAATATAAAAGTATGATTGTCGGATGATTTATAAAACTATTTTTTAAAGTGAATATGTTGTTAACTTTTAAAAACTATTATTATGCAACATTTATACAGTTGATTTTTATAAATTTTCATTCCATTGGGAAGTATTCGAAATTCTCTCTGAAACAAATTTTTGACTGCAGATGTAATGATACAGTCTCTTTAATTTCGAAAAAAAATCACCGTCGTATCTCGATAAAGATTTTCGAGAAGAAAATTCCATAAAACGATGAATGAGACAAGAAGAAAACGCGACAGGTCAGAAAAACGTTGCTATTGTCTATAAATATTTATCTAATGGAAGTAAAAGAAAAGTAGACGGTGAAGAGAGTTGAGATGCTGAGAATGGACCTAACGTTCGTTCCACCTGCATCGCAGGAACGAATGCAATGTAAAAAAGTGGGTTAAACGGGCGTGAGGTGTAATCGTTGCCGTGTAATATACGCGTTAGATACTCCGTAGAGTAACCGTTGCGGGGTGAATCGAGCAGCAGTGCATAGCGAGAGATCGTTTTTTTTTCTCGTGTGACGAACGTAACAATTCGCCGCTCGATGAAAGTTTCTCCCGCGGGGTACGTCGAACGAACGAGCGGTCTCCGGCGACCGGACTTTGTAAGGCAAGAAAACGTGGGTGGGAACGTTCGAACACACGTAGGAGAACACGATGAATTAATAATATTTTATCAAGTAAGATACCGCTTCCGAAAGGAAACGATAGTACGCGAAAGTTCAACAGTCTCGTCTCGTGTGTTTGACTTTTCTTCCGACTCATTACGAAAGAGACACATTGTGACGACATTTTAAATGTGTGTCAAGATCTGTGCCAAGGCAGACCGTTTCCGTTCTAATTGCACTTGAGTTACCCAGTCGGAACTATGAAAAAAGAATGCAACGTTTCCAAATCTCATGACAATCGTTTTTTTTTAATGAAATAGTAGCTATTCTTTCAAAACAGAATAAAAAACAAACAATTCGTTCGGTAATGATCGCTGACCATTTGCCAGAGCAAGTTGGTACCGTTTATCCTGCGAGATATCAAAAAAAGAAGTGACATACTCGTCGAGAAGTTGGCTCGGTGAAGAATCTCTCGATGATGCGCATACTCGTTCGCATTATTTATTTTCGAACGCGCGAGCATCAAAACCGGTTTTCTGTATGTTACGTTGAAAAGTACGAAAAAGAGACAATGCCGTAAAGTAAAACGTGCGAGTATCGCTTTTTGAGAAATTGCTACTTAGTTCTGGAATGCGAATGACTTCATGACGAGAGATCCCCGCTTATTTCGCTTGAACGGACTACAGAATAACTGCGACAAGCTTAACTTCCTCTGCCTTTGCTCTTTTTGTATAGTCGATTTCGTCGAGCTTCGCCGATCGTTCAACTAAGTATGTTCTCGTTAGTTAATCAATGGTTAGATTTCTTATGGAGGATGTTCGTTACATTCTTAGTAAAAAATTACGGTTCAGAGATTTTCGAATACTTTCCAATGGGATAAAAATCGGGAAAAATGGACGATCTAAAAGGTGCTAAAACATTAATATCGCCGAATAATAGTTTTTTCTAATTTTTGGAAATCTCGTTTTTCAACGAAATTTTACGGCGTATTTCTGATTATGTTTAATTAATTATTCGGAAACTTTTCACTAATATTTTTGTGATCTCGTTTCGAAAATTTGTGACGTTTAATCCGAAAAAAAAGATCGGAAATTATTTTTTTTAATTTAACAAGATTTAAATGTATTAAATCAAATTAACGTATCAATCTCTATTGAAAAAACGTGGAACTGCCGGACGATTTGTTAAACAAAGAGCCGACAATATTATAACATAAAAAAGGAAGATTCCTTTTTGTTAAAATGTATGTTATTAGCATTGTCTATATGGTTGATTTTTTTCAGATTATTATCCGCTTCGGAAATATTAAAAAATTTATCTGATTTTTGACACCCTAATTTTACGTGACACACGAAACTTCTACGAAAAAATCTTAAATTAGTTAGAAAAAAATCGAAGAGAGCGTACCAATGTTAACGAGCTTTACGCCATCGGCCTCGATCGCCTGAAGCGCGGTGGACACATTCTCTAGATGATGATGTTGATTAGCTGGTCGTGGATTCCATCGCGGAAGTCGTCGCTGTGTGAGAACCTCAACGAGGGCACAGAGACGCGTGCCGTCGCGAAAATCTTCGGCAAGATCGACCACGGGACCGCCGCCCATGTCGCCGGCTTGTTTCAAATGTTCGTTCACCCAATTTCTAAAGGTGTTCGCTTGAATCTCGACCCACAAATCCTCGTGGCCCTTTATCGGCATTCCCTTAGCGGCTGTGCCTTCGGCCGACCTCGCGACGAGACCAACCAATTGCTCCGGTCGGAGCTGCTCCGTCGACTGCATTTTCGTATCCTTTCGTTCCTTTCGTCAATGGATTAAAAAAAAATGAATATCTGCCGTTTTTTCGATATTTTAAGTCGTTAAACCGTTGAAAAGGGTCCCAAAATCACGGAAAACATGTTATGTTTCCACCCCAGGTGTATCGGAATTTCGATTCTCTGCGCGGAAATTGGCCAAATAGTTTGAACTGTTAACCCTCCCTTTCTACATCAAGCAATGTATACGTTTTCATTTTGTTGAAAAATAAACATTTACGATGTCGAGAGCTCCTAAGATAGTTTCATCAGATTTGTAAACTAACTACATATGAGATTCTTGGTGAGTGCGAATGGGTTTATTTCCGTCCTGTTCGATTACCTCAACAGGTGACATCATCACCTGCCGACACACGATACATCGAGACCCATGTGCTACTGGCCTCCGACGACAATGACATAGTGCTCTCGGAAACGCAGCGATATAAAAATTCGATTTAATAGAAATAAGCAAACGTGAACTCTACGAGATATACGAGTTAATATTTTGTAAAAGTTACGTTTTAGAAAGCATATGAGCGTAAGGCTCAATTCTTTAGTCTTTCCGTGCATCAAAAGCAGATTCCTCTTCCATTAGAGGAACAACGGAACAAACATGTGTTCACTATTACGATTGGCCAATTTCCACATGCAGAGGTGGGCACAGCGTCACGGCTTAGGCGCGGCATTTCGTAAGAGTTTTCACCGACAGTGCAATTTCCCCAGTGAAGAAAAAAAAATCAATCGTAACGACCGATAAAAAACCGATTAAAATAACGTTAATTCCGAACAACGATTCAGTAATATTTCTTCGTGATACATTTTTTTAAAGGAAATACATCTTTAAATATCGTCAAACGAAACACCGAGAAAATAATCGAATTAACAAAAAAATTCTAACAAAAAATTTTAATTATCACAAATATAAAATAATATTCATAGAGTAAAAAAAAGAAAAAAATCATTAAATAAAAAATATGGAAATATCGAATTTATTTTGAAATTGGTTATATTGTAAAACGCGAAAATTTTTTTGTCGGCAGATTGAATAACTAATGTTCTTTATCAATTTAAGAATCTACTTGTATTGCCCGCACATCAAGAAATGAAGAAAAAAAATCCCGATGAATTTATGGTTCGAAGATAGCCAAAAACGATTTGGCTGCCAAGAATACGCAAACACTGTTGACACCCACGTTATATTAATTACCGTAAGATCCTCGTACACTGACACACACACATACACACACACACACACTTATATGCGACGAATGTGTGGGTTCACTGATCGCGTTACATGGGCACTGTATACGTTATTTGCGCTTTATTATCGTGTCTTTTTTCTCGTTGCACAGTCGCACGTAGTGTCTCGAACGAATGGCGAGTTTGCTGTGGTGCAGCTCCCGCTGCAAATTGCAAAGGCAGTCGAGTGCGTAGTATACAGTGGTTGGAACTTCCGTCGATAGTCTATGACACGAGCGACGATGTTGGTATACCGATGCTAGAAGCCCGCCTCGGTCGTAACACTCGTATTGCGAAAGTCAGTCCCGTTTAAAAACACCACTGTTACCACAGTAGTGGTATATGGTATTGGAGAAACGCCATTTTTGGGTGTCCCGCGGAAAGATCTTTTTTTTTGTTCACACGTACGTTGACGCTCGCGTACGACGTGCGTTGGCTCACTGCTGAGCACAACGAAGAGAAGCCCACTTCGTTTCGTCTACCGATCTCCCGGTACCTCCACACACTTGAACCAGTTGATCAGGTGGGACCATGGAAGACACACCAACATGGTAGCTGCTGTAATAATGTAATCTCCCTTCTCCCGCCACCGCGCCTCCTCTTCTTGCGCTGGAGAACCAGGTGTACATGCGAACGCGTTCCGCAAGGTGCCGGTACCTGCCGGCCCCTGCCTCGACCACCTGAAATTTTGTGATATTCTGCCGGTAGCAGAAGAGAGTGAAGCCGGCTTTCCATCAGAGCTGATGAGTCGAGACGCACGGACTAATATCACGCGGAAAAAAACTCTGAAAATTTAAAATTTTTACATTTATTTTTTTTAATTTATTTCTTTTACACATAAAGCTTTTACAAGGAGAAAGGATCTTTCACGTTATATTTGCACTTCCCCATAAAGGAAGCTTTGCGGCGAAAGGAATTAATGAGGAAGCAATGTGAACATTTACAATTTTCGGGTTGTTCTTATATATGTAAAATAATACGGACCGAAAACAATCGGACCATTGTTTGTTTAATTTTTATCGACATTTCGTACAAAATCAATCGAAAATGGTATAATTGCATCAATAGCTATCGAAATGACATTCATGATAGTTTTCGTTACCGAATGACTTTTCTGACATCATGTCAATCTTAGTGATTCACTACTGCTGGTTTGAAATACAATTGTTCGTAACTCCTTTGACAATTCGTGTTCCGTTCACCCCGACTACAGAAGGAACTCACATACATACTGATATTACATAAAGTATACACGTAATATCGCGAGCATTTCGTCCATTCTTCGAACAAGTGTCGCATCTATAACATCATAGCCGAAGGTAGCTGTTAATACAAATACGAAATAATGGTGCCGACCAAGATTTTCATTCTGTGATTAATTCTCATTGCGAGAACTTGTAATGCTTAGATAAGAATTAAGTTGACCGTTTTTATTTTAAATGCTATGAACATGGAACCAATAGAAACAAACGCCTCAGTACCCTGCGGGGACCGAGGTGCGCAGATGCACTTGTTCGTAGGCTCTGCCTCTAAACCCTTCAAAAAACTCTCCCTTCGCTCTCGGAAGCTCTCATTCTCTTTTTTTATACAAACTACTCATTAATATTATTCTTGATCGATGTATCTTTTTTGTTAGGCTATAAATTGTCAAAAATTAAGACACAAGATAAGTGTAACAAATTGCATCGCGGAGAATAAAAAAAAAAATTGTATCTGTAAGGAAATAATATGAATATCTATAGAAGTTTACGGGCTGTACATTGGGTGAAGCTAGAAAAGTTGCGGTACTCGGACGAGCTTTCACACCAACGGCAAGATGTCGCCAGTTGCGTCTTGAATCTGCGTATTGTTCGTGTGTTGTTTTTTCTCGCTCACTCTCATTGGTTTATATGCGTTTCGGTAATCATGCTGTCTCTGTCTTACCGCTGCTGACAGACAACGGTCTCCCATCACCTATATCCATTGTATACACGAGTGCATGCTGTTTGCTTTCCTGGGAGTTTCAAAGTTTAAAGAAGCTGGCTACCCTTTAATAATAATTCCTCATCCTAATTAACGATATTAATAATAAAAAATCCCGCGGTAGAATCGCTAATACTCGTCGTCCAACTCATTTTTTTTGTATGATTTGCATTTTATTTTATTGTTACAATGCGATTCATTTTCTTATGGATAAAACAGAATACTCCGTCGGTATAACTGTTTGTATACTGTGTCTGTGTGTTCTGTTTTATCCTTACGAAAATTATTCGCCGGAGAGTTGGATTTTGGTAGACTTGTGATACCCAGATCTTCGTAGATGTTCGCGGAGACTTGAATTTTGTTAGAGTTGTAACGCGGTTGACTTACAATGTTTTTCTTTGATCTGGTAGCCAGGCAGAGTTGATTTTGGGGGGTCACCCAAATTTCGACACAGCGCATTCACAATAAAAATAAATAAATGGTATGTCAATGCACGGTGTTGAAATTTCAGTTTCGACCTACTGCCTTGTCGAGTTTTTGGTGTCGAGTTTTCACCATGATGAGCTTTTAGTGTCGATTTTCATTTTTTCAACTTATAAAAGCCAAAAATCCTGCGTAAAAATTTCGATGTCGACCTACCGCCGTATCGAGTTTTCATCGTGTCGAGCCTTTAGCGTCGAATTTTCGCTGTGTAGTACATACTTCTTCTGCAGACCGTCGGCGTGTACAGTTATGCAATGTTAACTTTTCAGTACGGAGTTCTTTGATGTATAATTATTCGCATGTACAGTCGATCGGTGTATACATTTGGTGTAGAGTTTACTTCGTGTAGACTTGAGAGATGTAGAGTCGGTCTCCACCCTGAAGGCTCTTTTTCGTACTTAGTTGCGTTGTCGTTTTTTTTGTTCGTTTATTCAATACTGTTTTATATTCCGTAGAATGCCCTTTGTCGATCATCGATTTCGCAACATTTGCAAAAGCGACATTGCAAATCGTTTGATCAAATATGCGCATAAAAAATGCGACACGAGAACTTCGATTGTGAACGAGAATGAATTGAAGGCATTGTTGCATGCAACACATATGAATTCATGCAGGGGACGATTCTATTTCAATGTACGATCTATACATAGGAAACGAAGGTCAAGCCCTGCAAAGGCAACGAAGGCCTATCCTACGAAAATCCCATCCAATAAAATTTTGATAATTGCTTGCAGTTAAAAATTAGTCCCATCATTATTTTGCCGGTTTATCGGGCTTTTTCGGCTTTTTGCCGCGGTAAAAATACGGTTTTTGTTTTACCCTTTATTTTGTCTAAAAAAAGCACATTCCAAAAACTACACAAAATTCTGAAAAAATTTATATGTATTCGAAAAAATGTATGAATCATTTTCATTAAAAAAAGAAGTTAGGTTGCCGGGTAATTTGCTGAACAATGTATTTTTTCAGTAATTTGTTAATAACATTTTAATATTATTATAATGCAAAATCATACTTTACAGAATCTTCGATTTGTCTGATGTTTTTCAGATTTTTAACCCATTGCGAAGTGTTCAAAATTCTTGTTGAATCCCTCATTATTCCTCGTTTGGCCAGACTGCCAAACCGCTCGGACTACCTTAAAAAAAATCGTTAAGGTATAGTCTAGTGTGATAGGCCAAAAATGAAATACGCTAATCAGTCTAATTTTTTATGACAAATCAAAGCACGCAAAACAGTTAAAACATAATTAAACATTTTTTACGTTCTTTTTACCATTTTTGGACAGTTGAAAATAGTTTGCAATGAAATTATCACCTGTCGGTGTACACTCCTTTTATCGTGAATATTGTCTATAACGAAATTTCAAAAGAGATCATTAAGTATGAAAACGCCTATCGAGTTATAAAATATTTCTTCCTTTTCTGTCAAAGTTGACAAAATTGCAGCGATTTGAACAAAAAAAGCTTCCATAGCAAGATAAAGAATATTGTGAAGAATGTTATGTCCAAGTTTGAGACGGGTCGCTTGAAAACTCTTACTTTCAGAGTGTAAACCGGAATCTATAAAGACTTTTGGAAATTTTATACGAGAATGATCCCTTAAGGAATTATCCGGCAGCTGAAATTTCTTTTTCTTCAAAATTGATTTGTAATTTTTTCTGAATACATATGCATGATTTTATAATTTTTTCTAACGATACACCCCACCGGAATTCTATTGAATAAAACAATTATCGTTCGTTGTATTGATTCTTAAACTTTTCCACAAGAAATTACAGTTCTCTCTCTATCGACTTTCGATATCGGGTACATTTTCATTAGAGAAATGAAAGGCGATTGTTGATCGAGCGTTCTTTTCCCCCTTTCCATTCTCGCCAGCGCGCAAGAACATGTAACACATGTAAATCACAATTTTCTGTAAGTGTTTGCTTCAGTATTCGATTAGCTGCTGTAATAGATACATCATAGTGGAATAATCATGGTGCTAACTAAGCTTTCTGCTCTGTTCTTAATCCTCGTAGTGACGACTTGCTTCGCTAAGATTCGAATTAAAACGACCGAGCCAAAATATACATCTCATTATATCGAAGCAACGGTAAGTCCTTTCGCAAACATTGTATAAACACGACATTAATTGACATTGCAAATGGTTCAACTCGCGTTCCAGGTTAATATCTTGACATCTCGCTGCGAAAACTGGGGCCACGCAATAGTTATTGCCGGGGATTTACCAGAGAATTTTTTCAAGACACTGACGTCGCGTCAACTAGTTCCAATAGTTTTGTTGCCGGCACCTCTGTCGTTCATGACACGTTACTTTCGTCCTCTTGATAATCGCTTGCATAGGCTACAGAACTTTGTAGTAATGGCTCCTTCTTTGAAACAAGTGTTATCAAACATCCAACAAATGAAGGAATTACCATGGTGGAATCACATGGGCTCTTTTCTAATAGTTACATGGCCGCTAAATGCGGGCGGAACTTGCAAAAATGTCCCTCGTATTTTGTTCGCAGTTTGGCGACAAAACTTGCTAAATGCAAACGTCATATGCTACAATTCTGTTATGAGAAAAATTGTTATATATGGTCATAATCCATATACTAACTCAGCACCGACCCCGTGGCAACTAGTCAATACATGGTCAGTAGGGGAAAGAAATCGTTGGTCTCTGTTCTACCGGATATACGAAACGGATGGGGATATTTGCTATAATCTGAAATTTGATAAGACAAAAGATCTTGGCGGTCATGAAATACGTTATTACATGTTCACCAACAGCCGTGAACTGATGCACTCGTATGACAAAAATGAATGGTCAAATCCCGTTTTTTCTCCCATTATGGAATATCTTAACGGAACGGGAACAATAAAGATGCGCATGCTCGATTATTCGTCACGTAGCGCATATGCGGACTTACAGAGTGAACATTCTGATATCTGTCTCAATCCCACGGAGCAATATTCTAACGGCCTCCCGGCGATCTATCCATTTATCCGAAGAAAATTGTATATTATCACCCAATATCCTGGCCACAAAACACAGTTGCAAAAAATTCTTGGTGTGGTCGATCTCAACTCTCAACTAGGAGTTTACTCGGTTTTGTTCATCACCGTACTTTTCTTTAAATTTGTCGTACATCAGGGACTTGTTTCGTCAATTCTAAACGTTGTTCGTATTGTTTGCAGTACGGGCTTTGAAAATATACCTCGGCACCTCGCGGTGAGATTATATCTCACTAGTCTATTGTTATTTGCTGTAACCATGCAAGGGATTTATCAGGGTCAATTGGCTTCACTATTGACCAGCAATATATCTCTTCCCATTGTAAATTCTCTCCAGGATCTCGCTGAGAGTAACCATACTATTTATGGTTTTTCGACGTTTTCTGGCTATTTTAATAATCCAAAATTTGACGGACGTTACATTAATCTCCACGGTCCAAATTGTACCAAATACGTTTTACGCGACCCGTGGGCCGCTTGTATACACTACGACGAAGAGCATCTCCTAGATGATGCAAAGGCATTTAAATTTCATCTTTCTACCGAGCATATCGCGATGCTGCATATAACTTGGTTGGTCCGACAAAACTGGCCCCTAAAAGAAACGTTTGACAAGATAGGCATGTTATTATTCGACACCGATACAGTAGATCTTTTTGAGTCGAGAATAAATACAGTAACACCTGCTGATTTCATGGTTGATGACTACGTTAAAAGAAATAAGAGCATCCGAGTTATAACTCTGACGGATTTACGTTTTGCATTTGTTATTCTTTTCATTGGTTTAACATTTTCCTCAATAATTTTTCTTGTTGAAATTGCGATTGCTCGGTACCGCTCGCCAAGATTAACAACCGTGGCAGTACAGTTTCTAACTTGAATTTCCTAAAACTATAACTGAATTTACTCCTGAATTTACTCCTGTACTCAGATTTGGTAACTAAGAAAACAGACGAATTATTTTGTTTATTTTATTTTGCCGAAACTTCATGCGTCTGAATTTTGATCATGCCAAAATTGTAATTGTTCTATCGAATGATCACATTATTAAGCGTTATTCGATTGTAAAGTTATTAGACCGCAACGTTGATTTACTGAAATTTCATTTTACCCACTCGTCGTTTCGCAGAAAATTCACATCGTTGAGTGGCATTGGACCGAAACTTTATAATGTCGAATTTTATTTTCCCGAAATATCGGTTTGGCAAATCGTCATTTCCCCGGAATGTTATTTTGCCGAATCGTTATTTGCCGTGATTCATTATTTTCCCAAAATATTATTTAGTCGAAATGTTATTTAGCTGACCATCATCTCACCGAAACGTAATTTAGCAATTCTAAACAGAAATATTGAAATGTTTGATTTAACCACATTTGACAATGTGCGGGTAACGAAAGCGATATACTGATTGAACGCTCCGGGTGTGTGATAGACGACGGTATTTTTGTTATTCGCATTTTTAACCGAAACATGAGCGATTTCGACAAAGATATAATAATAATGATATATAATAGTCATGATAGTAATAATTATTATAAAGTATAAATTACGCATTAATAAATTATTATTATTCATTAGTAATTGTTATTTAACTTTTTTATTTTAATAATCTGCGATATATGCCTTTTTTTAACTTGTGAAGATTTGTACATAGCATTATTTGTTACGTGTCACATTGCGGCGCAAAAATGCGTTATGTCATTTTTCATAACAAAATCAAATAAGAAAAGAGAAGTAAGGAATCGCCGAAAAATCAATAAATCGAAAGTAGACAAATAATCAACGGTAATTGGACGTTATTTTCCGAAGAAATGGAGTAAATTATAACAGCGTGCGTATTATTTAATTTTATGCATTTTCTTGTACAAAATTCAGAATTTCATAAACCTTTCATTCGTGACAATGTTTACATTGTTTGCAGGTGCATCGATTGTTCGCTCTTCCGAATCTTCGAAAATGGAGTAATGTCAGTCACTCGCGTGTATACCCGCGATTTCGATCCGGAAAATCGAAAAATGAATATTTCTGGTGAAAAATCCACTATGGATTAATTAATACAAAGACACGGGTCGGTGTCGAAAATTTCATATGGTATGTAATAGATAGATACGCGAGGATAACGCGCTTCCGCCATTCTATTACATCAGTATGGCTGATGTTTTCGCACATACTCAAGGTGATCTCCCTCAATCTCGGCCACGACGCGAAGAAACGAGAACACATATCCGTGGTGAGACAAGGCTGCGGTCAAATTCAATTTTTCAATCGGGCATAAGAGCAACGACTTGAGATCTTCGTCGGTGAAATTGTAGTCTCTCCAGATTGACCGTCTCCGAGCGAACGCAACTGGCGAAAAGTGTTTTTAAGCAGCTCATCGAATCCTCTTCACCGTGGAACGTGAATACTCTTGCCCTATTGATTCGGAACAAAAACAAAGTACCGTTTATCGATTAAAGGGGAAAATTATAACCTCGACAACGATTCCGTTTTACGTCGCTCAGCGGAGTCTCTTCCAGACTTACCGAGCGATATTGATATGGCGCAGATTAATGCTTATTTGCCAATTCCATGCTTTCCAGTTGGGCCACGAGTCGATTTCTCTCGCGAGTACAAGGTCTATATTGTCATGACGCAAACTCTCGAAATCCAGATGTTCAATTTTACGATTATTTTGTATTATTCTTATCAATGTTGGTTGCTCAATATTCATATCCTTAACAATTGTTAAACTTTCGAGAGAATCTAATGACGCCAGATATTTAAATCCATTGTTCGTTACTTCATAGGAGTTGAGACCCAGATCTGGTTAAAAAAAACTTGGTGATATGGATAATATCTTTTATAAATGAGGGGGTGGGGGGCGTAATATGCGACCGATTAATTCTTATATACTTCTGAATCGGCGACATACCAATGAAGTTTCATTCAAAATGGAATCATTGATAAAACGGGCAGAATGCAGGTTCAGATCAGTCCGCGAATGTCCGTAGTCATTAAGAAATGCTTTGAATTCTTCTGGAGTTATGTTGCCCTGACCCCCGCATCTGCATAGGTCTAAAAGATGCAGGGATCGACATCGCGGTGCCAAGAAATTCAGAAGTTTGTCGTTTACTCTCTTATGATACGAACTAAGCCTGAGACTCGTGTACAGATGTGAATCTTGCACTAAACTTCTGAAGTGTTTGTTCACTTGCGAACGATAGCACAGCGACTTAAGGTCCAAGAGTTTCAGAATCTTCAGCAATACTTCGTCCTGAAAAAAATATATATATGCGTATTGTAAGATTATCGATGGAGCCATTGTTTACTTTATTGAGGATGTATTGAAAAAAAAAAATGTTAATCCTTACCGAAATACAGTCGAACTTACGACTCAAGTCGTTTGACCCTCCGATTCTATCAACGGATAGATTGGTGGATAACAGTGACGTTGACTTTTTTTTAGAAATTTAAAAAAACGGTGAATTTTTAGAGTTTTTTTTCCAGATGAGTATCGAACGAAAATACCTCCCATCTTGTCTCGTGATTCTTACGATATAATCATCAATCTCGTCTGTGTTTTCCGCGCAAATGGGTTCGATGTGTCAGTCGTCGAGGTTAAGATACATTTCCTCTTGCAAAGAACAGAGATGTACATATATGGAAGCACAGGTCCCGTCTTAACTTCACGCACAAAAAAATAATTCCATTCGCCGCCTGTAGGTCGCGCAGCGATATATCCGTTACATGCACACAGCGATGCTATCTCTCGTCTCTCTCGCGTTCACGCGCCTTGCGACGATGACGTCGTCATACTCGGCCGGTAAATAGGCGTCAGACCGGATAGATATTAAATGCAATGAAACTGTATATCATGAACGTGTAATGTATATTTGATAGCATGAAATTAATTAATTAGTCGCAATTAAACCGTTTGCGGACTGTAAAGGGTATTTCGACAGCAGGTGAGTTCACAGCCTTTGAACACGTTTTAGCTATATTATTACACGAATGAGCGCGATGGCAGAGCGTTTTGAGGTGTAAACTTTTATACCTTCGAGAACCCGAGGTTCGTAGTTCAAGATCTCTGCGAAGCGATTTTTTTTCGGTGTAATAATCGATGTTTTCTGACAATAATGAACGTTCCTTACACGATAGGATACTTTATCGGTGAATAATTGTAAATATTTCATGGCCGAAATAGCAGTGGAACGTCGAACATCCGCGGTCACCGGCCACTCCTACGAAAAGCTAGTTTAAAAAAATACCATTTATTCACAATTTATCGATAAAACAGTACTTACCTGTTGAACAGCGTTCATTGACTGCCGATAAATAAAATACCTATGTTTGCTAACGGCAAACTAAATGAACGTAAGATAGCGCTGGAGGTCAATTATATACAACCGGATTTTACGAAACTTATTTTCCAGTAGCGGGCAAATAAGCAATCGGGGCCCGTGCACACGATAAAAAATCGCACATTGTTCGGTACGGTGTTGCCCAGCTCCGGCCACTGGTCCAGTTATCGATAACTCCAGAATGGAAGAATTGATTTAACGGTCTTACGTGTACACATTTATAAAGCTTAAATCTTTGGAAATCTGTGTATTACCGGTGCCCTCTCACCATTTATTAAGACACACGATATTAGATGGACAATAGACAAACGTACGGACGATCGATACGATATCAATCGCTACGAGAAAAGAGTCTTGACGGGACTTTCAAAGGGAATAGATGTGTAACATTACGCGATCGGAATAATTAACATTTATTATTATTAATCATATCCGCCACAAAATCAAGTACGCGCGTTATCCATTTCCTCGATCGGTACAACACGATAAATAACAACGGAATAAAGAATAATAAAATAAAGAAAGTTTTGCAAATTATTTCTACGAGAAAGCTTATTCGAGTAAAAGACTTTGTTAGGGGAAAAACGTACACATCATGTACGTACACAATACGTTCTAATTTCTCATTTATGTTATTCGGCTGTCGTTGCAGTGTTTCTTTTTCTGTTTCTTCCTTTTCTGAGAACGCCATATCATCTTGCATTATAAAATCAATAATACATGATACAATAAATAGTTTTCCGTTAATTACGTTAAGAATTCTAATCGTTAGGATAATAATTGATGATGTAGCTAATTGAGGTAAGTATTTTTTTTGTCGAGTTACGCGATTTTGCGTCAGTCTTCATCGAGCGAATTTTTTTTTCTAGGTCTCTCTTGGTGCTTTTGGCATACGCCGGGCATGAGAACTGAGGAAATCGTTGCAACTTTGCAACGGTTCAAACTTCACTGCTCAATAAATGGCATTCATGACCGTTTTTATTACCAATTGGGTGCGGGGTCGGCGAGTGTAGGCTTTACATCCCAAACCACATGAGCCAAATCTATCCTTTTGAAAGCCCGCGAAAATAATTCTGGTCGAGAATCATAGAACATAAGCGTTTCCGATTTCATCGCTCATAACACGAATCGCGATTCTACATGCCAATAATTACCGATAATTTCGGCTCATAAGAAACGCCATACGATTGCAAAAAAATGTAAATTTTCCTCGAATGCGCGATATCAAACAAGGTGCCTGTTATTAATTTATTACACGTTGTTTTTTTTTAATATACTTTTCTTCTCAGCATTATGCTAAGCGGGTTGAACAAACAATAGGGTCTCATGAGGGGGAGGAGGACTATCGGGAAGAGAATCGGGGATGAGAAGTGAAGTTGATCATACAGCAAATTTCTTTCTCAATGTCCTTCTCTGTCGTATCTCGACTCGCGGGGCAATATACTTACGAGGCGTCACCGCGTCGAGTGCTTTTTGGGTGTTTGGCGAGAGGTCCCAAAGACTCCGAGAGCTGTTGAACTGATGGGTGCGGTCCCAATTATCTACAGTGGCTTCGCATGGCGTAGTATATGTCCGCCGAGACGTTGGAAACGTCATGGCTCTGTCGGGATGGAGAAACGAAAAAAAAAACAATGGGAGGGGCGCCTCCCTCGCGAATTTTCGTTTCTCATTTCCTCGTCCCTGTTTGCTGCGTTGCCTCAACGTTTTATAGCGCTTCGGGCGCAAGAGTCTACGAGTCGAATCGATTCACCGCGACTCGTTTGCGCTCGTCAAGTCCACGAGACGTTACGCACCAACACGCATTTCGCATGTACCAAGTCTGGCATCGAATCTTCATACGTATCCATGTCTGGACTACTGGCTCGTTCCTTGGCGATCCGTTCTACCTGTCCAGACATTAACACCCTTTTGCAGATGTAATCACCCTTTTCAACTCAATCTCAGCGTTGCTATGAATCATACTTCTGCCTCTTAATGCGCCGTTACGTCATGATCCCATTGCGCTTTGGATTGTTCGATTTTATATGTCTATTTGTTTATTTACTTAATTTCTACTGGCCGAACCCTCATCTAGTTCTTATTTAATACGAAATATTAATGGAATCGTTTTTAAGAAATTAATCATTAATCAATATTGAAATGAAATAATAACAATGATAGCATTTGGATTAATTTTTAAATTATTGTCATTATTTTTTTCAAATGCTTTATTTCAATTTTCAGAATTTAGCTTTATAGATATAGCGGCAGGCACAACTGAGTTCTCTTAACACCATAGAAATGCCGATTAATATAAATGAAAATATAATACAAAATAAGAGTACGAGATATGGGGTAGAATTATGATCGGATGGGAGGTTATGTCGTAACCTCTATAACATAGTATGTTAAAGGGGTAATTCTAAAAGCTTTTTTTTACCCTTTCGCTGTCTCATTTTTCTTTCACGGCTCATAGGGTTCCAACGGCCCGCGGGAGCGCGAACATTATATCGGCGTCTCTCATAATTCACCGAAAAGTGAGGTCGATTCGTGCGCTCGCGAGCGCCATGCGAACGAAAGCGGTCTGATTAGCGTGTTTGATTTATCACCGTTTATATCTGTACCGCGCGCGAGCGGGGAAGCAGCCAGCGGGACGAAACGGCATGAGCACAGCATCGTACCTCCGTCCCCATCACCTTCGAGGCATCGGTTCAACTCCTCCGTCGACGCTCTCTGTATCTCTCGCACCTCCTTCCCCTCGGGAAGCGCAATCTCGTTAAAATTTATTCATGATCTCTGCCGTATATAGTCGAAGGGCCGCAGCGCGCGCGGGGGACACACCGCGGCGGCCCCCGAAACTGGTCGAACTGGTCGTCGCGTTCGAACGATGTTCGGACTGCTATCCGCAGTATGGGAATTCGGAAGAGATTATATTCTACCCCGGCAATATCGTTTCGGGGTGTGACAACGTGGGATCGCTGTCGCCCACACCCGCTATTCGCTCGACGATTCCCTCACGGATTTTTGCTTTCCTTTACCTCGCTGTGCGAAACTCAATAATAATTGCGGGTTTATGCGGATTGGGTCTGCGCATGGTCTCTGTGGGAAAGAAATTATTGTTGCAAAAGGGTTTTAATGAAAATATACTCGAAGGAAACGTGGTCTGTCAACTTGACATTGTTTTTTTTTCCATTAAATATCAACAGCGAGGTACACGAGAATAATTCTATAATTTTTCGTGATTTTCCGCAGCGCATCCTGCGACACGAACGATAATTTTTTAGTCGATTTTCGTCGGATATTTTTGAAATTTACTGTCACGTTACTAATTGGCTTTAAAAAAAATCGCATCGGAATTTATGATAATTTTTTTTATGGCAGATATTGCATTCCCAACGTTTTACGAATTTCGATGTGTGGCATATGTAACTATTTTTATCTCAAAAAATACATGAATGCTCATGCTCTTTCGTATGTATTTAAGGCTTTTCGTTGGTGATGCATGTGAAAGATACAAAATAACGTGATTTCGGAATTTTATTTTTCGTTTGTTAAAATTGTTAACATCACAGTTTCCTGTATACTATTATTATTTTATTATTTTTCCACGCTTACGGTTTACATTTTTAAACGTACCGACTAACCTTGTTGTTAAAATGACGTGACGAAACTTAGTCAGTAACAAACATTGTTATGAAAGCCATTTCGAAGTGATAGACATTTAAGGAAAAAATAAATTGCGTTCTGCCGTGGAATAAATAGACGTGAGAAAGACAATTTTCATGAAATGTTTATGGTTTCGAAATGACATTTATTAGTTTTTGATATCAACTGAGCACCGAGTGAGCGTAAGGGCGTATTTCACCTTTAGACGATGGACAAAAATTGAAACGAAAAACCCCAACTGCAGTGACCTGTGCGCAAAAAGTCGAACTTTTCGTGCAGGCAGCACAAAAAAGTGATTTTTTACGCATTGAAGGTACAAAAAATAGAACTTTTCGTGCAAACAGGACAAAAAATGAATTTCACCTCTCGTCCCGTTCCAGCAGCTTTTTCCATCCTTCAGAAAGAAAAAAAAATGTCTTCCGTACTGGCGAGCATTACACACCGACAAGATCGAAAGCGACTTTTATTTATTTTTTCATCCTCGAGGCCAGTTTCGAGTACGTCAGAAGTGGTGTAGAGCTGCTGGCATCTTGTCCAGCATGTAGGCGGCTGCCGCCTGCCTGTCTTCGTGGCTTCAACTTTAACAATGGGTTACATGGAATCCGCGCTGCGTTTGCGGAGAAAATACGCGCGAGCGAGGGGGAGTTGGTCCAACGCTTATATTACAATATGTATTTGTAATTCGCGCGCCCACCAGCGAAACGAAATAAGTATAGTTATTGCCCATCGTTCGTATACTCATATCAGTATAATATCCGTCGTCAGTATTTTCTCGTTGCGCGAGTCTATAGATATCTCCGCACGGGTTAGTTGATTGTCGTAATAAAAATTTACGCCCTTACAGGGAAAAAATCGTGATAAACATGGTGCTTCGTTTTAATATCCTTTTCGAACTGTACACAAATGTCGTTAATCCATATTCATCTCTACTCTTCGTACACTCATTACTACGGAAAAGTTATCGAATTATTTATTTTATTTGTGAATCATTAAAGATTCAATTCTCCATAGCGAGTAAATATTTTTTTGCGAATCGTCCAAGTGAACAAACGAAAGATCTTTGTTCTTTCGATGACGCGAAAACTGCTGGTTAGTTGAATTTATACAAGCATCTTTAACCCGTATCGACGCTTTCAACTCCTCCCCTCCGCTAGAACGAAGAATGAGAAAGATTGTGAGACTCCTGTCCATATATTTACACAGCACTCCGGCTGTTCGTGGCGCGCAGCTTCTTCGGGGGGTTTGAATACCACTTCGGAAAATCATATTATCCAAATACTTCAAACCCGCGGATGATGCGCGCCGCATACCGGCGATAAATTTGTTCGATTTAAGAGAATTCGTAACGCCAGAAGGTAACCGAAGGTGTACCTCGCTCGCAGGGCGCGTCGGACAGGCTATTCTGCAATGTACGTTGCTATGAAAGATTGTCGAAAATTGATTGGATGAATCGATACCAGGATCACGCGCGATCTTCCGTACTGATGGATCGGCAATCTTTCAGGACGTCGCGCGTACAAAAGCGTGTAAATGGCATCTGTGCGTATAAACATATATACAGATCCATGTATATGTACACATATATAAACTATACATAGAGAGAGAATTATGCAGACATTATTGTGTACGAATTATAGCAGTGTGTGCAGAGTACGATATACGAGAAGAAAGATTCGCGGTGGGCTCGACATAAATCCACAGCCGTTTCGGCATTGTTTTCGCGATAAATTTCACCATTGTAAGAAGTTATCGTGCATAAATTGCACTCAGTGTCCGAACCCCGTTGGCCCTCTCGCGCGCAGGAAGGAGGGGAGAGGGAAGGGTTGGTTCGGCCACTACTACCGCGAAAATAAATTGGCCTTTATATTAAAGTGAGCCGCTGCATAAATCCTCATGCTCATTGTATTAGGGATGTGGGTGGACGACACGTGGGCAAGCAGCCGGGCGCTTACAGCCCGTTTGCGAGAGTCCCGCGGACCCGCGCGTTCGAATAATCGAGGGGCCCGGTGCAGCCTCGAGTTCATCTATGAGCGGTTCATTTCCGATCGAAGGGTCTCCATACCCCACGAGGTGGAAGTAGATGACGAAAATGTTGACAAACATCAATGTTATTTCAAATTCTCATTAATGATCTAATACGATAGAATTAAAAAATAATAATAATACAGGGATCTAAAAACGACGAGCAATGATCATCTCTCATTGAGAATCATTTCCCGAATATTGACCATTTTTTATATTTTCACGTTTCTCTAATGAATTTGCGTTCCACAACGTTGTAACGTCGCCGTTATCGAACGTTGAGCGACTAAGGAGACAAGCGAACTTTATTACAGTCCAAGCTCCGTATTCTTAATTCAACGCGCACCGGACCCGTTCCCTTTTCTGTATTTCCCCTATCGTCATTACTCCCGGTCTGCGAATACGGGTATACGCGTCCGTAGCTATGAAGCCACCTTGTACCTGCTGCGCATGCGCACTTTACATTTTGCGGAATAGGCTCCCCTTGGAGTGGGGCAAACAGACTCACGGGGAATACAGTTAAAGGAACTCATTGTCATGGCAACGAGTTAAAATAAAGGATCGGTTAAGTTAAGGAGAGTTAAGAATACGGAGCTTGGACGGAGCAACGGCCTCGCGATAAGGTACATTGTTCGATTTTTCGTCCTCCTCGATAGGACATAATGGCGCGTGTGGATTCTCTGGAACACACAATGTCTTTGAGTTCGCCATTCCGAACTTTTCAATGATTTTTCGCGTGTATGAACTCTGATGTATTATCATCGATTTTCGCTTCCTGTTTCTTTCGATTTGTAGACCGACAATCGTTATTGCCGATTGATATCTTCAAAGTATCACTTAACCGTCGTATAACAAACTTCTAAATTAAAGTAAATGTTTCTAAATTGTTCGCAGAAATTAATCCGTTGTCAACAAATAAAGCTAAGTACAATTGGTTGTTTTGGAATCTTCCAACGAATACACACGAATCTGCTTCACGCTCTACGAACTTGAATTCGCTCTGGAACTATGTGAATCTGCGGTTCCAGCATCGTGGCGCCTGCTTCAGTCCGTATAGAGATTTTTAGGCACTCACTGTAACAACAGGCAAAAAGTGCCTATTAAAATGACCTGCGAGGCCTCTTCACACAGGTTTCAATGGGGTTAGTCCGCAGCGTATGCTTCAAAAAATTTCGTTTTTCACCATTTTCTTCGGTGTACCTCCAACATTATGTGTAGTTAATTTGAAGTGACTGCGATTACTGGAAATATTTTTTTTACCCTGCGGTTGAATAAAAATGGCTTATTCACTGATTTTTTCTTCTCGGGCGTCCGTATCACACTGTAACTTTGGATGGTGCGAACCAATTTTACTCTCCTTCGCAGGATTTTTTTATCATATTATCACAAGTATGCACATTACTTTTAAAACCAAACTGAGTCCTTTAAGTATTTTTTCTAAAAAATTATTGGTCAAAATGTGCCTTTGCCTTCCGTCAAATGTCCGTACGGTGCCATCATAATGAACTCTACGGACCAATTTTTTTCTCCTTCGCAACATCATTTTGTTCCATCAAAAGCACTATGCACAGCAAATTTGGAGAAAATCCTACATCTCTAACTATATTTTCATAAAAAATTTACCATAAAAAAAATGATTTTCTCACATCTTATGTCCGTACGGTGCTCCAATTAAGAATCCTGGAAACCAATTCTTTTCTCCTTCGCACCAATATTTCACTGTATATTGAATTTTGAGTCATTCGGACTAATCTACTTTTAATTATAAAATTTTTCAAAAAAAGTGGTTACAACTAGCTTTGCTTCAAGGGTTATGTTATTTAGTTTTGCCAAAAAAAAAATGTTCATCATGTTAAAAAAAAAAAAAACTTTGGTTGCGAAAAATGAATCACGAAATATCATACACAGATTCACAAATGTTTGCGCTTTTTATTTCGAAAATAACAGATTTTCACCGAAAATAATTCACAATATTTTACCATACTTTATTCACATTCGTAATAAAAGTGATAAATTTCACGTGTTCACCGAAAAAATTGGTTATAAATTCACAAAAAAGATTCATCGAATACCCAAAATAATTGCAATTTCCCAAATAGAACTAAAAAAATCGCGAGTATATAATTTTTCGGTTTGTTCTATCTGTCAAACTGTGGAAGCAGATGACAATTTCATAGCAGACGATACACAGATGCTCATACGTCGCGGCGCGCGTACTCTGTGGCGGGCTCATTTTCAAATTTAAGAAAAATCGACACCTCGATTCAATCTTTGTTCGTATTTTACCCAAATACAAATTGAATCTAGGCGGTATTGCGCAGATAAGAAGTGTGCAATCATAAAAAAAAGAATTTTCTATCCTTCGATCGTCGAAGATTCATCTCAGTCGAAATCTTTGTCAATTACCTTCACTCGATTTATTCGTTTACAGTTAATAATAAAAATTGCAAATTTTTTTTTCTGGCAATGTATTTTCTCCTTTTTAAAACAAGACAATAAACGAGTCAATAACTTTTTTCGCTGCCGGGATATGATTTTTTTTAAGCAAAGACTAATTGCACGAATTTTCTTCAAAAAAAGAATGGTTTTTTCAAATTTCTCGAATTTGCCGTCTCTAAACCTTTCTTCTCATAGAAATTGTATTTACAAACTGACTCTACGCGTTATCGCGCAGATAAAAAGTGTGCAATGTTCAAAAATTGAATTTTCTATCCTGTGACCGCCGAAGAAATTTATTCGCTCGATTTATTCGTTTACAGCTGATAACAAAAACTGCAAATGTTTATTCTATCGACATATTTCCAACGTTATTTCAAATTTTACCAATGTTCGTCGAAAAACGAATTTTTTTTTTCATATTTTCACATCTTATCAACAATTTGAAACAATTATTTATCGACAAAGTGAAAAAAAAACTGAATTTGTCGATATTACAAGTTTTTCCGGACTGAGCAACTTATCCTTGTTTGTAATTAAATAAAATTAAAAAAAATATGATATATGATAAATATGATGTGATGCTAAATTTGATTTTTTTAAGCGACGATAAATATCAATAAAATTTAATTGAAAAACAAAAAAAAATCGAATATCTCGAACTTCTCGTCTTCAATACTTGTCTGTTTTACAGAGTCAATAACGAGCTGATTGCATGTATTATGAGAAAGAAAAAAAAATACATCTCAGATTTTAGAAATGAATTTTTTTTCTAAGGGGACAGTCAAAGAGCCTTCGCAGTCGAATTTTTCGAGAATTTAATCAATTTGTAGAAAATACTTCGGAGCCATCCAAGACGACCAATTTTTTATTTGAGTAACGTACTACTTCCTCTTTAATACAAGACAGGAACCAAGACGATATATTTTTTCGTTCTCGAGATAGCATTTTTTTTGCAGCATCCATAAATATCGACAAATTTCATTGAAAATCACAAAGAATAGCAAATTTCTTGAACTCTTCTTCTCCAATGCTTTGTTCTTCTGCAGAGACAGTGACGAACTGATTCCATCTATTATGAGGAAGAAAAAAAAATATTGAATGGGAAGAAATTAAATGAGATATTTAACCGGATTGCTAAATGGTAATCGCGTTGGTGTTGGTACATTTTTTTGTGTGTTTGTTTTATACTCATTAAATCTGGTCATAAGTATGAAGCCAATAAAACGACTTTACTAAACATGATTTGATTCGTTAAATTAATTTAATCAAGTTCTACGCGATGCAATTCATTACATTTATCTCGTGTCTCAATATTTGACAATTTATCTTCAAACAAAATAAATAATAATTCACGACAGATATTTCCTTAACCTGTGGCCTTTCCTTTCCTTTCCTTAATCTGCGTTGAAATTTTGTTGGCGACAACATGCGTGTACTCGTGGCGTGTATTTGTTGCTTCGATCGTGCGGCAACGAATACTTTGTTAATTAATAGCAAAGGCTAGCATGCCGTCGCCATCGAAATTTCAACACAAATCACTTCGTTATACCTTTGAGAAGATATCATAAAAAATTAATCGTGATCAGAGTATGCGTTTAGTTATTACAGACATTTGTTTATGAGAAACACCGAGATCAGCGTTTTTACCAAATAAATGGGTGTCATAATTAAACGCAAACTTTGATCACGATGAAATTTTGCAGGTATCTTGTTAAAGGTATAAGGAAACGATCGGCGTTGAAATTTTGTTGGCGACGACATGCGTGTATTCGTGGTGCGTATTTGTTGGTTCGATCGCGCGATAACGAGGACTTTGTTAATTAATAACAAAGGCTAGCATGCCGTCGCCATCGAAATTTCAATGCAGATCATTTGTCAAAGTTATAACGAAGCGATCTGCGTTGAAATTTTGTTGGCGCCAACATGCGTGTACTCGTGGCGCGAATTTATCGCTTCGATTGCGCGGTAACGAGGACTTTGCTAATTAATAACAAAGTCCAGCACGCCGTCGCCACAAATGTTCTTTCACAAATCGATTCCATAGACCTTCGAGAAATCATATGTAAAATTTCAAGCTGATCCGAACATGCGTGCACTTTTAATTCAGAACAAACGCATAACTACAATTTTGATGCGCTGCTGTGCATAGAGGGTACAGTCCCGTCCAAAAACACCGCTCTCCGGTCGCAAACTCTGGTCGCCAACTTCAGCCTCATGTAATCGCGAGACTCTACGTAAAAATATATTGTTCGTTTCGCACAACAACCGCTCGATGCTTCGACACTTTTAGAGGATTCTTAACCGAATATTTTGCCGAGTACGAGCGAGAAAGCCCTCTGCGATCGGGACTTTTGGCAAACGCATAACCAATAATGGTGTGCAACGCGTGCACCTACGTAATTAATTTTCCTGCGCTACCGATCGGCTCTCGGGGCTTCCTTCAAGCTATCCTCGAGATCCACGGAATACTCGGTATTTTGAATATCGCGGTGTCTCTCCCATCGCGTACTCCTCACGCGCTGCCGATTGTTTACAAGCCGGAATACTGCAAAATATAATATGTTCCTCCGGCAGACTCTCGTACTATAGTTTTTCGATCTCTCGGGTCCCGCGGGAATCGACTCTGTGCTCGCGCGGGTATAACGACTCTCGCGCGTATTCCTTCCTAACATGTTGGAAAGAGAGCGTATTATTACGTCTCGTCACAAAACATACTCCATCCGTAGCGGATTGCGCGAAGTGCAAATACACTCGATACAAAGCGCGTAGCGCGACATGTACCTTTGTGAGTGTCTTAAAAAATGACCCGACGGGACATTTTTCGGGGGGTTTGGGAGGGGGGGGGGGGGGGGCTAAATTTGTCATTGCCGATTGCCGCATTTCTCCCGTCATTTTTACCTTACAAAGTGCCGCAATTCCACCGTGAATGTGTCGCTTCACTTAAATCGGACTTATCCGCACATATGACGTTACCGTCTGCCACCATACGAGTGCTTTAATGCTATCACAATAAAATATGCCGTCATCATACAGCTTAAAGCGGACGTAGTATATTGCTTAGTGCTGACATGGTGTGCGTTTCATGTACCGATTGTAGAAGCTATTATGCCGCCATTTATCGGCACCCGATCTATCTGGGTTTATGTGTTTTCATTACCCCAGTGACCCTTCCTTTATATAGAGTTGTGAATTCAAAATGTACACATCTCTCAGCATTGTGACCGTTTTGGCAATTATAGTTGCTATAATTGCTATCTCTCTTGAAATCTCTGTAACCTTTTGTCTCACGTGTGTCGAACGTGAAACTCCTGTGGTATATGCCGATGTACAATCCAATCCGTTGTTCACTTCTCATAGACTTCTCCGAAGTAATCCTCGAGTTCTGTCTAAAAATCCTTAGCGTTTCTTTCGCGAATGTACTCTAGCCTCTTCTCGAGTAATTTTCCGCGAGGTTAAGTTCAAAACGAGGCACCCGTGAATCGTAGCTGCTTCGATAACGTGTAAATGGATTAAATTCCTTGGACGAGATGAGGCCTGGCTCCTTACGGAAATTGGCTTTTCGGGATGTAACAGTCTCATTTATCGGAATCCGCAATAATTCATTTATGTACCATAAATGTTTTCCTATCCAATAGTGCTAAGCAAATGTTAATCGATGAATTCGTTTTTTTTTTTTGTTATAAGCAAACATAGCCAACAACGTTCTTTTCGCAACACAAAGTCTACAAACATGAATCTTAGTCTAACATTTCTTATGTAATTAAGTACATAAGATTGTGTATATACATTTTTAGGCACTCACTATAACAATAGGCAAAGAGTGCCTATTAAAATGACCATCCGTTGCTCTTCGGAGTCTGGCGAAGGGGTTACTCCACAGCGCATACTCCAAAATTTTTTATTTTTCACCATTTGCTTCGGTGTATCTCCAACTTCATGCGTAGTTACTTTGCAGTGACTGCGATGAATAGAAATATTTTTTTTAGCCTGCGGTGCAATGAAAACAACTTTTTGGCTGAATTTTTCTTCTCGGACGTCCGTATCACACTGTAACTTTAGATGGTGCGAACCAATTTTGTTCTCCTTCGCAGGGTTTTTTTATTACATTATTTCCAGTATGCACATTACTTTTAAAACCAATCTAAGACCTTTAAGTATTTTTTCTAAAAAATTATTGGCCACAATTTGCATTTGCCTTCGGTCAAGTGTCCGTACGGTGCCATCATAATGAACTCTACGAACCAATTTTTTTCTCCTTCGCAGCATCATTTTGTTTTATCAAAAGCACTACGCACAGCAAATTTAGAGACAATCCTACATCTCTAACTATTTATTCATCACAATTTTCCATAAAAAAATGATTTTCTCACATCTGATGTCCGTACGGTGCTCCAATTAAGAATCCTGGAAACCAATTCTGTTCTCTTTCGTAACAATATTTCATTGCATCGAAAGCACTATGCACAACAAATTTTGAGTCATTCTGACAAATATAATTTTAATTATAAAATAATTCAAAAACAGTGGTTATAACAAGATTTGCTTTAAAGGTTATGTTATTTAGATTTGCCAAAAATCCATTTTTCATCATGTTAAAAAAAAAACCTTCGGTTGTGAAAAATAAAACACGAAATATCATACACAGATTCACAAATGTTTGCGTTTTTTATTTCAAAAATAATATATTATCACCGAAAATCATTCGCAATATTTTACCATATTTTATTCACATTTGTAACAAAAATGATAAATTTCACGTATTCACTGAAAAAATTGGTAGTAAACTCACAAAAAAGATTCATCGAATATCCAAAATAATTACAATTTCCCAAATAGAACTAAAAAAATCGCGAGTATATATTTTTTCGTTTTATTCTATCTGTCAAACTTTGGAAGCAGATGACAATTTCGTAGCAGACGATACACAGATGCTCATACGTCGCGGCGCGCGTACTCTGTGGCCGGATGATTTTCAAATAAAAAAAATCGACATCTCGTTTCAATCTTTGTTCCTATTTTACGTAAATATAAATGGATTCTACACGGTATAGCGCAAATAAAAAGTGTGCAATCATAAAAAAAAGAATTTTCTATCCTTCGACCGTCGAAGATTCATCGCAGCCGAAATCTTTGTCAATTATGTTCACCCGATTTATTCGTTTACAGTTAATAATAAAAACTGCAAATTCTTTTTCTGGCAACGTATTTTCTCCTCTTCAAAACAAGCCAAAATAAGAGTCGAAATCTTTTTTCGCTGCCGAGATATGATTTTTTTTAAGCAAAGACTAATTTTACGAATTTTCGTCAAAAAACGAATCGTTTTTTCAAATTTCTCGAAATTGCCGTCTCTAATCATTTCCTCTCAAAGAAATCGTATTTACAAACTGACTCTCCGCGTTATTGCGCAGATAAAAAGTGTGCTATGTTTAAAAATTTAATTTTTTACACTTCGACCGTCGGAGATTCATCACATTCGAAATTTTTGTCAATTTTGTTCGCTGGATTTATTCGTTTACACTTAATAAGAAAACTTCTAATGATTATTCTATCGATGTATTTTCAACGTTTTTTTTTTTCAAATTTTTTCAAATTTTCGTCGAAATACGAATTTCTTTCATATGCTCACGTCTTGAAAAGTTTTCTTTCGCAAAAAAAAAAAAACAATTGTACTCTTAAAGAACAATTATAAACAATTATTTATCAAGAAAGTGAAAAACACTGAATTTGTCGATTTTACGAGTTATTCCGTACCGAAAAACTTATCCTCATTTGTGATTAAATAAAATTAAAAAAAATAAGATATGATATGATGCTAAATTTGATATTTTTAAGCGACGATAAATATCAATAAAATTTCATTGAAAAACGAAAAAAATTATCGAATTTCTCAAACTTTTCGTCTCCAATACTTGTCTGTTCTACAGAGACAATAACGAGCTGATTCCATGTATGACGAAGAAGAAAAAAAATATATCTCAAATGGTAGAAATGAAATTTGTTATAAGAGGACTTTCAAAGAGTCTTCAAAGTCGAATTTTTCAAGAATTTCATCAATTTGTAAAAAAATATTTCGGAGCTATCCAAGGAGACAAATTTTTGATTCGAGTAACGTACTACTTCCTCTTCAATACAAGACAGGAACCAAAAAGCTATATTTTTTTCGTTCTCGAGATAGCATTTTTTTGCAGCATCCGATCCGATTTTGCATAAATATCGATAAAATTTCATTGAAAATCACAGAGAATAGCAAATTTCTTGAACTTTTCTTCTACAATGGTTTGGTTTCCTACAGATAAAATAACGAACTGATTCCATCAATTATGGGGAAGAAAAAAAAACACTGAAGGGGAAGGATTTAAAGGGGATATTTGGCCGAATGCCAAATAGTAATCGTATTGGTGTCGGTACATGTTTTGTGTGTTTATTTTATATTCATTAAATCTGGTCATAAGTTTTAAGCCAATAAAACGACTTTACTAGACATGATTTGATTCGTTAAATTAATTTTATCAACTTCTACGTTGTGCAATTCGTTATATTTGTCTCGTGTCTCAATATTTGAAAATTTATCGTCAAACAAAAAGGAAATATCCGTCGTGAATATTAATAATCAATTGGTACAAAAAAGAAATATTTTTATTCGACGAAAGTTAAACACTATGAATTAATTTACGTAACTGATAAATGTTTTTCCCTCATACGTACTGTCGAAAAGAAACGCAAAGCGCGACGTATAAACATACTTCATTCGTAGCGCATAGCGCGATGTGTAAATACACTCGATACGGAGCGCGTAGCGCGACGTGCACCCCCGTGAGTGCCTTAAAAAATGTCCCAACGGGACATTTTTCGGGGGGTTTGGGGGGCGGAGCCCACCAACAAGAGCATCTGCGCCCGCAGGGCGCTGAGACGCTTGTTCCATTAATTAAATATTTCCCTTTTTACAACTGGCAGCTTGTAATATTTTGTTGGCACTGCCTTTTCAGCTATTAGACACGTTGAAGCGTGACGAGCCTCCGCTCGTTGGAATAATTCTTCGTGCGAGGCCCCCGTACGTAAAGATTCATTTATCGAACACTAGTAGAAGGCCCATGCGAGACACAAAAACATTTCCCCGTGTTAGACTTGAACTGTTGGGGATTACACTCGGAAAACAAGGGTGATATTCCCTACCTTTAATATTGCAGTCACTTTTAAACCAAAAATTCAATTATTTTTTTACATGGCGACGACACCTAAATACAACACGTTTTTACATGTGTAAGAAGGGCTTATAATGTAAGAAATAGACCATTGGGTAACATGCTTTTATTTAGAGTGTAGATCGATTAATTATCACGTTGTAATGTAACTGTTTTCCAATGCCCTATTGCGACGAGCGTGCATCGAATTCTCCTAGAAACAACACGCACGTCCTCTAATATCGATAGTTATTTGCACGCGTAGCTTTTATCTTTTCACAGTGTGGCCATTTTCCGCTTTCAAAATGATTAATCATTAATCGTACGCTGAAGAAGAACATTTAACGATTATCTTCAACAATAATTCAGGCACGAATAGCGTGATGTGCCGATCGCGCATGTAGAGAAAATATTCATACGCGGCTGCCGCGAGAATTGCATTCAGTCTTCAATCAACCGACGTATTTGCAGTATCGAGGTTTTCATATTTCTCTCTTTTTGGTAACCGATATACCAAAGCCATGCAGCAATTAACGAAGTTTTCGGTGATTTTCATGCTGTTCATCGCGATGACCACGTGCCGAACGAAAATGATTATCGCCAACCCACGTTTGGACGAAAGAACCTCAGGTTACGTCGAAGGGGCGGTAAGATTCGTTTACCCATAATCAATATAGCTATAGGTTCAGAGAACGTACGGGGTACTAGTGTTACTTACACTTATAATTTAATTGGACACTTGCGCTGAAATATGCATAATCTAATGATAAATTAAAATCATTTTTAGTCTTTTTTTTTTTGAAAATGATGTACACACTTTTCCACATGTTGAAAGTGAATTTTGGAAATTTTTAATCCTATCGACAAATAGCTCACACGATGTAGAATTTCACAAGAATTATATGACGAATGATTTGTATGATCTATTATTATTGGTTCCCCTAGGGGTTACAATGCTTCCGTCCCTTTACAGTCTTTTTTCTCTCTCCACTCGTTCCCTTACATTCCTTCATCCATTTCACTCTTTTTTTTTCGCTTCCTCACTCATCTCTCCATAATCCATTCTTTACATTGTCCTTAATCTACTTCTAACCTACAGTCCATGCTCCGTACTCTTAACTCCCCTTAACTTAACTGGTCCCTTATTTTAACTCGTTACCATGGTAACGAATTCCCTTAACTGTATTTCCCCTCAGCCCCTTTTCCCCACTCCAAGCGGGGGAAACCCCACGCGCGTACCCCTCGGTACCCCTACTCGCAGCAACTGACCGGGAGTAGAGATGATAGGGGAAATACAGAATAGGGATCGGGTCCGGTCCCGTCGAGTTAAAAATACGGATCGTGGACTGTATCTTAATCTACCGCATCTCCCGCTTCTCCCCTCGCTCGCACCGCTCGCCTTTCTCCCTCCGCTCGTCTCTCTCGCACCGCTACTCTCCTCTCGCAATCTCCCTCTCCCCTTTCCCCCCTTCCTCCTTCCTCTTTCGGTCGGCTCTCTGGCATCCTCTAGGAGTCCACAGGCCCGGCCTTGACTTCCGTTTCCTTTGCGCCTTAACCTTCTCATTCATTCTCTTTCTTGCCTCTCTCCTCCCCCCTCCTTCTCCCTTCTCTCCCTGTCCATATCCTTCATCCATCTCTCCCCCCCTCCTCCTTTGTCCAATATACACCTCTCCAATTCCCCCCTTCCCCCGCTCCCACACCTTTCCACGACATGTTCCCACGACTCCTCTTCCTCCCCGCACATCCTGCACTCTCTCTGCTTTTCCCGCTCCCAGTATCTCCCCTTCCTCATCTCATCCCCTAATCTGTACCTCCCTATCCTCACATACTTCTCCTTTGTCCAACCTTCCTCTACATATTTCGGCACCCCCTCCACCCTCGCTTCCCTGTACCACCTGTTGTACCTTGAACCTGTTATTCTCTCCGCTCCTTTTTTCTCCTGTTCCTCTATATCCTCCTTATCTTTTCTTTCGGATCACCCCGCTTCCTACTCCTCTTTACCCCTCTCTCCTGCCCCTCTTATTACTCTTCTCCCTTCTTCCCACTTCGATAGTCTCACGCCCCCCCCCCCCCCCCTCGCCCTTCTTTTTATCTCTTCAAAATACTCTCTCGCTAGCGCACTCCCCTCCCCTTTCCCCAGCTTTTCCTCATAAGCCCAGGCTCTTTTCCGCGTTCTTGTTCTCATCTTCTCTCTCTTTATCTTCTTTCTCCTCCTCCCTCACCATGTAGCCCAGTGTCCTCCAGTCCAGCTCCAGCACCCACCTTATGTACTAGTCTCCTGTGTCGTTTCCACTTTTCTCTTCTCCTCCCACTCCCATATCTCCACCCCATATCCTAACACCGTCCATACCAGCGTATCGAAAAGTCACATCCTCCTACTCTATTTTCTCCCGAATTTCCTCTTTTCTATTCCCCACACCTGCTTCATTACCATTCGTACCCCAAACGTAAAACTTCTTCTTCTTCTTGTTCCTATTGGCTTTATGCTGACGCCAAGTGCCATCCAAACGTAAAACGTACACCAAGTATTTAAACTCCTTCACCTCTTCTACTTCCCCTCCCTTCCACTTCTGCTTCACTATCATGCCCCCCCCCCCCCCGCCCCCCCCCCCTCCTTTTTAAACCTCACCTCATCACCTTCGTCTTTCCTACATTTACCTCTAACTCTTTCCTATTCCTATTCCGAAATACCCCTCCCACTCTAATCACACTCTTAATTTTCTCCTCTGTCTCCGCTAACACTACCACATTGCCCGCGTACGCTAGGCTATGTACCTTCCTTTCCGCCACTTTCACCCCCCCCCCCCCCCCCCCCCCCAACACCGCCCTCCTCAGCTCCTCCTCTATATCCGCCGTCGCCAAGTTGAACACTATCGAGCTCGGCGGGCACCCCTGCCTTACCTCTTCCCCCATTTCTCCCCCACTTTCAGCCTACTCTACAATTCTTTGATTATGTAAATCTGCATTATACGATGATAAAAAAAAAAAACACTACGTAAAGTTTCTGAATATTATTATCTCAAAAGAATTTGTAAAAAATATTGTTGAGAATTGCGGTATTTGTAAGGCTTCGTAGTTTACAAGATTTTATAAAGAGAAATAAGAACAAGATTTGAATAAAAAAATGAGCGAAACGTAATACCGATTTAATGGGTTACAGATCAACATCGTGACATCATGCTATGGGGACAGGATAAATTCCGTTGTCCTTGCTGGAGATTTGAATGATGCACTGTTCACAAAATTGGCAGAACAATACTTAATTCCTCTAGTCGTGATCAATAACACTACTAGGACCACGAATAATCTGTATCGTACACGGCAACGATTCCGACAATTTCGACACAAGCAGCAGATCTTTATAATTGGAGTCTATTCACTAGAAGTATTTATGAACCTCATGCGAAAGGAAGTTGTTCCTTCCATTTGGTGGAATCATGAAGGTTCGTTTCTCATACTCGACCTCTCGCCTAATTGCAATTCTGTAGAATTGCTGGGGATCGGCTGGCAGTTGGGTATACTCGATATGAACGTAATGTGCATTCGTTCCGAACAAAGAAGATTGATTTACAACTACAATCCGTACACAAATCAAGCGCCAGCCTCCTGGAAAAAATTCTTCGTTGCGTTAGGAATCGATAATCATCCTTTCACTGTGTTCTATCAGATATATAAAAAGAATCAAGACATCTGTGCGAACCTTCATTTCGAGAAAACACACGATCTTGCAGGCTATAAGATTAGAATTTTCGTTGAGCGAGCAAGTGAAGTTGCTTTTCTGGGAAGCTCGCAAACGACAAATCATCATTGGAAAGCATTGCGTCGAGTTTACAGGATTATTTCTAGTGTGTTGAACGCAACACTAATACGCAGTGTTCGTTCTGGTCAAAATCTCAAAGAAAACCTTGACGAATTAGAAGAAACTCCTGTTTGCTTGATTGCCGTACACAATTCTCTAACGTCCTATCCTCATGACCAGACTGGATTAATCCTGATCTCTCACTTCAGAGGTCACAAATCACAAATGAACAAAATCCTCACTGTCGTCGATCGCCCATCGCAGTTGGGTATAGGAGTCGTTTATTTGATTACTTTCTTTTTCCTTCGAATATTTTTACGACAAGCTGTGATGCCTGCAATTTTGAATCTTGTTCGTATCACTTGTGACACGTCCTTTACAAATCTACGGGACACTACTTCCGCGAGAATTTATCTAACGTGCTTATTGTTTTTCGCTGTGACGTTGCAAGGAATTTATCAAGGCAATTTGGCATCTCTGTTAACCACACACATCCCGCTTCGGAGTGTTAATACAATAAACGACGTCGTCAGTCTCGGATACAAGATTTATGGTTTAAGATATTACAAACTTTTGATCGAAAATCAAGATGTCCTAGAAAATTTCATAGAAATTGATCGCCATGAAAAGTGTGTTGAGTACGTCCAGAATGATACTTCGGGTGTTTGTATATCCGTTTTAGCCAGTTTCACAATTGACCAAGCGCGAGAGCTCAAGTTGCACGTGAGTAACAAAATCATTATGCCGCTCTACATTGCCTTCCATATTCGATGGAATTGGGCCCTGGAACAACGACTTAACATAGTACTTCAAAGAATGGTCGAGGCTGATGTCCTCAAACCCTGGCCCGAGAGATTCAACGAAACAAAATTAGCGGAGTTCGAATACGATGAGAAGGTCATGAAAAATAAGAACTTCAAAAACATACAGTTACACGAGGTAGCATTTTCATTTGTCATTCTCAGCATAGGCTTACTATGCGCTACCATTATTTTTATTGGTGAATTAGCTCTTCACAAATTTCTATCTAGAGTCGTGACTGTGAGAGTAGAAATTTTGAATTGACTTCGACAGGTCAAATAACTTGCTTTATCAGATTTAAAATGTGCTCTGATAGAAGGATAAAAGATATTGTATCAAGAAGCGCGGTAGCGCTTCGACGCCAAGTACTGAAAAAACAGTACAAGGCGTGTCGCTACTAAGAGTAACCTACGCCAATATACCGGAAGTGTATAGTGCGTTGAACTTTCGATCGATATATCTTCGCAATAAGACAACGAATCGAATTTTCATGGACACTTTTATAATGTAATTTTGAGTCAATCTTTCGAAAGAGCCTAGTTACCATTCAATTGGTTTAGCCTATTTCGAGATATCGAGGTCGGGAATTTCACAGGGTCCAAACGATTATAAAGTGTTCTGTCCCGTATATATAAATAGTAAAAACATTTTTCTACAAAAATGTAAAAAAAAAGACGCCAAGTGGTTTAAATAATGTTTGCGAAAAAAAAATTAAAAAAATAAAAAATCATAGAAGCCAAGTAAAAAAAAAATAAAAAACTTTGCTCGCCCTTTCTTTCATTCCTACTACATTTATTTGTGGTCTAAGGACTCACCAAGTTTTTTTATTTTTTTTTTACTTGGCTTCTATGATTTTTTATTTTTTAAATTTTTTTTTCGCAAACATTATTTAAACCACTTGGCGTCTTTTTTTTTACATTTTTGTAGAAAAATGTTTTTACTATTTATTTTATTCTTTTTTTTCATTTATTGTATTATTATTAATTTGAATTATTTATATTTAAAGATTTTTTTTTGTATCACACGCGTCACATTTATTAATTGAAATTACCACTCGCCTGCAATTAGTTAAGATAATTTTTTCACACAGGTATCCCTTTTTTTTACCACGAGAGATTTTTTTTATTAGTACCTTTCGCGATAATAAAATTATAAATAACCTCTTAGTATTTAACCTTTATTTCGATGACTGAATGCGAGTGCACTATTCGCGATCGCGGATACGGATATCACAAGTTGCTGTGTTCACGAACTGACACTTGGAATCGGTAACAGCTAACCGTTCTTCGTTCCGCATATACCATTGTATAAGCAGGGCGCGCGCATGGACACACAGACGCAACACACAGGCATGATGGGACATCGGACAAACAACGGACAGACGAAAAAATCTCTGAAGAAAAATTTTATCGTGAAAGTGAGGATTTTTTGGGCGACATCGCGATATATCATCATTTCGAGTACCAATCGGGCTGATTCCAGGCGCATTTTGAAGCTTGTATTCGAATTATATTATGAAAGTGCCTTTGAAATTCAGATCCGATGTCTCGTTTCAGAGAAAAAAAATGTCAAACTTTAGGGGGCACGATATTAGCGTATAAGTACACGGTAGCGCTCGACGCGCGCGGACTCACCGCGCGGACTTTTTACTTTTTAAACCACTTGGCGTCGAGACGCTACCGCGTCTCTTGATGTCTGCGTCTACATCAGGTCATCGAAAAATTTGCGTGGTGGCGCGCGCGTGGCCACAGCCGGCGTAGCTGTCAGCTGTTGTCGGTGGGAATGTCATACGCCGTCTACGTTTACATAAGTTCATAGAAAAATTCGCGCGGTGGCGCGCTCATCGCCACAGCCGGCTCAGCTGACAGTTCTTATCGTCGGCACGTATTTTTGCGGCGTGAACATTTTTTTGAGTGTTTCCGAAAATAATAATTATGTATTGCGTATCGTGGTTTAGTGTCTCGACGCGAAGTAAAAAAGAAAAATTACGAGTTACGTGTTATACGTGTGATTTTATATCAATTATAACTTTTCTTTGCGATTTCGAACAACATAACCGGCAATCATCAAGTGGAATATGTGACGTGCCGTTCGCCCGGTTTTGCATATAGAATTAATTTTGTTCGATCTAAATTTTCTGAGTTCGAAATTAATTTTAAAGGGAAAATTACAAAAAAATAGTAGCTTTTCAAAAAGAAGTGAAATTTCCCAAAATATTTTTTTCAAAAAAAAAAAAAGGTACGCCATGTACTGAAAAATCCGATTTGCAAATATTGTTTAAAAAAAAAATGAACAAAATTTTATAAGCCAAGCATAACAGGAAAATAAAGATGCTATATAACAAAAAATATATTTTTTTTTGCACAAAAATTGCTGTAAAAAATTGGCGTTCCGGTGTTTGCAAGCGTCACAATAAACCACTAGCATTGGAACGCTAATTTTTTTCAGCAATTTTTGTGCAAAAAAAAAATATATTTTTTTTTTGCACAAAAATTTTGAAAAAAGAAAAGGTACGCAAAATACTTAAAAATTCTGATTACAAAAATTATTCAAAACAATAAGTTAAGTGATACATGCCAAGTTTAACAGAAGAAGCACTTCTGTGTCAAAATAAAATATGGGATAAACTATTGTTTTCTTAATGCAAAAAAGTCTACTGCAAATAATTGCCGTTTCAGTGTTTGCAAATGTCATGACCGCACTGGGAGAGGATCCGTTCCTCCGGAAAAATCCCCATCGCGATTTTCAGAACCTCTCATCACGCACAATTAGGATATCCTCGTGCTGACCGTGATCGAAGTGACGAATTTCACCACCGCGGCTGCGATCGCATGATGGTATGAAACAGAATATTTATACAGATAAGTTAGATAAATAAGTATCGAAAGACGGACTAACCGCCGTGCATTAGACTAGCGACAGCTAGTCTCCGATTAGCTCCTCGCGTAGTTCCTGCATAGCAAACTTGAATTCTTTCTTTGGAAACCCGCGAAAATAATTTTTAAGTCGATTAGGCCGGAGGAAGCCAAGATAATGTTTTTCATCGCAGCGGTCAGTCTGCTCATGTAGCACAGTGTTACATTTTTTGCCACATACAATATTATAACTATCGTGTAGAATTGATTATATATATAAAAACAAGTTAGGTCTGTTGGTCATACAAAAAGAGTGTTCGTGTATAGAGAAAGTGTGAAGGGAGTGGGTAACTGCAGACAACACAATATATATGTCATTGTAAGCAGTCTTGTTAGAGTAGCAGGATTGCAAAGGGATAATTTTCGGAGTAATAAATGCTTCTTATTTAATACCACACAATGTTTCTCAAATCATTATTATTTACAGCAACGGTTGTGACTCTCGCTTCACAACGACCAGCGACGACTAACGATGACGCGTGATCTCGTACGACATGAGCGTTCCTACATTGACTGCGGATTGGCTGTAACCGATATTTGTCAATATCGAAATATATTTCTAGAGCAGAGCTGTGCAAAAGTTATAAGTATCTACATTGTATACGCAAGTGCAGCGACCGAAAAAGTCACGCGAATGTATAATATGATAGGACTGGAGCTCCCCATGAATACCGTATGGACCAACCAGCTCACACAATAAAGTACTTTCGTTTACCATGTAGGTACTTATAGTTTTTGCCCAGCTCTGTTCTAGAGTTTATTGAAAAACTCACAGAACTTTTCTTTTCTTAATATTACAGTCCAAGCTCCGTATTCTTAACTCAACGTAACCGGATCCGTTCCCTTTTCTGTATTTCCCCTATCGTCCCTACTCCCGGTCAGTTGCTGCGAATAAGGGTAACGAGGGGTATACGCGTCCGTAGCCATGAAGCCGCCTTGTACCTGCTGCGAATGCGCACTTTGCATTTTACGGAATAGGCTCCCCTTGGAGTGGGGCAAACAGACTCACGGGAAATTCAGTTAAACGACCTTGTTGTCATGGTAACGAGTTGAAACAAAGGATCGGTTAAGTTAAGGGGAGTTAAGAATACAGAGATTGGACTGTATATCGAAATGAATTTCGAAATGAATGAAACACGCTGGCGTTGATCGTTTATTTTCTGGTTTTGAATTTCGGATAGTAATATGTGTAAAAACAGAAAATTTTATACGTAATATATAGTATAGTAACATATAGTAATAAAAAGCATATAGAGGAAGAGAAAGGAAACAAATTAAATATAGCGAAATGTTTCTTTTATAATGGCTTCGGGAGTAGTGATCTATTTCCAAGTGTTGGTCTCCACGTTAGTTCGAGCGTTTGTATAGCTGTCCGCCAATATCGGTGCATTGACAGGCTCGGCGTTTCGGCGGAAAGTGTTCCTTCCGTCTCTGCAACTGATCGGCAGCAAGTTTAAAATATCGTACGAAATCGTATATACAGTGCACGCGTGGAAAGTTGCGATTTAAAGGTACTCCGCGTTGTGGATAGTAAGATATATGTTTATATATATAGCGTACATGCCTCGGTTCCATGGACTCCCCGCAACGATGCCACGAAATGCAATAGCACTGTGTCATGGTGGTCATTCACGCTGTTACGGTTTGCCTCGCTATTGTGTTCACCGATACTGAATTCACAATGAATCGTTCGAACCAATGAATTGCCTCAGTGCTCCTCGACGACCCCATAGCTATACGATATATACATTTTCATTCGTTATTTTTCTATAAACGAGAATTCCGTCGCGTTGTTAACACGAAAAATGCGGTCGATCGATTCGACTATGAACCAGCTAAGTATTTTACTGTTATCCGAGTTTAGCTTTTTTTTCAATATATAACCTCTGTCGATGTAGTCGATGTAGACGTTTACCATTTTCGTTAATTTCTTGTTCGAGAGTCGCGAGATCCTCCAGCACATTTGTTATAACAGCCGTTTTTATTTCCGAGTGTTTTTTTAGGGTTCTTTTTTTTTTAGTAACATTTTTCTGGCAGATACAAATCCCCTTGAAAACGCGTGGTCGCATGGAAAATATAAAAGGAAAATTCTCAACGTCTGTCTTGTTTGCAACATTAATATAGCGGAATGAAAATAATTGGATATCGTTGTAATTTCACTCCGGTATAGCATCGCGGGTTTCGTTGATACGATTCTTCGTGGTTAATAACTTCACGACGAAGTAATTACGCTCATCCTTGCATAGCGTCATGTGCGCGCGCCGTGTCTTGCGGTTGCGTGTGGCTCGCGTCTGGTCCAGTGGCACACAGGGCGCGTTGACCATTTCCATGCTCCGCTGACGTGAGCGATGACAAGGAGTTCTCGCGCCCTGTGGGAGGTCTCGACAATGGCTCTTCCGTCTCTGGGATGGACTCCGTTTGTTGCGGCTGCACCACAGCCATATACTTCTGTATGCGTATAGTGTACGTACGTACTACAGTCTATTTTTGCTTGCCACCGGCTACCTGATGCGCGCCCGCCGACGATCCTGCCGAGTACTAGGCGATTGGCTTTTCCCTTTCGGTCGTAACTTCTGCTTCCCGTTGCCAGGAACACCGGGACATAGAAAATTGCGACTTTGTCCTTCGCGCAGATATACGCGCATACTACGTACGAACGAGCAATCAGTTACACTGTAGACCTATCGATACTCGTGCATTCGACGATCGACCGCGTGATATACGGTCATCGTATATTGAAAAAAAGCGTATTTGAAAGGCAATAACTATATCTATTATCTGCCGCTACCGGTGATGCATGAACCTTAAATTTGTTATTTTTTTTCATCGACGCAGACTCGAGTGTTACGATCGCTTAGCTGAGTTACACGATTGAGTAGATTTCATTGTTTTCGATACGAGTTAATGACGTTTTACAGGCGTTTTTGTAGATTTCACGTTCAACTCGAATACCAACAATTCATTTCGATAGCTCACTGCTTACTGGAGTTAGTGACAAGTTTTACGCAAACGAAATTTTATGTATGGAGTATACATATGCATAACATATGTAATAAGAGGGTTGGGGGAGAGAATAGGGCTATATAATAATAATAATTTATATATAGCGTATATTAAAGTTTTCCGGTTAAGTTATTATTTCTTTTTCTATCTCTCGCGTTCTTCTTATACTCTGTTTCTCGTCGAGTCTTTCGCCTCTCGCGGTCCATTCTCACTTTTTCTTTACTCCCGCACACGTCCGCCCGGTTTCTATATCCTCGAAGTGAGAGACGAAGTCTCTCGGGTTAAGGATCGTAGGTGGTCTAACCGTCGGACGCGCAACGATTTTAAATTAAAATTAAAGTCAAGCGTTCTTACGATCGTCTTGGTGCCCGGACATCGCCGCCCGGCCATCCGCCACCCGTGTAACAATGTTAATGGCCCCGGTGTGTGTGCGCAGCGGCTCCGAAATTGCGATTCCTTTAACGAAATTCCGCGGCTTCTCTCCTTCGTTCGTTTTCACCGGCTGTGCGAAGATGAGCAGCAGGCAACGCGTGTATCGCTACTCGCGCCGCTGATCACACGCACCGATGGTATGTCCTCACAGCATGCAGTAATAACCCGAGTATTCACGATCGGCGACACTTATTTTCATTGCAATTTTCATAACGTACTTATATCGTATAATATATTCTGGGGGTGAGAGGGGGCGTCAATTAAATGACTGTTCCTAAAACATTCGTTTCTTTTTTATCATTTATTTATTTTTATCAAAATTAAGTTAAATTAGTATTCATTGTGCAAAAGATTTAAAAAAATATTTAATAAAAAGGAAATAAAAACTTTGGATGGGCAAGAAATAAATAAATAAACGTATTTACATCGTACACTTTTTTATACGGAGGGAGTTCACGTTCATTAATTAATGTTTTTCATTCGATTAATTTTTTTCGTTCATTTTTTTTTGTCTATTATTAAAAATAAATCAAGATATTTAGTGGTGGAAAAAAATGGTAAATTCGCCGTCCGAGGCAACAGCGTCGAGTGAATAATTTTTGTGCCTCATTTTATTATTCAACGATCAACATTTCCCAACTCTCCTTATAGTCTTCCGTTGGGGACAAGAGTTGTTTTACGCAGCCACGGTATCGCGCACCGGCTAAGAATGAATTATCTTTTCGGCTCGCGCGGTTCGCTCGGTTAATTTTGTTTTGATGAATTTCGAAAAGGGGCCCCGCGGCCCGGCAGGCATTAGTCACGGTGTAATTGGCGATATGGGGGTCCGTCGGTGCGCCCGCGAGATCGCGTGGAATGAACGCGCCAAAGCTTCTCGAGCGTTTCACATCCCAATGTGGCTACATAGGAGGTAAAGCCTACAGCGCCAAACTTTCCGCCACACGTTGGTAATTTTGTTCTTGGAGCGCGCGCTCCCACCCAGTTTCTTCTTTCTTCATAAGCTTTTCTTTCCGCCGCATAGGGTCCGGACGGCTCACGTCGGCTCACACCGGTAGTACACGTTTCTCGTCTTTTCTTCATAGTTTTATTTAAAAAAAAGAAAATCTCAAAACCTCCAACGTTTTCTCTATACCCCGCTTAAGGTACATACTTTTTTTCATAAAAAATTTGATAAAAGTTATGAAACTCCCGGTGGTGGATACCGTCTCGTCCCTGTTGACTTCTTTGCCTTTGTCACCGTGAAAGCTTCACCGAGGCTCCCGGTAGAGCTGTACTTACCCCAACGGCTTCCCCGCGACAAGACTCCTTTCGGGATCGTTACCTTTTATAAAAAATCCGATGAGTACCGCGTATAACAGGAAATGTTGTATTAATGTCCATCCAATGTTCCAAGGGTAACGATCCCGGAGAGGGTTTCGACGATTTTAGGCGAAAATGGTTTAAAAAAAATGTTCTGTTATAAACTCCCTGAAATATAATAAATATCGAAAAAAAAAAATAACATAATCGTAAAAATATAAGATATAAAATAAAAATATTTGGAAAAAAAAAAAACGATATTTGACCTGAAATTTGCGGACTTCATCACACGATTAAGGGCATCAAAAGTTCCTATTTTTCGTACATTATTGTCGGAGACATTTTTTTTTTCGCTGAATTCTTTGAATTCTTTACCACGTATACAATAATAATTGAAAACCGGTACACCGAGCGCGTGCCCACGCGTGAATTTCTCAACATTGTTAAGTTTTCGGCTTAATCACGGTGGTCCCTGATTGTTGCTTCACCCCTTTTTATATTCATTCTTTCCGTTTCACTTCTTCATCTCATTCTCGAAGTATCGTGCGCCGCCTCCCTCCCTCCTCCGTGCGCTCTCTTCTTTATTATATTCTTCTCACACCCTCGCTCCCTTATCTCGGCGTATTAATTTGCACGCGTGGGCGTGAGCGACACGAGGTCCAACCGACTCTGTCTTATTTCATCTTTCTTTTACTTCATTTTTTTCATTTCTTCCCGCAACTCCTTTTCTGTCTTTCGTTATTCTTGGCTCTTCTTGTTTATCCTTATCTTCTATCCCTTTCACGAATTCCTGTTCTTTCGACGGTTTTTCTTCGGCCGCACTCCGCTGTCCATTCTCTCTCGGCTCATCCCAACATTCACGTTTCGTATCTCCATTGCATTCTACCTATCGCTCGTGTGTGGGACAATGCAAAAGTTCAAATGCCTACGACGGTTTTATACCCCTCCGCCGCATAACAATAGCGATTGCACATTGGATAATATAGATGTAAAACGATGTATTTTTGTCGCTTTTACGGAATCAATTTATGCAGAAGAATACAATCGCACTTGGGGCTTTTTCAATAATAATAACAGATATTAGTATTGTTATTATTATTATTTATCATGCAGTGTTTGCTTGTTTCGGGTAAAGTCGTCGTGTTCTTAATTGTTTATCAGTATTAGTGTCGATTAAGGAGATTCAATTTTAAAGATAAACGGAAGAAAGATTAAATTTAAAAAAATATATATATCGGAGGGTGTATGCACGTTCGCCAAAGCCAAATGCAAAGGTGCAGCAACGTCGGGGCTAATGCATTCTCAATCATTGATTTATGCGCTAACTACGTCGAATATATTGGTAACTCTCGTGGCGTATATAAAGTTAATTTCGTACAAGGCACGCTGGCCTTGCGATCGTGTAACTATCAATAACGAAAGACCGTATAGAGCCCGAGGTTTTTTCAATGCGCGTGCGTTTTCCTATGCAAAATTGGCCGTAATGCATTTTTTTTAACCCTCAGCGCTTATAATATTATTGGCGCCGAAACTTTCTTTTCTCCACGCTTTATGGACGTCTAGATTTTTTGTTTTTAGCAATACCTCATATAAACACCATTTAGTATCCTTCGTCACGGACCTTACCCCCCGGACGCCTCGTTATTTCAGCGTAAACGAAGAGCCCAGCTAATTCTTTGCCCGGCGTTTGCCAACGCTAAAATATATTTTTCAACGATAACGAGACAGAATATACATATATACACCGAAAAAACGTATAGCGTGCATTTTTTATTGGGCCATTTGCTGACTCACTCGTCTCGTATTTTTATTTATTTGTTTATTTATTTCCTTTCCCCATAGAGAATTGCCGACTTGAACGAAAACTGAACGAGCGATGTGCAAATATTAAATGCATCTTTTTTTTTTTTTACTACACGAATTAATCACCCGTACAATCCGTAAAAATTGCAATTATCACCACGACTCAATTTTTTTTAACGAAGATAATGTTTTTTTTTTAATATAAAAATAAACAAAGAATACAATAATAGAAAACAAAAAATCGCATAGGATAGTTGCTTAATTGATCAATTCGATACGTAAGTTCATTGAAACATAACCTAATTTTTTAATCCATCTGAAAATCCTTTTTCGCTGGAGAAAAATTTTTGAACGTTTTGCTTCATGCATCGTTCTCATCTCGCGAAATCGTGACATGCGCGTCACGGGTACGAGGGAGTTAAACGTTAAGAACTCTTCGCGGACGATACATTGTGTTCTCCGGTGTGTCCCTGGTGCGCGAGAGATTCAACGAGTCCCACGTGCGAATCGTCGCTGTATTATAGGCACGAGTACAATAACAGCTTATGTATTACAGTGCGGTACGTGTCCGTATGCAGAGTCGTCTCTCCGCTGCCCTAATGAAACACCAGCGCGCGTGTCTGTTTACGAGGTAGCGAGTTCACGAGCTCTTTCCACTACACCCCCCAAACCCTTCCCCAGCGCTCTCGCGCGAGGAAGTAGGCGTTGCGCAGTCCCGAAGTTTTATTATCGTACTTTGCCCGCTCGCCATGGAAACGTTACACTCGCGAGAATATATACACACCAACGGGTCACTATTCCTCGGTACCCGGAGGAAACTCCTAGTTGTCATATACAATAGTTATTAGTATTACCACAGTATTTTACTTTACTGTTCGCTGTTTCCCCGCCCGTACGGTAATGCCAATGCCAACTTCGTGAGTTCGCGTGAAAAATATGAACGGTGTGTCAATTATACCGGATAGTTTACCGAATACTGAAACTACTATATCTTATTGATTATTGAGTCTCGATGTTACCGTGTGCATAATATATAATGCATATATGCGTACAGGAAGGATCCTTACGATAAATTCTCCCGTTTATTCTTACGCCTCTTTCCAGAAATAGCGATGTCAATGCCACGAAGACATGGCATTTTATATGGGGGAACGGAGCAAAGAGACTCACGACAAAACGTGACAAAACGAACTCTCTGTAAAAAAAGGACTTAATCGTCGAGGTATGCGGATAGTCAATTATAGGTGTCAGGCAGCAACCGCTCGAAATTATTGCGTTAATTCTTCGTAGATACGTTTATCTAGAAATCATGCGAAATTCACGTAAATCAAATTGATTCATCTAAATTTATTTTCGCTCATAATAATATATAATTATGAAATATTTTTTTATTTATCTTGTAGTATATCTATAGCATACGATAAAACTACTTTTTTCTTTCAAAAAAGTAAAAAATTATTTATTATAAAAAATAAAAAATTCGCAAATAAGTTAAAGAGACGCTTTAAAAAAATCCATTTAAAAAATCATAAAATCGCAAGTCGTATAGTATACAGATATTTACATATATATGTATATATCAATAGGACTTAAGAATTTTCGTTCATTGGAAAATTATTACCAGATGTTTCGTCGTGATAAAAGGCATTTTTTTTACTCGCGAAATCGAGAGTACTTTATAGGCTCTCGCAGCATAAGCTCCGAAGATCCGATACACGTGTCGCGGGTATTATTAATATTGGTTAACCAAACTAAGGCAGGAGCCAAAATGCTTTGTGTGGAAGTAAAACGAGGAACGGTAGTGCATCACGACACCGGAACACATAAACGTATTGGTTGACGCGACTCTCAGCTGCCACCGCATAGCCTCCGCAGCTCTTTTTTTTTACTCTTGCGTCGCCTCTTGTACGGCTTCAAAATTCGTTCCGAAGTGTATAATCTCATACGCGAAATTTTTTCGGGGACACGTCGCGAGTTCCTCGGACGCCCAGCAATTTGCATACGATTACAGTATATACTGCTACAGTAGTGGGTATATACTTCAAATTTACGCCGTGTACACTCCGCGACGAAAATCGATAGCGGAACGGAAATGCTTGAATAAAACGAACAACAACATTTTATTACGGAAAAATTTACTTTTCACGTTGTGATGGCATTTAAACAAATTACTGTACTTTATCATAGTAGAAAAATTATGAATAATCATAGATTATTATAATTATCATCCTCATTGTTATTATTTAATGAATAATATTTCATGTTATTTGTCCCCATTTTTCATTCATTTAAAATGATTTTTTTTTTTCAATTCTTATTATCAAATGGTATTAATGATTAAAATATTAAATGCTATTAATATCATATCATTCTGATCTTTTATCTGATTTTTTCCGATTATTTATTACATTAAAATGATTATTTCTCGTCTTTTTTCGGAATTTTGGATGGACGTAACGTTTCAATGTTTCTTTTTGTTACATATGTGTGTACAGTAATACTGATTAGTTCGCATTTAGTCAACGGGATCGTGTTACAAAATTCAGTAAAAAAAAATCTCGCCGTCAAGTGCTCTCGATACATTTATTGTTGATTAAGCTATGCGGTGCCAAATTTTGCTTCGTTCTGTACGGACGATAGTCGTGCGCGGTTGACGCGTGCATCTGCATTTTCGCGCGGCCCGAACACACGGAGAAGAATTTGGCGTCGCATGTCGATATACGCGCGCATATAATATACCATCGGCGAAGTTCCGTAGTTAAATTGGCCCTAAGTGCCCCGCGCGCGCGCTTCAACCCCATCACATATTTTCGCGGAAAGATCGTCTTGGAGTTTTTGTACTGATTGCCGCCGTGCGAACGTTAATCCCCGTTTCAACACCTTCATTTGCCGCGGAGTACCGCGAGCCTCTCGTGAGTCCCCCGCGAGCCGATCGCACTTATATTGCGCTTCCACGCTTCTCGTCCATACCGGCATATCACGTAACCCAATCATTCGAGAGGAAGAGCAGTGCATGGGCCCCCCTGTTTCTCACACCTTCACGCCTTCGATCGCGTCTCCCTGATTCGCTGGTACTTAACTTTCGTACTGTTTTTTCTCAGCTCGTCTCAATCATCGAGCAACCGATGGCCGTAGGCTGAAGGCTTTCGAAGTTTCGTCGGTAATAATAAAATCGTCGTCGTTGTAGTTTCATATAGACACTTTATTTCCGATCAATTCGAATCCAAAAACAGAAATAATCATAATAATAATCTTTTTTTTGTTGTTAAAATCGCTGCAGTCGTTAAAATTTCCCGGAGCTTTTAAATTTATCCGAAGTGTCCGTAAACGCGGAAGTCAACACGATATCTCTCGCGATTTTTGAGATATCGGGCTAAAAATTTGAACATTTGTGGACTATGCTATCCGACAATGGATATTAAATTTGACGAGAATTAATCGAGATATTTTTATTTTAAGAGTCTGAGTATTTTTTTTACTTATTTTGGAGCAAAATTAATATTTTACCACCGATGCAAGATTTTTCGTGTCATCAATAAGGTGCTTCGAGAAAGATTTAGATAGAGGAACTCCTGAAAAAAGTTCCAAAAATGTCGATTTGTATACTAAATTTTCAATTTTTTTTAGATTCTCTGTGAAATTCAATTAGAACATTAAAAAAAATGCAAATAAAATTTGCGCATTTTTTATGTTTCATGCTATTTATGACATCGTTTCTGAAGCTTCGTCTAAGCGAAAATAAGTTACCGGACTTTGTCATCGTGAAGCTTTGTAAACGACGATAAAACGACAAGACGAAGCGATGTGACCATTTAATTTGCATAATTCTTTTTGTCAAAATAATTTCTTTATCGTACACTTTTTTCAGTAGGAAGCTTTTTATTATTGGCAAAATTATATTACTTCTATAATTCCCGTTGATCGGAACCGATAAAGCGATAAGAACGATTATGAATACGGATATTAGGTATCTCATCGAAACATTACCACGAGGGACTGCGTGGCATGAGAAATAAACTTTCTTCCGCCACTCCCGATGCGCGAGAAACTGATGAGTGCATCCATCGTTCCATATACGTAATGACTGAAACCGCGCTGCAGGGATGAGACTCGGTGTGCAATAAGTGAGAAAGAAAGAGGGAAAATGTAAAAAAAAAGAAATATAAGTAAGAAAAAAAAAGAAACAAGTATAAGCGAGAACCCGAGAGAGTGGGATAGCAAAGGAGTGATGCTCGCTGGTAACGGCGTGCGAGCGCCTCGGCCCCACCTAGACGCGTGGGACCGACACCCACGATTCTTCCATCGCGCGCGCGGGGCTCTCCACGCGCACGACCGTGGCTACACGTATAATGCTCCGAGGCACTCTATACCGATATAAAAAAAATGTTACCCGTCCCCGAAGGAAGAATCTCATCCAGGCATCGGGTCGCGCGAGTCCCCTGACTTTTCTCAATATACTATATTCTCGCGCGCGCGTTGCGAGCTTTTACGAGGCGCAAGGCGAAGGGACAGAACGAACGGACGGTCCTGGCAATAAGAGGATCGCCAAGGACACGAGCGTAGGTCGTCCGATTGCCTTTGGTGTTTTTTTCTTTTCTCCTGTTCGTTTTCTACCCTCAGCTTAATTATCATGCCTGAAGGAAAGTATCCATTATTAGGATTGTTAAGCATTTTATTAAAAATCGATATAGATATATATTGTAGAAAAATCGATGTAGTACACTACAAAATGGAATTCGTAACTAGACTCGGGTTAGCGTCGGTATTTATATTTATTATTTTCAACGGTGAAAATGCGCTCGTATGCGATGTAACAGTTTGTCTCAGATCTCGCCGATAACGAAAGACGAATAACTGGGGTCAAAAAAGGAAAAGACACGACAAAGCGAGACTTTCTCGATATCGAGTCGGTACGAGAGAGTTGCCAGTGACTCAAGGACTCCCCACGCTGCACCTCGATGTCCGAGAAAAAAAAAAAAAGGTTCAGGCCTCTGGCGCTCGAGGCGAATAAAATACGCGGTACGGTTCGTTCCCAGTTTGCGGTCCACGCGATCGTGGGATCGCGAGGGAGTAGCCCCGCGCGGTGTACGCGCACGCGAACCCTCCCCCCCTTACTTGGGAAGATTCTCTTCGTATTCTCTCGTTTCGTTTCGTATGCATGCATCGATCCCCGCACGTGCGATCTGTACGCTCTCTCGGTACGTTATTATTATTTACAGGCGTGCCGAGGGAAACTTTTCAAGACTCTAAGAGTGTCCGGGCATTTATATACACGCAAATTCTGATGACGGACCGATCAGCGAAAGAGAAGAGAAAATTAGTTGTACGGGATGAAGCTGACGGCTCATATTGACTTTACAGTAATTAGAGAGACTTTTTATCGTGGTATAAAAAAAAATGCCGATGAACCTTTACGACGTGCGTTGAGAGTGACTTCCGGTTAAATTAAAATTTTTTAAGGATGAGCTTGCATTGCCATGCGGTTCCTCGTGCCTTTCTCATTCTCGCACCTATGTGGCATACAGAGAAAGGTGCGGTAGTGCAGTGCCGACTCCCAGGTGTGACAAGGGGACGCGCTTCTTCGACCCTTAATCGTGATTTATGGTTTTTTCGACACGCGTCGAACGACGGACTTCATCCAAGATTTTTTCTCGTAGACGAAGATTTGTTTTGTCGAATGAAAAATAACATCGAGATATTATTAAAAATGTGTTCAGAATGTTCCAAAACGTCGGAAAATCATATTTTGAAAAAATAAAGTTGGTTAAGTAACTCTTCCCTCTTATTTATTATTGAATGATTTATTCGTTGCTTGACACAGACTGACAATAAAATTTTCAATAAAACGAATGAATTTTCTTGTTTTTATGAGCGTCCGAATGTTCCCAATTAATCCCATAACCAAAATAAAGTCGACCGTTGGCGTTAACGTTTTTGCGTAATTTCGTTATAAAAAAAAACCTTCGAAAGTCGCGGCGACAACTAAATTCGATATAAAAATGTCTCGTACTTTGTTTGATTTACCACTCGAAATCAATTCGATGAAGACGTCGAAGTTGGTTTAAGAATAAACGCGTAGAAACTGTAGGTGGTCCACACATATCGAATAAACGATAAAACTGGGACCAACTCGACTGATGTAAGCATTAAAAAAACATCGTACAGTTCTTTCTGTACACGGAAATCGACAATAAAAAAATACGTCTTCTTCGAATAGACGGAAACTGTTCATGGTACTTGAATCTTGAAATGTATTCGAAATAAAAAAAAATCGTAAGAAATTGATTTATTCTATCGATAAAAGACAAAAATGGTGAACGTAACAAGTGGGTAATATTTTCCGATAGTGATTGATTTTTAGCCCGTTTAGTGTAGTACCCTCGAGTCACTCGAGTTTCACCTCGATGATCGCTGGACTTTAAATCACTCACGCCTTTTGGACACACGTGGCCTCGGTGCATGTGGAGCTCGCGTGTCCGTTATACCCGAGGAAGTCAGGCATTATACGTATTTCTGCATCGACGAGCGTACGTCGCCCAGACGGAAATCAATACGCAGACATTCGATATTTCCGTACGATAATCTACAGGGGTATATTCGAGGTTCGACCGGGGCGTACATTGGACACGTGGCTCTCGGACTATACCACTGGAAGATATTCCATCTAACGTGTGTTAGTTTCTTTATCCATGTGGATCTCCGGGCATCGCAACGGGATACTTCTCAAATGAGTCAGAGCCATCGCAAGAAAATCACCCGATGCGGTAAACCTTTCTCTTTTCGTGACAATGCTTTGACATCCTGCTCATCGAGTTTCTATATCCGTCATTGCATACGCTCGGGCGTATTTGCAGGTGCGAGATCGTTAATTCATTTTAGGTACGGAAACCATTTTTCCAATTGTTAATTGCCTAATCCCGACGGAAAAGTTAATATAATTATTAACTAATATATGTAATATATAACATGTATATATGGTTCAAGCAACCTGTATATAAACTATAGATTATAAAAATGATATATAAATAAATATTTCGAAAGAATTCAATAAATATTCCGTAATATAATTTATAATCATTATTATCAACAGATGAAGATCAAGAGACGCGACAGCGTCTCGACGCCAGGAAGTTAAAAAAAATAAAACTCAGCGCGGCGATTCGGCGCGCGTCGAGCGCTACCGTGTCGTGTCCTTATATAAAAACCTTATACATATAGATATATATATTATATAGAATAGTTTAAGGATTTGTGAATATCGCGTCCCCCAATCTTTGGCAGTTTTTTTTCTCGGAAACGAGACACCGGAACGAAATTTTAAAGACACTTTCACCATAAAAATCGAATATAAGCTTCAAAATGAGCACAGAATTAAGCCGATCGATGTACGCAAAAAACAGTTTTCGCCATATCGCCCAAACAATTCTCGTTTTCACGATAAAAATTGTTCTTCAGAGATTTTTTCGATTGTTATTTGTTTATCCGATGTTCCATGATGCCTGTGTACACGGAAAAAACCACATCGTGGGAATAACGAAGAATATAGTTGAGCCAACCAATTGGCGTCGTGCTCTCAGCGCCAGACGATAAATTGGTTGCTTCAACTACTTCGGGATAGTTGAATTGATAATCGTTGAGTTAACCAATTTATTGGTTAGGCTGAAGTGGTTGGATTACCTATTTTTGTTGGTGCTTGATCGATTTTCTTGTTTGCTTGAACAATTTCCTTACTTGAGGAAACTTATAAGTTTTTTAAAGTGCAGAGAGAAAATCTGATTTAATGCCAACAATACATTATTTTTGCTGGATTAATGTGATGCATGCTTATTTTTCAATTTTATTTATTTCTTATTCGAGACTGCTATCGCCACTTACCGCTTTAACAATATTTACAAATTAAAATTCTTAAAATCCGAGCGGGGCTCGAACCCCGGAATTAGCGCATGTGAACCTGATTATCTTACCGCTACGCCACTACCCCTTTTTGTCGAAAACAATTTTTAATCGTCTATGTGCGTTATATTTAAATAATTCAAATAAAATTAAATATTATTATTATTATTTTTGAGCAATAATAATGGCGCTAATAACATTTTATACTTTTCTATTTATTATTTTTAATAAAAACATGACTATCGATTTTTTATTTCGCTTTCTCGTAAAACCTATCTTTTAGTGCATTTTTTTAGGTTTCCTAAGAATACTTTTTATCACATGTATATAATATATTATACGCAACTTGAATGAACAATTCAATTATTTAAAAAACTAGAAAGATATATTTGCTCCCGCGCTCGCTGTGATTTTATCAAATAGTTTTGTTTTTCTTTTCGAATCACAAATTAAACCGAAGCTTTGGGGTATACTAAACCCCAATGGGACAGGCTGCGTTTCTGAAGGAGGGGCGGGGAGTTTGTGTACCACAATATTGCATTGACCATAGACGGATAATCCAGTTGGTTAAATTAATAATAAAATTGGTTGACTGTCCTGTACATTATTTTAGTACTTAGATCAACCAAGCGAATTTGTTGTGGAGACTATTCACCTCAACCAATTATAAATCGTAGAATTAACTAATGGTAGATTGTTAAACCAACGAAGCAGATAGTTGTGGTAACCAATTTATGGCCAACTGATAAATACTTAGTTGGGCCAACCAAACCTTTTTTCCGTATATTGCGACCGTGCGTTCAGACGTGAGCCATGAGTACCATGGTATAAGATAAACGAACGATCAGCTGTTACCGATTTCCGAAGTGTCAATTCGTGAACACAGCAACTCACCGAAATAGAGGTTAAATAGTGAGGGGTTATTTATAATTTTATTATCGCGAAAACTACTAATAAGAAAAAACCTCTTTCGTGGTTAACAAAAAGGGTTGTGTGTGAGAAAATTATACAAACGAATTGCAGGCGAATGGTAATTTTAATTAATAAATGTTAGCTTGTGATACAAAAAAAAATCGTTTTGTACCGACACTTAACGGTGTAAAGTGAAACAGTTTTCATTAATAATAAATAATATTAAAGCAGTAATAAAAAATAAATGTATAAACACGTCGCCAAGTAGTTATAAATTATTTAAAACACAAATAAATGTAGTAACAATGAAAGAAAGGGCAAAGAAGAAGAAAAAGGGGAATGGGAGAAAGGGGTTTTTTAAATTTATTTTTACTTGGCTCATATGATTTTTTTTAGTATTTTATTTGCAAACATTATTTAAAAATCATTTTTAAACTAACATGGCGACGTTTTTTTACATTTTTTGAAGAAAAATGTTTTTTATTATTTAGTGAATATATAACTTTCCCGTTTGGAATACTTTTCAAAGAAATTTTTTGAAATAGTATAAAACTACGAAAATTCGAATAAAATTCTACGGAATTTTTTTTCAATTTAAATTTTATTTTGATTCTTGGTAGAGTTGTTAGGTAGAGTTATTAGCGCCGTTTTTCTGGTACAGTTGGAAATGTGCCTACCACGCGTAACAGAATAATTAAGTGTACACAAACGAAAAAACTTTAGAGAATAAACTGTACCGAAGTGATACTGTATATGCGCAGAGCATAGCACAAAGAACGCCTCCAGAGGGGGTGCGAGAGTGAGGCGAAGAGAGCGAACGCAACAAACACGCGAAACAGCGTGAAAGACAGCGTTAATTTATTCGGTGTGGTGTTGTAGTATTGCGGTAGCAAGATAAGTGACTCTCGGTGGAAAATCTCGAAATTTAAATATTATTCGGTCAGGTGAGGAGAACGCAAACCGAGGCTAACACGGGGTTGAGAATCGTTGCCCAGAGTTTCTAAATTACACTATATCTCAATAAGGATTCAATTTTTCCAAATGTCCAAAAGTATTCTAGTCTATTGTACTTAACTAGAAAAATATTTCTAGTTAAGGACATCGACCCACTTAAAAAAAAAAAGAAAAATTATTAGTAAAAAAATGTCACATACGCCTGAGAAAAAGTAGTCATAAAAGTACAGTTAAAAGAGTTCGCATAGATTTTGATTAACTTGTTCGAGATATCGATTTTTCACCAATTTCGATCGAGCATTTTTTTCCCATCTTCCTTAAAAGGATTCGAGGATCGATAAGGCGTCGCGAAGGAGGAATCACATCGGGTTCCGGTGCGTGAAACGGGCTTAAGCGCGTGCGACCACTTGTGCACTCATATTATCGACTCGAATTTCTGGTTTTTCATTGTGGCCAATAGACTTTAACTTAACATTTCTTTTGTCTCACCCCCCCCTACCTTCCTCACCCTACTTAGGTCAGCGCGTGGGCGCGTACCCGGCGCTCGCGCGAGTTCGATTTTTTTTTTCGATCTTATTCATAGATGGGCACTACACGCGAGTATTTTCTATCACCTATGTATTTGATATCTCAAAACACGAGCCGTGATACCTCAGAAAACTGTTTGCTGCCATATCAATCCGTGTTCGAACCTTACATGCATCTTCCATTAATTGCTATCGGAAAATCGTGTTTATTCGAAGTATACTGATATCTCTTTTATCGATAAATAAATGAAACTAAATAAAATTATTGTTGTTACTGTTATTATTATTGGTATAATTGCGACGACAATTGGGGGTTAAGATCGGTAGATCGCGCGTACTTCCTCGTGAAATCTCGTTTAACAGCGAGACGGGGGCTAGTTATGCATTTTTTTAAAGCTTGCGCGTTCTAGAGACGAGCAAATTTTACGCGTCGAATATCTCACGGCGTTGCTGATCGCAGAAAACAGCCGCGAACGAAACAGACAGAGAAAATAATAAAGAACGATGGGAAAGAGGGAGATAGATGACGGAGTCCGAAAGAGAAAACGAAGCAGATCTCGTCGTCTTCGCGATATGATTAATGTGACCGATCGCTACGCTGCAGAGAGAACCAGTCGGCCCAGTGAAGATCGGTACAGTTGCGTTACCAACACTACAGTACAGTTGCGGTGTGGCTTAACTCTTCCCTCGGCCTCGGCGATCATTCTTATTAAGCTGGCGGCTCCAGTGGTTAAGTAAATACACGAAAAAAATAATGACGCACAAGCATACGCAGATAAAGGAGAAATCGTACAATTAACTGGGTCTCACATTTCCCCTGAAGGTCTTCCGTCCACCGGAAAAAATATATATCTATATATATTATTAGTTTAATGTAATTGTTCCGATATATAGATCGTTGATTTTTTTTCGATTTATGTGCCATCTAAGGTTCAAAGCGTTCCTTACCGAATGGCGCTCTTACCAATGAATCATCGAATGCCCACGTGTAAAGTATCGCGTTGGCGACGAGGAGGAAGAGAGCATCGTGCGATGATTGTACCATGAGAAAAGTTGTATTCTCTCACTCGTATGATTAATGTGGCCGATCGTGAGAGGCCTTCGATGTACTGCGCGGTCCGAGTAACGGCTGTGTATCGACTCATTGCGATCAGTGTGGACTACACCTTCGGATACATTTTTTCGCCTGTGCTTCATATAATAATGAAGAGAAAGAAAAAGTTCCAACGGATTGGAAAAGGATGGTGGCCAACATTTTTTTTTTCTATACATTTAAATTAATATTCGAATTATGTGAATTCTCAGAATTAATAAAAACGACCGCAATGTCCGCCGACTCCGATTTCAGCGACAATAATACTCGCGAGAATTCAAGAAATATCGAGTTTTTTTTTCATGTTCTCAAACTATAATTTTCAGTCCAAGCTCCGTATTCTTAACTCCTCTTAACTTAACTGCTCCCTTATTTTAACTCGTTACCATGGCAACGCTTTCCTTTAACTGTATTTCCCCTGAGTCCGTTATCTTCACTTTAATGCAATGTAGAAATTGTATTAACAAAAAAGAGTGATATAATTATTAATTATTCAGATACTATTGTTGGGGGGATCTCCATGTTCATTGAAGAAAGAATCGCCCGGACTATATTATTAGGCGAATTATTAAATGTTACTTCACTCCATTTTGTACTATATTGAGACGGAAGCATACATAGCTCCCGTTCAATTAATATTGTTCAATCACTTTTATTATTTCCTACATTTTTCTTCGATTTACGGATTTTTATTATTTTTTCCATTTGAATTTCCCGCTCTTTTCTGCTGCGAGAACATTCAAATCTTCTTGGCTCTCGCGAATTTGAATATCCCGGAATTCCTATTGGCTTTTGGTAAGAGCTAATAGGAACGCACAAACAGGATACAAACAAGCGACTTCGAGCAGAATCTTCACCAGTTCTGTCGGCGTCGCTGAACAGGTAATTTCTCCTTTTATATGACTTTGACGAGGTTCGAAGAGCCTTCGGTGACGTTGGCTCTACGAGTACTCTCCCTTCCAGATCCAGGGTGCCGATGACTATTGTCGACGAAGCTGTCTCCATACCTGCACCCAGTCAACGCCAGTAGCGGACTGCGATAAGGTAGGTAACCCTGATGAGAGTAAGACGGAAAGTATATTTCGGTTCCAAATCAATGTAATACGTTTACCCGAGTTGTCGTGACTCTATTATGACGTCAATAAATGATCATCTGAACGATAATAGTATTTTGCGATACTAGTACAAGGAAACGAGGCGAAGCCGAGTGTTGTTTGTAGCGCGAGAGAAGGCGAGTGCGACTACTTCACAACCGCCGTCGGAAGTCCGCTTTGTCGTAAAAGTATCGCATGATGCTTTTTGTAACAAGTACAGGAGGAGTGCTACTGCCGTGCCTGCCGATTGTGGCGCCACCACAGCATGTGAGAAGTACCAAAACGCGTGGGAGAAGTAAAATCAGGCTGATGTGCGCATGCGCGGCGACATTACAGTACGGCTGGCTATAACGCGCCACGTACGCCACTCTCGGCAGTCACGAGAAGTAGCACTACTCATGCATGCGTTACAAAAAACTGATTAATGCAATTCCCAAACCATCTCCAAAAATGGCAAATGCGAAGGCCAAAATGGCTGTAGTTGTGATCTTGTACGAGTACCGCACAATACTTTTTGCAACAAATGCACGAAGTGCCACGTTATGTATGACCGACCGTGACACGAAGGGGCAACGAACCGATATGCGCATGCGCGAACAGTATTTTCGATACGCTTCTGATATTTTCGACACGCTTCTAGTATTTTCGATACGCCTTCTCGAAAACCGCCACCTTCTGTCACGGCCGGCCTGTACAAAACCCGGCACTTTTCGTGCATGCATTAGAAAAATGTATTTGTTCTCTTGTTTACGGCAAGGCGGCCCCTAAACCTCTAGACATCCGCCGTGTGGAGCAGTTCTACCCGTCGATCCTTCGGCCACTATACCTGGAACTTTATCGTCTTCTCCGTCTCGCTCTCGCTCGCAGCACTGACCATATATAAACTCAACGACCACCACTGATCGTGTTGTAGCTGTTCTCACTCTTCAATGTGCTCACAACCACGGATTGTGGACGGCAACGACGATCGCCGACCGTCGTGCGCATTCATTCTTGTCTCCTCCCCATCACCGACTATTGCCAGAGTACTTGTTGGTTGATCTCGTGTACGACCGACTACTCGCTCGTTTGTTCGCATCATTAGAAAGACACTCTCGCGTGCGGCAATTTGCCACGCCCAAGATACAAGATTCGCACCTTTACTGCGGGAACGAGAGAGTTAGCTTCCGCGAGCGTGATTATGCTACCCTTCTTTTTTCTGCTATTTTGTCGTGTCAAACAACACGTTGTGACAAAAATTTAGTTTTTCGACCAGAATATTCTCGACTAACTCGATGCACTAACTGATCGATATCTTATGCTTTTCGTTCGGGTGTATGGATTTTCTTTCGTTTGTCTTTTAAACATCGAATCTAATCGAGAAGCATATTTATAACGATAAAACATTAATCAGTTTTTTTATAGGGTCAACATTAGCCCAGATGGAGTCCGAGATCAAACACGTTATGTAAGATTATTTTTCATGGATGTACCGAGAGGAATACTTTTCCCTCCAACATGCTTATTGCAAACAATTTAGACTAATTTATACCGAAGAAAATTTAATTCTTTCGCTATGACCTTTTAGATTCAGAGATCTGGAATACCTGTTTTGACCGCTAAAATATAGTTAAAAAATTATTTTTCGTGGATTGTCCGTTCGGAGATGCGATAGCGCTCCTGCCGGATCGCATATCTATTAATCAGTTCTCGATAAAATCTATAGCGACCCAAACAGAAAATGGTCACGGTAAAAAAGTTATTCTCAATGTTTTACTTTTTTTAGGTCGTTTTATTTTCACGAATAATTGGAGGGTTTTAACATTTAACTCGTTAAGTATGTGGGCACTTCTATAATTGACTCTTCACGAACCCATCCATTCCGGTCGGCTAATTAACAGCCTAAGAAGTTCTTCGTTCTGTCGCCGATGGGCGTACTATAAGACACACGGGATATAAGACCTTGAATAAGTGCTGTGTATCCAACGGCGGTTGGTTGTCTTTCGTTGGCTGGTTGACCCTCGCTACCTTCGCGGTGATTCGTTTCCGAGGCGTGGATTCAGCGCGCGTAGCAGCACGCGCGCTGCCGAACGTCTTCGCGTCACGCGACCGTTTCGCCTGACTCGGGCGACAAAAGGATCGCGCACACGCGGAGAGGTAGGATATTTATTCTTCTCCCGTGGAATTCGGTCCCATTAGCTCCCTCTGGTCGTTGCTTATTTGCTTTCCTCGGAACGTGCCGTGCCCGAGGTCGTCTGAGACTTAGCCGGATCTTTTTCACGATCGAACGCCTTCGTACAGTTCGTTGTCATCTAAATAATAAGAAAGTTCATGTCGGCCGTGCAACACTTACAGGCACTTACACGAATACTTACAGACATTAATATCAAGACTTAAAGACACTAATGAAGACTCAAAGACAGTTGAATGAACACTCGAAGACACTCAAGTGAAACTTCGCAGCACTGGTGCGAATATTCACAGACCTTTACACTGACGCTCACCAATGCAATATATTGCTAGCAATGTTGACATTGAAACTAGCAGAGAAAGTGTTACGAGTCGTAGATAGACAATTTATTGCATTTATTGTTCGGTATCTGAAACATGAGTCTATGTTAATTTTTCCAAATTGCGCATTATCCACGTGCAAATCGGACCCGAAATATTAAAGGTGATTTTATCGAAATGAGGAAAGCGTACGAATCCGTATTACAATGAGAAGCAGAGTTTCTGTTCACGAATAAAATGTATGATTTACAGACACCACGCCTCATTCGTATCCAATACGCATTCGTCACGGCATAAATATTCGTAATGCGGCCATCCAATCGCTGTGCGAAATGGACAAAAGTCGGAGTTAAGAACTGTGGGTTTAGGAAACGGGTCGGCTACTTTTTCGATGAATCGACTGAAAGTTGGAACAAGTCTCTGACAAACTGCGACTGAAATAAATTAGTAACGGGTTAGCACCCGGACGGAGTTTAACCATTTTTTTTTGTTTTTGAACGAAGCACAGCATGACATCCTCTTCCACTCGGGATACTAACGAGTCGTCGAGTTAATAAAAAATCAAATAGCCGTTGCTCTTCGTCGTCGATCTTCTGCGCGATGCCGCTGCCGCGCGGAAGATCGCGATGTGTCTTTTGCCACTAGGGATGAGCGGCTTCCCCCCGTTCGGTAGATCGAAATACATAATAAAAAGAAATGCGACGGGAGACGCATCTTCGCAGTGGACCGAACGTTCCCGAGTTCTACTCCCCGCTTAATTAATTCGTAAGTTTTTATCGTGTCGGTGAGAGGACACGTTACGATAAGACGCGTGTTCCCAATACGCGTTTATCGTGCCACGAGATTGAATATTAATTCGGGATACGTTTGGCACATTGTATAACTATACTCTGCAGCCTATGTATATATTTATATATACACAGTGTAATGTGCTCTTCCTATATCTCTCTGATGCTTCGCCGGAAAGCATCAGAGTAGAAGTCGCTCACTAGCAGTGTCGTCTCGAATACAAAATCGAGAGCGACTCTCGATTTTAACCCGCAAAAAATCGAGACTGGGCGACCACCGGGAATTATTGAATGACAAATATTATAAACAATATTTCTGAAGGCAACAATGTTGTTGTTTAGAAAATATATTTAAAAAAACATGTTTGAAGAAGTCATTTTTTTTTTTTGAAAATTAATAAAGATGTTTTTGAGACATTAAAAAGAAATTTTTTATGTATGATAGAGAAATGTTGTTATCTTTTTTATTGTGCCTGGGTGGCGATGGAGTGCACGCGTACTTGTATCTCGATAAGCTTCTTTGCGAAAAAAAAAAAAATACTTGCTCAAGGATTCGGCTTATAGGTTTCACGGAACAGGGCAAGACGTTAGGCCTTCACCGTTCCATCCGGTATGTTTGTACTTTTCATCTACCAGTTTCGCTACCCACACTGTAGACACGCTTTATTCTCTTTCGGGTTTCATCCCTCGCTCGCTATAACATGTTTCTCGTTACGTTCGCTGCGTTGCTTACCTTTTCTTTATTTCATTGTATTATCATTTTTTTTTAATCATTCGGACGGACTCTCGTGTCCAACACAAAAGGCACGCGGTCGTGATGAAATTAAGTTTCTGATTTACGTTCCATAGACGCGCCCGCACGTTGCGAATATTTAATTGTTTCGGGGAAACGAAACAATTCAATGCTCCGTCTTTTTTCAAAAGACGAGTTGAACGGGTCTGACAGCCTTTTTATCACAAATCAAATTAAATTCCGCCGCTTGCTGCGCATGTGAAATTATATGGGGATTATGTAAAAGTCCTTTAAATCAGTTTCAAAAAAATTGAAAGCTTTGAAGCGAAGTTTTTTTAGCTTTTCTTATATCGCATGCGAATAATAATAGCGAATAGCACCGTATACTTTTGCTGGCATATTAACATATTCATTCGCAACAAGTCTATCAAATAAGAACTCTACCGCGAAAAACATTCTCGGTGTATTATAACTCTACCGATAGCCTCGACCCCGCGTAGAAAAAATTAGTATGGGATTGACTCTGGGAGAACGATGGTCGAGAGTCTGGGATTTATTTGGGATTGAATCTGGGAAGCACTATGGGCAGTCATCTGGGTTTTGGGACCCGGCTAGATGGTTTCCCAGACCTTTTCCCATAGCTTCAGTGGACGGGGGGAGTCCTCGTGCAATCAATCCCATACGTTTTTCCAGATTCTCTCCCGGCCGTACCGTACGACCGGGGGGATCCTCGCGCGATCAATCCCATACATAGAATCCCATATTATGTGTAAATGAAAGAAGAAGGAAAAATAGATTTTGTCAAATGGAAGGAAAAAATGAAAAACGAAGAAATATGCTCAAATCTAATTTTTTTCAACGAATATGATTTCGCCGTGCAAAGTTAAGCGCTGTAGTACATAATCGGCGGTTAAATTTCATTTAAGGCCCCAAAAATAATGTGATGTACTGGGAAAAGCTTGGATAGATAAATTAAAAGATCTATGTTAAACTCATCCAATACTTTACAATATTTTTGGGACCTACATCGAATTTCAAACGCCGATTACGTACAGCAGCATTTAACTTTGCTCGGGGAACTCATATCCGTCGAAAAAAATTGGTTTTAGGCATATTTTTTCGTTTTTTATTTTTTTCTTCCATTTGACAAAATCTATTTTTTCATCTTCTTTCACTTACACATAACATGGGATTCTATGTATGGGATTGATCGCGCAAGGATTCCCCCGGTCGTACGCGACGGCTGGGAGAGAATCTGGAAAAGCATATGGGATTGATTGCACGAGGATCCCCGTTCGTATGCGACGGCTGGGAGAGAATCTGGAAAAGCGTATGGGATTGATTGCACGAGGATTTCCCCCGTCCACTGAAGCTATGGGAAAAGGTCTGGGAAACCATCCAGCCGGGTCCCAAAACCCAGATGACTGCCCATAGTGCTTCCCAGATTCAATCCCAAACAAACCCCAGCCTCTCGCCCATCGTCCTCCCAGAGTCAATCCCATACTAATTTTTTCTACGCGGGACCACAGTATATATAAAAGCTCTACCATTAGTAACAACTCTATCATTCAGTCGTTAAGAACTTTATCGCGGAATGCAATATCGGTATTTTGACGGCTGATGAAAACGCTATAAAAAATTATATTCTACGAAAATGTAACTTTTGAAAAATGGAAATATAATAATAACTATTAATTTTATCATTATTATTATTATTCGGGCGTGTTGTACTTGGACCCTCTTCGAGTCTCCTGTTTGATATATAAATTGCTGGTTTTTTTTTAACTCTGTTCGATACGAAATCTCTCGTTAGTTTCATCGAAGTGTGCCTCTCAGTACCTCCCAAAGTTTTCCGGCTTTCTCCCCGGATGCAATTCACAAGTATTTTGTTTCCCGACCACCGTCGACGACGTGTCCGCTTTACCACTTCACCCAGTAGTCTGGACAACTCCTAGTCACTGATATCAGCGCGTTGCACCTTGCGTGCTACGCCGCATAGTACACCTTCTATTCAGGTACACAGGATTCGCGCGGCGCGCCAGTGTAACTAATGTCCCGATTAAAAGTCAACAAGATGTAGAAATGCAAACGAGAAGACAGCAACCGTAGCAAAGCAGGTCGGCTGTTCGATAGCGTTCCCCGCGCCGCTTTCATTCTATTTTTTATATTTTTTGTTGTCTCGTTGTTTCTTTTCTTTTTTGTCGCCAAAGCTATTTCACGCTCTCGATCGTTCGATTATTTCTACATTCTTGGAATTATATTTCATCGTTTCGAAATACTAGAAGTACTATAAATCTTATGGTAATATGTTAACAGTTTTTTTGCTTTTAATACTAAATAGAAAACAACATTTTTTTTTGTGAAAACAGATAAATATATATTGCTTTTTTTTTTTTCGAGATTTTTATTAAATGAACAAAATGCGTGGAAGCGCGATGAACATTGATCGATTAAAAAAAAAACTTTCATCCGTTTTAGGGAGGATGTATTGCTGCGTATTCCCAAAGAGTGCGATTCACGTGAACTTCAGAGAGAACTTCGACAATTTTCTAGTGGAATAAAAATCGAAACAAAATCAACCAAAGAAGGTACTAAGAAGATTAATTCTCCTTGTTAATAATTCCAGAAATGGATTAACACATTATTAAAAAAATCATTGTTTAACGAAATACCCTGTAATCTAACTTTTCTTTAGTTGAAATTTGTTCGATCATTTTTTTGGGAATTTTTTCTAATTAAAAAAAAAAAAATTTGATGTTTTTATTTAATGAAAAATCACGAATTATCCAAAAAAAAAAAACAAAAATTCTCAAAAAAATATGCCACTACATTCCGACTAAACAAAAAGTTACGGTGCCGGGTAATTTGTTAAAAAATGTTTTTCTTTTTTACTACTTTGTCAACAACTTTTTAATTATTATGGAAATTTAATCTTCTTAACACATTCTGGATGGTTAATTTTTTTTCAGATTATTATTAAATTGTGAAATAATCGAAATTTGCTTTGAATTTCACGTGAATCTCACTCTTTGGTAATACGCAGCGATTCACCCTCCTTAAAAAGGATCGGTACGGTCTGTCGGCGTGGACCTACCGGTCTTCCGCGACTCCGGAAACCGATGTCGAAAAAGCTTGAAAGCAGTGCTAGCAATTCACCTCCCCCCCGTTGCGCGCGCGGTGTAACTAATATCCACGATTAAAAGTCAACAAGGTGTAGAGATGCAAACGCTCCTCAACGTCGTCGGCACGGTTATTTGATATGAGCGCGCGGCAAGCTGCGGCGCCTTGTCAGTTGTAGGACCAAAGGTAGAGGAAAGAGACAACTACCCGGGACTACCTTTCTCTCGTGTTTTTCACTATCTTCGGGAGCGCGCTGCTGTAATCTTCCTCTCTTCTCGTTTACTCTCGTCGCCACGCGCGCGCGCTCCAGGAATCTCCGGTTTCCTCATTTCGCAGCGAGAGAGCCGAGTGCGCACGCGCTCGCGCGCTAGGCTGATACTCCGAAACTGCCGTTCAGCCGGATTCGGTCTCTTTGTAGACCCCGCGGAGATGAATCTTTGTGAATCTCTTTGCTCAGCGACGGTTAAGACCGAGCGAACAAAAAAATTCATTTAATATTCTTGATTTTTTTTTCAGGCCAAAAAAATATGTATAAAAACACATTATATATTTATTCCGTATAATTTACTGTATATATATAATCTCTATATTAATCTAAAAAAAATATATAAATACATATTAATATTTGTGTATTTATATATATTTCTCGAATCAATGAAAATTTTCCCGCCTGGAGAAGTGCTTTTACTCGCCGAAAATCCATCGTCAAATGTAATCCGTGCGATAACCTTTCGTTGGGAAAAAATAATTATGTTTTCACTGATTGTACTTCGTCACAGAGTTGACGCATATTAAAGTTTGTTTAGACTAGAAGTGTCCTTCGATTCGGCGAATGCAATAAATAATCTTTTTATTTAACTGTCCTTCCGACTTATTGTTAGAGGCGGTCGTTTTTTTTTTACATATGGCCAATAAGCTCGCAGTTTTCACTCGTCGACAGGGATTGCAGGTACATTCCTCCGAATTTCTCGTCGCCCTTTTCGTTTCCTTCGTCCAACTTCTCCGTCTTGCTGCCGAAAAGGGACCTCCACAACGGCATTCGACCATAAGGGACTTTGAATATTCAGAGGTCCTCGAGGTGCCTGTGAAATAAACTCGGAAGAGAGGGGAAAAAATAATAATAAAAAAAGAAGAAGACGAAGAAGAATCTCAAGTCGTCGTTCCCCAACCTCCAGTCGTTGAATCTCCAGGCTCCCCGGCGATCCGACTCTGTGCGGCGTGCCGCGCATCATTCGGCCGATGGAAACCTCGAGGTGGGGCCGCCGGGGAAGTAGCACTCCGGTAGAAGTTGGCGAGCAACCAGGAACGCGGAGAACCCGTTCGGTCGCGTGGCGCGCCCACGCATTGCGTGTACGAAACGCGCCAACGAAAGAGAGACGGGAATCCACTGCCGCGTAGCCACCAGAACTCAAACAAGCGGTATACATATTTTCTTTGGTACGAGTCTACGAAAAGGATGACGACGACGATGATGGGCTATTTTAGACATTTCGAGATTCAGCATCGAAGCCTCGTCCTTTGATTTCAGGCTTCATATTCCACGTATCATTTTTTTTAACATTTAAAATTCGTCTCTCGATAAATGCATTAATTGGTGTTAATAAAAATTTCCATAATTTTATATAATAACTATTACGTGTAATATTGCTACATAAGGAATTGAATATTTTCAAATAATTTAGTTTAAAGTAAACACCCATAAATTCAAACACAAATACGAGAAAGTTCTGCATACGATTCGATTTTTTACATTATTCAAGATTCAGTAAACTAATCTCGAAAATAAAGTTAAAGTTTTTCTTGTGCGCTCTTCGCTGCTTCGAAGTTTCTTTCTAAAAAAAATAGTTTTCAAAGGAAGAAAATGTTTCCCAATAGGGTTCTCTCTCATCGTCTCTACTCTGTATCAAGAGGTTCTCGTGTTGGATATTATTACAGATTTCTCAGCCCCTACGCACAGCGTGTACGTACGAGAAATATAGTATATAACTAACGCAAGGACGCGCGCATCGAGAATCGCAAAAGCCCTCGTAGTAGCCCCGCGCGCGCACAGCTAGAACTTGAGCCTCACAACTCATGCCTTTACGACGTTGATCGCGTACTCCCGTACGAATGCGTACAGTAATACGCAAATCGTTTTGCTATACTCACTCCGTCCGCTCGTCGTTTCATCATTTTATTTTGTCCACTCTTACCGTTTTTTTTTCTTTACTTTATTTTTTATTCCTCGTTTCGATAGTTGATCTTCGCAACTCCTCATCGGGCGTCCAGGAAATCGTAACAAGCAACGCTAGAACAGGGTATACTTAACGCCGCAGCCGACGCGCGAGCGCAGCGATTATGCGATTTCTTCGTCGCCAAAGGTGTCGAACCACTTCTTCTATCAGATTCCTCACATAAATCTTTTTTTTCTGTAATGTATGATCGACGACGTTCATCGCGCTCACGGATACAAATTCATATTTTCCACATTAAGAATTATTTCACGGGATAATGGATACGCGTACTACTTCTCTTCATCATCCGATAAGGAATGGAGTTGCATACATTAAAGTTACGTTTCTAAAACTCAAAACTTGTAAAAAAAAATTATTATTACAGTATGTAAAAATTATGAAATAAAATTAATAATAATCGCTATTGCTGTTGCTATTGTTATTGCTTTTGAGTGATTAATCGGCATAATTTTTATTTATTTCAAATCTCATTTTTTTACGCATTTTCCCGTTTAGAAAAGTGACTAAAAAAAAAACACTTCACTGAAAAAAAATTATAGTTTTTTTTTTGCAATGAACCGATAAACATTTTTTTTTCATTGTTCACGAAAAATAAAAATACGAAGAGTGTAATGAAACTTCATCATTCCTCAGGCCGTTTCTTGATTCTTACGACGTACTGAAAATTTCACTAAAAGTTTTACTACCTTTACACGCACCGGATTTTAACTGTTCTATATTAATTATTCCGAACATATCGTTCAAATAATTTTCTTATTTACCTTCGAAATAATTACGTATTTCCATTCGATTTCGTATCAATGTAATATGGTAAAATCAATAATAGCGATACGACTGTTTTTGTCGAACAGTTGTGAGCGCGCAAGAGAGAGTTCGATAATTTGTTGCACGACCAAAACCAATTTGTGTCCGTTTTATCGTACCGTTTCCATTACGCGTCGGGTGACATCGTCTCTCTCGATGAGACGTATACCGGGCGAAGTTTCCTGCTTTCTCATTAACGACACAGCGTAATCCCGAACACGATCTCGCGCATATCTCCTTTCTTACTCCTACACGAGAGCAGCCTCCCGATCGACTCTTCCAGGCTTCTTTCGTGGAGTTTGCTACTTCTGTTTAGCTTGCGCACACATACACATATGTATATATATATAGCCTACTTCTGTCGCGACGATCGACGCGCGATCTGCATTCTTGTTCGATCCACACAGGCCGCGCGCGCTTTACACGCATATCTTCGCAATCAAAGAATATATCGCTGTTACAGTATATACCAACGGTATAATATACCATAGTAGTACAAGAAGGATACGCCGAGAGAGAGGCAGTATATAGCGAAGTAGAAAATCAGCGGACAGGCACCAGAAATTACGCTGCAACGACGATCGTATCTGTCGCTCCGCCAGAATTTACGAATTGTATATCGCGCGCGCGACCGCAAGATCCCCGCGCTCTCTGCGTGCGCGAATGTCTTTATCGTCCCCGCGTACTCGTTGGTATATTATATTGCTGTGCATATACGTGCATATATCATTGTGCGTAGATACCCGATTTCGATCTTCGCTACAATGATCCTTCGGGTCCCGTGTATATACGTTCAACACGGATGCGCGTTTATTTACGAAGGGCACCAAATCAAAATAACGTGTTGCAAAAAATATCGCGTAATTTTTTTCAATAAAAATCAAAAATGCATTTTATTTTTTATTTAATTTATTGTTTTTTTTTTTAATTTGTCAAGTTTTTATTTTAATTTATATCATATGGATAAATAAAGAACGAAAATAAAGAAATAAATTAAGGGAAAAAAAAGTCCTCGCGAAATAACGGGGATTCGTAACCAGCAGATTTCGCCCGACTCGATTTCCACGCTTCGATCCGCGATTTCGTGGATCGTATACGCAGTTCAGGCTGCCGTAAATTCCGGTCGAGATGAGTGCAGGCTTTCTCCGCATGGGTCCCTTGGTGTCCCGCGCGTGGGAGGCTACTCTCTCGTCCAGGAGAGGTTTAGCGTGTATGGTTTTTGGTGCTGCTATAGTGCCGATATAAAGCCGGCACTATATAGCCGGACGGCGTGATCAGCGGGATACGCGAAACGAGTGAAACGAAATTGCAACCTCTCATGAATTGCAGTGTGTGTAATCTGAATTGTATATTCGATTTTGGCTGATTTTCAGAGACTGCATGATTATTTGCTGTGTTCAAATGCTAATTAACAGACTCTGACAACGTGATTATTCTGTAAGGGAAAAAAGTTACATATTAAATTAATCTGTTTAAGTCTGTGTAAAACTTTTCGGCTTAAACACTTTACGCGAATGTTTCAAATAGTCCCGATCTCATTTACCATTTCCCGTCGAGTTCAAGCGTTCTCAATCGGCAGATTGCATTTTATTTCGATCACTAAGCGTCGAAATAACGTTAACACTTTTGAAAGGACGCGGCAATGCGTCGTTTCAAAAAACCTTGAGAGGCTATCGGATGGACTCGGCAATGGAGTCGTATGGAGTCTGTAACTTGCAATATACATATACGTAAATAATATATATATAAGTATATTGCAGGTTACGTAGACGCGAGACTCACGGGCCGCTCGATCTTCTGCCTTCTAGCGAATGCAAATTCTCATCAGATAATTTCCTCCCCCGTGTTATTCTCGTTCGCGGTAAAGCGTTTCGCGTCGTAAAGCTGACCGGATTACCAACAAAGTTTTGCATGGTACTTCGCAACCAAGTCTGGCGGCTTCATCGTGCGCGGCGCTGTCGTGATGATACACACCACTCATACGGCTCTATTACTTCGCACTTATCTCATATTCCTTCGTTCTTATACCTTCGGTAACACACTTGCGTTGCGGTGAGACTTTTCGCCCGATCTGAGATGCAACTGCAGCTTTATTGCTTCAAAACAACTCTTCTTGGTGTCGATAAAGTTTTCAGCATTAAAGAGAAACACGGAGATGCCGAGCAAATGATATCGATAGCGTTATGGGCTCCTGAAATTATCTGATTCGCAACCAACGCCCCCGAAGGGTTTGTATTTAAACTCGTTTTCAATAGAGTGCCATACCTTTGAAATCTTCGGTTTTTCACTGTGTGCGTTCCCAATTCCCATTTTTAACGTGATGCAACTCACTTCGGTCTTCTTTACAATATTCATAAAAAAAAACCATTTGCAAGGTTGTACCTAATTGAAAATCAGTTGTAAAAGTTTCGTAAGGCAGCCAAAGCTTTTAGCTTCCAAAACGCAGAAACGGATTTTTTTTAACTTGATTTTAGGTCCCACACCCCTGAACCGTTTGTGTTTCAACGGATGTTGAATAAATTTATGCGTACTCAGCGTTTCATAAACATATCATTGATTAAACGTCAGACGCCCCACTCGCAGAAATGTTTATTTTTTTACTGCATACGTTCCGAAAAACGCAAAAAAACCCATTCAAAAGTTTGCGCACGCAGCTAAGAAACTGATACAATTTACTATATATCTGTTAGAAAATATAGTAAATTTCGAATAGTACGGATTTAATGACGCCACTTGTGGACAATTACGAGAACTATGCGAATTTTTACAATAGAGTATGGTAAAATTTACTATAAATGTGGATAAAATTCTCGTAATATTGAGTATTTCCGTCATAGGCGGCGCCACCGTCGAATTTTACCAGAAGACATAGTAATTTCTAGTAGATCCTTCGCTCCGCGTGCGTACAGTACAAGCTCCGTATTCATTCCGGAATCGCTCCCGTTTTTGCATTTCCCCTATCGTCCGTACTCCCGGTTAGTTGCTGCGACTGGGGTAATGAGGGTCAATATACGCGTCCGTAGATACCGCTTGGAGTGGAGTGAACGGACTCAGAGAAAATACAGTTAAGGGACATCGTTGCCATGGTAACGAGTTAAAATAAGGGGGCGGTTAATTTAAGAAGAGTTAAGAATACGGAGCTTGAACTGTACTTGAAAATACGTTGTACAAGCGGCGTAACCGTGCAACGAAGGCCCATCATTTTCAAAAGGCAGATAGTACATTTTTTTTATGGACCTCTCGCTAATGAGTCAAAGAGGGAAGACACTGGGGTCAAATATCCTTTAGGCGAGTTACAATGATCTAATATCATTGTTGCACTCACCGCGTTTTGTAAGTTCCGATTTTTTTTTCGATGTGCGTGTTGTTGCACACTCGGAAGAATATTCCATGCTCCTCAGTCGAGGAGAATCTCAGCTGGCCGGCAAACGACGAATTATGTCGACTCATTTGCATATTTGATACGTTGCTACAGCCTCCCGAACGAAACGAGCCCGGGGTTGAGTTACGTTACGATGATATACATGCCGTTACGTATACTACCTCTGTGTACGGTTGTTACAGAGGTCCCGAGAATATACATACGCATTGCACACTCGCAAATGGGGTCTGAACTCAATAGTGTGTAAGCAAAATGCTTGCCGCACCGTCAACCGGGCGCAGTTTGATGGCAAACGATTTAGCACTCTCCGGCGCCGCGCAGCTACGTACGTACCCGCGTCTCTCGGTGTATACTTCTCTTCTCGTACTGCGTTTCTCAACTACCACGCCCCTCATAATTGCGCTACTCGTTACAAAAAAATGTCTTTGATTACTCTGAGACTGAGAACGAGCCGAGTGTGAAAATTAGTCGCGGGTGCGGAAAAAAAATAGAGACTTCACCTAATACCGACTGATGATCCGGACTGATGATCCTATCAATATGAATCAAAGACAAATAATACTTTTGCTTTTTGAACGAAATAATCATTTTATGAAATCTAAAAAATGTCATTAAAGAAAAAAATCGAAATAATAGATATACTTTTAATCGGGAGATTTAAAATTTTTGTAAAATTATTTTTCAACTATACCAAGCGCCATGGTACTCGCGCCATCTCGTTGCAACACAGATTAACATTCGCAAATCAGTCGCGGTTTCTCATTGCACCCAAGCACAGCGCGACCCTCCAGATAAATTCAATCCTGTGAACCATTAAGAATCCTACGTGCACTCGCGTCCAGCGGTCGTTCGTCTCATCTCGCGGGCGGGCCTCCGTGCAATACAGTGTGTCTCTCGCATTCGCGGTCTTTGCCGTGCGTTTGATACGCACCCGGAGTACGTACAGCAGCAGCAGCAACAACAGCAGCGGCAGAATGATGCGTGGGTGCCGTTAATGGGAAGCGCACATAGAAACAGCGGTGCCCATATTTGTTCACTATTTTTTCGTTCCGCGGCAGCTTTGCGGGCTCTCCTCGCATTATGCTCCTTGCGTACACTGTTATACTGTACTCCACGCTTTCTCGGCAATGTTATAATACACCACTGGCGCACATTATATCTTGTTCCTCGTTCGTTCCAATCTTCCACCGTGTCTTTGGCGCAACCACTGCACAGAATTGAGATTTTACCGTGTATACACTTAATCCATTCGACTCGCTATATATTTTTCATTAATAGCTCTGTTATCTTAATCAATTCTCAGTTAAATTGTTAATTCCAAATTATTAACAGAGTTACAGAAAGAAGCTCTTTATTTGCTAGACTCATAGTAGGTACTGCCCACTAGCCTCGGGAGGCCGGTGTTAATTGAAACACGGGACAAGTTGCATGATATCCGGTTAAAAAAGAACTGAGAAGTCGCACAGGTTTCACGGAGGAAATTGTACAATCCAAGCTCCGTATTCTAAACTCAACGTGACCGGGCCCGTTCCCTTTTCTGTATTTACCCTATCGGCCTTATTCTCGGTCAGCTGCTGCAAATAGGGGTAACGAGGGGTATACGCGTCCGTAGGTACAAAGCCACCTTGTACCTGCTGCGCATGCGCACTTTACATTTTACGAAATAGGCTTCCCTTGGAGTGGGGCAAACAGACTCACGGGAAATACAGTTAAGGGAACTCGTTGTCATGGTAACGAGTTAAAATAAAGGATCGGTTAAGTTAAAGGGAGTTAAGAATACGGAGCTTGGACTGTACTCTAATTCCATAGAGTGCCATATTCGCCCTCATGCAAATTAAGTATATCGAACTTTTTGATACATGATATATAATTTATAAATAATAATAACAATAATATTCATACATTTTTATTTTATTTTGCGAAATAACGAATTTGAATTAATTCCTTCATTGTTGCAAACTTTCATTTTACATTTGAATTTTTGTATTTAGTTTTCATAAATGTCAAATTATAGTAAATTTTTTTGACATGTACATTAAATATTTTGTGATATGTATTTCATGGGCTTAAGGGCTTTGAATGGTATTTTCGATTTCTTTACCGTGTATGTTCCACTGGCTTCGCATTTCAATGAGCTCCGGTTTGCTTTTGCATACTTTGCATAAAGGTCTCGCAAAGTCTAATTGTTACAATGTCGTTCGGGTTTGGAGTTCTCGGTAGAGAAAAAATGCATAGTTCGATGGGGATGCAGTACTCGTTGAGACGGGGACGTTGCTTCCTCGGAATATCCTTGGCGGTCTCTCACCAACGCGCGGCAATAAATTTCATGCTAAGCCGAAGCGCGCGAGGCACGAGACAGAGAGCCACAAGCATATACCTCGGCGATGTACGCACAAGGCAATTTGATTTACGCGTGTAAGAGTCACATACACCGCGTAGCACTGTAAGAAATTTCGTAGGGTGGCCCCTGGGCTCGTTGGCAGCAGGAATTATCCGGGATAATGCGATGAGGTCTCTCTCATCGGCGGTAGGTAGACATACGCATAACTACAGGACGTGGAAGCTCTCCGAGGAGATGAAACGAGAGGAAGAATCAAAGAATGAAAAGAAGAGGCAGTGCAGAGGGAGTCAAGAGTAACGAAGACCGAATCTCACTGCTGCATGTTATTGCCTTCTCGCTCGTGAAATAAATTAGAAAATGTTTTATAGCTCAATAGACCTTCGCCATAATCCTCGGCGCTGACCATCCCATTCGCTGCGATATGTCTGCACGGTGAATTCTTCTCGTTGTACCGACGGACTGGCGAAACTGTTTCATATGCCGAGATGTAATCTAACGATACGGAAACATCCCGAGAAAAATATGAATTTTATGAGCGCAAAACGAGAGCTCCCGAAAATAAATGTCTCAGCATATTTTTTACGTATGAAGAATTAATTCATTCGACGGCGATCGCATCCTTCATTTTATCTTTTCTCGCGATGTTTTCAAGCTATTAAACTGAATCTATTCGTAGTGTGTTCATTCGAGGAAAGCGCAGGATTATTTTATCACTTCTTATCCTTTATATGCGACTGCACTTGTTTCCTTATCTCAACTCTTGTTATTTATTGCTCCACACCATGAAGCGCCGCGAGGCGGACGGGCGATCAATTATAGGATGATTATTTTCGTTAAATAATTCCATTGTCCATGGTGAATTTTTTTTACAAGCGACAGGTAAGATTCATCTGTCAAGATAAGCATTTGATCGATTTATTCAGAGAAACCCAAAAATAATATCGCGGATGATTTGTATGATAGTCGGAGTGTCATCGCGACTGCGCGGAAGCTCTATTTTCTTCCAAATTGCCGTGTTGTATCGACTAACCCCGACCTCCTTTAAGAGCTCGTCACGTACCCGAACTGTAGTGTGATCGATTACGAAAGGATTACAAAGGAGCAAAGGAAGCAAATGATTTACTATGCTTTCTTAAAGATCGCCTCTGCTTCCTGAGAGACACAGAAAAGATTTAGATTTTTAGATTCAAAACTTTACAATGGAACCCTTCACGAGCTAACAGAAGAACAAACACGGGGTACAACCAAATGCGTCGAGATAGGACAACGGCAGAAGGATTACAATGCGAGATCGAGAAGATCTTGTGGATCCCGAGGAACGAAGTGGAGGGAGGAGGGACGGACTTCGCGGAACCGTCGTTGGAATTCTACGAGCAACTTTAGGAATGTATACCTTTCGCATATCTGCGTCATTCTTTTATGCTTCTATCTTGCTTGGTGCTCGCGGTAACCATATCCGTTCATATTATTCTACGCAGTGATGTCCTTCCGAGGTAAGCTCGACCTTACGAATTCTTCGGTGTCGGGGATTTTCTATTTCTTCTGTTTGTCTTTCTTTCCAACCCCCCCCCCCCCTCCCTCCCTTCTCCTGCGAGAGACTCGTTATTCGACGGCGCGCATATACATATGCGATGTCCAAAAATGGTCGAGAACACTCGGCGGTTGATGCTATACGGTGTGGTCGTTGCTGACATTTTTATGCTCCAGCCACGTTATGCACTGGGCACCGAACGCCGTTCTTGAGTGTTCGAGATGCGTGAAAGGGGCCCTTCGCACTTGGACCATGTCAATCTGTCGGTCAACGCCAATTTACGATGATTCGCGGCAAACACGATTGATTTTCTTATCGGCTCGCCGCGCGGTCGTACTTTCTCGCCATCTCTCTGCCAACGCGAGAACAGATGAGACGAGGAGACACACGAGTGTTTTTAGACCTTTACGATATTTATACACCACTCGGGTCTTCGTTAAAAATGAAGTTCGAAAAATTCCTTAACCCTGCTGCAGTCCATGAATTTTTAAAAATTCTATCAAGAATTTGTGACTTTTTGTGGTCATAGAACTTCGATAGAGTCGCGAAAAATTATTTTTCAAAAATGACGATTATATATTATTAAAAAATAATGATAATATTCATGACTTAATTATTTCATAAGACTCTCTGTCCAATGGGTGATGCATGAGCGCGGTCTTGACGGTAAGCGCTGTGAATTCGTAATCGACTCTTCGGCATAGGATCACAGATTCGTCATCGCAAGCAACTTGGCGTATCAGTTGTTTTCGCGACGGCCATAGATTTAATTCTAATTTTTTTCAAACAGCTTTTTATCGTCTCAACGTGGGATCAGACTGGCAAATCCCGCGCGCGATCGCATCGTCGCGCATAAATTGATTTAGAATTTTCGGCTCTGGTGGTCCTTAAAAACGTTGCCTAGAAGATCGTTGTCGGGGTTAATATTTAATCCGCTTTGAAGGGTTAAAATTAGACGAGAAACGATACGGGGTTTAGCGAAATACCGATTGTACACTTGTGTCGCGGAGTTAATAGACATCGAAGTTCAGAGATACGGACTTTTGCGTTTGCCAATTTTATCAGCGCTTCTATCCCCCGCGCGCGCTTAATGGAACTTCCCGTTTGGCGTCGACCCATCGATTCACATACCGCGCATTGACGCTTGATAATATATCAAGTAAGTATATAACGCGTTCGCTTGCCTCTCGCCTTTGCCTGTTTAAAAAAGGGATGTAATTCATTTTTTTTTTTTTTTTTCAATCGTGCCTTAGATAGAAACGTCAGGTTGATACGCGTATCCGAGGTGTGTAAATGCGGTGCGCGTTTGGTACACTTTGCACGGTCTTCGTTAGGCTTTGAAAACGTTTCATCGAACGAGACATGCGGGAATAGCAGACGTATCGCTGCTATGACCACTGCTGCACGTGATAAACCGGGAGGGGGACCGGACAGCATAGCAAAGAGAAGCTTCTTGGCTAATTGGCTAAACAGTATATAGGCCCCGATTTATAGGGCGATTTACATCCGCGGTAGGAAATTTGTTGTCTACGATTTGTTGCACCTGGTATTAACGATCGGCTATTACTGTTCCATTTCGCCCCGGTCTCCCTACCCAGTATTTACGCGTACGGCATGCAAAACTTTATCTACGAGTGCGAAGGAATCCGTGGGAAAATTCTGGTATCGTAATTATAGCTTTTTTTATTATTAAGGACTATTGCAATATTTAATTTTTGAATCTATTATATTGAGCATTTCCGGCGATTTGTTATCTTAAGGCGTGTCCTGTGCACTGACGGAATAGTTTGTGGAATCGAGTAGAAATTATTGGGATCAGTTGAGGCACAGGCAGTAAAAAAAATTGGAAAATTCCACGCAGCGAGGTACGCTATGGCATTGAAGTGCAGTCTATAATTAAAAATCCTATCGAAATTAAAATTGGAAAATAAACCATTTAAGTAAAATTTATGTTATTCCATTTGAGATCTGTTTCTGTTTCAAATAGTTTCGTCAAATACTCCGCCACTAAGTTGCGGTATTTATTAATTGCTGCTTGACTACTCCACTGATGACGTAAAACTTGTACCATCGACAAGCTAACGGAGTGTAACGCGAAAGAGGGGGGGGGGGGGGGGGGGCAATTACGTATAAAAAGATTATCCCTTCCTTCGGCGCAATGCGACCGCGCCGGTTTCGCCTGCGCCTCATTAGGGATCTCGGGGAGCGTTGTCTTTAATTTAATCCAATGTTGCAAATAAATCTGGTCAACAGTGTAAAGACATTCGTGTCAGTGTGGCTATCCGTATGTCCGTGTTCCATCCTGTGGGGCCTTAGGCGGCTCAGCTTCTTCTTATTCTTCTTCGCCTTCATCGTATTCCCGTGCGAAATCCCACGCGGAAGTTACCGTTCAAACTGCGACTGCACTTTCGTTCAGTGGGACGGAGAATACGAAACATATCTCGCATGTTCAATAATCCTCAATCTATTTGCCAACCGCCCATTCGATTTACCGAACGATTTTATACGGACTGCTCCCTCGTCACACCGTCGCTTTTCTTATCGCATCTCGGTATGTGTGAATGCAATTAATGTTACTAAAGGCTATTAGGTTATGGACCATTAGAATTCTCGATGCTGGATCTACGATGATTTATACACGATGCATTGGGTTAATATAGTCGTTTATTATGACAACTTATAATGATCGATTGGGACAAGATTGCTTCTGAGCTTTTAGCCATTGCGATACTCGATAAATTTTTCAATTTCCAACGGCACGCGAATACGTGAGTATCGATTGGAGTGGTTTTACTGTATCTACTGCCGGTGCGATGTTATTGATCGACGAACATGTTTCCAAGAATAGCCAGACGTAAAAATGCTATGTGGATTATATATAGTTAATATATACAATTGGGCGTACGTGCAATTTGTATATAGAACAGCGAGGCCGGGGCAAGTTGAAACACATAGCAAATCCAGCAGTAATAAAGCAGCTACTTCCGGTTTCTCACTTTTATGTTATTTAAATAACCGAGAAATTGAAGCCGAGAACCGGAGATAATTGGAAAGTTCGACTTTGAGTACCCTAACCTCACTGACCCGTGTGCAAAAATTGAAAAATATTGCGCTCCGCGCATGTGCCGACTTTTCTACGCGCGATGACCAAAAAAGTGATTTTCTCTGCAAAATCGAACTTTTCGCGCCGGCGACACAAAAAATATCGTGCCAGTGAGCGGCATTAGACAATTCAACTGTACCAATTCGCCGGAATTAAAGATCGCGATGGTGACGAGGACGAATTATCGGAGCGTGTAGATACGTTTCGGCGATAAACGACCCCTTCCTCGCAGTGTCTCAGGACCCTTATGACCTGACCACGAGGTATATCGGACAAACTATGCACGAGAGCCCTGAAAGAAAGAAGTCAAAAAGCGATGCCATCCCAGCCCCTCTCGGTGCTTATCGGATCGTAGCCGATAAATTAATAAACACCGAGTTTCGGCCCGCGGGGTAGATTGCCCGGACGCGATATTAGCGTTTATTAATATTATTTTTGCTTTATTAGCCGAAGCGAAGAGTCGCGCCCACCGTGAGCGCTCGCGCGCTCACGCGGTAATCAGGGATCTGTAATTAGTCGAACATGCTGTCTGTCCGTGGCGATTTATTCTTGTGCCTCGGGGAGCTCAAGAGCCTCCCCTCTTGAAGCCCCTTGCCACCCAATCCTCTTTGGTCCATTGGACTACACACTGTACCTTTCTTCTCGTCTTATTGTTTCGCATTCTTTTTTCCATTTTCACTGCTCACACCCAAACGGTCTCGGATTTCTGATCACTTTTACCTTTGCTTTGTCGGAGCTTACATCTCGTCAGCTAAGAGTAAAAAAAAAATGTAACTCACGTGTTGTAACATTCGATTTACGCTCTTTTGGTTCTCAGTCACATAAAACTTTCGCGAAAGCGATGATGTTGTAGGCGCGAAGGATCTATAGCCGCGAATGTGTAAACGAGGATGGAAGAGCTGTAGAATAATATGCATAATCCACCGGTACTCCTTTTGATCCTCGTATGTATGTTACAGTGGCATACGCTCTGGACGACACGGGGGAGAATGAATTACGACGATAAGGTCGCCGGTTATACGAAAACTCTATTTCGGGACTTTTTTGTAGTTACAAAACGAGTATAAGATTACAACGAATATGTTAAAAAATGAATGATGTATACAAAAGTTACCATGAAAAAAAAAAAAGAAAAAAAAATTAACGCAAAAGCTGAGCAGTCGCGCCCAAGCGTCGAGAGTTATTGTACAGCTCACGGACGAAATTAATTTAGGTTATTACGTAGCCTTGCACCAGCGAGGGAGGCATTAAGCGATAAGTCATTTTTGACGATAGGTTATATAGCAGGGGAAAGGTACGAAAGGGAAAATGCGAGCGAAGCGCTAAGTTGTATAGCGAACACAAACTATAGGTACGAAACGTACACGCATGAGAGTTATGGCGGAAGGTAAGCACGACTCGGCCGGAGTGTAAGTGCTGCTCACTTGTAACAGTCATTTGAACGATCAGCTTCCCATGTATACAATACACGCACTGAATCTCTTGTTCATCGATTGAAGAATTCAGAGTACCCGGTACACGTGCATTACGAATTATGGATGATTCAAACACCCTGCAAGGGAGACCGGGGCTAGTTGAGACACGGATGGTAAATCGGAACACAGACAGTAAAAAAATTTTAGACTAATGTTATAAGAACTATGAAATACATTAATATTGTAACGAATATAGCTGACTAGCTAACGAATGTTAGCTGACTATTTATTAAGACACACAATATTAGTTAGGTTGACAATAGACAAACGTACGAAAGATCGATACGATATCGTCTGGACGGGACTTTAAAAGCGGGCAGACGCGTGACATTGGTTTTGGTGCGGATATTATTAATAATAAGAAACGTTAATTATTCCAATTATGAAATGTCACACGTCTGCTCGCTTTAAAAGTTCCATCGAGATTCTTATGTCATGACGATCAAAATGATATCGATCGTCCAAACGTTCTTCCATTGTCAACCTAAATAATATCGTCGGCCTTAAGAATAGTCAGCTGCATAATTGTTAGAATACTATATGTGCAAAATCAATATATGTACATCGTACACGATAGTTATCACATAACTTTCCTGTGGATTTTTTCAGTTAGACGAGATTCAGTTTTTAAAAATTTTATTTCCGCGCGCAGAGTTCCCAACCGACATTGCAGTCGGTCGATCAGCTTCATTCTCTTCGTTCTCTTCCAACGAGCGTTGTGTCTTATCCTATAGTCGGTGTACTTCGAATGGCAAGAAGGTTCGCGCGTGGATGTTGCGCGAGGGTATGGGGAAAGGTAGAGAAATACACAGCTACGGTTATATTGCGGCGCGCATGAAATACGATGAGAGAGTGCCTCGGGTGCGAGACTTATGCTAAGTACACGCACACCAACGATGCGTTCTATGTGTATCGCCTTGCGTGCGACTTGACCGAAGCTTATACGAACGCATATCGTGTATATATATGTATAGCATCGGTGATGGAAAAGTATACCTAATATTAGTGAGTGTGGAACACACTAGGAAGGGGTATGCATCATCTTACGGGGTACAGAAACGGCTTGGATGCCGCTGGTCAACGTACCAACGTCGACGAGCCCGCGCCCGGTGCTACCGCCCCGCGGTACCCGCGACAAGAAGCGTTTCCGAACCTTTCCGACTCTCCAACGTGAACATAAGGTATGCGCGCGTATTCCAGGTGTACTCGGGCGTTTATTAAAACCGCTCTCGAGAAACCGACCGGACGTATAGCCCTCAAGCATTTTGCGTTCCGAACTATTTTCCTGTTCGTGTATTTTTCATTTGGCTTTGTATAATGGACTATTCGCACACGAAAGCAAGATAACAGCGTAACATTTTTGATAACATCAGGGATTAGATCAGAATATTCAGTTTTGGGTTTTCAGTTTGATACAGTCTTCAGCGGGTACAGAGTTTTCTTATCTCTTTTTTAACTATTTTCAAAAGAAAAATGAAGGATTTTGACGGTTTCTAGAATAAAAAGAGCGTACTTAATTTTTTCCGGCATAGTTGATAAATAATTTTTTTTCAATTCCATGCGAGTGAATAAATAAAAATCCCAGTCCCCAATTGTACCTAATGGCAAACGGAATTTCACTTAAAAATTTTATTTGTACATTTTTTTTTTACGTCGGAAAAATTTTCGAAAAAATGACATTTCTACAATTATCTGTATGTTTAGCGCTGGGAATCCTTTTACATTACCGAAATATCGCGGCACGAATAATTAATAGTTTGGGATTAATTACAGGATTTGTTTATCAGGGGGATGATAATATATATATACTAGAGTTTCCCCGGGCTCGCGCGCTACGCGCGCTCGCATTTCTTTTATCAACATTATAATAATGTTTAATCACCGCCGCAACTTTTCACCAATCGAGGTCGCCGCCGCTTTTTTTTTGTATTTTTACTTAGTCAGTCCCCCTTAAAGGGACTTAGAATATTTTTCCCCTCCCCCCCCCATTCGCCATTACTCCTTCGACCAAAAATATTCTAAGTCCCTCTAAGGGGATTCCCCCCGCCCCCTTTGACCGAAAATATTCTAAGTCCCCCTTAGAGGGACTTAGAATATTTTTGCCCTCCCCTCGATTCCTGACAGGAAGATAGTTTAGAACATATGTTACAGCAACGGAGTAGTTAAAGTCACGGAGTGGCTAAAGGGACGGAGGGATTAAATTCACGGAGTAGCTAAAGTGACGGAGGGACTAAATTCACTGAGTACCTAAAGTGACGGAGGGACTAAATTCACGGAGTAACTAAAGTGCGGCGGAACTAAATTCACAGAGTAGCTAAAGTATAGTTAGCTATAGGCAACTATTAAGTGCGGCGGTGATGAGGCATTTTTATAATGTTGATAAAAGGAACGCGAGCGCGCGAGCCTAGGGACACTCTAGTACATATATATATTGATTAAATTTCCTCTATATAAAACTTTTCCGCTTGACTAGGATTAAAATCGATTCATTGCAAATGATTATCCCATAGAATTATACTCGCTGAATCGTACATACAGTATATATTATACATTATATACAGCGTGTCTGCTGTACTCTCCATAGCAGATTTCCAACGCGCACAACTTCGAGGATAGCACAGCAAACGTGCAAGGAGTATATATCCTACCGAGGCGTGGGCGTTCTGTGGCTCTCTCGTTGCTCTAGCAGCTTCGTTGGTACCTGCCAGTCTTTATATGGGTCTCGATGGGTTCGAAGGTAGGTAGCCGTAATACGTACGCTCGAGGATAACACGCAACACGGGTAGTGGCAGTGAAGACGCGTACGTGCCGTGGGGGCCCAAGGCGTCAAGGATCAGGCTACCGTTTTCTCATTCCCATTCTTCTACGAGATCCCTCTGCTCTCCTTCTCGGTTCTCGCGAGACTGTCTCGTCGTATTCTCCATCCTCAATATCACTTATTCGACAATTCTTACTTTTTATGCTCTCTAATACCAACACAAAACCCCTATTGCTGGTCAGTTCGACTGTAATATCGATTATCAATTTTTCATTCACCGGCGAATGAACTTACCCGGCATCGTGATAAATATTCATTGGACATTTTGCGCCCGAGGGAACTTGGCTTCTTAACTATGCTGTTGCGTAGACTTCGAACCTCTCGCCGTTCCGGTGTTATAATTACGAGCAAAGAAGCTCCGTTTTTATCTGAACGTTCAGCGAAATGAATTATTGGCCAGTTATATATTAAACCGTTCGCGAGGCAAAAAGGATCGTGATTTTTCCCTTCGACCTTCTTTCTCATGATGCGCAAATAGTTCGAATGATATTCGAATAGTGAAAGTATCGAAATGCGAGTTTTATATTGTTGTCGCTTTATTCGTGCTGTGATTGGTCGACGAGTTTTGACGGAGAGGACTAGGCGCAGCGCGCCCGAAACCTCCTAGTCCTCTCCTAAAAAGTTGGTGAGTAACGATATTATATCAAAAGTATCGAAATTCGATATATGTATTGTTGTCGCTTTATTCGTGCCGTGATTGCTGTTAGACAAGCAACTTCAGTTATGTTGCATTTTGATAGTTGATAGTTGATAGTTGATAGTTAATTGACAAACTTTGACAATTCAAATAAAGTCGAGTGGAAAAAAGACAAATTAAATAGAGAGATAAGGCTACGCGTTCCTTCTTCAAAAAATCCGTGGCTAAAATATATCGAAATTTCGATACAAGTATTGTTGTCGCTTTATTCGTTGCCTGATCGGCTGTCAGAAGGGGCTGAAGCTAATGCTGTTAGACAAGCAACTTCAGTTATGTTGCATTTTGATAGATGATAGTTGATAGTTGATTGACAAACTTTGACAGTTCAAATAAAGTCGAGTGGAAAAAAGAAAAATTAAATAGAGAGATAAGGCTACGCGCGCGAAGCATGCGCTCACTGCTAGTATTCGTAAAATTGGGAAAATACTTACTTTTGTAAAATTTGAACGCCGCGATCGATTCTCCTCAAATTCAATATCGGTCATAGCATATGAATAAATTATTTGTGCATAAATGTTTAGCCCGATATCCCAAAAATTGCTGTTAGCAGACATTTTTGATAAATTTCCAAATCGCATAGTGTTAACTACTAATGATTTTGACAAAAATTGAATCAAACATTAAGAATTGACACCTCTACATTTCCTGTAAAACTCAACTTAATAACTAAAAACGTTCTCAGGTTATAGATTTCTTTCATTTTTTTTTACATTTTTTACATTTACATTTTTTTCGAATTTTTCGCGCACTCGTTAAAAAAAATCCAAGTTTGATTTTTCCCTATTTTGGATCATATCGAACCCATTTTTTTACTGAAATCGCGATTTTTAATTTCATCAAAACGAAGAGGTAGTTAAAGGAAGCAACAATGAAGAAAAAGTAACTATTACCAGGACGATGCTCGGAATTCGATTGCAAGAGCGACGTCACTTTACAACAAAAGAGGCAAAAAGAGATGATGGTTTTGTGAGTAGAAATTGTCGGCAGTTCGCGTGATGTGTGAGGAGAAAAGCGCTCGCGCGTCCGCGCTGGTTGGTGCGAAAAGAGAATGAACAGATCTGCCAATGGAAGAGGTAAGAATTGGAAGGGGAACTGAGAAAGAGCAACTCCTCGATCTCCTCGTTCCTCGGACATTACTCAAATACTCTTGACAAATATATAAAGGTTTAACGATGCGGCATTGCGAGCGGCGTGCACGCGAACGTTTAAGTCGGTCGGTCAGTCGCGCGCGCGCGATCATTCGTGTATCCCGTAGTATGCGTACTATGCTGCATGCTGTACGGGTATTAAATTGTGAATGTATCGTACGTATGTATATATCTACATGGAAGAGATCTGGGAGTCTGGACCGAGGAGCGAAGATGACTCGTAAGATCTCAAAGGCAACGTGTTCGGCTCATAATTCATCCGCTTGTCCCTAGACGTCAACGACGAATGTTCGACGCTCTCACGCAGGCGTCAAGAATCACCGGCTTCCGGTTTTTCGAATTCTTGCTTTTGATATCAAAAATATAATAAAAGAAATCAAATGAATATAAATTAATTTAATTCAAGCAAATAGTACATTACAAAAGTGTTCATTTTACACGATGAACATTTTTTTTAAACACGTCAATGGAAAGTGGGGCGTTTCATGGCAGTATTGCGAGAACAAAGTAGCTGATATCTTGAAAGTACTCAAAAGTAGGCTTTCGCATGCGCACTTCGCGAGTGCGTACTTCGTGTCCCATGGGAGTTACTTTCCGTCCCTCGGGACAAAAAATTGTAACCTCACTTTTTACTCTATACCCCGAAAAACTGCCACGAAAACGCCGGTTTCCCTGCACTCGTTACAAAATATACTATTTTGTCAGAATAACAATGCATTAACTCGAATAAAAAAACTTGGAAAATAATTTTATCGAAAATTTTTCTGACGCTGTGTATGTTAAATTTTTCTGACGCTGTGTATGTTAAACATTAAATGCCAATGTATGACGCGAAGAAAATCTGTAGGAAGTATTTGTTGTGTACCAAGCTCCGCTGTCCTCTATACCAATGGTCAATGGCTAGAAAGAACATCGTCCACCTTAGGATTTGTCAAGATTTTTCCTTCAGAGAGAAAAGATCATGCGGCAGCTTATGCCCCATTGAGAAACATTATTATCGTAACAAGAGAGAAACGTTGTAGATTCGTAGGGTGGAGCAACAGGAGCAAAAGTTTGGATTTTCATTGACGAGGGAGTTGTGTCCGCGGATAATATACATATATGCACTGGGAATATTATTATCTTTGCGCATCTACCTCGATCGCGCGCAGAGGCCCAACAACACACGGACTGAAACGAATCGACTTAGGCGCGGCCCACGCAATATGTTCGGAGAGATCGAAGGATACACAGGAGAAATCATTGCTTGATTCGTCAATAGTATTATAGAATACGTGTTCCACGGGACTTGGAAATGCGAAAGGACTATGCAAAACGGAATATCCGCTAATAACATCCTTTCACGATTCACGTCTCCGTCGCGATACCGCGACTTATGATTATGAGGATGAACAACGCGACACGAAGACTTCTTGAAGAACCTGCTTAACACCCGAGAACACAGCGATAAAAAGTCTTTTATAATACTCTAATGAATTTCCTGCGGATTGCGCCATGTTAGATCTATTTTTGTGGTTGATAAAATTCGACTTGTGATTTTTTTGAATTTTGAATTTTAAATTTTGAATTTTGAATTTTGAATTTTGAATTTTGAATTTTGAATTTTGAATTTTGAATTTTGAATTTTGAATTTTGAATTTTGAATTTTGAATTTTGAATTTTGAATTTTGAATTTTGAATTTTGAATTTTGAATTTTGAATTTTGAATTTTGAATTTTGAATTTTGAATTTTGAATTTTGAATTTCATCGGCACCGCTATAGCTGGCGCTCACTTGGCCGTCAGTTTGGTCAGTTATATACTTATGAAATACAAGAATCATAAACTGATGAACACGAGTTCAAAGTTGTTCTGCAAACGCATAGTTCACGCGGAGAGTTCATTGCAGAGGAAGTTAAGACCGGGTAGAGATGCAAAAAAAACACAAAATAAAGAGTACGACGCCGAGGGCGAGGTGAGCGCCAAATCGATAGCCCTCGATCCATTAGCCTTTTCTCGGGCTCGTTAAAATCGTAAATCCCATCAGCACGCACGGTTTGGTGCGGCTGGGTGTGGGTGTACGCGCGCGCAGTCTTTCACAGTCTCATCCGCGCTGTCTTAACTCGGCGCGCGCTCTCCGTCCAAAAAGAAAAAAAACAAGTCTGAGAAGAATTCTGTAGAGCGAAGAGAGTAAATAGGTGTGATGCGAGGTACAGTGAAAGGGCGGCGGAATAAAAGTGGTAAACGGAAATGCTGGAGGCAAAGGATCGCACAGAAATGGAGAGGACGAGAAAGAAGCGACAAACGAAGAAACGAGAGAGATGCTCTTCGATGTCGACGATTCTGCACTCGCCTTGTTTTGCTCCGAACTTCGCTTGGATCATTATCGACCGTCATGAATTATAAGCCGAGTAGATCGTCGCTCGTTAAGCGTATATCGATTAGATCGTCTTATCTCACCGACCTGACTCGTTCGCGCGAGTTGTCAACCGCGATGGTGCATTCGTGTGCATCATACATGCGCTGCGCCGCCCGCTCGCAGGGGTCTCGTGCGTTCACGCAACTTGCACGTGACTAAGTCAAACGTTCCGATCCATTGATCACGAGTTTGAATTTCGAGAATTCCAATATAATTTCTTTTTCGCATTTTAATTAATCAGAACAAATATCCTCGATGATGAATAAATATTTATTTAATCGTTCGTCGTATGTATTATTCGTAGAGGTTACTGACATTTAACTGGTTCGTTGATTCCTAAGATTATTAAGTACTCCTTCGAATCTCTGTCGGTGGTCCTAATAATTGCGCTGGGAAACTTTAGAAGCGTCTGATGCGTCCTCATCGAAATGTCCGTGAGAGTTCACCGAGTATCTGTGAACCGTACATACAGGAACTTCGAAGACGATCCCTTTATATGCATTAACTCTCATAGGCCGTACTATAATTTACTGTCTCATTGTTTGTAAAATTCGAGTATTTAAAAAAACTAAGCGCACCCAGAATATCTTCTATTTCCTTCCAAAAAAAATGTTACATAGCTTATATATCATTTATATAAATAATTCGAGATATGTAATTTATATGCTGTATGGTGTAATGTGCGTATTTGTGTATTATATATCTGCAATACAATGTATAGGCTATATATAGCTTATATATTAATTACGTAAGCCCCATATTCTATGTACAAGTTACACATAGCGTATTACATTTCCGATCGGAACAAAAAAATAACTTTTCGCATTAATTAATAATAATTCGTTAAAAAAATGCGATCTTTTGCAAGGAAATACTACAGTGTACAACAAGTGTGCCAATGGTAACCCACACATTACGCGTCGTCGACTGGCGATCGTGGTGGATACACGCCTTGGGGGCCTCGTGAGTAGTGGCTATAGTGGGAGGTTGCTTCTTGTATTTCCATCTTCGTCATGCTCCTGCCTGCCACCATGTCCCCCTACACACTTACAAAATACAAGCACACAATTTTCCCCCACTCCACTGAGTCATCAGGCATCTCCTCGTTTCGTTTCACCCTCCGCTTACACTCTCTCTCGCATCTACATATTCTTATGTTCTCTCCCCCTCCTCGCTCCTCTCACCAATAATGTTTTTCTTCGCTTTCTTTCCCCGTTGCGCATATACACACCGAGCCTTTTCTTCTTCTTACGCTCAGTCACTCTGCCTTACGGTGTATATAACGCTCTCTCCCTTCAACCGTAAGCTTTTTCTCGCTTCCTCATTCGCTCGACGAGAGTCTAAGGCAACGTTATATACGCCTACACGCTGTAGTTCCAGCATCCACACTTAGCCGTGGGTTCGGGTCCAGCGCGTGCCTCCACGCGACCAACCACCACCATTCAACCACTGCCTCTTTCTCGTACCTTCTCTCTTCCCACCGTTGATTATCTCTATGCTCTCGTCATTCTCGCTCCCCATCGCCGCCTATGCTTCTGCCTTCGCCGAGCGATCTCTCGCCGTCGAGAACCACAGGCACCACGCGCTCAACGTTCCCGAGGACAGTGGACGTCGTATGTCCGACAGTAGACAGTGGATAAGCGCGAACGATAGTCGTACCCTACACAACACACGGGGGAAGTACCCGGCTATTTTACTTTACTCTATCCGGACCCCACCACGCGAAACCAATCGACGCAGCTTTACTAACTCGTTGCCAATGTTGACGTCATAATTAGCGATACCCTTTTCGCTTATTATCAACAACCCCCGCACGTGGGACACGCAAATGTGACGGAAAATCGTCATGAAAAACTTTTCTCATTAATTTCCATGGGATATTGGAAAAAGATTGACGATGGATTGACGATCATTTTTGCGACGATTGAATTCAGTTCAGTTGACAACTAGTATTCGATTGGATTTTAAGGAGTTTATCAGTGTTTCGTTTTTTGGATATCGGAAACAATGAAGTATTCGAAGGAGCACAGTGGTTGTGCGATGGAGAACGACGTTCGGTTTAATTTCGCATGCGGCGCGATTTCAGTGAAAATTTTATGAGTTATCTCAAATTTGATGAGTAAGATTTTGAGAAAAAAAAATTCTATTTTTCACCCGGCGAAAACTACTTTTTTTCAATTAAAATTCGTTTAATAATACAATACAGTGATTTGACTCGTGTGAATCGAGATTATTCGGGGTTTCGAGCTGATGATCCAGTGACGCGAATTATCGGGAATATAATACATCAATTATGTTTGTTCAGTGTTTTTGCTGGGGGCCGATGGTCCAGTAACCCGAATTATCATTTGGCATCTGTTTTTTTTTTGTTTATCTCCGGTGCGAGTCTCGCGGCTACGTGGGGAAATCACGTCGAGTTCCGAGGTCCTTTCTTATGGGCGCGCGACTACCGTGAGGTGTTTGGACCGCGGGAACGGGAACTACCGAGGGACGAAGGTGAAAGGGAAGGGAAAAGAGATTGCAATCATCCCCGAGAAATTTTACGACCCGACTGTGGTCGTGTACCGCCGTTTTGTCTGCGGGCTTTTCGGGTTCTCTTCACCCGCCACGGGGAATTCTCTATAGTGTTAATACAACGAAACTCACAGACGCGAGTTACACAGCTGTTCTCGCTGGTGTCGAATCTCGGACACCGAGTTGAAAACTTCTACGACAGTGAGATACAAATCTTGTCGAATAATTCAAAACGTCGCTGTGTTGCGAAAAACAAAAAGATACGACAAAAATTAACGATAAAATTTTTTTATTCGCGAGACAAGAATACATCCTTTGTTTGTACTGTCAGTGAAGCGCATTTTCAACACCGGTAATCACAGTAAGATTATAAATTGTGTTTCAAGTGATTTTGAAAAAAATCATTTGTTCTCGTTGTTCTCGGAATATGAATCGCAAATTTTCTCAAATAATTCAGATCTTCATAATTGTTTAAAACAAAAAAAAAAAAACATAATTATGTTCGGGTTTCAAGTGAATAAAAAAATAGTCTAATAACAAGAGTTTTAAGAGTTGCGTCAAAAAAGTTTGAAAAAAAAAGGAAATTGTTTTGTTTTTTTCATAAGTGAAGTGTAGTTTCATCGCGTGTTTATGAATCCGAGTGACTTTTTCTACCGTAATAAATTTATCGTGTTTCGAGTGAATTAAAAAAAAAATAACTTCGCGACTTTTTGTCGACACATTGTCGCCACAAAAACGAGACAAAAATTTCGAGTGCAGTTAGAGGAATTTTCTTGGGTCCGACGTGACTTCGCGGCTATCTGCGTCTCGAGTGGTGAAAGTTTGGATAATCGTTCCGCTGTGTCGCGCGTGGTACGAGCATTGATTAGGCTACAGCGCGGTTTCAGATGTGTCGTTCATTAAATTTCTCACGGTTCATCGTGCCACAAGTGCGCCTTTCAGTTCCACCGCGTTAAACGGATCATTTAATTTTTTAAAACTTATTTCTCATTTTTTTTATTCGTCAATTTAAAGATGCGCAGAGGTGTTGAAAAATTCCTGGGTTCGTCGCTCATCGGCTTAACGATTCGTCACGATTCGATCTGACGCCCGTATATACACCGCGTATGATATATATGCCTTGTACCCCCGAAGACAGGACTCGTTCCGCGGACTCTGCTTCCTGCAGCTCGTCCCGTCGTCGCCGTTGCGGTTCCAGTCTTTCAATCTCACACTCGGCAAACTCTTTTATTTTTCCCTCACAATTTCTTCGGGTTATCTTCGTTCTCTCGAACTAAAAAAACAAAAGAAAAAAAAAAAACGAAACGTCTTATTCACACGCGGAAAAGGTCTCGCGAAGAAACGTTACTGAGACCAATCGGATCTTCGTCACGGGGAAGGATCAACGGGAGGCGAAGGTGCTGAACGTATTGAGGCGGGAAACAGGCAACAGCGGATTGGAAATCCGGGCCCCTCTGGTATCTCCTTCTCTCCTTCCCTCTCGGCGTGGGTAGCGGCACGGCGCCAACCTGTTGCTCAACGCGATCGGACTCGTTTCCATTTAGAAGAGACGGAGACTCGAGCGCTGGTGTGCCTTGCCACGCCGCCGGCGCGCACCGCTCGATATCGCGATCGGGCGTCAACCGAACGAAGTGTCCGAGTAATCGTGGGCCTCTTCCACGTTCTCCGAGTCTTCGTAATTTTTTTTCTTTTCATATCGATGCCAACAGCCACATACATTTATGCATACGCATGGGGGCTATTGACGAGGTCAAAGCCGCCCTTAACAGTTCCTGAAGTGGGCAAAGAGGGACTCGAGACTTTCGTGAGTTCCCAGTAACCGAGCAAACGGTTTAGCGTTGCGCGGAGGCAACTCGCAGACACACGCAACTTCATCCCACAGAGGCAACGCGCCGGCCTTCTACGAGTCACTCGAAAGTCCTCGCTACTTTGATAAAAAAAAAAAAAAAAAATTCATACACACGAGAGTCACGTATGTTAACGGCGAAACTGTTAGCGAAAATGAGTTTTACGATGAGACAACGAAAAACCAGAAAATTGAATATCAATAATTTTTTCAGAGAGGGAAAAAATATGAATATTTGATTAAAATTAATTTCCAAATTATTGAAAAAAAAAGAATAATTTCAATCCGGATCGGTGAAGATCGAAAAAAAAAAATAAACGAGAAAGAAACTTTCTTTTTCTTATTAATTGACGAAGACTTTTTGCAAAGAGAATTTATAATACTTTGCGACAGAAATAACGGATTTACGAGCGAAAAAGTAATAAACCAACGATGGCGAAGATGATGAAAACAATTACGACGCTTCTTCTCGCGGTGTCGATAGTCGGTATCGCTGTGGTCGCGACGACACCGACGACGCGAGAGTTGCTTGAGTGCCGAGCTAATCTCACGGCGGACGTGAGGAACGAGACGACTTTTCTCGAGAGGATACATCAGGCCGATTATATATTCACGGGAAAAATCAAAGAATTGCGAAGAGGTGTTTCGATACGCGTGCGCGTGAAGAGAGCGATAAAGGGAAGTCTTAACACGACCATCGAATTGACTCTGAACGATACGTGCGCAACATACGTGAGACGAAGCTACACGGGCATTTTCATGGCACGAAGAGACTCGGGTTTTGGTGATCTGCGTAACGTCGGGAAAATCGTAATGCACTTCGGACCAGTGCCACTGACATTGGCGAATTTGGATCGACTCAACGCAGCTGTACGAGGTAAGTTTCTTTTCGTTTATTTAATCATATCGCGAAAGAGTTTTTTTCGTTGGACAATTATTATTATCAATACGACGTGCGCGACGCGCGCGTTTCTCGATGACCTTGAAGGTTAGATTCGAACTTGAGATTGAACCAACTTCAGAAGTTTTCTCGGGAGATCTTTCGAGTTCGTTATATCGTGTCATTTCCTCGTGAAAATAAAATTCGAATGAAATACGTTAACAAAACGATTAAAATTCATTTTTTTTTCGTAAATTAATTGCGACTGATGTCTGGCAAAACGCGGTTAAAGGGATAAGAGATACCTGCGAGAGTTCTATCAGCGAATTGATTAATTCCCCATACGAGTTACCCTTTCTCATTAAGATGCCTTCATCAATCACCGATTCGTTAGGAATTCTCCCCGACGTGTATGTCATTGCTTACAATATAAGACAGGTATCGCGTATCCCGTTTGCAAAAACGCAAAAAAAAAAAAAAATTTTGTGATGACCATATATTGAATTATTATTAGCGCCCGCCAAGACGAACCCTCCATCGATATTATAAATACACAGCGTCGACGATAAAGCGCGTATAACGAGATTCCGCGTGTCGTTCGCTCATTTATGTTGGATCACGTTACACAACACCGTGGGCAAAGGCGCCGCTCGACTCGACTCCTCTTTCGTCTCTCGACGCGACTCGCGGCCACTCGAGAAGATACCCGCAACGGACGAGGCGGGCGTCTCTCGACTGTATGCATACAAGACTTCGGCACAGCGCCTGTGGACAGTCTCGTTGGCTTCTGCCTAATAGACAGTGTCCCTGCGGAGTTCTACAACCGATCCCCAACGGCGTACAAGATTGCCGGTGATTTCGTTACGTCCGAACCCTTCCGGGTTTATTCCGAGACTCGGGAGAATATTTAACGGAATTTAAAAAAACGAAACCGACGTTCAATACTTTTTTTATTTTATTGTCACGAGTGTCATTCTCGATCGTTTCAATTTAGCGACGAAGGACCCGTCGAGATCGGACACGTCGTCGAGGTACAGGCGTATGTATAAAATGTGCCCCCGAGGCACGGCACCGAGCCGCCCGCTCGTTCGTTGAGTTCCAATATCTTATAACGTCTATTAACGCCAACCTATCGTCTCCGCTTCAGTGACCGCGGTCGAGCGTGCGAATTTCTATTTTTAATTAGTATCACACCGCTTATATGGGCCGATAGTTTATTACCGAGATGAATATTGCGGTCACGAGTCGTTTATTGTCCGATTAACGATTTTATCCGACTTACGAAACATCTGTAGGGTCATTTTGATTCTCATGCGGAATTGCAAAATTTTATATTTATTTTTATGCATAGAATATATTAAAAATATTAATGAAAAAAAAAACTTTATAATTAATTATTAATTGCTGGTTAATCGTCATCTATTATTAGCGAATAATAATTAATAATATACCAATAATATGCTATTATTAATTAATATAATACATTAGATAATATATTCCATATTTGAAATATTCATCCCAAAAAATATATTAATCGAAACAGCGTAATAAACGATTTTACTATACAATTTACTAATCCGTTCGGATATATAGATGAATTACACTAACCGAATGATTTACGCTACCGACTGAATGTAATTGAATATTCTATTGACCATCTAACAAATTACCATTCTATTTATCGGTCGATTGATTATTCAACACACCGCCACGTGAACCCATAGTTTTCAATCATTTTATTTCCGCATTTATTTTTTATTTCGTTTATCATCGCGAGGAATGGATCGGAAGTCCGCGAGACATTTATCGAAGTCGCGAGGGTGTCGGAATCTCGCTACTTCCGTTATCAAAATAGAGAAATCACTGTTTCGTACGAAATCATTTCCGCGAACATGCGGCCGATTGGGAAACGACAATTAACAAGGAATTCGCACCAATCGACGTGTAGCACTCGTTTACATACATACAATTTTTTTTTATTTACGAAAAAATAGTATTCAGTATCGGGTTATTTTGATCAGTAGTACATTTTTTATTTTCATCAGAAAAATGATTATTTAATTAAAAAAAAATATATTACCAATATTTAGTAAATTTCCATATTTCCGTAAGAAAATGTATTGTTTAAAAGATTTAATTTAAATTATAATTTTCTTCAAATCATCAAAGCATCAGTGCGTTTTTCTTCGCGTCGCATTATCAAAATGACCTTTTAAAAATCAATATCGCAGTCTCGAGAAAATGTTGCCAATCAATGTTGCAAAATCAATGAAACGTATATACTTATCTATATCGCGATATATCGTTTTTTTGGTGGTTTAGAACGTCACGGTCTTGAAAATCGTGACTACCTGCGAACAGAGCAAAACCTATGGCACCTGGTTACACAGTCGACGTCTCACACACGCTCGGTCGCTCGCCCACGCGCTCCAAACGACCGAGCGAACGCTGAGACGCGCGTCGTGGCTCACGGTCCACGACGCACTTTTCAACAACTGCGTTTCCATACCGTTGCCCCGACCACACAGCTCCTGCTACTTTTCTCTTCTCGTATGCGCGGCTCTCGGTATTTCTGCGTGGTTCCATGGGGGTTTCGTTCGTTGGCTCTCGACACGGGTTCTCCTAGAGTCTCGCCAAGTCGTTTCGCCTCTCTTCTCTGCTTGCCGCGTATGAAATGGTCCGTTGTAAACGGCGATAATACCGATCAGTGGCTGATTGCTGGTCACCATTTATTGCAACAGATAATTAACACTCAAGCATCTCATGAAAGTGTTATACATACATAGGCATCTCTAGTTTTTATAAACCTTCGAGAATTCGTCAAACTTACGAATTAAACACGTCAGGTAACCTCGCTGTATAATCTCCGGTAGATAGAAATTTGTTATATACACTATATAATGGTCGTATACAAGTCGGCGTATATAGAACATATATACGTTATATGCTCAATTCCACACGGAAAGAAGGATCTGATACAATATACGTATCTAGTAAAAAATATCGTAAATTTCTGGTAGTGCGGAGTTAATGACGCCACGTGTTGAAAATTACGAAAAGTACGCGAATTGTTACCATAAAATATGGTGCAAAACCCCATAAATATGGTAAAAATTCTCATATCATCGAGTATTTTCGACACAGGTAGCGCCACCGTCGAATTTTACCAGATGACATAGTAATTTCTAGTAGATCTGTCTCTCCGTCTACGTATATAAATGATCCCTAACAATACATAACCCACCCATCGTCTCTGTATCTTTTTTCATATATAATGAAAACAATGATAATGATATAATAACAATTATTATTATTATTATCATTATTCCATTATTATTATTAATAATTATATCGTCTATACATAACTTCACTTTTCAGTATGGAATGCCAACATTAATACTCGTCTCGTTCACACTGGACTTTGGATTCATTCGTAACATCTAACAAAGCAATAACTGGCCTTCTCCAAAAATGACTTTCATATGTAAAAAAGGTGTTAGTTAATTATTATTCCTCCGAAGATCTCCTTGTTTAACTTTGGGCTTTAATTTGTTTTCGAAAAATGTTTTTTTTTTCTTACTTTGGAAAATACGAGAATAATCTCTTTGTGTGACCCGGATTAACCATTGACGCCGCTTTGGCTTCTCGTTCGACTGTCGACGAAGTCTTTTCGCGTCTCTCACGAACGAGCGGCTCTCTCGCGCGACGCTCGGCCAAGATCTCGGCATAATACGGTCCCAACCCACGCGTCGCCGTGGTCGTCGCTCGGTCATTTCGCCTCTCGTATGTAGAGAAGGCAAAGAAAACGCCGAGGATCATAGCGCGAGTAACAACTCGCGCGCTAACAACGACACGCCCAGAAAGTGCAGAGCGCAGACAGAGAGCTAACTGCATAACTGAGCTGGTGGCCAGGTGTGTCGAGGCTTTCGTGATCATTTTTTTTTACCTTCTATTCCACGTCGACGTTTTGTGCGCGCAACGTTCGCGAATTTTTCTGGTTCGCGCGTTAAGCACTCTGTGCAATATGATTCTCGACAGTCCGCGACGGATCGGGGAAGACGGGTTCTTCATCCAGCGCCACACGTTGCATTGCCTCGCACAATAGCTCGTTGATCCCTCTTCTTCTTCTTCTTCTTCTTCCTCTTTCTGTATCCATCGCTCCTTTGCTTCGTGCCATTCCGAAGGATATTGTTCTCGATCGCGACACGCCGACGCGCTCGCGAACTCTCGGTATCGATGTTGCCCGCGTATGATTTATAATCGGTAATTATCCCCGAACGTTGTTTGTGCGCTGATCTGTTAGGTACCGAGATATTTGAATATTCGAAAGGCAGAGAGAGAGAATGCACATGGGATTCAGTACGAACGCTTCGAATCCAACGAGAATTGATACGTGCCTCGCGTGTGAAAAATGTCGCACGAATGAAAACCGGGTAGACGAGTGTGTTTACGATACGTATTTTTCAGGGTATTTTCGTAAACCAGTCATTTTTATATTCATTTTCATTTTTTTTTACTATTTACACCAATGTATCGTCATGGTTTGTGGTCATTATTACCTTTAATTGACTTTGAATAATAATAATAATGTGTGTTTCGATACACACCGATCGTCTGTAAAATACGAATTTAAACTATTTATAAGACGTGGAATTCATTAACCACACGATAACTACATAATGAAAGTCGATAAGGCAATGTTGAGTCGAATCTTTTGTTACACGAGGATTTCTAGAAATAGAAAAGAGGAATTTTAAATTTGTTTGCCATGCGAAGTACAAATCCTTTCTGTACCCTTTTTTTCAACATTCCGAAATGATGCATTTCGCCTCGATCACCCCGATGTTCGATGTAATCTGCCATATAGTAATATGAACGAAAGTTTTATCATATCAGCGTTTATCATTGTTCAGCAAGACTCGCAACTCTCATAATTCGATCGGTAACTATTTACAGCGGTGTAATTATCGGAGTCCGTAGAGCACCGACGGTCTTAAATCGATTGGTGAGAAATATAAGCGGTCTCTTTATATCATAGGTACTGCAGAAGGCCATAGCTTGTTGTACAGCTGTATGTATGAGAGAAATGAAGATCACGATTCTCTTCACTCGATAAGAATCAGAGGCAAGAAACCCGACGCCATAAGCGAAGACGCCAGCATCTTACTGCACCATATATAGTCCGGTATATAGGAGGATCATATATTGTGTAGCATTTGAGACAATGAGAAATTATTGTACTATACGTATCTAACGTAGGGCCGACTAGGGTTAGTTGCAACACGGCGGAAATTGGAAGGTTCGCTGTAAAAGAATCGGAAAGTAAGGGAGACCCTGGTTAGTCGCAACGCGAGGAAAGTTGGGATAGAACTGCAAAAAACGATGTAAACGCTGTAAAAAAAAAATTTTTTTCAAAAAAAAAAAAAAAAAGATACGCCAAGTACTGAAAAATCCGATTTGCAAATATTATAAAAAAAAAAATAATGAACAAAATTTTATAAGCCACTGTACGGGATTACTTGCCATAGCCATTTACTCTAATTTCACAGAGCCCCATAACCGCTGAAATGAACTTTTGATTTTTTTTACCGTGTGTGTTTCGACGTTCCCCGATCTCCCGGACTGTCAGAAACATCCTGTCGAACAGCAGTCGGCACTCGAACGGAAATCGATTTCTTTTTTCCTCACTTAATCTCTCCTCCAGATTCGGAGAACCATTTTTATAAATCTCTCTGCGTGAATGATAATCCGTCGCTATACATAATCGCTATAACTTGGCGCGCATACTAATGGTTCCATCTACAAATTCACTCTATTTAGTCTGTTCTCAATCGTAAATAAGGATCTTTAATACGTCGAAAAAAAATCAATTTTCATCGCACTATCTCTTATATATTTCGGTTAACATTTGAGTAGCAGCTCCCGAGCTCGTCGGGATTATACCCGCAGTGAATGAGTTTTATTCATAAACAGATTAGATTGCCATTATTTCCATAAAATGTATTTCGGCCTTATAATTTTTTTGTGACCTAATAAAATATGCGGGGCTTTGATTGCTTTTTCTACAGATCATCGATACCTTAGTCTAATATCGAAACAAAATATCATTTTGAACAAACAAACCAATGTATCCGAATTAAATTTAATTATATACGGATCACCACGAGTTCAATCGGTAAATCTTTGCTTATAAATAGTCATCGCGATCGGTAAAAAAGTGGAACCACAAAAATTTCAAAACCGTCTTAACAATCGATATAAATGCGATCGGGAATCTTTCACTAGTTCTGGTTGTCCTGATACTGCCTTCCGACACAGCTGTAACATGGTATTAATTCTTTCGTGATTCATAGAACCGGCATTATAGGCTCTTCGGGGCTTTCCCATGGTTTCGAATTTCTCTCTATCGCGTTGAACCGTTCCTTCTATATCTCTCTCTCTATCTCTCTCTTCTGAAACGATTTATCGGATCGTAGTCCGAAGCGACTTCTCGAATCTGGTTTCAATCGACACCAATCGCTCGGCCGATCATCATCGCGACCGGATTTAACTCGGATTCTGTCGATCGTTGACATTGCAGAGCGACCGGATGAGCAAATCCTTGACAAAAAAATCACCATCTACGGCCTGCAGTCGCAATACACGAAAAAAAAAAAAAAATGGCGGAATGTAATATAAAAATAGTCGGTTTTATCTCAGTGACCATTTTATTCCAGTAAAACGATATAATTTCGATAATTTCGATTCGAAAAGTCAGGCAGCTTTGTTCGCGGACAGTACTTGGATGGGCGATCGCTTGGCCGCGCGCTGATTGGTGCATTAACCGTTGAGCGGGAGGTTCATTCTTCTGACACTCTGGTGTTCTCTGCGCTTTACGCAGGTGCAAAAAGTACCGAAGAATCAGTAAAATATGGCTGGCACGAGTACCGGCACGAGTTTTCCGCAGTTTTCTCCCGGTTATCGGTAAATGCGGTAACGTGTAGCCGAGTCAGTTACGAACGCACAGGAAAGGTTAGGTTGATTAGCTGAGTGCCGTTGGGGAATGATGGGGGGAGGGGCGGGGGGAGAGCGTAAAAACCGGAAAGGAAACCGAACCTATATTGTATATACACATACATACATTATTGTATATTATGTATAATATTATGTTATTTTTAATGATTTGATCAAGAGACGCGGTAGCGTCTCGACGTCAAGTATGAGTAAAACGGAATAAGTCCTCGCAAACGGTCGGGTGCTACCAAGTAGTTATACGTCAATATTGGATAATAATTACACTCTTGTAACGAATATAGCTGACTATTTATTAAGATACACGATATTAGTTAGGTTAACAATAGACAAACGAACGATCGATACGATATCGATCGTCGCGACAAAAGACTCTGGACGGGACTTTAAAAGTGAAGAACAGACGTGTGACATTTCGAGATCGGGATAAGTAACGTTTCTTATTATAAACAATATCCGCTCCAAAATCAAATTCGCGTGTTATTTATTCGCTCGGTCGTTATTCTATATTTAAAATTATAAAAATAGCCTACATACCACTTGTTCGCTTGTGGAGATCATAAATTAGCTACCATCCCCGTTCGCATAGCATTGGGAATTCCCGGTACAAATCTTCCGCTGCGAGGTATCGGTAATTGGAATTTACAACGTTGACGACGTTTCAACGCGGACATTTGCCGTGAACGACGGGAAGATAGGGCATCATTTGTCCGTGAAGACGGTTTCAAAGTTGCGCGCGTGACATCGGTAAGGTACACACACATTATAGCAAATCCGCGTAGATGTCGAGCCTTCGATCTCGAGACACAAATCGAGGCGAACGTTCCCTTAAAGGATTAGTCGGGTGGGTTGTTGTACCTGAGCAGTTTACACCAGCATATTCATCGTTTTGCTCGTGTCGCTGCTTGTTGCCCCCATATACGCTTGGCTGCAACTGGTAGACGGCTGATTGCGCGACCACGAGAGAACTCAGAACGCGCGGCATTATGCACGCTTTGTAAGCCGAGCTGCTGAAAAATTGGACCCGCCAGACTGCGGCATGTACACCCGGGCATCCCTTTTTACGTTCTCCATGCTTTTTTCCCGACCACTTCGAGGGCGTTTGGACCCCGCGCCTTTCAATTGGCCGACTTGTCCATTGTGTCGTCCATAAAATCGAAGCTTGATATTCCGTTACGGAATAATAGTTCCTCGATTGATCTCGCCTTTATAAAACAGTTCGACCACCAGTCCTCGAATTTGTTGTCGATTTTATTCAGTTAATCACCAATAATAATGATAATAAAAAAATGTTATTTATTATTATCATTATTATTAAGCAATAATATACATATAACAATATATATTAACAATAATAATAATAATAATATTATTATTATTTATAATTATTATTGTTTATTGTTTGTTGTATAATAATAATAATATTATTATTATTATCACTTGAACGTGAAAAAATAAAACGAAGTTGCTTTCGCGGTATTTGTTAGTTGGCATTCTCGAACGTCACCGATTATTTACATTTGACATGTATTTTATGTCGAAAAACCGGATTAAATCGAGACTTTCATTGAGCGTGACGACGTCGTCGACGGCCAAAAACAAGACGATAGTGTGACTCGATTCTGCGCTCCCGCATTCAAGCGTCCACGATCGCCTCTCTGGAGAATAGTAACAGCTCGTACTCTCGTAGTTCTCGACTTCCGGATTTTGCTTCGGCGCTGAGAAAAAAAAGTTGAGAAAAAAAGAATTAGGAATGAAAGGAATCGGAGTGACACGTTCGCGTTCGTCGTCGCGGGCACTTCTCTTTTCTCTCGGTTCTTTCTATTTCGTCTCCCCCTTCTCCCACCCTTTGCTTTCTGGGCCAATAAAAGCTTTTAACACCCAATCCACTTGGGGAAACCCTCGGAAACTCTCCGGTGCATCGACGCCGCGTACGCTACTCTTCACGCTATCCAATGGTTGAGCTACTGAATACGCCTAGCCGCTCTGGACTATTTCCGTTTCTCAAGTTTTCCCCTGAGAGTCACACATGCAATAAAAATAGAAAAGCGAAAAAACGATTATTACGAGCGCGACGTTTGTTGGATGGTTGTGCGTATTAAAAAAAAGCCTCAATCAGTCAAACTCCGGCTACCAGGACAGGAAAGAATGATGGGGGCAAAACGGTCCCGGCAGAGGAGAGTTGGGCCAATCGAAGCACGCGCTGTAATAGAAAATCAAAAGTTTCACCGAACAACTGTGTCGCTCTATAAAAGTTGAGTGCATACTGTGTTAAGTAATTCTTTAGAGTTCCATGTTTGCTGCTTCAAATGGCGGCGGTTTTTTTTTAAGCGCCTGTTTCAAGAAGCCCCGGCCTCCCTTACTTTCCAATTTCCCGATTTTTTTACAGCACATGTTCCATCTTGCCCCGTGCTGCTATTAGCTACCGTCTCCCTTACGTCCTAATTTCTCGACTTTTTTACTGCGCATGTTCCATCTTGTTCCGCGACTAGCCCCGGTCTCCGCGGTTTACCCCAACATGCGTACGATACTCCATTACTCTCGACTAGACGCATATTTAGCTCGAGAGAATAACCCGTCAGAGAGTCGCTATGAGCAATTCGCGCGCGGCAACCGGCTTCTCTTGAGGTCTCGTCCAATTTGTTTGAACGAGCGCGCAACCCTGCAAGAACCCTTATTCATTCGTATAGCCGGCAGCGGAACTTGAGCTCGCAGTCGTGTGCTTTAGTTAACGAAATCATTTAACTCCAAAACCTTATCGAGTTAAGATTTCACGAGGTGTGCGTCGGTGGTTGCGCGAAATCGTTAATTTTTATTATCACTCCCGTCCAAACGAAAGAGATTGTTTGTTCGCCTTGTCGACAGTGTCGATAAACACACCACCCGAGGTTCGATCGTTTTGCAGCGACGAAAATATATACTCTTACTAAGAACTCAGCGTATCGTAGAACCGACACTATCCACGAGTGATTTCCGGTGACTTACGTAATGTCGGAGTTATAACTGTCAGCACTACCGAAAACGTCGCCTGTTCCACATGCCAGACTTGTAATTTATCCTATTTTATCTGGTCGCAGTTCCCTCGTTTTGTATCGGAGCGACGTTCCGGAAATAAATGTCTCAGGCACAGGAAGAAAAACACCATTTTATTTTATTACTCTCACCGTGCATAGATTTATATGTTTCTCTGTGGTTTACATATTACAAAAATATCTCATACAATCGTAAAATTTTACGCAAGGCGAGACCGGGGCTAGTTGAAACACGGGGCAAGTCTGAAAGATCCTGTAAAAAAAAAAAAAAAAAAAAAAAAACGATTAGCGCAAAGTTCCAACTCGCCTCGATTCGTCTATATTTGTTGATTATTTTTTTTGGTAAGACTCTCAATATATATTATAAAATTTAATTTTATTCTATATCCCAGTCTTCGAGATAAGAAAAATTTGAAATTTGACTCGGCTTTTGACCGTCAGGTAGGGGTACCCACTTAGGATTGTATTAGGTGTCATAAAGATGTTCCAAAGAAAAAAAAAACGGAACATTGAAAAAGTATTCAATCGTCGACTGAGCGAGTTCACGAGAAGACGCGGATGAGATCGAATCTCAGTTCGTAGTGTGTACCTCCGGATGGGATATGTAAACCGTGATATATAGTACAGATGATGAGGATCCCAATTTATTCGGTCTTGAGGCGTTCGAGCGAACCCCATTAATACCGACCCGTGTCTCGATATTTACGGGGGTGCATCGTCAGTCAGTCTTTTTGGCTACTTTTCCCTCTGCCCCGTCCTCCCTTTCCTTCCTTCGCTCTTGCACCCCTTTCTTCATACTTCAGCGACTCTCACTTGCTCCGGGCATTCAGCTCTTATATCCTCTACCCCTGTCGTCAATTAGTCTCTCAGCACTCGAGAGGGCGCTTCTCCTTCCGAAAGCGTTTCCTCTCGCGCGCGTTTTGGTCTCATTTTATTTCATATTTCCTCGAAATCTCGCTTCGTTCCCTTTTGCTTCAGAATTTTCAAACTGTCGAAGATAGTTAGGTTCGTATTAAAGCTTAGATAATCACTACCGACAGGCTGATAAATTCTTCGAATTTGTTCTTTTCATTAAAATGTTTTTTTTTTTTTACCGATAGTTTAATTACGAAAACAATATTTGCGAGGTATAACAATCCGAACAGAGAATGTTTTATTGTTAGTACCCTTAAATTTACAGTGACTATACGCAATATTTGGTTTATAAATTTACAATCATAAATTTTAGGTAAAAAACGCTATACGATAATTTTCTCTACGATCAATATTTTTTGTGCGAGTCAGTGCGGCAAAATATTGGGGGGATATTATAAAAGCACTGAAGATCGGGACAAGTGAGAAACGATTACCGATGTCGTGACACCGAAGACCTCACGTTTCTTCGAGACGTGCATTCGCGCGAGAGCTACCGGCGAGTGAGCGCTCTTTGCGGGAATAATGAACGAGCCTCGATTATCCCTTTGACCCTTGAATAGCCTCGATCGCACGCCGCTGGCTGGTCATCACTTTTGAATCGTCGGGATGAAAATGTACTTCGCCGCAGGTGCCTGGTAGTTTGCGAGATGTTCTTTTTTTCGTAATTTTAACGTCAATTGGGGGAACTCGAGAGTTAGGAACTAATATCGGAATTCTGAAATAACGACGAATTTTCTATCGTCTCAATGATTGACTATAAATTCTTCAGAGTGTTATTGTACTATCAGTACTTGTGCGCCAAAAATGTTTATATACATTTTTTTGCAGAGTTATTATTAGTAATTCTCAGTTTTTCAATCATCACAATTTCATTGCTTACAATTACACTGTCATTGAGTATAATTACAATTTCATTGATCAATTATTACAATTAATATACATACCGTTACTATTATACCATTTTTTCTTTCTTTTACCTTCGAAGTATTCCAAATTTCAGGAAATCTATACGGATGTTGATTACCAAATATAATATTGAACAAGCGATTTCATGTACCGTCAAATCGTTCCGGCATTGAAATTATTAAAAGTGATCGACTTTATACTTTTTATAGAGTTGCCAGTTAATATATCGTATACTGCTGGCTGCTTCGCGATGATCTTAAAAGGGTTATTAGGCATTATTACGTATTATTCATTGGTCCCTTTCGCACTCTTCCATTCTTAGTTTGATGAATTTACCTGCTTTTAATTAGAAGGGACTTATTTTCGTGGTGCCTCGTTACCCCCCGGAACGTCTTGGAGATGGGAGCACCCGTTCGCCGCGTTTGACTTTAAGAATCGAGTTTTGCATGCCTCGAGGACAAAGCCATAAAATATCAAGCGTAACAGCTTTCAATTACAGGTCCCCCTCCCTTTCACCCATTTGTTGGTGCGAGAGACGGCCCTTGCCGGGGGTACAACGAAAAAAATAACGCAACCACCCAAATAAAAAGAACAAAAATTCAATCGAAGTATTTTTTTAGACTTGTTCGGTGTGCGTTATTTTAAGAATGTCTTCGTATAGCTACAGAGTAAAAGCAACTGTAGGTTATCGCATTAGTAATCGACGGAATGGATTTGCATGCGACTGGACAGTGTATACCGCTCACTTCCTACGCTCCTTCCTATTTTTATTGATGATGACAATTCCCAAGGCCGCGCAATCCAACGCGATCAACAGACAAGCGTCAATCTACAGATCTATACGACACTTACGCCTTAAACACGTCGTATCACGCTGACGTTATCGCGGAGAAATTTCGAAAATACTTCGTGTGTCATATAATAATAACAAGTTAATGTCCAAGAACTCGGATCCGGATTGCGCCGTCCAATAAATGTTAATTCGAAATTTTTATAAAAAATTGAACATTCAATTTTTATAAAGCAATTTTTAACTACTATAATTATTTGTCAATTTCTTTCTCGTATAAATTATAGTATTTATAATAGTATTAAATTAAATCGAATAATTACATTTTCTTTATTTTTAATTAAAAAAGAAATGTCTATCGCAATTTAATTAAGACATTCACTAGGCTCGATCGGCGTTACCGGGTAATTTTATATAATAAGGTAAACGACCCAGTTAGTGACACTTCTAGGCAACCCTCTCACTTTACGAGTGCAACATTCTAAGGATAAACAAGGAGAACCGAGTGTCCCAGATGATGACACCCCGAACGCGCGCTACCCATTGGCTGCATATTGAATGGTGGGGGAAGCCGACTATGCTAGAGGTACCGGGGTCAAGATTTGGGACAGTGTCAGTGGGTCCTTTACCTTATGATGTATGAGAATAAGAAATAATAATACAAATTCCTCGACCCTCCACTCGTATAAGAATTTTAGGGTACATAACAATAACTGAGAATTTCCGTGTTGATTCCAAGGTACAATAGAGATATACAATTTTTACGTCGAGGACGGCGCGGTGCACTTTAATTTTTGTGTCTCTAATAGCTTTTGCCTTTTGCCGTCATTCCGAATTCTCCGTGTGAACCGTAGAGTTGAGACGCAAAAGACGGCCTCGAAACTTCGTGGCGAAGACCCGAAAAACTCATTTCGACGTGTATACTGTTGGGTCCACAGCCCCCCGCCATATACGGCCGAGGGAACCTCGGGCCGTGTTACAAATTCAAATTACAACCGTGTTTCCTAAAGGTAACCCGACGCCACAACGGGACTCGACGCTTCGCGTGGTCCGCGCGCCGGTTGCTGTACAACAGATTATGCAAACCTGCACATCGATTAAATGTACAAAATGTTAAAAAAATTTGCAACAAATCGCACCATTTACCCTAACGTTATTGAGGGCAAAAATAAAAATTCGATATGTGGATATCGAATTTTTATTTAAAAAAAAAAAATTTATTTTATATTATTGGCATTTTTGATATGTGGATATAAAAAAATTTGCAACAAATCGCACACTTTACCCCAACGTTATTGCGGAGAGATTTTTTTATTTTCTTATATGTGGATATAAGATAATTTGCAATTTGTTGCAAATTTTATTTATATCCACGTATCAAAAATGCCAATAATATAAAATAAATTAAAAATAATAATATATTATCATATTAATTGTTTATTTGTTGAATGACTCCAATAGAATAACTGAAAAAGAAAAGTAAAAAATAAAAATTCGATATCCACATATCGAATTTTTATCAACAAATAAACAACAAATATGATAATATATTATTATTTTTAATTTATTTTATATTATTGGCGTTTTTCGTTGCAATAATATGGAGATAAAGTAAATTCAATAATTTATCAAGTGGACAGATAAAGCGATAAAGTTAACGAGGTGTTGTATCCGGTCAATGGGTCAATGGTACCTGTATTGTTGTTCGGAGGAAAGTCGAAAGGAAACAACGAAATAATGTAGACGAGAGTGGACCGCGAGAGCATTGTATGAGATTTGGAGAGATCTTAAAGAGCGATATGGCCGTCGTGTGTTCGAATCTTTCGTTAATGCGCCGCGTGTACGGCCTTTGGGAAACAATTAAAAACACCCTAAAAGTATCAGCATGCCGAACTTATTAGAATTTACGCTCCCTCGGTGTGCGGCGACCGATGTACACTTCGCGTTCCATATTACTTAGGAACGATGCCACCTGATGTCCTTAGTAATTTATGAAAGAAACATTTTTGTAAATCCAGCATACCGCCGCCCCAAAGAATTCGACCGCACCCTGTCACGCCCTTTCCGGTCACTGTAAAAGACCCTTTGAGTTTTTTTTTTTTTAATTTTCCCATCGTCTCTTGGATTTGTTATTTATCACTGGGTTTTTGGTAAGCAATAAATTATAACCCAATTTTCCGTAATACGCATTAAGTGTACGTGTTTAATTTTTTTTTTATTAAACGGGTTTTCGACGTTCAGTAAAATATAAATGAACGAAATTATTATCTCACTCTTTGCAGATAATTCAATACTAATAATGATGCGATAATTTATAATTCATAATTAATAATGAATTGAATTAATAACTAGAAATTAATTTACCTCAAGCCAAACCTTTGATATTGCTAAATATGCATTAATAAATAAATAACCCAACATAACAAAAAAAAAAAAAAACAACTGCGGAAAACGAAAATTAATAAATAAATGTCAGATTAATTATATTTTTTATTATGGACTTTTAATGTATTTCTCATTGTTAAAGCAATCTTCGAAAATTCGTAGCTTTTTTTTTTCACAAATTCTAATTTCTGCAATTTCCGAAATACGTATTACGAACAATTGTTTTGAAAATTCCACAAATATGCAATCCGACGGAAAAATACGAGGAACACTGATTTCTCGTTTGTGGGAGCGACGAGGCCACAGGTTACGGCTATACCCCTCGAGAGCCCTTCCGGGATGCACTTTAAGAATTTTTGAGGGTGTAACGGCATCGAGCGGCTCATTTGAATCTTGATTCTGGGTGTGACGGAATGAAAGAAAGTGAGAGATACCCCATCCCCCTCCCCCTAGAGCCGTATGGCCTATGCACCACACCGAGGTCAAGAATATTATTTATGATATATAAATTCGAGTGAAACCAACCCCTCAGAAATTTGACCACACCTCATCACGCCTTTTTGCGATGGGGCAGCTTTGGACCGACTCTAACCTCTCGTTTTTGTTTCATCATTTGCTTCTCTCGCTTTCAGCCTTCCTTTGCACGGATGCACTTGTCTTTTCAACTTCGTTCATTTTTTTTCCTGCTCGCAAGGCCTGGTCTTTTCGCTCGCTCATTCCGCGCTCTTTTTTTTTCTTCCGAACCGTGTTTCGTCAGTGAGGAAGCCTATTAAAATGCCTTAGCAGACGCAAACGTCGAAGAGAACAAGAAAAAAAAAAAAAAAAAAAAAAACATTTAAAAAGGCGAAGAACGAGGGACGAACGCTACCTGCTATAACTGAGTCATTTGTTTGGTGAATCGATTCTTGAAGCTTGAAACCTTTCAACTCCATTTGTATGTCCATCGCGCACTCTCCTCTATCATCTCCCTTATGCCTTTTTTATTCTCAAATTAATTGTCTGTCGTTTTATTCACTCTCATCATCAGACGTACGTCTGATCGATTCATATTGCTTCTATTTTCTCAACGATGGGAGATTCTGCTCGAATTATTTATCCGCACTCGTTGGTCTTTTGTCATTGTTCCATGAGGTAACCTTGGCATTCCTTTGAATTAGGTCCTCCGAAACTCCGAATTTGATTTTCACATGGAAGTTTTATTTTTGTTAAATTCGTCATACCTTTCAGCAAAAAAAATCCTCGTATTACCTCAGGCGAAAGAATGATATAATATATTTTTCGATAAATTTCAAAATGGTGAATTTGCATCCATATGGATATTAAATGCGTGTACCCATTGGATACAACAAAAAAATCGGATTTAAACCTTAATTACCTACCCACCGAAGTTATTTTATCGAAGTCCAACTAAGATGATCTATGATTATCCATGATATCTTAATTCACGACTGATGACTACGATTTCTTCCTTTTCCATTAATTACGCGACCGAATCATTCACCTCTCGTGTCTTTGAATATATATATTTTTTTTACAATTCGTCGATCTTTTCAACTCACCAATGAAATATAATGTGTTAGGAGAGTTATATTCGTTATTCGTCTCTATCGATTCGATCCTTTTGTTCGCATCTCAAATAGCCACACCCTCGAGCTGTCTTTCACAACGGGCTCATCCGATTGCGTTCGCCTCCCCCTCCTCACTCCGTTAATAATGCATATGGTTTTTCGAATTCATAATCATTTCTGCGGTTCCGAGAGGCTCGGTTTGTCGGCGGACAATCGGCCGACGCGGAGCCCGACGAAACTGAGAGAATAGGCTGCATGCGCTGCCATCCACACACTGCACCCGATGGTCCATGGGTGGCGCGGTATCTTTTTCTTAGTATGGCAAACTGGTCATTAATTATATCGAACCTCGAGAAATAACCCAGGCGCGATATACAGCGAGGAGTCTAAGCTTTCGTTGACTGGGTGGGACCAGAAACGCCGACGGGTTAGCGAAGAAAAATAATAGCGGGGGAGTTTTATAATGGATGCTGGATGCATATATGTATACGTATACGCATGTTGACAGCGACAGTTTGAAAAAGAGAAGCGACAATTTCGACGAGACTTGGGCAGAAAAATGAGACGAAAAAAAAACGAAAAAGAAGTTACCGCTCCGGGAACTCATCGCTCTAACTTTCAGTCCGGCTGTTGTTCTTTCCTTCCTGAATATTCCGATCGATCATTTTCGCGTCGAGCATTATTTAAAAAAAAAAAAACTAAAAGGAAAGTCAGCACTCGGCAAATAAAAAACTACCGACTGAAAAGTGGTTAATCTACTTGGTGTTTCAAAAACCGAATTGAATGATTAATTCTTTTTTCCCAAACTATAGGAAAAATGAAATGAATTACTTTTTATCGAAAGGATAACATTCTGAGAATTATACAAAAAAAATTGTCGACAGATATTGATTTAAAAATATGGATAAAATAAAAAATCCAATCAAATAAACATATTACATTTTTAGGCTGTTTTTTTTTGTTAGAAAAAAAATGTAAAAAAAAAGATGGGTTGCAGCGAATAAAAGTTACTATGAACCGATTTTCGGGCTTCACTTCGCGACAAAAAATTGAGTAGTTGAGGGAACAAATTTGCCGATGGCATACTTTCCTTCGAAAAATCTTCTCGACTGTTGCAGTCCGCCGCGGCTGGGAGTCTCCACCATCCGCGAGTTCTGTCCGCGGGCTTCGAAGCGTCAGCTGAAAGTAACACGCTAAAGACCGGTGTTTTGACAGACTAAATTACACGGTTCAACCCGGGAGCGAAAGGGAGGCCGAACCACAATCGAATTCAATTAATCTCTCTATCGCCGTATCTAATGCCTCGCAACGACCCAACCCCTTCCAGCGCCACCGCGCGGCAAGCGACCTAAGACTTTGCGTCTGCTGTACGCTCTTTCTTCTTTGCTTCGAACTTTCCCACTGTGGCGGGAGCTGCAGCATAAAAAATAAAACGAAAAAAAAAAAGAAGAAGGTCTTAACTTCGTTGCTGGGGTGGTGTGGGCGGAACATCGCGTGCCTCTTTTCCTCTCATTTATTCTCAATACTCGCGTGGATCCCGCGCGTCACGAGTCATTATGAATTCCTCGTAAATTTCGTATTAGGAGCCGCGCTCGCGGACGAGAGAGTCTCGTTTGGATATTAGTCCATTCGGTTCCCGCTGGTACACACAATAATGTACGTGTCCCACGGAGCATAGCGACAGCATCCCGGCGTTCTTTCTCGTTATAGCATAGTGTAATACACTCGATCGGGCGCGACATAACAACACCCGAGCAACAACGGATCCCGGAGACCCGCGCCACCACCTGGGTGGTATTTTGGTAGCGGCCGCCGTGGCTCGAGCCGTTTCGAGAATGATGCACACGATATATATATATATGTATATATATATATCTATCTATACATGCATGCGCTGGACCGGGCTCGTTCCGTGTAGGCTGGAATGCAGTTGTGAGCTCGGAACTCTTTGAAATCCTTCCCTCCTTCGTGCTTTACCGTAATATACTCTTCTACACTTTTCTGTGTATTTCAATGAGTCAATCATACTTGGGACCCGGATACGTTTTATGTCAATACTTTCAATTGATTTCTGAATTAAAAAAAAAATTCCAAAACAGCTTTTTCTTTTAATCAGGAGATGTGAGATATTAAAAGAATGTAATGGACTTTATATGCAAGAACTTGAAAACACATGAAAAATATTTTGAAATGATAATAATAATAATAATAACTGTAGTTATTATTTATAAATATTACATGCGAATACTTAGAGTAGTAAAGGATCGATTATAAATGTCCAAGTAACTTATTGCAGCAAAGGATGGGTCGGTTTTTCGAGATTCGATCATTACGGGTTTTTTTTTTTTTTTTTCTGGCGTCTATTACAGACGTGATACTATTTGACACATCATCTTTTTATCAAGCGGCATAGACGCTACCGAAATATTGCTCAATTTTATCGCTGTCGAATTCCTGGCGTTCTCGCTACCGTGTTCGATCGTTGGGGAGAGACGGATCTGATCAAAGTAACTACATTGAGATTCCGACTCGCGTTAGATGTCCATATCCGCTGATGTAGAATGATAGGCCTGCATCTGATTGTAACGGGTTACATGGGTTTGTTTATGCACACGAAATGTTGCCGCGGATACAAACCCGGGCATTCCACGATGCCTTGGATCATTGACGATCGACAGGTGAACACGGGTAAGTAGTCTCGCGAGTGAAGGCAAAGAACTACTGCTGAGATATCGATCGATCGATGTTGCACTGTGGTTGACCGGGCGTCGTTCAAGGCGATATTGATTCTCGATTAGAGCCCTCGGTAAAGGTGAATTAATGTGATGTTAAAAAAAATTTCAAACGAGTTTGACGCACTCAAACCCCTGAGATCCGTTTGCTTTCGTCATATCTATTTCGCTCCATTAATGGCAATGCGGTTGCTGACCAATGACCGATGTGTTCGTAGAAATCATCAAGCCAAATAAGAAATCCAGTTTCTTCATTCTCAAAACCAATAATCTTTAAGCTGCGGGTCATTAAGTTTAAGAACATTCGGCGATTCGTTAAAACTTTCGAAATTGCTTGCCTCGTTCATTTTTCTCGACCCATAGCTTCAAGGGACAGAGTGGATTTGAGAAGAAATTATTGGAAATCGATCACTAATTCATAAATGGTAATTTATTCCTCAAAATACCACAACGTGATTCAATTAGCCCCGGTTTCCTCTACTTGCGAAGTTTCAATTATTTTCTACAATACACAACAAATTTCGCTTCGCTTTCAATATCGAGCGTTAATTCATAAATCGTAATTAATTTTATTGATTGTGATATACAACAAATCGAAAGAGCGTTTGTATACCTCCTTATATAGTGCGTAATGCCCTCGGGAGGATTAATAGCCGTGGAATTTAGAGGACAACTTTATAAACTTAGCGACCGGTAAACGACAAGAGGAATGCTGACACATACGTTCTGCCGCGCGGGTATATCCGGTATGCAAATACAATTTTTGTTTCGTATCCAATTGCGGCGCGAGTGTAGGCAATGGTAAAACCTCACGGGCGTTGAGACTCATTCACTGCTATACGTTACGATCAGCAATACATTTCGGGTGTAAGAAACGACGGGTTGAGGCAATCTATATGTAAGTAAGGTATCGGGTAGTGTCGGCATGAGTCCTTCGGGCGTCCCATCTCTTACTCCCTGTGAGTACAGACGCGCGCGACCAAGTTACAACGACACCACAGATAGGCCCGCAAAACGACACGAAGAGCACAAGAAGAGTCGGGACGAGAATTCGACGAAGAAGAAACGAAGCGCAGAGACAGAGGAGATTGCATCTGTTGAGATCGGTAGCCACGGGAGCCGAGGCATAGATCATATTAATGGCACTCCACCGACAGAGGGACCCTATGCCTCGATAACCATTGATCGCTATCGATCGAATAGATCCTACATGCGAGTGTGCATGTGTTGCATGTCGAGTGAAACAGCGAAAGGCCTCAGACTTGCACATTTGTTTTCCGTGCGCCACACCGCGCGTTCAGTCCTTTACTTATACTTCTTTGCGCCTTCGAAACTTCGCCTCCGGCGTTTCATAGGAAGCATCATCACGAGAGGCGTACAAGTATACATTCTCTCGGGGATCCGCTCACGTCGTGATTTTACGGTGGGTGTGAACGCACGGGGAGGTTTTTCCATTGTCGGGGAATCGAGTGGCACTTGACAGTTTCATGCGATACGTCCTTTCGCTTTATCGTGAATTAAACGCGGGAATTATAACCGCCCATGTGGGAACTGTAGAGCTTTTTACTGTTGATGCACCACACAGATATCAATTAGCCATCTTGACATTCGATTTTTTTAGGGACGTTAGTTAATGGTCAGTCGATTCGTAATTCGACGTATGATGAACGTTAAAAAATAATTGTGATGGGTTTACACCGATTTTGGTGAATAGTAGAGGAAACCGGAGTGACAGTGTTTTCTGGAGGTTAAGTACATCCTAAAGCTATCGATAAAGCGTGCAGTATGTGTTTCAACTAGCATCGGTATCCTTTATGCGACGATCAGCGTTAAGCCCATCCTAAATCCATGTAGAGATTTATAGGAACGATTGAAATTCTGCATTTTTTTTTGCTCGCGGAAAGTCATTGGTGGAAAGGAAGCAAACGATTTTTCGCGCTAAAAGCTCCATGTAATGTACTATATTGTGTTGACAAAGTTATTTCAGCTACAGAGGTCATAAGTACATTTTGGTGGCCAACCCGCTGAATCGTTTCGGTTTGTATTTTTTATTATTTAATTTTTTTTCGGTTTTCACAGTTGGTTATTCCTTCGTTTCGATAATACGCGCACCTGCATCACCAGCATGCTATTCATATTTTATTCATGCGCGTTCTTCGGTGGCAATCGCAACTGGGCATCGATCCGTTGTGCAGCTAGCTGTGCTTCGTTGGCATGTAGCTTTCCTTCGCAATTGGTCTGTTCCGAGTCATTATTCATTTCTCTTGTATCTCGATTCCTCCCACTTCCCCGCGCCCCTCTTCGTGTCGAGACTCTTAACAGACTTGCGGCTATCGTGTTATCCCGTTCGAATAACGTTCGGACTTCTCTGTGCCCGTCACTCGGGTCCTCCGACTACTGGCCCGATAAGATATTCAACCGATTCGCGACGCGTGTGGACTCGTTGGGTAATTCCTGTATATTCGTTTCGAGTCGATCGATCCCGTTGCATACTACTTTCAAGATCTTTAACGCCCGGCCATTTTGCACTGTACGCGGTTAAATAGCATGCACTCCAGTTTCTTTTTTCTTAAGCTTATGAAAAAAAAACCCCCGGCGTTCGGTATACATTTTATGGATACGCAGAACGCTAAGGCTACTGTTATACGGTTAAAAATGTCCTGGCGCCAGCCACCGATTATGAGTTATACAAGCGTTGTGGTGCATATCGCGTCGCCAACTCGAACGGGCAACGCTTGGTGAAGGAACATAGAGAGTTGCGCGCGCGCGCGCGCCCGCGCACGCGCCTTGTTGCTCTCACTCACGTGATTATATATTGCTTTATGCTTTATTGCGTGCGATTGCCGCTACGGACAAATGCACCGACGTACCAATCACTCTTGGAACTACGAGAGGCCATGTATAATGCCGGGCCGCTAACGATTATTTTATATTTTATAATAGCTTGCAGAAAGTTGTATTCAACCCCCGTTCTTTCTACGCCTATTTATAGTTTCACTCACGCCAAACGCTACTTTTTTTAATGCCATTTATTTTCTTTTTGTCTAAATCTATCCTACGAATTAACCTGAGTCGGAAAATTAAAACTAACCTAACAATCGATCATTTCGATTCGAAACAATTTAAAAATTCATTTTAAATCCGCCAATTTTGCGAACTCGTAAAAAGAAAAAGGAATCAGCACAAGATATGGAAAATCTTCACACTTTTTTCTCGGTTATTTCCATTACTCGCATCGCTGCATCAGTAAACCAAAGAAATTAGAAGAATTAATTCTTACGGTAAAAGCTGTTTGCCATGAGGAACTAAATTAATGAGGGTGGTGAAAATCTTCAAATTATTTTTTTTTCTCGACATGTTTTCACAAGTTACGAATGCTTTATATTATTTGTTTGGTACGAGTAAAAAAGAGCCGTGCAAAATTCTGCATCGCATTTACGTTTCTACGGCGGCGTTATTACATCACGAATTACCATAAGCTTTTTGCGCGACATGCTTTTAACAAATTATGAACATTATACGAGTCTTCTTGAAATGCTCTCACCTGTCTTTGCACTCGTGTTCCAAGCCAACCCAACCCTTGGAGTCCCCGTGGTCTCTTTACTTGCGCCTAGTATATAGCTCGCGTGTTGGAATGCACGTATTATAATGGTGTGTGACTCGAAGATCCGGGGACATTCGGTAAAATGAACCAAACTCCATGGTGTACAAGTCCAACACGGAGAGCCACCTACTGAAGCGTTCCGGGTGCTGTATTCCAGTATATATGCGTTGAAACTTGGCCGGAGCGTTTCGTGTTGTTAATTAGGCGAGACGTCGGGGCAACCCGCCGCGAGAAAAGCTCCCCACGCGCGCGGTACGCGCATGTAACACGACCATTTGCTAATTACATCGACTTGTGTCTCTATCCCCGTAGGAAGAGAGCGACAAATAAAAAAGAAAAAAGAAAGCGCGTAAAAAAGAATACGGATAAAGTAGATAAGTGAGCAAACGAATTGCAACTGCATCGGTGTCCGCGATACACTACGGGTACTGTATACCTATGTATGTACGTTCGTATCTATGTAGATAGATTTTATAGAGGTATGCGTGCGCGTGCATTCGCCGCCGCTAATGGGAAAGGACAGTAATGCAGCGTGTGTGAGAGAACATACAGTATATTCATACCGCTGTCTCATTCACAGTGCGTATTAGTTAGTGCGTGGCGAATGCCGACGAGTTTACGAGAGTCCGAACCTCGCCTTGGACGTTCGTGGACACGAATTAATCGAATAGTTACGAGGTCGAGAATGGAGAAAAGAGTTTTGAGTGCCATCTCAGGCCTTCGTATAATACTGTGTATGTATCTATAGATACATACAGGTACAGTAGAGTCTCTCACTACTTTACGAATTACCGCGTATACTAAGTTAACATCGGTCATTCATTTGACATTCCTGTATCAATGCATGTGAACATTCGTGGGTCATCGGGATCATTAAAAAATTTAATTTTTTAATCGGGGAGACCGAGATAGTTGAAACCCGGAGAATTGGAAGGTCTACTATTAGTAAGTTATTCTTTTGACTACCGAATTCACTGCGAGATCGCTTTGTTTCTTTAACAACGTGTGTTCTGACTTTCGCAATGTTTCAATTAGCCTCGGTGTCTGTTAAAATGATAATTGAGGAGATGCCGCTAGTAAAACGTTTCATTTAAATGGCTTTTTTGAGAATATATACTCGAACTCTCATTAAAAAACTGTCGTAAGGTTGTATCTAAATTTTGCTTAGTCGTGTAATTTCTTGTCGTTGTCCTCGAGAAACGATATTTTTTGTCGATCGAAATGGAATTATTCAGAATTCATTTGATGAATGGGGTTCTCGCTGTATTCCTCCGGAATTCTTATAATAATGAAAAACATTCCATAAAAAATCTTTAAAGCGCTAATTAGAAATCGTACTTTTATATCCTTCGATTGACTCGCAAGAATCTTGGAATATGTGAATAAATCGCAACGAATTCTACTGTACGTGGTATATAGATTTGTAAAAGATTCAGATACAGGGCGTTATAGCGTATCCGGTTGGGGGAATAAACTTCGCCGCAACACATAATATAAATGCGTATCGGCTTATTAATTTATTAAATATCGTCGGGCTTCTTTTGCCATCGCGGAATCGTAAGAGAGATCGACAGTGGAGAATTAGCGCCTGAGAGAAAACGTTCCTTTGGCTCTTCCCGCCACACAAGACCGGCAGCCGCCCGTCGTAACGTTGGTTATTAATCCAGCTAACTTTCAGGGTAGCAGTCGTGATACTATACCCATGTCTTCGCAAATCGCAAGATCGGATATTACATTATTTCAGCGCAACAGAATAATTTTATCGTCAATCCGCAATCTTCAACTCGATCTTCATTCCTTTTTCCTACTGACCGTCTATGAGTTGTCTAAGTGCATTCGTACAGATTATTTAATAAACGCGTAGTATAGAACATCATAGAACCGCCGCAGCGTTATTGGCAATTCCCTGGCGTAAGTACGATATAGAGGAGAAGACCGGGGCGAGATGAACCAGCTGAGAGAATGAGAGATGGGAAAGAAGGTGGTAAGCAGTCGGTGCAGTTTTTTCTTGGGGAGACGCGGCTTCTTCATTGAACGCCCCTCGAGCTATTTCTCCCCCGTCCCCCTATTATCATTAACGGTTATTTGAATACCGTTTTCCGCTGTAATTAAGAGAATTACGGTATGCAAATGAGTGAGTTTCATCGTTGCATCTGTGTGAACACTTTTGCGGTTTTGCGGGGCCTCATAGTACCTGCGATACGACTGTGTACATGCATGTAATTTATCCGCAATTTCTCTCCTTACCGCCCGCGCGCTGTATTGCGCGACCGCGTTCGATTAATGAAAATCGACGTTGAGAATATGTTTTTTTAATTTCACGGTAGGCATATATACACGCCCTAAAACCGCAAGCGTTAATCTTATCGTTACGATCGAACATCTCGAGCCCTGTTGCTTTTTATTCGCTCGCTTATATTGCCGAAAAAAATAAAAGGTCGAAAAATTTGCACAGAACGACCGCCCATCCAAATTATCAATTTGGCTGAACGAGGTCCGAAACCCATCGGTCCTTCTTAAGACCTCTTTTTCATTTTTTTTTCTTCCCTATTCTCTCCGATCCGAAGACGGTTCGCCTTCGATAACTTTTCTTTTCTAGCTACTTGTACAACAGAACGAATCGATCGGGCGCATCGTATCCTTGACTTCCGTTCGTGTTCGTTCGTTGTTGTAGGACCCTCCCATTATATGTGTATTAGCAAGTCGAAAATCTGATAGGATAATAACACCTCGCTATAGCGAACCCGGCCGCGTTTTAATACGCGGTTAAAAAATCCATGGACTTTCACCTTCGGCTACTTGATTTCGTATCTATCATCGATTTAATGCGTCGCCGACATTGCGCGAATTTTTTAAATGCTTTTATAGTCGATGCAAAGTTATACGATAATGTTGTATTTCGTATGTGTGTCGACAAAATTGCTTTGTAACTTTTTGTAACGACTATTTTTTGTTTTAAATATTACCTACCAGCAAAAAATTGAAATTCTTAATTATTTTTTCAAGTGAGAAGAATCGTCTCCAGTCGCGAGATTTACTTTATACTATACTATGCTGCCCCGAAATAAAGTTTGCGACTCGGGGCTAATCGGGGGCTTATCATTAGGCCAATTTCGTAGAATGTGTGACGTATTAGCTTTCATTGCAGTACCAAGAAGGTCAGCGATCGAGGGACCGACAGTATCGCACGAATGCTTACAATATGTTTATAGTGGTTGTAAAGTTATACGATGATGTTATATTTGGCATGCGACTCGACAAAATCATGAGAAAGTGGTCCGGAATACTCAGAAGAATTACTTTATAAAGGTGACCGGCGCGAAGCGCAACACGGTGTAAATCGGATCTCATTTGTAGATTTCCCGAGTGTTGCAACAATCTCTGGTCCCTTCTACTTTGTAACGTCCCATAGTTCTACATAGGGATCATATTATGCATTTTTTAATTCGTTATTGTCAACCTGCAAGAAATCGGTACTACGCTACTGTCGCATATGCTATCGGATAGGATCGCTTCGGAGTTACGAAACTTACTTTATACCCACTACTGAGTCGCATTATAGTTTGCTACAGACTAATAGGGGGATTATTATTACGTGAATTCTGTTAAATCTATCGCGTAATAGGTTTTCATCAGGGTAGCAAGCAAGCAAGCCAGAGATCGGTCGGTAGTTGTTGCGCGTGGACCGATCCAAAGGTGTACTCACGATATGGAAAGGCCTGAACCATTGGCAGGCTGATGTGCCAAGTGGCGGAGCGCCGTCGATGGGCAGCTCTTGCATGTATGTCCACGTTAACCTATTACGCGTCCTATAGTGCGTACGACATGCCAGTCGCGTCAGGGAGAGCTTGCTACCAGAAGCCCCCGTGAAATATGTAAATGAGAAGCGGCAATTAAGCGTGGCGAACCCGCGTCGAGCGCGCCAGAGTGTAACAGAAGAATTGCTGCCAGTCTCTGAAATGCGCTTCTCCGGGAGCCAAACAACCGGAGTCCCGTGCGTCTCAAGCGCGTACGACGTAGCGGTTTATTCCACAGTCGCTGAAGAGAAAAGAGGCGAACGAGAAAGATGCGTTTGCCACACGAGCTTCTTTACCTGCGACTTTCCGTTCGTTCATTCCTATATACCCGAGACGCACGATGGCACTTCGCGCGTTTCGTCGTCGTCCTCTTCGACGCGAGCGCTATTACTATAATAATAATAATCACGAGATAATTATGATCGGTCACTGTGTTCCCTGTCGACGTTAATCACACTTTCCCGCGCAACCAGTCGCTGATCATTCGAGTTTATCGGTCAAATTTTGTGCTGAATTAAGATTTAGAAAAAAAAAATGTGTTATCGAACGATGCGGAATGGTAGTGCAACGGGGGATTGACGATAACATCTTTATACTTTTTTCAATGGTTCTCGATATTAATGAAGAAAAAAAAATGGTAGAAGAATAATGATGAAAATTGTTGAGGCGTGGAACAGTAAGACATTTGCAGGGCCGTCACAGAGGTATTCTACTCCCGTCTCTGGTCAGACAAATTGTTGCGGAAGAGTACACATACTTATGCTAATTTCTTAATATTTCTTCGAGTAATGATAGCCGCGCATACATCATGCCACTGCTACGGTTTATAAACGAGACCAATTCACGGGCGGTGTACATGCGCGTACATGAAAGATATATGCAAAACACGTTGCACTCGGAGGACGATGGACGGGAGGGGGACTGACGATCGTGGCTCTTGGCTCTGCATGCAATTAAGATCTGACTCTCTCGTCAGCAACCGAAGCCCCTGAGGGAGCAGGAGTAGCCCTGTGGTACGCAATGTTTACGTATATTCACGTCACATTGACCACAACCTCCGATAGTGCCAGTCCACTCATTACAGACGACGTTATTCATCGAAGTCCCACATTCATTCGTATTACACAGATCAGCGATTTTTTTTCTTCATCAGTTGCCTATAGAATAAATTATTAAATCTTCGTTGAGCCTTTGCGAGGCAAACTTTGAACGTCCACTTGGAAACGCAGTGCAACTGACAAATTGTGAAGGAGACCGGGGCTAATTGAAACAACGAATTATTCTGAACAATGTTGTATCGAAATCGGAAGTTTCTCGTAGTTTATAGAGGAGACCGGGGGTAATCGACACCCCCGGCGAGTCGGAACCACGTGGCGAACAAACGCGCGATGAATGCCCCGGACGAACGTGAGACCCCCGACTCTTTTAGTGATCCCGTTTTATAATATTAACGCTGCTGCAATGAAAACATTATCAATAGCTAAACATAAAAGTTGAATACAAAAAAAATGGTTAGTCGATCCTTTTAGCTTCTTCACTTAACAGTGTCATAGTAGAGAGGACAGGTTTGTTTCGATGTTTTTCAACGTTTAGACATTGAATGAGTTTAGTTCGCATTACAAATGCGTTTGATGTCTCGAGTGGAATTCCTTTGCCAATGATACTGGTGTCCGCATAGATGACGTCTTTCTTCTTATTTCATGGGGGGGGGGGGGGGGGGGTGTGAGAAGAACACGAGATGAAGAAGGAACATCGATATTATGGAGGCAGACGCCAGAAGCGGCGATAATAAGAATGCCTCCGAGCTCTTGGACTTCTCGCTCCGAGATCGTTCGCTTCATCGTTCATCCGGGATTCCTGAGTCGAGTGGACTATCGGACTTCGTGGACCGAAGGTACCTGTTTACCCAGTTAGTACCGCGTCGCGTGAGCCGTCGTGACACGCAATAGGACTAAACGCCTTGTTAATGTCCGCCGAATGCATTAATGTTGCGATATATATGTTGACGCGCGTAACAGCTGTGCGAGATTAAGACACGCGAGCGCCCATCGCAAAACTAACGACGCAAAATCGTACTGAGCATTGTTCGAAATTGTCCAGTGCACACACGAGCGCTTTCACGTCATTTCGAATTTGTAGTGTGACGGGAAAATAGATATTTCTGTTTTGTTTTATTTTTTTTTTAATTGCATTTCACTTTGTTTATTGTTAATAATCGACGTACCATAAACTGAAAAAGAAACCCATAAAAAATCATCAAACCGTGTATCACGCGAAACATTTACGTCCGTCGCATTCCGAGGGTATTATTTATAGAAAACGAGAATTATCACGGCTGTCAATATCTCGTAGCTTTGTACTGGATTCTTTTCAATTACAAAAGTGACAGCGACGGGGGAACGAACAATTCGAAATAAAAAATAAAGAGCGAGATTTATACCGGCACTATAGGTATAATAGTTAGTTGAGGTAGCGGAGGGCGCGAACGAATGGAACTGGTTTCCGTATACGCGTGTCATAAAAATACGCGTACCAACCTCGGGTTTTACGCTATAGGTAGACACGACAGTGATGACTAATGGCCCACACGGTCGACTGTTATTTTCTCTTTTACCGCGCTAAGGGGGATCGTGGGGAATGCGAGGGACGAAGTTTTAAAAATTCGTGTATCCACCGAAGTTTAAATGTCCTTATGGTTCCTAATAGCCCTCAATTTAAAGACCTCTCGCGGTCGCGCATCTCCGAACTGCCTATGCGTCTTCTGGCCTCCACCTCGGTAATCAAAGGCCCTCTCCGATCGTTGTATGTAAAAATCGTATTCGTCGCATTCTCGAAAGTGACATTATTCAGAAACACGAATCTCGTAACTCAGACATGTAAAATAAATTGTAACAAAAAATGTTTACCAAAAATCACCGACCAAATTATCGATCTGTGTACAGCTTATCATTTTTCTAAATTTTATTTCATGTTTTTTTTTTAATGAAACAATAGTAATGATAATTATTATTATACCTATTATTATTATCATTACCGAGGAATCTCACAGCCATACATGGACTTGATGTATTTTCTGCATCTGGAAGACGTTAACTATCATACGTCTCGTGACTCACTCTCCAGTAATTCGATGGGTCGCGTAGTTGACAGAGACCAGGGATTAGAAAAATGTAATCATTGGGAATGGAGCGGTATTCCCCTTCCGTCAACGTTCAATCTCATATTTTCTTTCATGCGTCGTTAAGGTCGAATCCGAAACACGAGACTACTTATAAGTCAGGCGTATATATCGTCGTGGAACGTATCATGGACCACGTCGGCGCCTCGCCGACGACAAAGTCTTCAGTCAGCTAGAGAAAGTCCACAGCACGCGCCGCTGGAACAAGGAAGAAGATAAATGAAAAAAAAAAAAAAAGAAAAAAACTTTTTCGTTCTGGGACATTATCTAAGTGATAATAACTTCGCGGTTGTTAAGTACACAGCATATAGCGGGCGTAACGGTTCGTGTGCACGAAAATCGACTATAACTTAACGTCTTTCGGCCTTAAACCTTCCTTGCCTTGTCGACAGCTTCATTAGGCTGGAATTCAGACACCGAATAAGTATCACTGATTTCCACGTTCGTGGCGAGCTGGTATCGGTGAAACGACCATTTTCTTTCCGTTTTTATATTTTTTTTTTACCTCGATTTCGCTTTGCCCAATTCGATTTTCGGGGCTTTTTGTACCAAAGTGATTCGTTAATCTCAGGGAGGCTTTTGGACGTACCAAACCCGGAGGTGTTTGGTCGCCGCGAGGCTCGGCCGTATCTGAGATTGCATGTAAATCGCCGAACGGCAACACTTTCATTTTTTTTTTTTTTTTTAGATTTGGGGGAAAGAATGCACAACGTGTGGCGTAAAGTGCATACACATTATATGGAGGAATTTGACGATAAAACAGGGAAGATAGGCGTGGGGGGGGTCCATCCAGTGGATCGAGTGGTACGAAAGACATAAGGGCCCTCTTGAGTGCCGCATTGATGTGGGCGATGGTGTACAGTTTACCTTCGCTTCTCCATGCGTATATTATGGGTTTCCCCTAAACGTCTTATTCTCACGCTTCGGGTATAAGATCGTAGAGAACTTGTAAAAAAAAGAAAAAAAAATGAAAAGAATACAGGAATTTGGGAGGACGCGGTGGGAATCATTGGCGCAATAATAGTCATCCTCAAATAATCGCCATGTTAAAAAGTTGGTGAGCCACCATATTGCGATATTTTATCGAAGTATCGAAGTTTCGAGATTTTCATTGTTAGCCGTTTATTCGTGCTGTGATTGGTCGAGGTTTCGGTATTACTAGTCCTCTCCTAAAAAGTTGGTGAAATCGAAATGCATCGAAATTATCGATGATTCGAAATTTCTATTGTCGTCAGTATATTCGTGCTGTGGTTTGTCGAGATTCGACTAACGTGCGCGTAACCTTCTAGAGTGCGCAACGTTTTTATGTACGTGAATATACACTGTGAAAATCAATCTCGTAAAGTTTTACAAAAATTGCGAAAAAATTCGAAAAGAAATATGCATCGAATCACAAAACGATGCAAATAATTTCGATCTATAATTTTTCTCCACTTTCGAAATCCCTAACGTGAATCCAACACGAGGGTGAAGACATTGCATATTACACAATTGTAGAAAAAGTAAATATTCATTCCGCAGAGTCAGAGAAGTTTGTGATAATCAAATAAGTTACACGCAGCGTGACGCACGATGAAGGCATTTTGGGTTTAATTTTCGAACGCCCTTCAGAAATCATCATCACCTTTCTCAATTTTTTATTTGATTTTTTTTCCCTTCGTTTCTCCTACTTTCCTCAATTTTTGCTTTATTTTATTTTATTAGTAACTTGAGACGATTCGCCGCCAAAAGGGCATGCGAATAACACGCTTGCGATACACTGTTATTGCCTCTATTAGTTCGTTAATATATGCAAAATATCCTTATTATCGAAGAAGGTGAAGGAGGATGAGACGAGAAGCGATCATAAAGCGGGCACCGGGTAACGTACTTCCTCTCCTTGTGGATACGAATCTTCAGAAGCGGCAAAATACTTACCATTCGCAATGTTGATAACTCCGCATACCGGTGCCTTCTCGAAATATAAGATCAGATGCTTTTAATTATTTCGTATACTCCGAACCTTCAATCTCTTTATTCTTTGGTTTTTTTTTAAACTTATTTTTTATGTATTTTCTTTTCTCCTCGGGGGAATCCCCCGTTTCTGGCTAACAGCGTCGCGAGTCGCCCCCTCTGAAATCCTAATTATCCAACCGCGGCTAATGGTCACGCCGCTTTTGCTTGCACACTCGCTTATTCGCTTTATCCCACCGGGCAGCGAGGGCTTCCTTATTTATCCTCATTTACCAAAAGGACTCACTCAATTCGTAACCGCCCGTGCCGGCGCTCGCCGCATTAATGGACCGCGATACTTCAAACTGTTCGCGGCAGAAAGCGGCATATATACATATACTTACGGTGCATGTAGGCAATTTTAAAGCATAAAAAATACGAATATCCGATGAGGCCTAGATAAGAAATCTGCAAATCTTATCGTTTCGTCCCGCTAAATCGCTCGACTGCATTAGATGCACTGCTGTATAGCGTTTTCCTCAGCCACGGGTATTAATGCACTTCCCTCAATACTTATTACTATCGTCGGTGGTTTTAATTAAATTATTTGAAAGCCATCGACGCTCCCGACCACCAGGGAATAGTTGATTTTCGATATTCTTTATGGACTATCATTTCCCCGCCGATACTTTAGTTATTGCCGGTATTACATATTGTCATATACGTGACGTTTAACGCGGGGCGCTTTCAGGGATCTATAATTCAGAGTCGATACTTCGCTTGGCGGATAGTGGCGAAAAGACGAATAAATTTATCAATAAAATATACCGGGGGAAGGATTGAATATATATGGTACAGTGCGCCCCCTCAAAGTCCGGCGGTATTGAAGACCCGCGGGAACTACGCAAGTTCATAAATCAAAAGCGGCGAGTACGCTTGAAGCTGAGCGGCACTGCAGAGCGGTGGTTATGTGTGCAATAGCAGTAGCAGAGGCAGTATCATTCTACTACCGTTCGCCGGAGGACCGGAGAGCACGGAAGCAATCCTGGTCGGTACATCTGTAGATACTGGCGCGTCCACCCACGTTCACTCATAGAAATGAATGCTCTCTCCCTCCCCCCCTTCCTCCCCACCCAGCGAGACCGCCCCTGGCATGAGTGGACTATCCCACTACTGAACCGAAACGACGATCGAGAAGACACATCTCATCTCTCTCCTCTATTTATTCTTGACTACCGGAGGAATACCAGTTCGCACAGGGTCATCGCTGGAAGACACGTTCGACATGCATGCTTTTCAATAAAGGCGTCGGTTGATGTGTAAATAAAAAATAAAAAAACGTTCATTTGCATAATTGATTGTGTCATCTTGAGGCAATGGCTGCGGCAATGTCAAGTTAATTTTTCTTCAAAAATGTGAAAAAAAAAAGACGCCAAGTGGTTTAAATAATTTTTGCGAGGGTAATTATTTAGAATTGACAGACGAAAAAATCTCTGAAGAAAAAATTTATCGTGAAAGTGAGGATTTTTTGGGCGACATCGCGATATCTCATCATTTCGTGCACCGATCGGGCTGATTCCAGGCGCAGTGTAAAGCTTGTATTCAAATTATATGTGTCTGTCAAATGAAAGTGTCTTTAGAATTCAGATCCGATGTCTCGTTTCGGAGAAAAAAAATGTCAAACTTTAGGAGGCACGATATTGGCGTATAAGTACACGGTAGGGCTCGACTTTTTAAACCACTTGGCGTCGAGACGCTACCGCGTCTCTTGATCTAGGAAAGGGGGTCAGTTGAGATACTCGATTTCTTTGATTTCGATTTATCCTGTGTTTCAACTAAACCCGCCCTCCTTTACCTTCTTTACCTTTACCTTCCTATACGAAATTCTCCGTTTGACAAATCCCCAACTTGGTCAGTACCGCGCGAATGCGAGTAAGAAAAAATGTGCCTCGCGGGAATAAATGTCGGCTGGGATTACGACGATAATTAGACGCGTGCGTTGCGCCCAGCATTTATGATTTAGCGCTACGAGACGCGTATAATAACGAGTATGACGGTCCGGGGCAGTTTCGTGAGAATGAATGAAGGCTCGCGCGCGAAGCACGAGGGTCGGGAGGTCAGTGGATGGACCTCACACCGAGTTATATCTCGGCGTGGACTACACGCGCTCCAATATGCACGAGCGGGGACCGCACTTCAGAAGTTAACAGTTATAACTAACGCATGTTTCGTGTCGCGGGTAGTAGAAGAGAAGCCATCTAATTGCTCACAGTGGCCTGTCTCGGCAAACCATATAGGGGAAGACGGGGTTAAACGAGACGCACGTAGTCAATAGAATACACGATCCCCCGCAGTCTGGTATATTCGAATACCAACTGATTTTTTGTCGAAAATAAGTGAAACCCAAGCCCGCGAGTATGGGAGACCAGGGCTACTCGAAATACATAGAGCGTATGGTATTCTCAGAAACTACTTGCCATAGTATATACTCTAATCTCAAAGAGTAATCATACGCAGTGGATGAAGCACCATACTTTTTTTAACGCACGCGTGTTACGGCTTGACTTGTTTCAACTCGCCCCGGTCTCCGCTACGGAAACCTGCAAAGCCTCAGGAAAATTCGTTACGTAGCAAGTAAAGTGGCAAGAGATTACAAGTGCACAATCGGACAATTGTGTGAGCGGACGTGTCGGTGAAGCGGTTGTTATTCTCGAACAGACACACGTACCTCTATCCTTTTCCGCTGCCTCGTTTATCGGTTGTTGCTGCTTCCATTTGCTTCCGTCGGTGTGCAAACGTGCTTGTGAGTCACGCCAGTATGAGTGCGAGCGATTATTACTCGTTGGGTTTTATGGTAGACCAATAGACTCGCCGTAGCTACGGGCTGTCGGACGCGCGCCTTCCGCCACTTACGGTAGGCGAAGGCGCAATATGCCTATATGCCTATAGCTACCCATGCATAGGCTACAGAGAAAGATGTTAGGTACTTCCATAGCAGGTAGTATAAAGTCGATCCGAAACTGTATGGGCTCCCGCTAGTTTCTCCAGCCTCGTGGCGATGATGCTAAGCGTTGCGGATCGCGGCAGCGCACGGCATCAGCACCGACGATTGGTGATGGCGCCTTCAGCGAAACGTAGAGGAATTACAGGGAGGATAAGCCGAGAAGCATTCGGAGTAAAAAACTAAATGGAATGGTAGAAAGAGACTGTAGAACGATGGTATATACATATATCCGTAGCCACAGGTAAACGAATGCGGCATTCGATCGAAACATAAGGAAGACCGGGGCTAATTGAAACACACAGGTATGACACTCTAACGAATTACTCTTACCATACTCTATAGATTAATTCCATGTAGTGCGATATGCACGACGTTAAACCTTCGATTTTTTTATAACGTGTCTCGAACCACCCCGATCTTCACTATAATATACTCTCAGCTATCGAATTGGTCCGATATTTTTTTTTGTTAATTCATTCCGTTCTTAACTCCAAATTATCGCCTTGAAAAAAATAATCGATTTTCGTTATTTCAAAATATTAATCATTGCCGTGTTTCGTCCTTTCTTTCTGCCAGGAAATGACCTTAATCTATTGAGTTTTAAATACGGGACCTTTTATTCAAGCTCCTTCTCTTCCTCACTTTTAATGCTCCTTCATTGCTTTTCGTTGCTGTTTTTGCCACTGTATTGCACTTTTGTACTTCGGGTTTCATCCACTGGCAAAAAATATTTAATTCGAGTGGCAAAAGAAATTTCGAATGCGGTGGTACTTAATGTATTCCGTTTCACTCATACTACTGTCCCTGCTCTGCTAGCATGATCATTAAAGCAAGAATCATCATTGCCTTGTCCGGAATGTTCTCGTGAACGACGCAAAGTTACTTAACAGAATTTGGTACACTGATTCTAAGACGCCCAGAGAATGTCGTTTGTGAAACAAAATTTCGATTAGTTGAATATTGGTAGAAATAAAAGCGATTTATTAAATAGTTAATCAAATATATCGAAAAATGAGCGCCATTTTCTGCGATATATTTTTCGCCTCCCGACTGCTCGCTAGGCGCCCGATCTTTTCGAAGCATACCTAACCTCAAACGATCGAACGGACGCCTGATCTCTTTACAAATCATAAAATAAAATAATTTTGCAAAAATTAAAAAACTCCCGACTGAAAGAGTAGCCAAATAACGAAAATGTATTAACTGAAAAGAGTAAAATAAGAATTAAATTATTCGCATATGATTGTCGGGAGATTTCCATATGAAGAAGTTAATGACGAAGAAATCGCTCGACTATCATATGCGAATAATTTAATTGTTATTTCACTCTTCTCAGTTAATACATTTCCGTTAAAAGGCTACTCCTTCAGTCGGGAGTTTTTTAATTTTTGCAAAATTATTTTATTAGACAAATTGTTTTAGACGAATTGTTTTTAGACGACTTGTTTTAGACAAATTGCTATTAGACCAATTGTTTTAGATGAATTGTTTTAGACGAATTTTCCGCAAATCAGTATTACAGTCTGAAGATTCACGAACTAAAAAAAATGCCTCCTTTAAGCGATTGATTTCTATAAAAATTTTAAACAAAACAGAAATTAATTTGCTCGAACAAAACATTTTTCGCGCCAAGGGAGCTCATCCACATTGCCCGTCAGCCGTTCGGCAAAGAGCCGTTGCCGTGTACCGTCCTCTCCGGTATTGAGATAGGAAACAAAAATTTACGATCGGATCGAACAGCGAGATAGTCGTCGAAAAGGGAATACGAAATTGATCGAGAAATTTTTCCAAGGCCCGCGATGCCACGGCGCTCCGAAGATACTCGGATTTCTCAAGGAAAAAAAAAATTATTTAGCCCGTCGCATGAATTATTGAGATCGTAAACCTCGAATGATTCGACGGGGGTGGTGTAAAACATCCTCACGAATTTCGGCTCCTATCGTGCATGTATTCTACGCAGTTGCGGGTATATACGTTACTCTCTATGTATGTTGGAAGTCCGAATTGAATGCCGGGGACCGCCTGTTGCGCTTTCGACTGGAATTCATGGCTCGATATAAAAATGTGTTCGAACTTTATTTCGCGCTCTCTTTTGAACTGAAATGTATTTTCTTTTCGTGCCGAAAAGATCGAAAACGATTTTCAAACACGAGCAAAGTTCTACAAAGTCAAAACGCATATAAAAAATATATATCAGGCCGGTTGACAAAAAAAAATAAAAATGACTCTTGACATATGACATACTCTTTCTGGATGCTCGCAATTCGTGATTTTTTTTACGAATCGAAAGTAATTGCAATTCAATATTGGAATAAATAATTTAATAAAATCCCATATTATCTCATAAAATAAAAGAACATGGATTATAATTAAAGTCCGTAATCTTATAGCGGGGAATACCCTAATAAATTACTACAAAAGATGGAGACTTCGATTCGTAAGGCACTCAATCGTATAACCGTGACACGCGTCCGACCGTCCCATGCATCACAGGATGTTCATAGATCTTCAGTGGTAAGCTATAGTTAGAGCTCACGCTAGCGTTGGAAACATAGGTGGGAGAGCTTTTCGACTCGAACCCAGATACGCGATAAAATCTTTTCTATCTCGAAGGTGTGGACATATTCGACGTGGAAAAGAAAAAAAAAAGACAAGAGGGTGTCGCGGGAATAGGAGACACGACGACGACGGTCTGAGAGAAATTCCTGTAGCCATAAATATAATCTACGTTCAAACTGTCACGGCTTCCTTCGACTACTTTTCGTTTCCTGTCGACACACGGAACCTGGAAGTTTTTGCTACTCGGAAATAAAAGCGATCGGAGAAAAAACTGTTTCGATCTTATTGAACGCATAGGATAAGTCGGGTTAGAGATATTCCGTGTACAGTATCGGCGAGATAACTGGTTTTCGGATGGAACTGACTTTACTGCAATGGACCAATACAACGATTAGTCCGAAAGCACTAAGCACTTAGTTTTTGTTAAAAAATCATTTTTTTTTCGATTGTTGTACTCAAAATGATGATAAAATGAACATTTCTACCGCATTACGGCTCTACAAAAACCCAATTTTTGTATATTTTCATTTCAGAGAAGTTTTTATTTTCACATGAGATATATAGTTTATTTTCATATCGGATATGCTATTCATTTCAATTCTAATAAACGTTTTATTTTCATTTCGATACAGTTAACCCCATATGGTTAACGTTTGTTACGTGGCAATTTGTCAACAACTGGTAGATTTTCTCAGTAGTGATATCGAGTACCGTTCATACCGTTACCGTTAGGTAAAATCATCCGTTTTTCGTCCTGCGTATTTTTCGACTTGCCACGTGTTTCAAGTAACCCCGGTCTTCCCTACTATATCCTACCGGTATGAAGTAAAACTCTACCGATGTGTTTTATTTCTTTAAAAAGTTCATTTTAATTCTGATAGAAGTTTTTTTTTTTTTTTCTAATTCCGGTAGCAGTTCATTTTAGTCAGTAGCGCCCCATTTTAACTCTCATGCGATTCGCGTTTCTTGTGTGGCGAATTTCTCAGCGACCGGTTCTCCCTGATAACATTTTTCGGTAGATTTATAGTACCGTAGTTCTGATATAATCGCAGAGAGGTTTGATTGTTGTTTAGCGGTAGAATTAGTTGCCGGCAGAGACGTGAATGTGTCACCCAGTCGTGGTAACAAATATTCTATGTTCATTATAAAATTAACAGTTCGTTGATTACGATCTATATACCAAAATGGCGGTATAGATACGGTTGAATCCGTTGCACGACGATAAGAATCATCTCTATAAAAAATAATTGTGGGTCGACATAATGATACTTTCAGCATTAATGAACGCTGCGCTAGCGTTCGGTAACTATTCCTAATCTTCGATGTTGACGCTGCTGACTCGCGGTGGATTAAAAGAACGAGAGTAAAAACGCTGGATGGTAAAACGGCTTCGTTGATATCTCGCGGTGTTTTCAAGAGAGTCCAAGCGACGACGGTTAAAAGGACCTAGATATATACATATATATGTACCCATTATCTAATTAGGTACGCGTTGGAGGACGTGCAGCGATCCGGAGCTCTTTCGTAGTAGCGCGCGCGAGCCACAGGCAGATCGAGATTGGATTATCGCCTAGCGAGACGACGATCTTAACGAGATCTTCACAACTATATCGTCTCATATACCTTGTTATATGCGTGAGTCCCGTAACCTTCACAGTTCTCTCTCAATATGAGACTACTTTAATGAAGCCTCGCGATCCCGAAATATCTGTATTCAAGATTCATCACGAATTCCGTGAGTTATGGATGACTGTTACTTATTGTAAGGCGGCAAAAAGAGAGGGGGGCCGAGACGTCCCGTCGAGGAGACGAAATCTTTCGTACGCAACACGATTTCTGGTTGCTCCAAAGATCACGCTGATGAGTTCTCGGCAATTCGAACGAATAAAAAAAAAACAAAACACAAACAAAAGATAAAGAAAGAAAAATATGGAAAGTCAAGAGGTGCGGCGAACGAAAAGAATAAAAACGTGCCATCTTAAATCGGCAATTTTACGAGAGTGCGATCTTGGAACTGACCAACACGCGTTGGATGGTGAAGATCAACGAAAGTTCGAGTCTGAACGTTTTATCGAGAGGTGGACGAAAGTCTCGACACATTCGTGTATACTATATTTATATTCACTCCTCGCTATGGTACTTCGGTTTCTACGGTGCCTCGATAAAATATACTGTCGGACACTCGATAAAAATAAAGAAATTTCCTAACAGGGAATGCGGGAGGAAGTCTTTATTGATCGTAAAAAAAAAAAAAAAAAATTCTCGCGGTTTTTACAAAACCGATCGCGACGTCTGTATAGTTTGTGAGCCATGAGCTTCTCGCCTCTTGGAATTTTGGAGTGGGTAAATGCGTAAAATATATGCCACGTCCTATTATGTCAAACATGTCTGGCGATTGTGCAGTGTGCGCGCAAGCATCTCGTAACGAAGCTATATATTATCGGAGGCTTAAGTGAGACCGGGCTAATCGAAACACTGTCCGAAATCCTTGATTTTTTTGCAGCGTATGTTCTGATTTTCTGGATCCCGGTCTCCCTTGTCTCGCGTAATATATTTACGTTAAAGTGTTGCAAAAAAACAAAAAAAAAAAAAATAGTATTGTTTTGTATGGAATATACACCATTATTTAATAGGAAAAATATTTTAAGAATATACATTTTTCAACGCATTACACAATGAAATTTACATATCCCCATGTGCAAAATAAAAACGAATATGAAATTAAAATAAATGGACACAATCGTCGCTATTGAATTGGCGATAAATAAAAAAAAATTTTTGATAACCGCCGACGATAATACGAATGAAATCACTATCGTATCTAAACGAGAGTTCTTAATCATTTTTTTCTGTGGAAGCATATAGCTCTCGAGCCATTGAACGCGGTAAATCTTATACCACTCTAATTGTCTCCGGAGGCGTAAATCGTTCTTTAAAAGCCTATGAAAACTATCGATAAAAAATCACTTTATCGCAGATCAAGCGGCGAGATAATAGTCGGATTTGCATCGTTCCCTTTCGCCAAAGATTATAGTCCCTCTTTTCCTCTCTCGTGACGATACTTTAGCTCGGGGGCAAAGGGAGTGTTAGGGGGAGAGGGGGGGGGGGGCTATCTCACCGTACTGGGATAGCCAGTCGCATGCATCCCGGGATCCTTCTACATCGGCCGAACGTGAGAAACGTCATTATACGAAACCAGATCCGCCGGTTATCCGGTTCGAGTGGTGGCCAAGGCTCGTTTTATATTTACGAGAATGCGCGTCGCCTGGCTTCTTGCCTTCGCCGCGGTGAAACGGGCGCGTGCTTTTCTGGCCTCGGAGAAATGGGCCGCTAGAAGTGAAGCGAAAGGTCTGCGACGCGTTGTTATCGACTTGCGAGGGCGTGTCGAATCTCCGCCACGCTGGGGACTATCGTCCTGCCGCCAAGCGGTGTATACATACCCGTACGCATGCGATGCGCTATGCACTACAGGATGAAACCCGCCACCCGACTCACCCAACAGTCGTGACTTATGTGGGTTATTCACCGCTCGTCGTGTAGTTCTCGCCTCGCGATAATGTAGCTGCCTGCGATACCACTTTGTGGTGCGGTAGAATTATATATACGACAGTTTTATAGTTACGTATATATACGCATATGTATATATACATATCATTCATATACATACAAGTATCCCAGATATAAAAACTCGAGTCTCAGTGAAACACGAGTCCTGGAATTTCCGAAACGAGTCCGACAGATAAGTTAACGCGAGATTGCCGTTTTCTTACTCCGGTATCTCAGTGATTAGTTATACCTTACAATCCCCCCGTTCGCCGTTTCTACATTATCATTATAAAAGTTTATGGGCTCTTACATTTACTAGTACTGCAGTTGCATATGATATCCTCCCACGATACGATGAAATCGGATAAAGTAATGTTCACTTAGTTGAAATTTCTCGGTCCGATGTTAATCCTATTAATCTTTACGTCGTACAATTAATAAGGGGGCTCGGGGTTAGCTGAAACACGGGGTATGTCAGCATTGCATACTGTAGTATGCAGTCTAATTCCACAGAATGCGATAATCGCGGCTCGGAACGTTTGATTTTTGTACTGCGTGCGTTTTAAATAACCCCGGTCTACTTTACGGTCGAAAGAGCAATTGGCCCGGAATATATACGCGAGCAGAAACGATATCGAAACCAGCGAAATCTTGAATTAATTGCGGTTTCATTGGGGATTGACGAGTTGTTAGCGGTTTACATTCACCTCCAAAGACCGCATGGTATATTGTGCAATTGCCGACTGTAACATTCGTCAAGTTATCCCGGGCCATTTCGCTGGACATAGCAAATATGTACACCACGAAAACTTAGTTCAAGATTCGCCTCCATCGATCACCCGGTTTGCTCAAACTCGAGCTGTGTATTGTTCGCCCTTGGTATTCCATTCGAGAAGACTGCCGCGCGCCCGCCCGCCCGCTTCCCCGACACAGCAGCGTACGTAGAATATACAACGCGCGATATCCCGAAGTACACCGGGAACCCCTCTGCCGTATAACATACGCAGTCCGATGGTACTGTGCGGTAGGAATAATATCGTGGCGCTTAAAACGCGTCATCCATTCTGACGATCATCGATCATTTCGAAACGGTCATAGTTCCGTGCAAACTCATATATACCGAAGCGCGGAAGCACCGTCCACGCTATCCGTTGTCCGTCGACGGAAGGGAACATATACCGAGGGTATTCAGAGGAGCTTTGGTCTTCTCGTTGCCTGACAAAAATTACGATCAAAGCGAGCAACAACAATCTCGAGGATTATCGAAAAACTGATGAATAATGCATTGATTACTGTGCACTAGATGAATTTATCGTTTCAGACGAAAAAAAAAAAAGAAGACCGGGGTTAGGTGAAACACGAAGCAAATCGGAGTTCATATGGTCTAAAAATTAGAGATTTTGCGCAAGGAATGTGGCAGTGTAAGGAATTAATTACAAGTCATTAGTGATTGTGTATCTGGGTTTTTTTTATTCATTTAGAAAAAAGCTGGTTGATGGGGGGAACAAGGCTGTTTCTTGAAAGTCGAATAAAAAGGTGTCCAGCGCCCTTCTCGACAGCCGCAGTAGTAACTTTTAATTAAGTACCGTTTTTTTTTTTCGCCTCACCCTCCTCGTTTGCTTCTCGGCGAAGAACTTGGGGGAAACAATTTTGCATAATATATATACATATACTTTCAATCTCGAGAATTATCGCGAAAACTGATGAATATTGCATTGACGGCTTCCCGCTGGCCATAAGTTTCATCCACCTCATTTATATCTACTTTCGCAAGTATATCCTTGATATCTTGTTGTAATTTGCCAAACTTTCGCCTTCCTTCGAAAAATAATGCCTCGAAAAATCGCGATATTAACGTGAGAAGTCAATATCTTAAAAATATGAAAAACGGTGAAACATTATGCTAACCGCTTATTACTGACTTTCGATATGGACTGTACTTTGCATGACGAATTACAATGTAGCAAAATATGTATATAGATTAACCCTTTCGTTTCTTGCAAGACACACATATTATTACTTGTGTAAATATTTATCCATGTATCTCAATCAGATTTCAGATTTCGTGGATTTCCGAAGACTAAAAAAAAATTAAAATTGTCTTAAATATCAAAAAAGTGTGGGCTGTAATTTTAATTCTTGTTTTTGTCAATTTAACGATACAATTATTTCATTCTGTTTTATGAAACGATTTCTAATGTACGCTACTTGAATGTACGTAATATAAAACCAACCCTTTTTTTTTAAATATATATTTTTTCCATGTCCATGCGTAGCCCTTTTAAGTAGTAACGGAGCCCGGGGCTAGTTGAAACAGGGGGCACATCGATGTGCCTCGTCTTTGAAAAAGCCTCGGTCTTACATTATTCGTCAAAATTACGAATTAGCCAAGTCTTTAATCACTCGCCGTCAACGTGTGGTACAATATCTATCAACGTCCATTCTTCGTTCTGTCGTCGATACGAATGACCCCTGAAAAATGATGGACCTCACGTGCATTGTACATTATATTTTTTTTCTCGAATTTTTTGTTAGCGACTATTTCAGAGTTCGACAATGCATTTCCTCGTCACCCATTCCTCATATAACTTTTTGACACATCCTCTCATTGAATCCTCGAAGCTTCGGGAAATCGCGGGGATTTTCGCCACAGTTTGATGCGTTTCCCTGTCAGTCGTGATGCCGTTCAGTTATGCGCCCATCGCTGGTTTTGTCACTTCGTCGAGCAACAATATCCTCCGATGATATTGGATCGACGACAGTGCTTGTAGCGGAAACTCTCGGAGATACAACTGGGAGTCGAGAGTATCGCACAGAATATAGAAAACAAAAACACCTACAGGTCAGAGAACGAAGTCACAAGAGTGTCCAGCAGGCGAGTGGACGAGTTGGTGTTTCAGAAAGGAAGGCGGGGGTTTGTGCGAAAGAGCCGCATACTCTCGACCCTCGCGTGATGGCATTCCCCTCCGTACGGTAAATAAATTACTTTGGCTTATCAGGAGTAATAGTATAGTGCCCACGACACAGATTGGTTCGCGTGGGGCACGCGAATTAAAAGTTATACTTCGGCAGCGCAGAGGGGACCCGCGCCGTGAGTCTAGCTCTGTGGGCTATACCCAAGGCTCATGACCTCTTGCTCTCGCATCCGCTGTATGTACAACCCCCTTACGGTACGGTGCAGTGCGATGTTTCAGCATTTTTCACGTTGGAAGCGGCCACAGAATGCTGGATAAGCCGCGGGTCACAGGGGACAAGACTGTGTTTTCTTGGAAATCGTCTAAACGCTCAAGTGCTTTTCCACCACTATTTTCAACTGCGACCACCACGGGTCGGTGTAATAAGTTCGTTGTTTGTTCACTGACGAATGTCGCACTGCCCGTGGACACCCTTTGTTTTCTCGTGGAGTTACTAATTACGGAAAAGTGGAGGTTTTTCATCCTGCTTTACCGTGTTCGCTCATTGCGGATCGCCCGAGATAATGAAAAAAGGGATGGTAAATAATTTTACATAATCTGTACGATTGATTATCCCGTGTAAGTTTCAATCTCGGCATTCGGAATGTTCGCAGGAGTTACGCCTTTTCATGCCATTCCCAGTCTTCTTGATCTTGATATGTACGCACAAAAATGTAGAACAGGAAAAAAAAATGTCAAATGATTATTGGTGTTAATCGTGGTTTATGGACGCGCGTGAGTCTCGGCAAACGTGTAAATATACACGTACGTAATATGGTTTTTTTCAGTAGTAACAACGTGGCGTCACGGACAAGTTAATAGAAGACCGGGGTCAATTGTAACGCAGAGCGAGTCGCAAGACACGCTATAAAGAAAGCTTAAAAAAAATGTTTCAACGGAAAGCTTTATTCCTCACATTGTGGACCTTCATTCTTTACCTTTATGTGTATATAATACAGTGGCTTGGGGAGACCGGGGCTAATTAATAAACGCGGAAAAATTCGGCAGATACATACAGTGAGTATTCTTACGACCAGACGAGCTCTTGCGAGTTCGTACAGGATGTGTAACGTCGGGCTCTCTTTCCGGTCAAGGCGTTATCTCTTTACTCAGGGACGGAGACCCCGCCTTAACACTGCCGTAGATTGGAGATACGTTGGAGGGATATTTGAGACCAATAGTTTCGTTGCACAATTGTGGAGCCTGCAGGAATAATGTCGAAGAGTTTTCGCAGTTTTAGTACTCGCTGTGTTTTATTTAAAATCGGTGTTCGATGTTGGAAATAATCTTTGCGATGCAATGTTTGGTAAGAGCTCCGAAAACTTAGCCGCGCAGGGCTATCGTAGATTGTAAAGTACTTTGCCGGGCAGAGCCTTTCAAGCTCAGTGGAGTCTCGTAGATGATGGCTAGAGTATACGCGCGGAACTACTGAATTCCTAAAGAAAATGCTCGCTTTTTTATACTGGCTTAACCCTATCTGTAGAATGTTAAAATTCGTTAAGCAGTGGGGTTAAAATAATGAGAGTGTAAGACCCGTAACATTTTTTGAGACGTGTATGCGCCGAGCGACTGTGCCGGTAAAAAGTAATGGTCGTAAAGATTTCGGGCAGCTTTAGCTTAGAAGTCCATAAGAAGATCGCCGATAAACCCTTTTTCGGAGATGCGTAAAGTTAGGTGACACTCCTAAGCTAGACCGTAATGTCTTGGTCAAAATTATTAGTCGTGGGAAGTGTGGCACCGGCTTTTGCCTTTGCGGTGGGTGAGAAAACCGTCGCTACTCCTTGTAGAGATGCATAAAGTTTTCGGGTGTCGTCCGTAGGCGAAGACGATAATGTAGAGCATCTAACGACTCTTATGGTAAGAGAAGTAATAGGCGAGGGAGAAGTGACAGCGTCTTCGTTTTGCCGTGCGTGCGAGGGTTGCCGCTAGTGTTTACAGAGACGCACAAAGTTCGGTATCAACTCTAGGCCAGGGCGATAATGTGTAAGGCTGAGAGAGTTAGTCGTCGGCGACACTGTATGACCGCGTGCCGCCGAATGCTTAGGCGCGCGCGTCTAGGCCTACTACGTTATGGGCACTAAGTGCATGAGAACACGTGGAGTGCGTGTGAGTAGAACGCGCTTAAGCGAGCCCCAAAATCTTCTATCTATATAGAATAGGATAGTTTTTCCTTTGTAGAGTATTGTTTCTATGTCGTTGGTTACGTGAGACGTAACAGTATAGCACTCGACAGAATTACAATAGCATGCACTCTAATTCCGTAGAGTGCCATACCTGCTAAGTAGAATCATCGATTGTGTTTAATGCGTGTGTTTCGACGTACCGTATTTTAAGGGCAGAGAGATTTGCTGGGCGAAAAATTCAGTCTTGTTAGATTGTGTATAACAGAGCTAAAGAATATGAGTCAATTAATTGCGTAATAATAACAATCATTACTCCATTATTCTTGGAATAAAGGTATTCAGCAATGTTTAATTAAATAAATGTTTGATAGTCATATTTTGAATGTCGAACTAATGTCTATGATGCCCAAGGAGCTTATATGACATTCGAATTCAATAAATCCAAAGCCAAGCAATAGCGTAGTGGTTAGCGTGTTAGGTCCATTAGTAAATACAAACGATAGGTAGGCAGGTTCAAATCCCGGTCAAGGCACTTCTTTATCAGAGGAAGTTAATTCAATAATCGTTGCCAAAAATTTTTTTTTTTTTTCACAATCTTTTCCTTTGTTCATCCCTTATATAATGCTACTCGTATAAACTTTATTATTCAATAGATAATAATAAATTGAATAAAGTATCAGGGTCCTTCAGGTTGCTTGATAGGTTCCTGATCAGGCAACTGTGTTACAATACTGATCGGCGCCGGACAAGGCACCCTATCAGGCCCTACATAATAGGGACCTGACGTCACCCTGACGGAAATTCTGCTCGGGACGATTCCGGAAAAGATATCGGGGATATTTGTTAATATACAATGAAAAAAATGTTATTGACATGTAGTTTGAGGTTCAGTTAATAGAATATGATATTATCCAACTGCAGAGAACATTTTAAGACTATACGTAGAAACCTTCTCGAGATATAGTTGTCTAACGAGTACAATATGTCATTACTGGGAAATCGCGTTTAAACTCGCCGGCTCGAGCGCGCATACACGCGTCCAGGAGCGCACCGTACTACATTTTTTGCTCTCTCGTCCGCAATTTTAGGAATTTCATATCAAATTTGACAGCATCATATTTATAAAGGTTTTTACTATTGACATATGCAAAAAAAAATCAATTTTTCCAAATTATAAACCTCCATGGTCGCGTTAAGAAGAAATGAGTACCCGCAGTAAGCGTACGCGGGTCCAGCGCTATCGAGTACTTATACACCAATATTTACTAAACTAATGTTTGATTATTTTTTCCTTCGTATATTTTACCGAATGAATTTTGAAAATAAATCGTACGGTTGTCATATAAATCGAGTACCAGCTTTTTTATTACAATGAGGATATCGGAGTTATTTGTAACATGGGGCAACTTTGTTATTAGAGTTCTTAAATTACCGACATAAATAAATGCCCTCGGAGAGCCAGTCACATCGCGTGAAACCTCTATTTTTTTTTGTACCATGTATTTTTCGACTTCTCCTCTGTTGTGATTGGCCCCGGCCTCGCTTCCCCTTTTTCGTGACTCCGCGAGCCTCGTGCATACAGCGCGCTATTAGAATCGTCTTCGGCCCCATTGAGATACTTCCCGTCACGCCATCTTCGTTATTCGGCGAACTCATAGACACGTAAGATAATATACAGATGGACAAAACTGCCGGATGGTTTTGGCCTGGTAATTTGATGTGAAAACTCACCGACATCGTCTCACTGTTTCGCCCACAGAGCGCGTTAGTTTAAGGTTGGGAGGAGAGAAACTTAGGTGATTTTTTTCTTTTTGTTTTTTGTTGTGTCGAGAAGTCTCGAAAAGTTGTTCTATCGTCTCACGCTGCAGCGAACGCCTTCTCGTACTAACCCCTCATCTTCGAGCGAACATCGGTGGTTGCGGAATTTCGTCTTCTTTCTTTCACATTCACTACTAGCTTCTCGCTCCCTCGCGTACCCCTTCCTGGTAGCATCGTAGAAGTGAAGACCTTCTTCACTACTGCTATCGGTCTCAAAGCACCCTCGTCGGTTGCTCGGAGGTGCGCACGATTGGAGATTCCAGTTCGGAGACTCCATCCGCGACGGCGGCGGGCAGCTACGGAAAAGTGTCAGTGAAAAAGCGGTAAAAATTCGCGTGCCATGGGCTGATTGATTGGATTTTATTGCAACCTCCGGGTACCCTCCGAACGCTCACCCCACAGCGATTTATCGTCTCGCGCTTTACATTTGATTGATTTACCTACTGTGTCTTGAGACCCTCCCCCTCCCTTTTCTCACACGTGCGTTTTTTCCACATTCTACATGGTGTTTCTATCACGTCCCAATTCACACCATATATTTCACTTACTGCGTGTTATTCCTTTTGTTTCACTTTCGCGTGTAAACGTCCATGTACAATACATGGACCATGTGTCTTTTGTTGTATAATCTTACGAATTCACGATTCAGAGACATTGTGGCTTAAACCACAAACATGTTTGTTAATTATGCTTTGCATTGAAAGGAAAAAAACAAAGTATTTAATAGTTACAAAATAATAATAATAGTATTAAATTCTATGGTACTCTTCGAAAAATACTGATATATACCTATTACAACTTTTTTTTAATACGAATAAAATTTTTCTGTTTCAGGTGAGTTCCAGTTAAGGTTTATCATCGATAATATCCTTCGGCTATTTCGCGTGGGCAGCGAGAATCGATATTGCCAAAAATTAATGAAATCTCGCCAATCGTGTAATATCAGACTTTGGTAAGGGATAAAAAATTAATTGTGCTATATGATCGCATGTGAATACATGGCGTATACCGTTGGCAGATATGTCTATGTAGCATATTATCGTTATCGCACATAGGGTATCATTTCCATTGCTGGCTATACTATTTCGGGAATGGCCGGTTGCTACATACGATCGATAGGGGGGTACCGTTGCGGTCCGCCTTCGGCTTTTACTCCATATATCGACATTTCCGCCGTCGATCGATGCCACTGCTGACCTGCACTGGTCTATTCGGCCGGTGCTTTCTCTGGTTTCTTCGCCCGTCCACCCCGATCCTCTCCCTATCCTCTCTCTATGTATCTTTTCTCTTAGGTCAATTCTTCGGCACATTTCTGCGAATAAGTACAACAGTGACTGTTGAATGTATGCTATACTTTTACGGATAAATAATATCCTCGGAATAAACCGCAGCACTGTCTTATCAATTTACCATGTGTTACGCGAGTCGTAATGTTATAATTGCAGCGATGTAGTATAGCATACCGTTTTTTTATTTTTATGGGGAGAAACACTGCTAGCTGTATCGGCATATTTCTTCCTCGCTTTCTTTGATCACATTATTTTTCGCTTCCGGAAGAAGCTTTTGTGATTAATTATTTCAATTGCTGGTTTTCACGTAAATTTTTTATCAGTATTATGCTGATAGTGCAAGAAAACATCTTTAATCTAAATTTCAGCCCAGAACCTCAACAAATGTAAGAGTCAGAGCTCATCAAGACATTTATTTTTGATTCAAAATGGTGTTAAAACTGAACGATTGGATAGGTTTTATCCAAATTCAGTATCGATCATTGGTATACGATAATCCAACATTGTGAGAATCTTTAGCCCGATATTCTAAAAAATACGACAGTTACTGCCCATCCAGACATTAATCAAAAACATTTAAATGGCGTAAAAACTGAACGACTGCATGGATTTTGTCCAAATTCAATACCGATCATTGGTTTATAATAGTCCAACTGTGGATCAAATTTTAGCGTGATATCCCCATAATTGTGGCTACTATAGCGCGTTCAGACATTTTTTTTTAATTCAAAATGGCATCAAAACAGAAAGATTGCGTAGTTTTTGCTAACAATTGTATCAAAAAAGAGGAGATAGGTCCTCAACATGTGATATAAATTTCAGTTTGGTATCCAAACCGTTCTCAAGTTATAAGGTCAAATGATGACCATATACACAAATACGGCAAACATTTTCTAAATGTGATTCTTTTTTTGTAAACAAAAAAAAAAAATTTATTGATAGTATCGATATGTACATGCGTATATCATTTTTGATGCGTTTGTCAGGATCACGATAATATTCGACATAGTTATAAGAGAAAAGTATAATATGATTGAAACATTTTCATTGCTACTGATTGTTCGTAGAATATTAAAACGTTTGAAAGAAAAGTAAATAAAATTTAATTGAATTTATGAGAAGTCCGTGATAGAATTAACGCTGGCGATGCTCGTGATTCGTCGATGTCGAAGTTAGTTCTTTTGCTAATGAATGTTTGGAAATGTCTCAGCGTTACATTTCAATAGTTCACTCATTACAGTGATGTATTGCGCCGCGGCACTTTGTCAAATAAATGACTGATTGCAGGTTTGGTAGGTTAATTATTTAGGCATACGGATCAAGATATTGATAAATGAGTCTGCAACGTTAGTCAGAAAATGAAACTTCGATTATGATTGTTGCATATTCGTCGAAGGATTCAACAAAGTTGATTCCGTTATTTTCATCGTTTTATATCTTACTTTCCGACCGTCACAATTTCTTTTCCCGATCTGACAATGCATTATTGATTGTGTTATATTTGGAGTCCGTAGAAAAAATTAAACATTTTCACTTATAATCAAGAAAAATCACTCGCGCTGCGCGCTCGTGATTTTTTAACCTGGAAAACTTGACACGTTCAGTTGTTTGCAATGAACCTATCGGGAAATATTCAATAATTTTGAAGCTCGAGTGGTATTCGGGGGTTTATTTTTCTAATCCAAATTGCGACCAATGGAATTGCACCATGAGACAAAAATTACCGTTCAGACAAGGAATCTTTTCCTTTGGCAATCTTTTTAATGCCACAATTAAATTCAATCTATTAGTTTGACAAATGGTTAACGCGGCTAAAGGATCTTTTGTTTCTTATATATAGCAACCAACAGACAAAATTATCAAAAAAATATCAGTTTGAAATCGTGTAGGTTGTACCACGTGACGTCGAATGGCGCAATTCTATTGGTCGAAATTTGGATGGGAAAAATAATCAGTATTATTTCACAAAAAATACAATAATATCATATTTGCATGGTATTAATATTACTATTAATACTTAAAGTTAAGTGCTGGAAATCCTCGTGCATAATGAATCTTCCCGCCGGTTCAGTATCGAACGTGAATCAATAAATTTTTCATACGAAAAGAGGATCAATATTTAAATGCATTTGGATTGTATCGAGTCAAGCGACGCTCGAATATAAGCGATTGAAATAGTTAATGACTCTTATCAATAGTCAATTCGTACAACATTATTGGAATTTATGTCATTCCATTATCGATCGGGTTTGAGTGCACCAAATGTCTGAATGAAATTTTGTAGAAAACCCATCAGCACTGATAACGATAAAACGACAAGTGGGCCAAGCTTCCTATCTATGCGGCGGATTAATCCTCATTAATTTATTCCTCTCATTTTCGGACCGCCGATACTCCAAATTCTAACAGTTCGATGATATCCAATATTCTTCGTTAGTTTGGGTTGCATTTGTTTATTTTAGCGCACCATTTAGTTTACGCAATTCTCTGATAGTCCTTTTTTTTTTCAAAAGTGATCACTTCCCAGGCGGAAAAGTTATATGTTGAATATACTATATAAATTATATGCAAAGTTGGGCATATTTTTTCAATAAGAAGAGTATACATATATACTCAATATATGAACTACGATTATAGAATAATACTCATTAAATATATATACCCAATTTCTGACATAAGTTATACATAGTTTTTGCAACACAACATACAACATAGAAAAAAAAACTGATAAAAAATGAATAAAAACTTGAATCAATGCACTACGAGAATAATCTAAGAATAGCAAAGGAGCGAACTAATCAAAGGTACTACGTTGCACATTAAACACCCTCTATGGCCACTGGAAGTTCCAGCTTCTGGTAGCGTTGATGGCCCTTCTGGTACCCATGTGATTTTCTGTCTGAAAATGATGCGCCGGACGTGACCGGTAGATATGTGGGATGGGGCGATGAGAGAAGAGGTCCAACAGCTTTGAAGCAAAACCGTTAGTCGAGTTATCTGAGCGCGCAGCACGTAAGGCCAAAGAATATCAACACCGGGGCCAAGTGTTCTACGGCTGGTGATACGTACGCGGGTCACCGCGGGGTTGTTCGGGCAGACCAAGTCGAGAGCTGAGTATAAGAGCTATAGTGTCTATACGTTGGCGCAGTGACACCAGTAACAGACGGGGGCCATGCGAGAAGGACAGGAAGATCAACATACCGAAGGAGAAAGCAAGTGAGAGAAGCTGTGGTAGATATACGTATGGGTAACACCGGCAGGTATACACGGACTCGAGCAAAGTTTGGGTTTGGACGAAAGGGTGGTAACCACCCGGTACGACTAATACCGTTCGGGGTCTCGTCTAACTTAACCCAACCTGGGCTTAACCCCTAGATTAGACCAACGGCCCGTGTATTCGCTCGCTCGATTCGCACTAACACATCGTCCACATCCTTACCCTCTATGCGGAGCCAGCCACCCCGAAGCGTTTAGATATATGTCACTATTAACCAGCGCAAGAGTATGGCACGAGCTTCGTGGGCGTCAAGGTACGCACACACGCATTTGCGATACACAGATATCCCGTGGGTATTTACTACTTATGTGGATCTATGCGAAATATTCATAAACCTAAAGGACCTTGTTTATATGAATACTTCGAGTTTCAGTTATCACAGATTAGTCGCCAAATAAGTTGGTCACAATTGTCATTGTCCCCGCCTTTGTATCAAAAGTTATTGCGAATGGCTTGTTTTATTTGGAATTAATGCGAAGCCGTGTAATTTACATGCAGGTACCAAATTAATTGGAACGTTTCAATTTTGATACGATACATGATTCAGCACTTGGAGGCCACGGGGAGTTGGTAGGTTTGTGCAGAATACGATACTATAGATCATTCGGGAAAAGCGGGTTCGTGGTGCTCACGAATAATTGAAAACCGCGGGTAATCTGAAACCGATCATAACGTGATTTCTTCGGTGCAATACGAGAAGCAGAATATCAGCATGCATATCAGTAAGAAAAAATCATAATGAGTTTTTCATTAACCAATTTCATACATTTTTTTTGTTAATTAAATTTTTAATGGGACTGAGGTCGTTTTTTTACGGGGTCTGGCTACCCTGCATTTTTTTCATTTTGTTTAATAAACCTTGAACGGTTAAGAACAATTTAAGCCATAGTGCGGATTGAAAAACTCAAAATTGACGAAGTTATAGTTATTTTTCGGTAGGAAGGTCGAATTACTACGGGCGGTCGACTATGCGGCTCGAACAGTGTATACAACTTACCCTGTGCAGCTGACGTAGCTGTCCTGTTGTATTCTTTTGGTACAGATTCGTCGTGTACTTTTAGTTACCTAGTGTGAGACTGGAATGAAGATGAAATGAAGAAAGAGATTTGGGAAACATTCATGCACAATATCTCAATCGACGAAAATCCGCAGCATGACAATTAGCCTCCGGGAAATGATTCGTGGTACTGTTGACAACAATCAAAAGCAAGCGGCACATATACGCATAAGCCTGCTCTGCCGCAAATTGTTCAAGATGGCATTCGACCTATCAAGAGACGCGGTAGCGTCTCGACGCCAAGTGGTTTAAAAAGTAAAAAGTCCGCGCGGTGAGTCCGCGCGCGTCGAGCGCTACCGTGTACTTATACGCTAATATCGTGCCCCCTAAAGTTTGACATTTTTTTTCTCTGAAACGAGACATCGGATCTGAATTCCAAAGACACTTTCATTATATAATTCGAATACAAGCTTCAAAATGCGCCTGGAATCAGCCCGATCGGTGCTCGAAATGATGAGATATCGCGATGTCGCCCAAAAAATCCTCACTTTCACGATAAAATTTTTCTTCAGAGATTTTTTCGTCTGTCCGTTGTTTGTCCGATGTCCCATCATGCCTGTGTGTTGCGTCTGTGTGTCCATGCGTGCGCCCTGCATATACAATGGTATATGCGGAACGAACGGTTAGCTGTTACCGATTCCAAGTGTCAGTTCGTGAACACAGCAACTTGTGATATCCGTATCCGCGATCCGCGAAAGGTGCACTCGCATTCAGTCATCGAAATAGAGGTTAAATACTGAGAGGTTATTTATAATTTTACTATCGCGAAAGGTACTAATAATAAAAATCTCTCGTGGTAAAAAAAAGGGATACCTGTGTGAAAAAATTATCTTAACTAATTGCAGGCGAGTGGTAATTTCAATTAATAAATATTACGCGTGTGATACAAAAAAAAATCTTTAAAAATAAATAATTCAAATTAATAATAATAAAATAAATGAAAAAAAAGAATAAAATAAATAGTAAAAACATTTTTCTACAAAAATGTAAAAAAAAGACGTCAAGTGGTTTAAATAATGTTTGCGAAAAAAAAATTGAAAAAATAAAAAATCATAGAAGCCAAGTAAAAATAAAAATAAAAAAACTTGGCGTGTCCTTAGACCACAAATAAATGTAGTAGGAATGAAAGAAAGGACGAGCAGAGTTTTTTATTTTTATTTTTACTTGGCTTCTATGATTTTTTATTTTTTCAATTTTTTTTTCGCAAACATTATTTAAACCACTTGGCGTCTTTTTTTTACATTTTTGTAGAAAAATGTTTTTACTATTTTTTATAAAGACTTCACTTCGGATGATTTGTTAGAACGGTAGGAAGGAGGCTTCACGCAAAACAGTAACGTAAGCGTTAACAACGTCATCGGGTCAATGTCTCCAAAAACAAATTCTAGCGGTGCAAATATTATGGAACTTGCCAGTTATTGTTAGTGGCACTTTCAACGATAAGTATAAGAGCATATGATGATGATGAACGTGTCGAACGTAAACATCGGAGATCGCTGTTACAGTTTCTGCACTGCTGTCGATCATGAGCGCTGCACTACAGCAAACGACCGCGCTCAATATAATACAATAGAAACACGAAGAGCACGAAAAACTTCACAAAAAGAGGCTCAGGACTCTATTTAGTTGCTGAAGGAGACTATTGTATATCCCAGGAATCTCTCCATTTGAATGTGAGACTAATAAAAACCGTACCGTCAGTCGAATAACCGCACATTTACTTTTTTTTGCGATTATCTCGAAACTTCATTTTTCGAACTGGTACCAACGAAATCTTCTAAACTATCGGTCCGATTGCTTTCAAATTCTTACACAACACTTTTATATATATTATCTAAAATGTAATGTAGGATTTTTGCGATGACTTGATTGGTTTTTTTTAACTTATGTTTTGCTGGTAAAATTTTCGTGAAAAATGCACATTTTTTTCTTCGGCTCACCATAACAATAAGCAAAGAATGCCTATTAAAATGGCGAGCGAGACCTCTTCACACAGCTTTCGATGGGGATTCTCCGCAGGATAGGCTCCAAAAAATTTAGTTTTTCAGCATTTATTTCGGTGTATTTCCAACATCATGCGTAGTTAATTTGAAGTGACTCCGATGACTGGAAATATTTTTTTTAGCCTGCAGTTGAATAAAAATAGCTTTTTCACTGAATTTATCTTCTCGGACGTCCGTATCACAGTGTAACTTTGGATGGTGCGAATCAATTTTGTTCTCCTTCGCAGGAGTATTTTATCATATGATGACTATCGTGCACAATCATTTTGAAACTACTGCGAAGCCTTTGATGAACTGTTCCAAAATATAAATTCAATTTTTTTCCGCTAAATGTCCGTGCGGTGCTCCAATTTATGAGGTCTATGAACCAAATTTTTTTTTTTTTGCAGCAATATTTTATTTTATCAAAAGCATTATGCACAGCAAATTTGAAGACAATCTGACATTTTTTAACATTTTTATTCTACAATTATTTTTAGTGAGGAATTATTTTAAAGGTTATGTTATTTTAATTTTTTAAAAAACAATTTTTCATCATGTTAAAAAAGAAAATTTGGTTGCGAAAAATAAAACACAAAATATCACACATTGATTGACAAATATTAGCCCTTTTTACTTCGAAAATAATATATTTTGAACGAAAATCATTTACAATATTCTAAAATATGTTACACACATTATTTTTTTTCATTCATTCTATCTGTTAAACCTTGGACGCCGACGACAATTCAATAGCAGACGTGCTAAAGTTCGCACATGCCGCGATGTTGTTATTCTCTGGTGGGACGATTTGAAACGAAAAAAAAAACTCAGCTTTTTTTTCATTTTTTAATGTATATAACTTTAAATATTAGGAAACTGGATTTTAATATTTTCAAATCTGTAACATTTTTCCGAAACAAAAAAGAATTCAAATTTTACCTCGAATTTTTTCAACAACCTTTCTATTTTTTTTCAATTGTTTCAATATACCTATCTCAAAACAAAAAAAAATGAAAGAAAAATAAAATTTCTCGAATTTTTCGTCTCCAATGTGTCACTCTTGTACAGAGACAATAACGAATTGATTCTGTCTATGGGGAAGAGAAAAAACGCTTAAAGTGTTATAACCGAATTCTCTTACATATCGACAGTCGAAGAGCCCACGCAGTCAAATTCATCGAGAAATTAAAATTTTTGTAAAAAATATTTTGCACGCATCCAAGACACTACAACTTTTTATTTGAGTAACGTACTACTTCCTCTTCAATACACGATAAGAGCCAAAACGATATCTATGACCGTTCTCGAGATATAATTTCTTTGCTACAGCGATTACGATCGACTAAATTTCATTGAAAATCGTAACAAAAAGCAAATTTTTCGATTATTCGGCTCCAATACTTCGGCTCCTATTCAGAGACAATAGCAAAGTGATTCCATGTATTTTAAGAAAGAAAATAATTTAAAGGCATGAAAACCATAAAAGCAAATTGTAATGGTGTTCCTGTTGGTAAATATTTTGGGTGTTTGTTTTATACCCATTGAATCTGGTCATAAGTGTTAAGTCAATAAAACGACCTTTACTAGATATGATTTGATTCGTTACATTAACTTAATCAAGTTCTACGCGATGCAATTCGTTATATTTGTTTCGTGTCTGAATATTTGACAATTTATCATCAAACAAAAAAGAAATATCAGTTGTAAATAATAATAATCAATTTGTATAAAAACGAAATGTTTTTATTCGATGAAGGGTAAACTATGAATCAATTTCCATTCATGAAAAATGTTTTTCCCCCTTACGTACTTCCGAGATGAAACGCGCAGCGCGACGTATATCCCTGTGAGCGCCTTAAAAAATGTCCCGACATTTTTCGGGGGGTTCTGGGGGTTCGGGGGGCGGAGCCCACCAACAAGAGCTTCTGCGCCCGCAGGACAAAAAAATAAAAAATTTCCGATTCGTACTTTAGAGTTTATAATTTTTTTTTATAATTACCCATTTTTCGAGCGGCCAAGGTGGTCAGACATCTTAAAGAATCCTTGAATTTTAGTAAGTTTTTTGATCAAAGTAATACTTGAAAGTGAAAAATCACTTTTTTAAGGAACTTTACGATTGTATTAGCGTCGTTTTCTAACAGACTCCTTTACTTTTGATGATCCCTTTTGATCGATAATTGTGTGAGCAATATATCGTTGAAAAACGCTTCCACCGTATTCTTCAAAATAATCGAGCTTCGGTAGGATTCAAGGCAGTTTTACATCTTTTTAAAATGTCAGATTGACGGCCGTTTTCATTAGCTTACATGCTGTACTCGTTGGGAAAAGTTAGGAGAATTCTCATCATTTTACTCGCTGTACTTATTGGGAGAAGGTAAGAAAAGGCACGTCTAATGCGTTCCCAGCTAATCGAGGTTTTACTGGAATAAAAAAGTAGTTATGGAAGCACAAGACATTTCTATTTATTTCAATAGAGAACTCAAATGTAATGTGTAGGACGAGATATTCTTCTGACAATCGTCTCTTATAAACGATTACTTGGTAATCGTTGGCTTGGTATTGGCTAAAAACGTCTCCTTCATGAGCGAAAGCGAACGAACTATCGGATGGAAAAATAAGAGTTCGCGACGAAATAGCCTTTTTTTATCAATCTGAACAATCTCGGTGTGCAATATAGACGCATAGACATCCCGGTAGTATCCGACCGGATACTGCTTTGTGTGCTCGAGGAATCGAGGCCAAATATAATTACCGGTTTCGTCTGTTTGCCGTCGCCAAACATACCCCCTCGGCTAATACAATCAGACATGGACCTACGGGTGACTTCGAAATTCCATGAAGCACTATCCTACACTACACAACTAGTATTATTTGCAGACGTACATCTCCTGCCGAGGCTGGGGGAGTTTGCTCAACCTCGCTAAGTCCCCAATTACCTTCCAAATTAATATTTCGGTCTCCGAAATTGATCACTTCATTTCAGACCATTTTAGCGGTGTGGATGCGAATCGACAACAACAAAATAAAAGTGATGTTCTAATTGTTCTTTGGTTATATCTACTTTCTTCTGTGACGGTAATAAATTGCTCATCTATCTATATTACAGATACTACAGATACAGACCTATGTAAAGGAGACCAGGCGGGTTGAAAAATAAACAAAAAAAAAACATCTAAAACATCACCCACTGTGGATGAAATTTTTTCGGATTAGCGTGTAATGTGTAACCATCGGTACTACAAATAATGAAGAAAATCATCAGCAAAAAATATGTTGTTAATATATTGAATTACGTGGTTTTATATAATTAATATATTAATCCCATAAATGATCATATATTTGGTGAGATATGATTGCAGAAAACATTCTCAAATATATGTTTAATATACTAAAAATATATTTCATATATCAGAAAGATGTTATTGATATACTTCATTTGCAAGTGGTTTTTTTTGTTAAATTGCCATAGCCACAGGTTGCAAACTCCGATTCTTTTTACTTCCCGAGCCCCAGTCTCTTCTAAATATTTTTGCATTCGAATGCGTTTTTCACGGTATACAACGACAATGAAGATAGGTCTTCACATGGTAAACGACTCTCTATAAGGGGAAGCAACTCAGGGTCTTCGCTTCAATGCCGCCACCCTATAGTATACGGGCATATTAAATTCCTAAGAAATCTCGTTCTCGGTCTTGCTATCCTACTTCCTTCTTCGCTTACATTCCCCACTATGGCAACGGTTCCGGCTGCCATACTGCCGCTGGGCAACTTGTTTGATCGTACAACTTGGCCCCCCGAGCCGAACTTAGCAGCGCGCACCAACTGCAGAGTGCCGTTTCGTGAACAGGGTTGAGCGGCTGCAGAACGGGCCAAGCTGAGGCAAGTGTCCCCCCCACCTCCACCATAACATGGAAGAGAGTGCCTTCGTACAAGATCTCGGACGCGTGCTTGACTCAAGCTCAATTTAATATGGTTTAAGTTCGGAGAAGACTGGAGAAGTAAGGGTGAGAGTACTTCGTCTTGCCTCACTGAAACAAGTTGCCGCGGCCTAATCAAGCCTCGCTTCAACTCCGTTCACTCACCCGGGCTTCTCTCTCTGGACCTCAACCACCCTCACCGGAAACTACTGGTTCAACTAATAATCGCGAAGGATTTGCAAACTGAAACTCTTGGCGGGCGGTCCAGCGTATTTCGAGGCGACGTCCGTTACGGTTTCGCCTACGGGTTTCTACGAGACATTGCAGGCTCTTGTGATTTTGGTACCAAATTATCAACGCCCGTGTTTATTGACAACAACTCATATACATGCGAAGATTAAAATCAATCATCGAATAAAGTCATAAATGGTAAAGAAATGGTATGTAGTGGAAGAGAATAATTTATAATGTCATATATGCGGGGGGAAATGTGTGATTATTTTTTACTCCATGTGTTTTAACTTGCACCGCGCAGTCTTCCCTATTAAAGATTCCATGGGATAATCCCCAATTCGTTTGCCAGTTGTTTAAACAGTCCTCCCCAAAAATTTGTTAGATTCGGGACAGAAACTGTCACCAATAAACATGCATCGTACGCTACTTTTAGCATGCGACCGAAAATGGGAGTTTTTATGCGTTTGACGCTGCTGCAAAGTTCTCCTCTACACGTCCGCTCTCTTCTCTCTAAAACTGCCTAAACAGATCGTGAAATGCCCTGCTGGCAAAATGATCAGAATTGTTATGGTAACTGTTCTTGGCCTGGTTGTTTCTTGATTCGTTCAGGCGTTCGTTCGTAAAGTTACGTTCCGTGGTAAATCGAATTTTCGAGATATCTATTTGTCATAGTCACTTTATTCATTCTTTATCTATAGCTATGGTAGCCATGGCCTTTCGTATGTACTGACAATATGTCAGGTTGAATGTCAACCCTATTAGGGCTGAGGGGAGGTGACACAATTCCTTACTGAGAGCCGCGTATTTTTTATTCGAGTACTAGATTTTGCGGAAAAGGGAGAGAATCTCGCGTGTGCAAGAGGACATATCCCCTCGAGCAGAGTCCTCAAACTCGCGTAACACATACAGACATTCAGTATTCACGTTTTGCACGAGAATCTGAAGCTCTCTAGCGACTGAATCGAGCGGAAACGGATCTGCGAGTACACCGAGGTCGCGCGACTTCCGACAAATTTATTCGAACCCTTCCGACTCCCGGTCCGCGTATCGATTCTCGGTTGGCATACTATATATACTACCATCACGCACACATATACACAGGCGTGCGCTCACGCACACAGGAAAGTGCCTACGTAATCGCGTTATGTCGGAAGTACCGACGCTATCGTTGCCTTGTGCTCCTTCCCGATTCTTCCCTTTCTCCACGACCTTAACTCGTAGATGAGGGATGGTGGATGTGAAAAAAATGCGTTCTACAAACACAGTGCGTATTGTTGACTTTTTTGCAGGATATTAGGAAAGGAAATAACGATCATGTGCCAAGTTCACTTCTGTAACATCCTGTCAAATGACATCATCGTTCAAGGCAATTAGGCGTTCATGTAGGACATCAATGATCAACGATCGTGTCATACCATCGCTGATATTTTATAAAATAAGAAATATAATTTTGTTAATGGGTTAATTCATGTTTTTTTTTTATTTTGACCGTACGCATCCGACATATGCATGAAATCTTCTCACGTATCAGTAATGGTTTTCGAATGTGTGAATTTTTTTTATTACGGATGGAAAAGTTCCATACAGACTGTAATATTTATAAATAATATTAATTAACAGTAATTATAATTAAAGTATAAAATTGCAAAATACAATTTGTATATAAAGTGCGCCCAGTATGTGTGAATAGTTTATTGTTGTTATATGTTACTAAGATTGATAAGTATATTGATTAAATAATTTGTTGTCTGCAAATATAATTAGTGACATACTAGAGTTTCCCCGGGCTCGCGAGCTACGCGCGCTTGCTCGTCAATCGTGAAATATTTTGAGTTAAGACCCATTTGGGGAATATTTTTGCTTTCTCCGTGACCGTTGCTATGGTGACCGTTGCTATGGCAACCGTTGCTATGGTGACCGTTGCTATGGCAACCGTTGCTATGGCGACGGTTGCTATGGCGACCGTTGCTATGGTGACCGTAGCTATGACAACCGTTGCTATGGCGACGGTTGCTATGGCGACCGTTGCTATGGCAACCGTTGCTATGGCAACCGTTGCTAAGTCAACCGTTGCTATGGCCGTTGCTATGGCAACCGTTGCTAAGGCAACCGTTGCTATGGCCGTTGCTAAGGGGAAACCCCTAAGGGGAAAAATTGGAATTTTTGCCCTCCAGGCAAAAATATTCTAAGTCCCTCTAAGGGGGACTTAGAATATCACCCTCCCTCGACCGCTTCGACCGAAAATATTCTAAGTCCTGAGCGAGCGGGAGCGGGGCGGCAGGGGAAGGGTCGAGCGGGGCTAGGAGAAGAGAAAATATTCTAAGTCCCCCTTAGACGGACTTAGAATATTTTCCCCCCGACCCCATCGACTGAAAATATTCTGTCCCCCCTGAGCGAGCGGGATCGAGGCGGCGGGGGTCTCGATTCCTGACACGGCGGCGGCGGCGGCGACGGCGGCGGCGGCGACAGCGGCGGAAACTTTATATATATAGAGAGATATATACTATTATCTAAGATATATCCCTATTATATACCATTTTTCGTCGAGAGTATATTAGATACATTATCGATTCATTTAGCGGTCTGAATTTTTTTCATGTAGATATGTGCAGTATTTTCCGTAAATTCAACAAATCAATTACCAAACTTAAGTTCAAAATCGATGAACCAGATAATTACCAGCCCCTTAACGTAAAAGTCTTTCGTCTATGATAAATTTTGAATGCAAGATTATGTGAAAATTGTGTGATAAGGTTGCTTGATAAGAATGAGAAAAAAAAATTAAAAGGAGAAGAGTGAAGAGTTCAAGTGAGCGTGATACTGAGAAGCTAGAAATGGAAGATCCTGGGAAACAAGGGGTTTTTCGCGTCGGGTCGGAATTTGATATCCATCGGGCACAACGGGAACGGTAAAATAAAGTGGAAAAATTCCATGTGGTCGGAAACCTCCCCCCGCGCCCGGAATGGACGCGTTCTGTGTCCCGATTCGACTTAACTTGCTTTGTGGCAAAGAAGGACGAGGAGTATGAATACAAGGGAAGAAAGAGACGGCATACCAAAGGTGTTCCTATACAGACGATTACTGATGTATAGAAGTGAGAAAACACACGACTAGTAGCATTGATGTAGGGTGCCGACGGGATCGAGAGTAAAAGGAGACGCTGTAACGGCCTCAGGAGAGATGAATGGATGAAAAGAGATGCGCGAATACGATGGTCGAACATTCGATACGGTCACTGGCTCTCGGAAGCCCTTCGTCTATTGTGAAAAAAGCTGAAAAAATGGTGAAAAGCAAAAAATACAACAGCACAATATATTGTGACATAAGAATCAATGCGAGAAGCAATAATTTACGATCTATATAGATAGAATTTACATAACCAATCATTGTGTGTTAACATTTTATCGAGAAGTACTGAACTTTAGTACTAAAATTTCAGGTTGCATAAGGTGAGTGTATAATTGAATGGTCCATTCACAATGTTCCGGCGTAAGGGACTAATTGAGAAAGAGCTCTCGGTCTACCGATTAATCGATTATATACGCAGGGGAAGGTTAGGGCCACACAGGCTCTTACCTATCGATGTAACGTTTAGCTATACGTGGCTATTACCTACCTATATCCTATGCGATAACCACAGTGTGACGGATCGGAATCTGAAGCGGCACTATGTCGGCGTCCCCGCTCGTTTGCCGGTCGCTGATGTGGTGGCGTACGAGAGGGGCTTATGCTTCACCCTAAGTCCGTTATCAGCGAAGCCCAGTTCACTCTCCCTCTACCCGTTCGCACAAACACAGACACGAACAGATATAGACGCATCGCGTAACGTTGGGGTGGCCAGTTCAGCAAGCGTCGAATCGGGTAACTGCCTGTTATTGCTGCTGCTAACCTTCGATTGAAATCAACCCTTCTCGTGAGAGGGAGAGCGGCCCTATGATTGCTTTATTAGAGTCTCGGTAAACATCCCGGATTCTCCATTGGCGTAGGTCTTCCGGTATCCCATCCGAGTTTAGTTGCTTAATTAGCATCGTTTCTTCGTTTTCTCATCGACCTTTCGTGATAGTTATGGACAAAATTTCTCGAGAGAAAAGCAAATACCAGAATGTCGCGTGATATTCTGAAGCTTTAACTCCGAAAGGTTGAGCATCTGTTTTATGGTTAGGGACTAGTGGTAACACGGGCTAAGTCAAAACAACGGTGAAAAAGAAATGGCAGGTTTCACGTAGTGAACACTCTAAGGAATTACTTACCCTAGAATACATTTTAATGGCTTTAAGTGCCACAATAACTGCGTCAAATCTTCAAGAAAATACCGTAGAAGCGACCAGGGTTGTTTGAATCAAGGAACAAATGGGACGATCGGAAAAAATAGGAAAATCCATGCAGTAATAACACCTTTTCTTTTTTTGCAATTGCTGCACTCCGGTGCACTTCTGACTTGTCACGTGTTTCAACTAGCTCCGGTCTCCTGCATTACTTATCCTTACATATAGCCGGAATGCAGTGACCTGTAACGTTATCGAATAAGACCAATGTCGTGCATTTTGTTCATGCAAGAGATTAGTATAGAGCACGAAACATCCCAACAATCTGTAACTGCGAGAAGTTTTTGCTGAACAATCGAATCGCAGGCACTTCAAAAAACAGACAAGACAAGGACGAGGGGTTAAGGAGGCTGAGATTTTGTTCACTTTTTGAAGGGCTGTGCTCGCCCCTCGCCGGATCATATATAAAGATATCGAAAGGCTCTACGCGCACCCTCTCGCCAAGGCAGGCTTTTCTCTCCCTTTGGCATCCCGAGAAAATGTATGGATTTAACTGCGGAAAGATTAGTATGTCCGCTCGTCATAAAAAAAATCCGAGGGTACAATAGCTTGGACTAAACTTTTTTTTTCGGCACACAGCTTGAGTCTTCTCGAAGATGTTATCCGTTGTTAATACTGACATGTCTCTTTTATTCTTCTACTTGCCTTCGCTATCTGCATCGCAGCATTTTTTCTAGTCTACATAGTTACTTCAACCTTCTTGCCGATTAAGAACTTTTTTCCAATATATCAATGTTCCTTTTTTCTTTGACACATAATTTAAAAAACTTGATCCGGGCTAAAGCATGGTACTCAACGATCCTGCGCCGTATTAAAGATGCAAAAGGAGTCAACTACAATGGGTTCTAGTTAGAGAACAAAAAACTAGTCGTCCCCCGTATCCAAGCTCTGCGTCGAGATTGAGGGTCGTCGCAGCACGGGGGTGCCCTCGCGAAGTTGGCAATTATTTTTGTTCCGTATGCCCTATCGCGTATATATCAGAGGGTAAAGTACCACGAGTGTATACAAGTTACAGCGAAGCGAGAGAAGCCCGCGCGACACGAGTATACGAAGGGCATATGCAAGTGTGTTGCATGACGGGAAGAGTGTGACGGGCAAAGGCTCGAAAGGCACTGCATCGGGGGTTTGGCGTCGTTGCAACCCTATCGTACGGAGTGCCACCTCTCCGCTCTTCCGCCAACCCCTCTGCACTCTCTCCCCCTTCATCGTTGTCACCAAACCGTCCGCTCGTTGCACACTCGCGACAAAGGCTAATTGCGAAGCGTGAGGCGAACCACGTCGCAAACGTGAACAAGCCTATATTACGCCGGAAACACACAACACTTTGCTTTCGCGACGATGAAGGAGAAAGAGGGAAAGCTACAGGGAGCATCGACAATCCCCTCGCCTCTCCCTCCCCCGCCGGCGACCTCGTCTACTCATGCACCACAAGAGTAACTGTATATATACATGTCGGCCGAGCTTACTGTGCGGCTGACGAATAGGTGAATGTTACCCTCCAACTCGTCGTGGTTTGGATTGATCCACAATGTACATGGCGTGAGCAGGTACAAGCCCGAGTACAGGTATTGCACGCCCGGCCGACGTCCTCGACGAGGAGAGAGGGTGAGAGAGGAGAGTGGAGAGAGCAGAGCAGTCGACCCTGGGTGCGTTTGCTTGTCCGCAGCATGAAATGGGTACGCATACCCGAGGCTCCGACGCAATCGGAGGTAGGTGAGGAGCCAGAGGATAGGGTTTCGTCACACATACGTACACCTGTCCATCTAACGGCATGATACACACGCGAGGCATTCACGACAAATGGAGTCGTGGTAAACCTCGACGGCTTGGTCACATCGCACATAATTCGGTGCGGGCTTTGCGCGCGATGCGCACTACCTGAAGGTACGCGCTTAAGTTTTGCCAGTACCAAAACCAATATCAATCGCCTCTTTCGCTACGGTCAGCCATTTTCTATTAACCCCTCTAGTATTTGTACATAAATTTCTGCTGATCCATCAAGGTTAGGAATCAATCGCCAATCTCTTAGTCATCAATTTGATTTTTTTGATCTTGTATATTTGGCGGCAAGAGTGGCAAAATTATATTTTGCGGCCCTTTTTTTTGTAATTATCGATGTTCCTGTTCGCCTTTTAGGGGAAAACTATCAATCGTTTCTGGGTTCAGCGCAAAAAAAATACATCATATTATACGGGTCGGAATCATGTATAATAATCATAATGAATAACAATAAATTATTACTTTGACCTTTTTTCCCAGAATAAAAGCTATTTAGTGTGGGATTTTTTTGGAAAATTTTAATACCGCTGTTTTTTCGGATCTGAATCCAGATAGCTGAGCGTTATTCGTTCAATCCGTTGTTCCAAATATTCGAATGTTTGACACATATGTAGCTTCGTGTGTTTCATAGCATGTATGTGGCTTGTTCGGCTACTCTATGTACACTGTAAGAGGGAGTGAACTGTTGCTCCTCTTGCAGGTCTACATGAGGGTTTGCAATGATCCAACATTCATGAAATCTACGTTACACGACAATGGAATAGAGGGCAAACCCCCGTCGGTGTTGAGCCCACATCACACATAATTCGCCGAGATCGCAATGGGAAAGGTATAGAATGGATAGGGATGATGAGGGGGATTCGTCTAACCCAGTGCCAACCAAACAGGACCTTAACCGTTCTCTCTTACTCAACTGCTTTGTCTTCGTCCTGTCTCTCATGGCACTCTCACATTCACAAAAGCGAGGAACGTGAACGAGACCCACACACACATGACATAGCTGAGAATGTTTGTGGACAGTCTCATTGCTTCCCATCTCCCTCGGTGGCGTAACTCCTCCAAGCTCGCTGGGGTAATTACCGGCTACGTACGATGGTACACTCCATCCCCTTCTGTATACCCGGAGACGATACACGTGTTTCAGCAAGTCATCAACGTGTGTTACTTGTCCGACGTACACTGAGGATACCCTCGTTCGGAAATCGATTGACCAACACATCTCAAAGTTTCGTTAAGCTTTACATTGTTATCAGGCATGCTTCCTGCTTACATCATGTAGACAGTCTCAATGTCCTTCGTCCTCGATCTTTACTAAAGCTCATCGGAGAATCCTTGGAGACAAGTATGGAACCGTACTTTGGTCCACTTCAAGACAGCAAATCTAACTCATTCGAATAGAAAATAGTTTTTTGTTTTTAGCACAGATTCACTTAACTTGCCTTGATGAAGTTGATGAAGACAGGCGACGTTACTGTGCGCTTCACCAGTGCAATGTAATTCTCGAAGTTCCGGTGGGAATATGAGGGTAAAGGTGTAGGGTAAGCTCTCTGCGAAGCTCGGAACTCGGGATCATCTAACCAAACCTAACTCGCAGGGCTATTCAATGCGCAGAGGCGTAAAAGGGTTGTTCGTGTAACTCATCAGAGTGCGGGTTGACAGGGCTCTTCCGTGGTTATACTCAAGACGTCCTGGTTTTCGTGTGTTGAAGTAGACAAAAGGATCGGGTAGATAGACGAGGTATAGAGTAAATGGCTAGCTAACTCTATTTTGTGTACAAAGACCAGTAAGACGATATTGTTGCGTATGATTTACTGTTCCTCTTCTTGAGACGATGTAATATGCCATGTAGCCCGGAATAAGGGATGACTTTTCCCACCTCTAATCCCGTAATCCATGGCAGAGTTAACAATTCCTCTTTCCTTGATCCACCTCGCGCTCATTTCTACGAGCATCGGTGGCATTTACGGTATTCACTAAAGTCACACAGTTTTTCAATGCCATAATCGGAAGGCTTTGTTCTTTTGCAGTCTAACTTCTGACATTTTTGAGACATCGATGGCAAATTTGAACAACGAGTGCACTGTTGTTGACTAAGGTTTGGGTTTGAATTTGGAGTGAATCCGTCGAGGACTTTATGAAAAAATGTCTGTTCGTCCTCGACGTCGCGCTATTTTTATAATATTTGAACCGAATCTTGAATTCGAATCACAAATAGACTTTCGTTAAATGAAGTTTGGAATTGAATGTGTGGCGAACTCATCAGAGCCTTCGATGTTTTATAAGTGAATGCCTCTGAATGCCTCTACATAAAAAAAATTAATTTATGATCCTCTAGAAAAAATTAAATAGGGAATAAAAGAAATTGCAACATTTTTTATTTCGATGGGCTTCATTGACGTCGGGAGTAAGGAGATGGAAGGACAAAAAATTGTCGTGCTCGATATACACCAAAGCACGGAATCGTCAGGGGAATTAGGTAGAAGTCAGGGCCTCTCATCTCTCTCTCGTCTCATTGAAGTTTCGCGGCTTCGTGGCTTCGGTTCATCACGAATCCTCGGCTGGGTAATTGAATGGGTAATTGAATCGATCCTTATCTACTCTATGCCGTGCTTTACCCGTCCCTTCCTTGGCTTCTCCTCGGCTGGCACCTCCCTCCTCTCGACTCCCTCCTCTCCCCGCCCCACAAGCGTTGATCGCCGTCTCGGAGTCTTATGGTGCGCGGTCACGGCAAATGAGAGCTCGTTAAGCACCTCGCATCCTTCTCCAGTTACACTTAGCATCGATGCAACGCTCTCGATACTGGGAAGCAACTTTGTTAATAAAAAGACTCAGGGGATTCTCACTAGGAAATTTATTGAGAGATCGATCAAAATGACTGAATATCGAAAACGATGGTTATATTTGTGACGCTAAATGATAAAAAATCGTTGTTTTTTTTTATGACATATGATTAATTACTGAACCGTTCAAACTCAAATGAAAAGTGCTGCAGTGCTGTATAGAAAACCATCCCGACGATCTTCAGATCAAAAAACATTGAGAAAATGTATATAACGCACTTTAAGCATTTTTTTCTGAAAATTTGGGATGAAGTTTCCATTATAGTCTTTTTTATAATAAAGTGTATTTTGTTCGACTAATCGATGAGATTTTACTAATACAGTGTTTTGCTCACGCTACAACATGTAAACTAAAAATTCATTGAACTCTTTAAATAAATTTGATATCTCAATTCTTATTACATTTCAATATATATTTTCTTTGTAAAATGATTTACCATTAAATTAAGGTAAATCGAATTAATGGATAAAATTTGATTGCAAATTCAAAAAGTGTACCTTATAAATTTATATTATCTGATTCGCGTCTAACGTCTATTATATCATTCAATATTTGAATCAGTGAAATGAATTGCGGGGCAATTGGTTGAACAATAATTTTTTTTCTTTATTACGAAGTGATTACTAAAAAAATGCATAATACTAAATATCTCGTTTGTTACACAGTGAAATATGTGTCTCTCGCTGAGTTACCTCATGACTATTTTCGTAGGGTTGTTGGTTTATAGTGTGTCGTAATTCGACGTGAAGATTCGCTCCGCGAAGAATTTTCCCGGTTGGATGTATGCGTGTGTACCCTAACTGTCCTTCTTCCCTCTTCTTGCCACTGGCTCGAGTTTACGGAGACGATCTTGAAATTCCACCGTATCGCAATATCAGAGAGACGAGAGAGTCGGGCCCGCTGCTTCCCGGCAACACGGCATTGTCGTCAGACACATTCGAGCCTTCAATGTCAAGACGAAGTGCTGGGAGAGGTTTGGCAGCGACAAGCTCTCGATTTTCCGGGACCAACATAAAACGCTCCAGGAATTCAAAGGACCCGAGAAACCGGGGATCTAAAAGATTCAATAACCATATACTTTCGGCAGTATGACATTGAATTCTTTGGACTCCCAATTTCTTTTACTTGGCGCATTATGAAAAAAAAAAAAAAATGTTTGGCTTGTTAATTCTCTTTAAACTCATAAACTTTCCAGTTTAAGTTCATCAAATCTGTTAAAGAAGAAACAAGATCCTACTTACGTTATACATTACTATTTTTTTTTATCTGCAAAAAAGATCTTATCATAAATCTTACGCGATTGACTCTTCGTACCGACGACTTGATACAGTTCGGAACATAGCAATAAGTGGTAAGATTTTTCTTTTTTGCGTTGACATTCTTAATAATTGTTAGTTATGGCACCGATCAGGAATTTTGATAATATAGACAGAAGAAACGGGGGCGTGCGAAGTGCTCGAACCCGGGAAACCGATAATACTTATATCTATCGTGATACTTGTAATTATAACAATTACATATAATCCCTCTATATATATAATAACATTCCGCCGCTGTCGCCGTGTACAAGAATTGAGGGGGGGTATGTTCCCCCACCATATGGTGGGGGAGGTCCATTTAGATGAAGCTGACCCTTTTCCCTCTATCATAAGGGAAAAAGGCAGCAGCGGCCCGAAATAGTCTTAGTTCATTTAGAGGAGACTGTCTACGTAAAAATACAAAAATAAATAGCGGCGTCGGCACCGGTGGGTGTAAAGTTGCGGCGGTGGTGAGACACTTTTATAATGTCGATAAACGGAATGCGAGCGCATTTCGCACGCCAGTCCGGGAAACCCCTAGTAGCGATATAAAAAAAATGTTAAACTCGGAATTTTATCTTTTGCGTATGCGATTGATAGATGAAAAATATGTTGTTTTACGCAAAGGCACATGTTATATAAAGTTCGATTCTTTATATATTACACTTTCTTTGTGGAAATATATAATAAAATTGAATCATGTCTTCATTTCGAAATAATCAATAAAGCTCGTGCACTCCCTTCGGCTTGTGCGATAGACTCTGTACATAGCAGAGAAATGTAGAGATAGGTGCCTCAAATTGTCAATTATCTGTTCATCCGCGTATCCTTCCTTCCCCTCACACTCTTGGCCCCATTTGCGCTACGTATTCCCATACTAGGTTCGCTACATAGTACATATACGCTATGCGCGCGACAAATCCTTCGTTTACTCGTATGCGTTCGTACGAACAGCGAGATTCTGTTTCATCTTTTCCTATCAGACTGGTAAACGGGTTCATTTCTCTCAACCCCTATCTCTCTTTAATCCTTTCTATCCGGTCTCTTTGTGCAATACGCTTTCTCGCCTATCTATCATTACGACATTTCGTCATATCATTACGTCATTACGAATGATGCCGAGGAAGCTAAGAAAAACGTATCATTGGCGACGTTGGGGAACAGTATTTCAGCACAGTGAACTGTGACAAGAATTCAAACATTATTGCCATACTGAAGCAAAATTTTAATGGAAAAACGAACTTCAACGATCAGAAAATACCACGAATAGTCAAGATATTTTCTCATAAGGTTAATAGGGACGCTAACGATACTTTCACTGCGAAAAACAATTCAATTTATTTTTGTTTCATTACGCGCTTTAAAGGAGTGCAAGTTCTACGATTTGCGATAAAAAAACGATCACACAAATTAATTTGTATTGGATAAAACATCGCTGTCACAACTGCTCTGAGTGCCATGTTTAGCGATCCAAACTGTAAATGATACCGGTCGGAAAATGGCGAACGTCAAGCAATACGTCTAAAAATAGCAATAACATGACAATTATATGACGGAATCACATTGAAAATTAAAATACAAAGTAACAATATCAATCAAACGATGAAAAAAATGACAAAAAGAATTTACTGTCATCAATTGTAAAATAAAGATTGTGTAATGTAATGAATTTTGGATTGTGTGGTCCTGTAACCGTAGAATAAATTACTTTAAAAAACGACAATGGAATGAGTCAAAACGTAACGAGAAGGGTCGAGAAAAATGGCAAGGAAATGTTGAAATTACGATGACTGCAACCACTGATAAGAAAATACCAATAAAATGAAAAAAAAAAAAAAAAACAAAAAAAACAAAACCGGTATCAACCATAGGAAAATATGTGTCCCATGTAATAAAATTTGAATGTTGAAAATCGTAATCTTAAAATCTCTAACATTCATGTCTCGAAACTTCGGAAAATTCACCAAATTGACTATGTTGAGAGGATGTCGAATGTTCCTTCGTGCCATAGCGAATGCATAGAATCTGCGCGTATGTGCGAAAATCTTATACCGGGTATAAGAAGATTGGCTGGTAGAAAATCGAATGTGCAGTTTCGGCTGTGTGCAAAAATCGGGTTCGTGTAGAAACAGGCGGTTGCCCTATTATTCAGGTGCGAAGACGTCGAAGCGCACGTAAACCTTTCACCCCCCTCGTCCCTGTCCCTTCTTTCCATAGTTCTTGCCGTTCGCCGAGAGTCAGGCGTCGTGGGGGCAAACACATTGGCCTGTGCTTTGCCCCGTTGCTCTGTGCTTCTCGCGACCAGCGCATAAAAGTGCAAATTTTAAGCGCCTCGCGAAAGACAATCTCTTTATACGTCTCTCCCTCTCCGTAGCTGTTTTTCCCATGGCTTTATACACCACAACGTAGGTGAGGTAACGAAATTGCATTGTCACCTCACTCTGTCGCGCACCCTCCACGCCTTGTTCTCGTCCTCTTCATTCCATCTCCCTTCGCCAACTGCTTTTCACCGCCCTCTTTGGTTGCTCTCGGCTCCGGAGAACCCGCGTGTGTATCTCGTCTCTGGTATACCGGTGGTAAATGCTCGAAGATACAAAAGAGAACGGATTGGAGCAGTATCTCTTGGGGAATATAGTTGAGGAAGAAGAAGAGAAAGAACTGGAATTTGTCACAGAAGACGAAACAAGGATATGATACATTTGGGCGGTGGAATGAAAATAAAAAACAAAATAGAGAATAGACGACATCGGGGGTTTTAGGGTGGAATAACAAGAACCATGGCTGGCGGATCGGTGTTGCGAATGTTCGTAGTCTTCGCGTTTGAAAACCGTTTGCCGAGTACGTATCCCCCGTGCGCCTCCGGCGTTTTGTGAAACATCCCTCTGTATTTTATTGTTCTCTTACTAAGTGGTTAGAGTCTTATACTCTAGAAGTTCACGACACACTGCCAAGACGAAAAAAAAAAAAACGAAAATAGAGGAATGAAATAACGAGGACGAAACTTGTGTCGAGAGAGACCCTCGTCTCTGAATAATTTCGTCTTCAATATATACACAGATATATGTACTATGTGCAAAACAAGGTTGAAAAAAAAAAAAAAACGCCACTCCGAGAACAAATAAATATTCTATGAGTTGGGGAAATGAGAAGAAAGAAAGAAGGACACAGGGAGTATATAACAAAGTTTCTGCGACAAGTTTTTATTGCGAAATTAAAAAATTACAAGAGTTCACCTCTGGTATTTATATTTCACTGTAAAGCATATTTGAATAGAAGATACTGCAATGCAATTAGAATTTATTGGCGATAATTTTTTATTCTTTAATCATTACTCCAATTCTTTAGGGCTGCGGTCGTTTCTTAAATACCTCATTAAACGTTTTTTTACAAATTGTTTATACTTTCATATCTTTCAGTTTGTCTTTTGTACCCATTTTTTTTTTTTTTTTCACGTCTGATGCTTTTTGGTGCTGAATTGAATTGCGCAGACGCGGTTGACTGGATATCAGCCGATTTGCGAATACAAAAGTTTGTATATATAGATATATATTTTTTTCTTCGCATGACAAATTATTGTACAGTAACGAACGACCGGCGAGCGATCATTTGCGTTAAGCGACCAGGAAAATTGAATGGGTGATGCATCGATGGCCTATCGCCGATAACACACCAGCCGCGAAGTATTCCATGCAAAATGGGCGATAGACTGGATCAGCCTCGTGCGAAGCTTGGCTGGCGAATCTGTGGGGCTTTCCGGTTACGCGTAAAATCTCTCTCTCCCCTTCCCCTCCCTTTCGCCCCCCCCCCCCCCTCTTTTCGGTTACGCGGTTATCAGTAGTCATCAGGAATTCACGAGCGTTTATTACCTTTCGACCCCATCACAGCGGAAAATTGTGACTGGAATCCGAGCGCCTCTATTAAAATTAGTGGCTTCCATTATAATTATGACTCATCTTCTCGCATCTACGAAGCCTCTCTGTTTGCGAGCAATGTTTACACTATTGACTGGAACCGTTCGGACGTTCAGAGTCGTAAACACGTTAATCGAAAGAATCTTAGAAAAAACGTTTTATATAGACCATCATGTATAATTCGAGGTATAATTCATCTATACAATTTTATGTGTTTAATACCCACTCGCGGTTGAGGGTTTATTAGCACTACAAGTGAAAACCTTTTTGCGATAAAAAAGTAAAATAATAAATTATATAATTTTATAAATTATGATTTTATTATTTATTTCATAACGGTTCACTTATTACATTTCGATTAATTTCATTCCTACAAAAAGCATATTTCCTTATTGCAGATATCAAAAATATAATGAATAAAGATATGTTGGAATTGAAAAAAAAAAAAAAAAAAACCTGACGAAGTGACAAGTTTCACTGATGAATATACATTTGAATGTAAATCAAGAGGCGAAAACAAACTGAAGCACGAATGGAGCGTTGGCGTGATTTTGCAAGATTTTGCATAGTCATAATAGAGCACCATGGGTACTTCGGCACTGAACCGTGTTTTATCAAATTTTCGCCCAAGGTATATGGATAAATATGTGTTAGAAGCTGGAAAGTTTTAAGCGTCGAAGCCAACTAGTCTTGGTGAGGTAGACGCGTAGCCGAAAGGGAAGCATCGGGAATGTCTCGAATTAATATGGCGATCTCGGTACTGAGGGAAGGGAGCTGCTGGGGGGCTCTGCTCATTAATTAACATTGTAAGCGGTTGATTAACATATTATCGCAGTAAGGCACGGTTCACCTGTCGTTGCGAGAGGCGCTGCAATCTTTTATAATTCAGTCTCTTTCTCTTTCTTCGTGGCGATACGATAACGTAGTTAAATTTGAGGGTGTAGTGGAGGACAGAGGATGGGTGTCGTCGATATAATGGTGCATGGAGGTTGATGGAGACTTGCAGGTCGGAGTCGGCGTTTCAGCCATTAAAGAACTCTACAAACAGAGTGTCAGCAGGAATAAGCAGTGATATGGTGCAACCAAATATCAGTTATATATGACTTATGTATAATGTATAAAGTATATATAGATTAGTATTAGAGTATAGAGTATATGTTGTGATGCGTTTTTTTTATGCGCCACAAAATAAAAAAACGATCGAGATGATTTTTTGTGGCTATCGGGGTACCGGTCTTTTGTTAATTGATTTAATGTTTTTTTTAATAATCGAGAGGATGTCGCTTGATGGGAATTTTGGTCACGATATACTTTATATATATTCTTCTTCTCGATATATATTGTCTATATGTAACTTCTCCCTTCGAGTAGATGCCTTTAATTGTTACGACATCCGCAAAACACAGACGAACTAATAAATAAAAGTTTTCCATACAACTCCTACGTGCAACTCCGATGCGCATGACTAAGATAGTCCAGTTTTTTTGTATGATTATCTCTCATACTTTATTTTCCATATCTGCGTTGAAGCAATCTGTACTATGAGATACCATGTGGATATATACTTCTCGTTTCCTACGCAGTTCCATTTCAGTAATATACGGTACATTACATACAGTAAAACATGCATGCTTTTTTCTCCGTTCTTATCTCCGTAATCACAAATCCAAGCTGGTTATCGATTACGGTGAGCTTCCGCCGCCGAGACTCTGAATAAATGGTCGGGCAGCGTACGTGAGCTCTCGTCTTGAACTTTTTCTGCAATACTTATAGTAAGTATTGTATCGGTAGATTGGAGTATTACGAACATATTGCATACCGGAGATATTCGTGTATGTCAAAGTACGATATTACGGTACGTCGCGGTCCATTAATGTTTGATTTGTGACGAGATTTGCAAGCGTAACGGATCGAAAAATACGTCTCAATATGAACCTTCTGGGATTATTGTCTTTTGAAACTTTTATAGGTGCAATAATTAACCCAACCAGCATGTTGCAACTTCAAAAAATTCTCGGTTAGCGCCATCATGCGTAAATGGAACGGATTTGGATTTTTCGGTGGGGTCTCGAGGCACCACCATGATGTTTAAAACACTTTTGTTTGTCCATAAGTTGGAATCATTTTTAGATTTCGACTGACCCTTGGCAATAACTAGACCCGGTCTCCCTGATTTTCTCCATGAAAGCGACGATTCCGTTGACGGCGTGTTTTCACTCACTCCGGTCTTCCCTACGAATGGCAATAACGAATGTTTGACCGATCCGTGAAAGATTCAATCACGGTTCCGGTTGCGGCTGTACTTCCGTGGCCGCGCAACCCGTTTACCGGTAAACTGCAAACATTTCTCGAGTTCGGAAAGAGGTCTCAGTGGCACCCTAGTTCAGTAGTTTCCAATGGTAGTAGTGAACTCTTAGCTCCCTCCCGGTCGAATACTGCGTACCCAATACCAATATATTTCAGACTTAGCGCATTATGATCGTTACAGGAGGGCCTACGTGGTCACGTACGCGCACACGTATTGCCTCCGTTTGGAGTAAGCTATCGGAGGAGCCCTCATTGCATGCCCATTCGCCCCCCCCCCCTGCATCTGTGCTTCAATGGCGACGACGACGACGATGGTGTATGGAGTTCGGCTAAGTTGAAATTTACTGTATGCTTACGCGAAACGATGTTGCACCTGGTCGCGCGAAACCGTTGGTTGCCGCTTGTATCGGGGGAATACCCCAAGTAAAAGAGAGAACGGTGAGAACAAAAGGAGGAGAGGATGGAGGACTTGATTGTGAGATAGCAGGTCAACGCGCAAGGGGCGACATGGGTTTAGGGGTGGGTTACCTATACTGTAACGCGACATGCAATCGTAAACCCAGAGTTAGCTACCGTGCCACTGCGTGTAGTGTCTACTTGGTAAAGGTAAACCCGAACAATTTACGGTAATAATCCGATAACTGATAATATTGGCAATTTGGCCGAACGCTAAACTGATCGCTCGCTCGGTCGCGCATACCTGTCTCTCCTTCACCCCCAGACCCTCTACGGTATACGTACACGTTCCAACATGTCGTACAGCGTGTATATATCCACGAATATTGATATTGTTCAACAGAAATCAATGGTGCCTGCGGTCGGTCGCTTAAAAAAATCCGGTGGTTATACCAGTTAATGAACATAAACCATAAAACCGCAAACCATTATAATATGATAAGGGTGTACGACAACTTCGGGTATAAACGTGTAAACAGATTAAGCGTACTTCGTGGCAATTTCTCGAAGAGGCGCATTAGATATTTAGGTCCTACAGAAAATCAGTGACTATTGGATAAATATCATATTTTCTCGACACTTTTTACCGAGAAATTAAGGCGTTCGAAACGGTACCTGTATTCAAAGCCGATCGAGGTGAGGACATCGGGACGAGTGGTGCTACAATAACTGCAATTGCAGCAGCAATTTCAGTTATTTGGTGGAAATAATCAAAAATTTCGCGCAATGAATAAAAACAATAAATAACCAAACAGCAAATATTGCAAGCAGTGAAAAAATAAATTGCGAATGCAGATAGTACATTCTCGTCATCGAGGCACGGAATATCTCATGTAAAGCTGCACAGGGCTGGATGATGTAATCTTCAAAGTAAACTAAACGTTGGATTACACCAGTAAGTCAAAAGAAGAAACAGCGGGAGAAAAAATTAACGATTAAACAACGCAGCATCCGACTATTCAAGGAGTACAGAAGCTAACGAGATTACAAGGGATTACATTGATCGCGTGCACTACCAAAAGATTACAACTGAATAAAACTCGCATGTGTGCCGCGTCAAACAATTCGCACGTTTGATCGCCCTTGAACTTACTTTAAAATGTATAAATACTGACGAGAGTGTCCAAGGAACGAGGAATCTAAATTTTTTATTAATTTGGCGTGCCCATTATTGAGTTCTGACCACAGAGCATCTGCCGAAAAAGTTTAACAACGCGACGGAGATGAGGTAGAGAGTAGAACAGTCGAGTGTCGGTCGTTCTCGGATGGAAGCGCAGGCGCGTTTTCCAACCCCCATCGTTCCCGTGGTATATCCCTCCACGGCCAGCATGTACAGTGCCGCGGGGGTTGCGTCGGGGGAGGGGGGGGGGGGGGCGGTGGACAATTCCCCCGCTCGCGACTGACGGAGACGGACGAACCGAGTTCGACGAAGACGAGTTGAGTTTGGGTGGTTGGCGGAGGCCACCAGTCGGCAGCGAGGTTCAGTCGGCCGGCGAACTCGCGTGCCGTGCCTTCGCGACCCCGTCCGTTAACTCGCGTACCGGCGTTTCGTTCGCGCGCGCAACTTCGTCGGGCCACCGTTAAACAGTCGTAACGTCGCAAGTGCATAAAACTGCATTCACTTCCTTCGCGTTTTTGCGGATTGGGCCAATCGTTGCTCGCATACTCTAAATCCATTATTAATCGGTTCCGATCGGAACCGGGCGAGTTTCGAGCTTGCGGTTTATTCAAATTCGGATTAATCGCGTAAAATAGATCGAAAAAAAAAAAAAGGGAGAAAGAAGACTAATGCACAACTTCATATCGTTAAAGTGTTCATAACACGATTTTTCTCATATCAGAGCTTTTTTTTTTCGTTTCTTCGTAAAACAAAATTTACGCCAACTTGTCGGCTGTCGAGCTTTTTACACTCTGGCATCTTGACACTCTTCTTGACCTCTTCGAGACAAATAATTTTGTAATTCAAGAGAAAAACTCATACGCGTGCGTTTCAAGATTGCAAGAAAATCCCGTAACGCGGGGGATTCCATACGATATACCCTGGTAGAGCATGGTAGCGAAGTGCGAGAGACTGTCGCGGTTTGGAGTTGATTGGCCCATAGCGAAGATTGGACCCCGTTGCTGTGTTCCTCGGGGTTGTGCACCTCTCGGCCGATAAATTGTTCTACCGGTAGAACAATTGTCGTGTCCCAGCATATCTTCCGGGGGAGGGGGAAGTCTGGTTGGAAGGCGAATTGGACGGGAATGACGTTACGACGACGGAATCTGAGGGGTTTCTGCCGGAAGTGCTCTCGCTTTATCATACGTATGCGTCCAATTGCTCGGTGTGTGTCTCGATTGTATCATTGATTAGCTTTACGAACTTGTCCGCCGGTTCGTTGTCGTACGAGTGTCGGCTAACATTGAAACCGGAAAAAAAAGAACTATCTTGATAATAAAAAGAACATTTTCTCCAACTACGAAAGGAAAGCGTTCAAGAATACCGCGAAGGAAAAGAAAGGTCTTTGGCCTCAAAAGCTCGCTATCGGCCAGACATTGACTCAATTTCGCTCAGCATATCAGCGGAGTACCTATGCTATTAATCAATCTTATCAAAGGATTACCTACCAATAAAAAAAAACTGAAACATATCTCTCCCGCATATCTTTCAAAATTGGCGCCTATTTCGCGTGTGTGTGTTAAAATATGCAGTGATTCTTCATTTCTCATATCAAAGAGTTATTCCAAGGATTATTCAGCTCATCAATAAGGAGCCGAAGTTTTCTACGAGTGCTGCAAGATATATTTGCCGCTATGCAATAAATTCCGCGAGACCGTAAAAATCGTTGACAAATTTAGTCAGCGACCGGGAAGATGCACAGCGACGGGAACGATCGAAAAAGCTTCGAGTTACATATGACTCGATGAGCTTGTCTCTTCCCCGAGGGACCCGAGAGTGTTATTAATACCGGAAAAACGTCGACGCGAGGGGAAGAAACGACTCTAGAAAATACATACATTAAGGCAGTGTTTGTGTGCATGTGAGTTAGTGAATATGTACACTATATACGTGTAGATGGAGACCGAAGGGAACTGCTAACTTCGTGGATAAGAGTATGTCCGTTAATTAAAAAAGTGTGGCAAAAAAAATTAAAAATAGCGGCCGACGCAGCGGATAACAGGTAAATATTTATCACGACGTCGTTACGGAATAGCTTAGTTAAGCCGTCTCTCGTTCGCCCGCGCGCACTGTGTCCACTGTTATGTCCCCCCCCCCCTTTCAAAGGGGTCTCTGACAAAGTCTATTACATTGGCGCGTTATACGAGCGTCGCTTACAGATTTTCCAAACGACGGAGTTGCCATGGGCCGTTTGGGGCTTAAAAAAAAAGATGTTGGAACGATATCGCGAGCAATATCTTTTATCTTTTTATATACTCTCGCGGTGACCATTTTTTTGCGCCCCGCCTCTCTTCCTACAGAGGTCTCAATTCCCCTAGAAGTTTGGGAGCCGTAAAAAAAGGGTTACGAGCAATGCTTGTCCCGTGCGGCATTCGTGTTTCCGTATGGGATCGTTGCTATCGGAGAAAAATACGGCACTATGTGACGACGAAACTATGTATGGTGTATGCATACAGATACTCGTGTGGAGGTGTACCACTGGGGACGGTACATGAAGAATATTGATAATTTCAAGCGATTTATTAGTCGAATGTTTTAAAAGGTCAAATCAAATTTGGGACCAAATGATAGACTGATGGTGGGATGGTACTGTTGATTGTATTGTGTAATTTATGCTGATGACTTACAGTTGATATTTTGGAAATACATGAACATCGGCGTACCCTGCGTGGGAGGGACTAATCCTATTTATAAATTAATTTTAACCTCTCTTAGGGTATAATTTTAAAAAAGTGTTTTTCTAAAATCGAGGATACTTTATTTGTCATATTCTGCAATGTAAAATGAATATTTTAGAAAAATAACTTCTCCACAAATCAGATATCAGATCGTAAAATGGAAAAACAATAAACGATAGCAACGACGGGAACTCGAAAAAACTATTCTTTGCGAGTAACGTTAATAATTTGAGTATTTTTTTTCAAGTCTTGTTTCTTCGCAAAGAAAACTCGTTTTGGTGAAAAACAAATCACTTTGGAAAAAAAAAAATTAGATAAAGTAAAAAAAATTATTTTCTTAACTATGCGAAGTAAAAGTTCTTATCATTTTCTACCGAATAATATTCCTTATGTAAACTGCGAGCAGTTGGCTCAAACATAAAGATGAGCTGTGATTCATCAAAGTCAGAATAAAAATCGATACGTCGCCGGTCCATTTGCCATGCGATCTTTTCGTGGCATTCGAGGGGATGACTATATTCACCACACTTACGCTACGTGCAACCGGCCGTGCTGTCGGCCGCGTCTACTAGAATATTGACGATTCGATAAGGAACAACTCCTTGGCAGTATACTTTCAGCCGATAACAATACATTTTCCAAAAACGCTTGTCAAAGATTCAGAAGAAAAACTGACACATTCGATCACAACAAGTCAATAAGGCACGGCAAGGGCTGTGAAGGAAAGAATAATAAAAGATGATATAAGATAGTAGAAGATGATGTATTTTTATTGGCAATTTTCCGAATGAAACCGAGTGAGGAGAGGGGAGATGAAGAAGGGTGCAAGGAAGGTGGGGAGGGGTGGGAAGAGAGGCCTAAAGTTGAGATATCACCGTCGAGATATTTTCGCTTCAATAGTTCCTCGACGCGAGAAAATCGAATTTTCAGAGAGTTATCCTATGGGTGTTGAGTCGAGTAGACGAGCCGACTGGCTGCTCCTGATCCCGAGTCAATTTCCCGAGAAACTCGAACCCCCCTACCCGCCCACTCGTCCCTTATACGACGGAGTTTGGCCCGATATATCGACAGAATCGATTGAGGGAAAGGCACAGCACCCGCTTTCCACCATCGACTCTCCAATCCACCCCCTTCCTCCCGTACTTTCGCCCCGTTGCAACGATGACTACCGAGAGATAAAGGTCTGATTGGAGTAGAAACTTTGAGGTGGCACCGGTTTAGCTCGTAATGAAGCCCCGGGTGGATTCAGTATACGGAAGTAAAATCGAGTCATTATCATCTTAATCATGCGAGGCTTCCAACTTCCGATAGTCTCTCTCTCTCTCTCTCTCTCTCCCTCTCTCTCTCTCTATTATCCGCGATTGTTATATCTCGCGCCAAATTCACTTCATACTCCTCCACCCTTTACCACCCGAATGCGGAAGTGAAGCCATTGATGGGCATGCATCGAAACTCGAACGATTACTTCCTGCAATTTGCTTATCGGCGAATCCAATGCTTCGATCAGAATTGTAAAGTTTGTTGCGGAAAGCTCGCGTTCGCGAGGCTTTGTTGCAGCCGATCATATTCCGATGATAATGGAATTTTGGAGTTTCTACTACGAGATTACGTTCTATTGCAATCGTATTTCTTTCATTCCGTTTTTCATTTCCCATAAATGAATATTTGTTTTGATAAAAATTAATTATTTGACATTTTTCAATATTTCATATGCTATAGACCTTTTGTCATTTACAATAACCTCTCTATGAAAACGCTAAAAATTAATTAACGGCTGTTGTGAAAAAAAAAAAGACACGAAAAAAAGAAGAAATATTTTGAAATTTAATGCGGATATTTTTTTTGTACGTACCGTGCACTAGTGAGGTAAGTTCTGGAATACCTCGCCTGTCGCAATAATCTCTGAAACATTCTCGTTACAAGAGCCCGTAGTATGAAATTTAAAGTTGGAGAAAACGTTTCTGCGACTCCGGAATTGTATATTTTCTCGTTCGTCAACGTTTCAACCTCGTCGTTAATTAATTGCGCAAACTTCACTGGACGACGGCGATGATCGACGAACGGTTGTCGCAACGAAATAATTATCAGATATTTTGTAGTCGCTCGAGGGATTGGTCAACACCGCACTGTTCTATATGTATGTCCGCGAACGTTTGCTTGTCCCCCCGGAATACGTGGACTCGCCTGTTCGCCATTATTCTCCACAAATTTATCGCGTGAATTCGCTTGAACAAGTTTGAGCGCTTGGTGAGCGTGTAAATTAGATCGGAAAAATGTTACAAAAAAAAGAATTTGCTGCGGAATAGTGCAGGGGGCGAGAAAGTTGAATATTGAAATCATTGATGATAAAAAACGAGTAAAAACGGAAATGCGATGTGGGTACGTAAAGAAATTTTCGAAAAAAAAAAGTTTGAAAGGAGGAGGTCAGCACTGTCGATGCCTTGATATGACAGAAACCGAGACGGGTGAAACCCGGAAAGCGATGCTGAGATAGAAAGTGCGGAATATGGGTTACCCCTCTACCTGCATATCTCCGTACTAGACTCAGTTCACCCTCTCACTATCCTTATCACATACACATACTCTTTGCATACAGTCGTTTCAGGATTCTCTCTTTACTTTGGGCTCCCTTCACTCTGGCATTTCCCCTGCCGTTTTTGCATTGCCTTTTGCCTCCCCCCCCCCCCCCCCCCCCCCCTCCCCAGCCCTCTCCAACCTCCCTCAGAGCAACTGCTGCCTTTACATTTCCAATTCGGTCGCTGTTTCAGCCACATGCACACGTGGAAGGCCCATTCTCGTTCACTTGAATATTGCAAAACAACGGTCCGGCCAACCGGACTTATTATTCCTGGTCTATCGGCACGGCAAGCCGGTATCGTGCGTACGGAAGCTTAAAAAAATGGCAGCATTGTATTCTGCTAAAGAGCTCAAAGCATATTCAGTCAGTCACGCCGTTATGCTTCTAAAAATACGGATAAACAACGTTTAAATAAAATTCTACACTGAATACTTTCGTAAAAATATGTTAGAACATACAAGAAAATATATCTTTATATGCAAAAAAAGTAAAAGGCAAAAAGTTCAGTATCACATATACATTTCGAATCTATCTGCCGGATATATATTGGCAAATATATCTCAGATTATGGGATATACGAAATATATATTAATTTGTCTGAAAAGAAATAGTATGTAAATGAGATATTTATATAACAGTATAAAATATATGAAGTATATGGTGATATGAATACAAGATATACAATTTTTTGCTATGATCAATTATTTTTGAAAAAAGTTATAAATCTTATATATCTCATTACAAACTTCATTTCCATCCTGGTATTGAAAAAGTTCGTGAATAGATATTTTTTTTTGTTTACCAAAGATAATGAAACGCAAAGTTCCGAAACCTTAAAAAATTCAACCAATTTCCTTCACAAAGTTAAACGCATAGTCTTCTACGTTAGTCGGTTAAAAAAAAACAGTAAACGGCATAGTCGTTTGATCGTTGAAATATGCGTGGATTGTGAGGGATCGTGGAAAAAAAATCGACAAAAATTCTATACCGGCCAGAGAGCACCCGCGATACACAGAGCAGAGTCGAAGAGTTTCGAAACGAGGACTCTCCTGGAATCCGGTATGGGGGGGGGGGGGGGGGGGGGGGGGGGGGGGGGGGGTGCGCTCTGCCCCGCCTGGGCAGGAGGTTCATTCGTACCGAATGCTACAACTACCATACCGGGATTGCTATGGGTGGCTTTTGCTAATGTTCCTACACTACGTACGGTTCTCTACACAGCCAAACCGTTGGGTATCAAAGCTCGCTTTATTTTACGTTTGTCCAGACTACGTCCCCCCCGCCCTCCCCAACCCCACCCGTCGTCAACCTCCCCCAGCTCTCCTCCCCCATCCACTTCCACGACCGAAATTCCAGCTACGTGAGTGTGTCTCAGTGGTACATGCTCTGCACTCGGCGAATGCTCGTATACCGAACGCTCAAAGCCTCTCGCTAGTTGATACAAATACCCCAGACGGAAATAGGTGAAATAACGGTTGGAAGGCCTTTATGCGCTTGTCGAGCTTGCATGGCATTCATCATGATGTGTACCCGATCGACGAATCCATTCTTGATCCATCGATTGCTTTGGTATACATCAGAACCCGATCGACAAATCCATTCTTGATCCATCGTTACTTTGGTTGCTTTGGCTTTGGTACACATCAGAATTAACAGTTGTATTAGATTTTCGCGAGAGTAAGATTTCTGGGCATTTTGTTTCGATTGTTTACTGGAAATAATAAGAATAATACAAATATATAACTATGAAATGCCAGCATGTCGAATGCGATACATTTCGGGATGCATTAATCATGCAACTTCGACGTTTCCCCTCAATCAATTAAACTTAAAGTGATTAACTGCCCTTTCGAGAGTATTTGCATGTGGCGATCAATGACAGATTGACGAACTGTTCATCTTCACTATCATTAATTTGCTTTACAAACTATGCGGATTCAAACGCTTGCAAAAGGTGCAATGAATTAACCGGTCGCTTCTTTCGATATTCGTAGCTTGAGTTATTAATTTTTTTCATCGAAAAAAAGTGAACTATTAAATAAAGTGTTTTTTTTTTTTCACTATAATTTGCTCTTAAACTAATCAAAAGGAATTTTTTCCTTTCCAAGTGAAATTTAGTGTCATGAAATAAATCTCTTTAAGGCATAACAAGGCATTGTACTGAGTGTGTAAAAAAAATTCAAAAATTTATGATATTAATTTCATACACGATCACAATATTGCATTTATTTTTTTCAAATATCATAGAAAATTTGAATTTTATATTAAAAAAAAAATACAAAATTCTATACTACAAAAATTCTTAATTTAGATAATGGAGAAAGGAATATTGTTCATTTACAAAAGTATAGCAACGTTTATCTTCGAAAACGAAATGCCATATATATACGGGGTTTGCGGGAGCACTGGTACATACCTTTCACGGTGGTAGTAAGAAAGGGAAAAGCTCAAGAGTCTCGGTTCCAACACCCCGTACTAATATCTTGCTTATGAATCCTGCGGAGGAGGAATATCCATGCCGTCAGCGGTCGCCGAAGAGTCGCGGCGAGGGAAGTCGACGGCTTTTTCATTGGCAATTAGAGTGCCGTCTTGGTGGTGCTGGGATGGTGGTAAGCGAAACGAGCAAACCGTGTAGCCGCGACGCGGTGAAGAACGGGGGGAACGACGAGGGCTAAAAGCTCCGCGACCGTTTCCCCAACGATAATTATAAGAGTGTTAACTTCGTGGTGCATACTTATTTCCGACTGTTATTTCGACCTCTGCTTCGCGCCGCCTTTCATATCTTCGGCTCGTTCTTTCTTCGCACTTTACCCCTCGGGCTTTATCGTTTTTAGAGTACTTTCAACTCCCCAACACATATCTTCAACGTGAAGTATTATCATCATAAAGATTTGTTTTTGCTTGTAATTCTTCACCCGAACACAATATTATCGTCGATTCACAACACGAATCCAATAATTGATTGTCAATAAGTTAAAAACTCCAAAATGCAAATAATGAATGAAGCTTTGTTTTTGTGCATTTTTTTTTTCATCTTTAATGCTTCTGATTTTGAAAATTCCAATAGTAAGGCGTTTCTTTTTAAATATTAGTGGAAAATGTTAATTTCAAAATGATTCCTACTCTACTACTAAAAATCACAGCTCCTTTTCCTTTCGTGATAAGTCGGAAGTCGGATAAGAGGAAAGTCGAATTTGAAAATTCCGTCTACGACTACGACTGACTAATTTAATTCTATTCAAACTTATAAACAATGTCTTTTGTGTCCTAAACATCACAAGTCATTTGTTCCATCGTAATTCAGCAGTTCGCGAATTTTGCTTTTAAAAAGTCTAAGAAATTATAAGCGTAGCGGAAGTACAATAAAAATTCCTCTTTCCAGTGATTCTGTTTTTTCGAAATGGCTTGAAACTTCCAATTTCAAAATTCTATTCATGGCTCAGCAATTTTATTTTATTCATAAACCATCACTTTTGTCTACTATACGCTACAAATTTTTTTTCCTTTATAACATTTTTTTAATCTTCGTACTTCGCGACTTTGCGAAACAGCATTTCACAAAGTACGAAAAATGAACATTCTCGTAAAACCAGACATAAAATAGAAATTCCTCTTTTCAGATTTTTTTTTTTCACAATTTCGTGACAATTTCAAAAATCCATCCATGACTCGCAATTTTATTTTACTCATAAACGTCTACTATACATGACCACTCTTTTTTTCTTTATAACATTTTTCTAATATCCTTAACTCGCTATTTTGTAAAATAGCATTTTACAAAAGTATGTAAAAGTAACATTTATCTCGTTCGTATAACCGGAAGTAAAATAAAACTTCCTGCTTGGAGGGGTTTCTTTTTTCCAAAATTGCTCAAAAATATCAATTCCAAAAAACCATCCGTGACTCGCCAATTTTATTCTACTCATAAACTATCATTTCCGTCTACTGAGCATTGCAACTCGTTTTTTCCTTTATAACATTTTTTTAATCTCCCTGACTCGCGACTTCGCGAGACTGCATTTTAAAAAGTATGAAAAATGATCCTCGCCGTATAACCGGAGCGAACAAGATCGTGACGACTAGACACGGCAAGAATAATAGCACGAGAGTCTGTGGGAAGAATAAAGCGTTACACAGGTTCCGCGACCGATACGAATTCTCGTTTAAAAATCCGGTAGAAAAACTTGGTCGCGTTATCTCTTGGATTCTTCCTCAAACACATTGATGCGTCTTTGATTGTGTAATACAGGCCGATACTATCGTTTCTTATTGCAATCATGACACTTGATACATTCCAGTACCGTTCCTGCCAGACGGCGAGGATATGTGAGAGCTTTACTTCATTAAGCCATAGTTAGGTTGAAACAGCACGCGAGGTACTTGGCAGCAGGCGAAGTAGTGGTAGGCAAGCGAGGGTTCAACTGCGCCGAGGGAAAGGGAGACAGGGCGGTAGGGGAGCAGCGGAAGAGGCGGAGAGGGAGGAGGAGGAGGAGGAGGAGGAGCAGGAGGTTACCGCGGCATAAAGGATCCTCGGTGGTGGCTGTACTCTCGCACTCACCCACGGATCATAAAGTTGGACACAGTAGTCACGAAATTTAATTAGCCACCGGGAGGAGAGCGTATACAGTTCGCAGCACCCCAACGGGATGAAGGGAAGGGCCGGAGGGGTTGGGGCAACGGTAGTGATAGTGGCTACCGGGACCGCGGTAGCGGGGAAGCAATTTCATTTCGCGGCACTGTGACTCACGGGGATCGCGGAGGGCCTGTGAGAGGGGCCAGGCAGACAAGCTGGCAGACCGCGCTCACGTGAATTATCGACGTCCGCGCGTAAGCGCAAGCGACTCGTCGAGCTTTTTTTTTTTTTTCGTTTTTCGACCAACCGACAAATCGTAAAAAAAAAAAAATACGCAGCAGACACACCGACACACACTCGACTGTCGTATACTATGTGTGTATGTATGTGGGCTCGAAAAAGTATGGGCTGAAGTGAAACGGCAGGGATGGAGCGAAGAGTTAAAAAAAAATCCAGGAAGCGAAGAGGGACCGCTATTTCGACCCATTTTTCTCGAGCGCAACTGAAAAATAGCGAGGGAACAAGAGCTCGCTCGATGCTCGCTGAGCACTGGCCGTACTCACCGGGCCTGTGTCTAGTATATTGTAGTCGCACGACCGCATATACCGTCGCTCGTTGGACTTCGAGGCAACGTTTGCTGCGCTCCGACCGGCACACCAGTGAGAAATCCGTTCGCGGCTGATCGAACGCTTATATCACTACTGCCGACCTGTGGGCCGGTGAGCGTACTAGCGGCGTTCACCCACTGAATATCTCTGTACATAGAGGTATTATTCTTCTTTTTTTACGATTTTGCAGCTAAATTGACTTGTTAAATTTAGCTTGTGAATATTATTCGTTGATGCGTAGAGGTGGCCGGGGCTTGTCGGAACGCATAAAAAAGATCGAAATACATGTACAAAAAATGTAATTGGTGCGAAAGATTATGTATAGACTATATGTAATGCAAATATAGAATTGGTCATATGTGATTTATATGTATTATATAATCGATATATCGGTTTAATGAGCAAAACATTCACGTATTTGATGGCAGCCCTACCTACTCGCTACTATTATCCCTGTGACAGAAACTGTTGGCTTAGCGATTGGCCCCCGTCACCTCTATTTTGTGCACCCGATTGGGGCACTCCCGTACTTGACGATAGCTCCCAATTGCGTCAAATACGGGAGGTAACACTGTACGCATGTTTCAATTTCCGCGTTTCAACTAACCCCTGTCGCCCTCTTCCAAATTTTAGCTTTATTCATTGCGCCTTGCAAGCTATCGCTTTTGTTTTTTCGCGCGCCCGAAATTATCGTGGAAAACCTCGAAAAGTTACAAGGGAAAGGCGTTCTATCAGTCTGTGCATCCCATTTTCTCTGTTTTTTTTTACCCGAAAAGGATGAAATAGCAGTAAGCGGTTACGGGCCACGCGGGTCTTCGGCAGCCATGTCGGTGAAAATTCTTGCCCTCTCAATTAAAACGAGAGACCAGTCGAGAAATTTCCCCGTTGGGCCCGCCAGCATTAACGGACGCTGAAGATTCACTCTTTTTCTCCTCCACCTTCGTCATGGCCTCAATTAAGAAGAGGTACGGAGGCGGCTTTTTCACTTTTTTTCCGGAGGCTTTTTTCTCCTCCGCTGGAATGTGACAAGACAGTAGTCAGAAAAGGAGCTGGGCGCGCTTCCGGTAGGCCGAGGAGCGAAGGAGGGGAACTGGCGTCGCGACAACGCAGTCCTATCCTCGGTGCAGTGCTTAACGTTGAGAGGAAAAAACGAGGAGGGAAGAATCCACGCCTCGGTGGGCCGTGCAAGCTTCCCCCCCCCCCCTCTCCCCAACCCCCCTCGAATGTCGCGTTCCCAGAACATCCAAGAGGGACTTTGCGGCAGAAGCGAAAAAAAATAAAATAGTGTTTAAAAGCTCGACAAAGTTGCATTTAAAAAGCTAATTACCTTATCCAATTACCATCTTGCTTTGGTACGCGTCTTCCCTTTGTCGAAACTTTCTCGATGCGCCCCTTGGAAAATCGAAAATAGTCGGTATAAAAGAAACGACGAAATAAATGTATACTTTTTTATTCCGTAGCAAAGGATACCGGTGCTTTCAAATGCGCATTAGCGAATGCGATAAAAAAAAAAAAACTGGGTCACGAAGCTACTCGTCAATGAATCTTTGAGTGGATAAACGATGCGACACTATGTTATACAAAACTAAACAAAACAAGACAAAATTATGAAAAAGACAAGAAACGGTCGAGAGTATCGGGTATCGTCGTGGTACGACCAAGTTGAGGTCGATAAGCTTCGATGAATTATTTATAATTGGCCGCACTGTAGAACGACATTCGCAACACTTCTAGGACAAAGCTTTTGCATTCCTATAAATGCTAAAGTAGACCCGCGAATTATGATAGACAATCGTTAATTGGTCCATTTTATTGATTTTTATTTCGTTGCATTGATTTCGGTGGTCAAAAGTCCGATGCTACTTCTCGTGAATAATTTTAAAAAATTAAAAAACTCTCGAGTTGAAGGGGAGTGCGAACGACAATTGGTTGTAATAAAAAACCGATTAAAATGATAGACACTTATTCGCATATTATAGTACCGCGGTTTTTTAATCATTGAATGTGGAAATTTTTCGACCGTAATATCACTCTTTTTATTAATATCATTTCTCCATTGCACTAATTTTTTAGTTGGATGTTTTTCTATTTTTGTAAAATTATTTTTTAATGCATTCTGTAAAAAAACCAAACTGATTATATATAGATTATATAGATGCATATAAAACTTCTCCATTTCGATAATACAAATCATTTCGAAAGATAAAAATAACGAAATTAGTCGTTTCCGGTTGGTAAATTATTGGTTGTCAAGAATCAAGCGCCTTTTCTGTCAGAGCAGTTAAAAGAAAAATCACTGATGTGTTTATCGAAGGACATTATAATCGTGTATATCAGTGAGCCCGGAGGGCAAAGGCTGTACTAATGGTTTCAAATAAAGTTGACGAGGGTGTGATATCTATTACGTGTAACAGCTGTAGGCGGACTGAGCGCAAGAACAATATTTTTACTTCGCGCGACCGTACCTAAGCGAAGGTGGGAAAGAACGATCAATATTGTGGCCTCGGTGGCCCAAAATGTGCTAACAAGTTCATTACCCTCTCCTAAACAGGTTCATGAGACCTACAGGTGACCTTACAACCTTTCGTGTTATTGAAGACGAAATAAAAGGGGTGGTAATTAGAAAAACGACTGTTCAAGAACATAGCATTTTTTTATCATGGGCCATGCTTATTTATTGAGGCATTCAATTTTATTAATTTATTATTGTTATTGTTATCCATTTATTACTGATATTTCAATACCATTAAAACCACATTTTATGACGCAATACATTTTTTTATTTTTTCGGGTGCTACATTTTTTTTCGCAGCTTTGAAAACCATTTCCGCGATCTGGGGAAGGAAACAAAAAAAAGTTGAATAGCGGGAGTACGTGAGGCTACTGGGATGCCCGACGCTTCGAAGATCGCCTGAGCGGGTCTTTGGAAAACACAAGCCATATTTTTCTGTCACGCTTTGGGCATAATGCTCATGCAAAACTTGGTGGGCGCAGCAAGCTACGGCAGCACCTAATGTACAGTATGCGGCAGTCCGGAAACGCCGCGTGCCTTTAACCCCCACCTTCCAACCGATCATCTTTTGGCTTGAATGGCTTCGAGAGACCGCGAACGTGCTGTCTGCATAATACACGAAATTCACATCGGTATAAAACTCCCCCACCGACCCTCCCCCAGGTGTGGGAACTATTCCACGTTCTGCCCTCGTACTGCGTACAATCCTTAACTCGACTAGAAGATTTTTCCTTCGACGTTCTTATCATGCTTCATCGCCAGGGAAATTCTTCATGTTTAGCATGTGCATCGACTTTAAAATCGTAAAATAATACTGGCATAGTATTGTATCGATCCTGCATACATCTGTCGTATTAACTGCTTTTGTCTTGAAATCCGGAGGGGGAGGAGAGTTTTTACAATAGCGTTTTCTACCTTTTTCCCAATAAAAAAAAAAAATCCATAAAAAATTCCATGCGATTGAATGTTCATACTGGTGTTCCATTCGTGCACTAAATTCTCCCGTTCTATAAGGTATTGTGTCGGGCGGATTAAATTTTTTTTTTATTTCTGGTTAAAGAAAATAATGATTTTGTTGCAATTTTTTATATTGCGAATTAAACATTTTTTTTTACTTGGTCGCACGCCTACTAGGCGCTGACCGTCGTATGGGATTAGTAAAGCCTTTTTATTCATAAATACCGAAAAAATCAAACTCGTTTTTATGCCTGGAATCTTGGATCTCCCCTTAATATCACAGATTTCCGAATATATTATTATTCAACAATATAATTACAGTGATTAATTAGTATCATCAATGTGGTGGCTAAAGTGCCGACGTAGGGGCAAACGGGGTTAGTTGCAATGTTGTGAAATATATATAAGATTTCATGCAGTAGCTATAGCACTTAAATTTACTATTTTTTTCCGTAATATGAGTGTAGAAACTACCCTTATTATCGATCGATTAACTGATATCGTTTTGTTTTTCATGCGATTTCCAAATGTTTAATTCACTATTGTACTCATTAGATGATGATACCCCTATGATACGTTGGATATATTTCAAGCAGAAAAGGTGTGTCGATCCCTACATTTTCTCCGAACCGCTCCCTTTTTAGTTCTTAAAGCAGTTACGACGGGCTTTATACCATGTCGACTAATGTTGCTTTCTCTCCTACTGCCTTTTGCTTTCGTCTCAAATTGCCGTAATCCACGCGCCCATTGAACAAATTGCCTACTTAAACAGCCCGATCGCGTTTCATAGTCGTGAATGATTATTCCGACTGAGTGCATCTGCTTTAGCAGGATAATGACTCATGGAAACGCTACAGAGACGAGCCAAATGTCCGTTGAATAACTACCGATTTGGTGATTCAACGTTAAACGTTAAGTGCTTTCGAATTTTTACGCTTTGATTGTAAACGATTTTATGAGGATAGAAATTTCCTTTCCACTTCACTCAGCGGAGTCTCTTTGTTTGTCGACGAGTAAAATGGATTCCGAGACTTGAAGTATGCCAGGAATCAGATCCGGATTTAGCGCGCCACTACGTGGTAAAATATAGAACGACTTGGCAATATCGCTTTACATTTTTGGAAGACTTTAGACGAGCCGAGGATAGATGTAAGACACTGCGCGAGCTGATCTTACCGTAGTGCGCACTCTAATTCCTCAGAGTACCATTCGCATTGCGCGAAAACTCAATTTTTTTATACCACAGCTGCAAGTTGCCTCGTGTTCCGACTACCCCCAGTCTCCCCCAATTACTTGTCTTCTTTCACCAAACGCCAGAACGATTTATCACCGTTGAAATCCAAATCGACCCTACGAGAAAATTAAAAAGTATCGATTCCCGGTGTGTGCCATTCCTGTCCAAGTGGTGTTCCACGATCTAGAAGCTACGCTAACTGCCGGACTCTCGAGGAAGAAATTCGCTGGCAAGTTGCCAGCAGATGTGAGAGACTCGTGTTTAAACGCGCTTTGAGGGGCATGCCTTGCCAGCTGGTTGGAGGGCTTCGTTTGGTAGTGCTATTGCTGTCTGGTTGCCGGCTCTTCCGCCACCCATTTCCTTCTCTGCTTCCCCCTTTCAGTCCCCTTCAACTTCTTTGCTTTCCTTTCACGCAAGAGTAAATGGCGAAGCGTTCAAAGAGCGAAAATTCAAATTCGGTCCGCGTACGGTTCTTTCCTACCTCTATGCACTGCGAACAGCAGTCGGGTGTATATCGCCCGATGTACGCCAGCACCACGGCACGTGTATTACTGTAGTGAAATGCCCGTCATGGCTCCTCATGCCCATGCTCCCTACCGTTGCTTTCGTTGACGTTTAGGCGTTGAAACGGTGTACAGTCGGCCAGTTCGCTTCGGTTATATCGTTCCCTTTTCCACCTGAGGGACCCACGCCTTATACCGGTCTTGGTGGACGTATTTGTACTTCCCCGAACGACGACTGGCATGTGCCGTGAAGTATTTTGACTGTTTACACGCGACGCGAAACGTGTATATTACTTTACCAGCCTTGCCTATCCGGCGCAGTTGCCTTTGGCAAGCTACCTATGTATGTTGTGTATACTATATGTATATAAATATGTATATGATATATATGCATGTGTAGCTTGGACTTCGTTCAAAGAAGGTATATGCCGTTCAGGTATACATATGTCTTCCCCATAGCATACCCTACGTGCCGTCATCGTATAGCTATGAGGAGTTGTAGAAAGTGCACTCTTCTATAGCCAGAATTGAACAAAACGAGGTTTGATTTGCTCAATATATCTTCAGGTATACATATAAGATATGCGAAATACAAGTTGTGGATCCAAGCTTTGGTGAAAGCGAGACAGTAAAATCGTTCGTCCATTGACATGGATGGCGGGAGTACTTATTCCAATAAATTGCACTTCGGCAAAGAGCAATCTTGACATCTGCACCAGGTCCCGTCGTCGAACGTTTCAATGCACTTTCAAGCCCCATTGTAACTTTGTATGGTCATCGTGAAACACGAAACAAACAACCGGGCTTTCTAGTGTTAACCGACCAGTTGAATCCATCAACTAATTGGACGGTGTAGCCTTTGTCCGAGCTACGACCGTAAACATAAAATCCACTGGATATTATTGCGCGGCAACTCGAAATTACTGTTTGCGTTAAAACAGAAGAACGGTGCCAGTTTTTGGAGCTAAATCATGCGCAAGTAGTCCCGTATGTGGACACATGATGATTGCGGCACATGCGATGCTAAATTTTTGGTGGATTCGGCTTACGAAGGTCGATCAATTAATATATTTAACGTTTTTATTTAAAAACGCTGAATTCTATGTATTGTATGAATTTTTTCACATATTTGGTATGATTTTTTGTCTCGGTCGGTGAACGGAATATGTCATACACGAAAGAAAGAAATTCCAAGTAGCGAGTCGGGGTACTCGCCGCTGCCGAGGGAACTTTGAAAGGGTACAGCGAAGAGCAGACTCCAGTGTTGGTAGTGGATTCTCTCGTAGGTCGTCCAGTTTTACTACCCCTCGACGGAGCGATGTTCTCCGCTGCGTGAGCGCCTCGTCGTGCACGTGAAAGTATCGTCGAGGTCCCGTCGTCTTTGTCCATCCAACTCGTAGGATGTCTACGCCGTTGGGCGAAACTGCTGTTGAAAACGACGGGGACTACCACTCCGGGGGCCCTTTTACATTTCAACGACCGTTGTAAAACGAAAGGGATGAGATCTCACCTGGACCCTCGACTCTCGAACTCCACCGTGTCCGAAACGGAACGTCTGCACTTTCGCTGTTCCCTCAACCCTACTGTCGTCCATTCGAAACCCGTGAACGAAAATATCGTCGAAAATAATGGACGCCGAAGAGCATGTTCTTAGTTGAGCGAACTCGCAATGGTCGACTTTGGCAGAGATGTTGATAATTCAAAGTTTTACCGGGTTAAACAGAACCAAAGGCTTGAAGAAAACAGCAAAGTGTAGAGAAGACCGAGGCTAGCTGGATCAGGGGATAAATCGAATCACAGGACGTCAAAAAACACGAAGATTGCGCTTGTCAAATATGGCATTCTATGAAATTAGAACGCCATGCGAACTGCGTGAAATGTACGATTTTTTTTGAACGCCCGTTTCCCCTACCCTGAGCGCAGCCTCTCGTCAGCAACTGCTGATGCCAATCGGCATGACGATCGGGAGGATAAATGATTGGTAACTGCGAGTTCGTCTGATTTTAGTAGCACCGTAGAATTGGTGTAATCTACAAGCGCGACAAACTAGACTTGCAACATTCTGGTATGTTTGCGTGTCGACTTTTGATTCCCGATCGTCACCTATCGCGTCGCATTTAGTTAGTCGTAGGTAAACGCTATTTGGTCGTCGACCGACCTCGATAAAATAAACGAAAGAATATAAAAAAGCGTTCAGACTGTGGGTCAATTATATGTATACGTAGAAGAAATAGCATATTAGGAGAACTGGACATTCGAAGGCAGGGGTGCGTCCTTTCCAATTCTATTATACAGCGGCACGCAAGGAACCCACGGTACCACCCATTTGTGCCGCGTGTTTGATAACCCACACGGGGGTAGCTCGCGTTCAAACAATCGTCTGTACGAGGGCGCGCACTCTTATATTCTAGACTTTTCCTTCACCCGAGGGCACGCAGGGAATCATAAAAAAAATGAACGAAATCTCTAACCACGAATTATCATGAAATCTGGTTTTCAACTCCCGACTACCCGCCGGATAATAGATGGGAGTTACGCGTTTCACCGTGAAATCTGACTTTTCGCTTTTTCTTGGTATCCAATGTACTCCGAAACAACACAAAATGTCCTAACAAAATTTGGCACACCTTTTTTTTTGTACTGCGGATTGTGTTTTTTTGTAGGGTTTGATATAATCTAATACCAGTCGGTAGAAATAAAGCCAAATTAATGTGCTCGAATATATCGAAATTTCGTCGATATACGCCGCCAATATTATTGTGCTCACTGTCGTAAATATAGCGTAAAACGTTTATTAATTTTATCCATAGAGAAAAGTGGATTTTATCGATCTTCACTCGTATGAAGGAGTCACCCCATTTTATTTTCCATCGTTGGTTGAAAACCCGAGGTACGGCGACATTTTTCTAATCTCTTCGCTTCGCGACTTGTTGGGAGAAGAGTGTGTGGGAGGAAAAGCGGGAGTTAGGACAGGTTGCGCAAAAGTTTCGTGAAAGTTGCCTCTGCCCTGTAGTGTCTGGAAGCGACGTTGTCTCGAGGATCCTCCCCCGGGTCACAGGGCCGAAGTAGAACCGGACGCCGAGGGGTTCGAGGGCGGACGGAGGGGGGTGGGGTGGTTTATAGGGGAGAAGAATCTTGAAGAACCCTAGACAGCTGAGGTGGGTTGCGGACAGAGGAAAATATTTTATTCACGCTGTCACTGTTGTATAATACATATAAGCTTGTACGCCGTGGAGTTTCAACCTCCGAAGAAGAAACTTTTAATATTTTCGCGAACGATTATTGCGCGAGAATGTTGGAATCTGACGTGTGCGCGAGGTTTTTATTTTGTGTATCTTTTCTCTCCGCGTTTCGGCCAGTAACAAGTACATGGTTATATCGACATTTTTAATCCCGAATATTCCGAGTCACGATTTAAAAATCCTTCGCTTCATATAAAACTATTTGTATCTGTGCCGCGATAGTTCGAACGGACGGTTCTTCTATCGCAGTTTTGTTACATTTTCATACGACTAATTGTTGCATCAGTTGCGTTTACCTTTATATCTTATGGAAACTATGACTAATCCTTCAAGTCTTGTCCATCGCTGCGAAGAACATTCGATGGACTGTGGCGGAAAAACGAAATCGGGACATCCAAAAACAAAAATAAAATACGCATGTCATAAGGTAATATTTCACGCCCTTTCTGTTTTTGATACGAAAAGTTACGAATTCGTCGCACGAAAGGACGGGGGAATATTGTCGAGAATTTCGATCCAACAATCCTCCGAAGTATGCCATAGACAGGTAGCAATGTACCGAGATCTTGGGTAAAATTCTACAAGACCCTGTCTTGTCGCGTCGTCCCTTCTTGTGCGGGGGTTTCGAAGATAAGTCTGCGGATACTACAGCCACCCAACTGCATCGTCATGCGAATATGGCTTGGGCTATTTTATACGTACTTCGTTCGTATTGAGTCCCTCCATTTGTCGCATGTCGCATCGATCCCTTCCGCATACAGTCGCGCACCACGAATTTTCCGAGCGACGAACTCTCTCTGTGCGTCGGTACCTCTTGTCGTCACGTTTTCCACTGTGCATCCCACATCTCACTACGTATTCCACGTTTCGCGCGAAACATCCTCAGCACTATGCTTATCTGCCGCTAGCACGAGTGACGAAAACCTGTAAACTCTCCCTCGGCGAAGAGAGAGAGAGAGAAAGTTGTACAAGGCGAACTTCGCTACGACGAGGGAAACTGCATTGAACTTCGTCGTACTCCTTGTCCCGTACTTTCCGCGCCGATTTACCCAGAAGTTCGCAGTAGTTGCCTCTTGAACATCTCTACAAACGGATAATATTTCGGGTGTATAAACAGGGAGCCTTCGCATCTTGGATTGTATAATGATCGGAGTTTCGAAATCTTCTAACGTTATCGCGCTCGCGTACCCATTCGTATAGAACCGAAGATATTGTTCGCATTTAGTTTCAGAGATCCTATTGGGAGCGAATTATCACGGTTCTTTACGCGTTGCTTGCTACATCCATTGGTTTTTTGTTTCGCCAGAAACCCCGTTAAGATTCTCAAACTTCTCGTCATATCAACTCTGTCCTTAATCCGAGACTTCCCAGAATGTTTCGAGACAGTCCTCTCGTTCGCTCAACGAGCGGATAGTGTTCCAAGATTCGAATCTACATTCGCCGTTTAGCACCGCAATGGATAGGAGTTTCGTCAGTATTTTGGCCCTCTACCCGTATACGTCTCTTCGTAATTCAACGACATGTACCAAGACATACCCGATACCTCGGAGTCTTCAACTCGAGGCCACGTTTCTATTAGCCTGAAAGCTTCAAGTGGAAATTCCATTACCCGAGGTTCATAATGAGCAAAATAAACTAATAGAAATAATGTTCGCGATACGGCATATCCGTTCGTGCAACGTGGTACTTTTACTCGAAACAAAAGAAAAATCTTATTTTATATTACTCAACTGAGACACATGAAATATCGGTACTTGAAACGAGGGCGCGGCATAAATTGGAGTGCGTTGTATCCCCGCCAAGGAGATGAGGATCGCCGAGATACACACACTTGGCTTGGCGGGGCAAAGCTCAGTTTCCACGGGTTTAAGGGGAAAAAAGAAACGATAGCATTTATACGTTTATAGGACAACAAACGTGCACCCTGCCGGTAGTAGGGTTGGGTAGGTGTTTACGAGCTTGAGATACACGGCCCAGCGACTCGGTGGCTATGTAAAACAATTTTTTATTTATAATTTAGTGCCTGCGCCCGGGACCTTCTCTGCGGTTTGATAACGTGCACGCGAAGCTAAGCTCTGTGAGTTGTTTCGCGAGAGGCCCCTGAGGCACACGGCCGGAACTCCAACGGGGTAGGCGGAACCTCGGGCGCAGGATAGACGTGTAGGCGACGTCTTGCGTGGTACGGAAGCTTCTGAAGCTTTCTTACAAGGAGCCCAAGCTAGACGCGCGCTCCTCCGCCAGGCAAGAGAGGGGTTACGTTAGAATTCTAATTAACGCTGGGTAATTGTCGAGCCGAGTGTGCCGAGTGGTTGTGCGCTACGATACACGCCTCGTTTCTACTCTGCGATGAAAACTCACGTTCCAAAACTTAATGAGTACAAAAGTAAATAGACGAGGGGCGTACGGCAATACGAAATCCAAATGGAAAATAATAAGATGAAATTAGTAGGTTTCGTCTTATTGTGGGTTATTGATTCGTAACTATAACGTTACGTTTTCATCAACCATTTTGGTATTTTATCAGAATCAAATGATAAAGCAATCCAGTTAATTATTCCAGAATATTATATATAAAATCTTGCAAATGAACATATATTTTAGGTATATAAAAATAATATAAAGTATAAATTGTAAATACAATTACAACAGACAAATTCACACACATTTGTGTTTTTTATATACTTAATGACATACAATTGCAGAAATATATTTTAAAATTTATCCATAATATACCATTTTTCGTGAAAAATATATTAGATATATCACAGATATTTTATGCAATATACTTTGCTTCATGCAGGCTACAGGAATTAAAATAATTGCCATGTAACAAATCGCAAGCGCGCGGAATGCTGTGATAAAGAACGATTGCAACATGAATACATTTAAAAAAATGAATAGCCTTTCCGTTCTTCCTACTTATCCCTTTTTCTACGCTTTCGCATAATTTAAAGAAAAACAATTTATGTACTTACATATATACATATAAATGCATAGACATTCACGGCTGAGACACTTCACCTTCATTGTTATACCGGCCCGGTATGCAACAGACAGTTTCTGTTCAACTTTATACTACCTAATAACTATAGTGCAGTCTCCGGTCCGCATGCAGTATGTAGGTGTTGAACGCGATCTACTTTTATAATGCACTTCAGAATCACTTACGAGGATGATCCTCTTGTAAAAGCTCCAAGTTTATGCGATGGCAGCGTATGCTCGACGGCTTCGTTCTTTGAGAGCCACAGGGTCCATTTTCGTCGGATAGAGTTCAGTTGTCGAGGGAGAATGGGTGAGATCTGGATGCAGCAAATGAGACTTTTTATACTGCAAAGGGTACGAAGCACGAACGATATGGGCGGCAGAGGGATGTAGACGTTGCAAAGACTCTTAGCCATGAGCCGACGGAACAGCGTAAAAAAAACCTAAAGAAAAAAAAAAAGCAAACGTCGTCTAGTCCAAGAAAAGTGGCGAGGGCGAGATGGTACCGAAGAGACGTCAATATTGCAGGTTCCCCGACGTAAGAAAGACGTTGCCGGGTGTGTGCATACAAGTAGTAGACGAAGAGTACGTGTACCAAGCTGAACGAACGGAACGAAACGAAAGAAGGGATGAGGCACTGCTGCCTCGTCGCAAGTGGCAAGGCGAAGAGGGTGTACCGAGAAGGACGTCGCGGATGGGGCTCTGGCTCGTTCGTAAGAGGGCGAAAGAGGAAACATCCAAATGGAGATGTCTTGTATGCAGAGCCGTGGTCGCGTCAGAACGGCAGGGCCGCTGCGCGTGAGATACGCCGGGGGACGGGGGACGACTATCTATTCTACGGCTCTGACTAAAAGACAAAAGTTTCTAAAAGGAATATCCATTGGATACTTTTGCATCCTATTCGCTATCTCTCTGTCTATCTTATGCTGCCTTGTGTACCGTACACTCATATATACCGATATGTACCTATGTATTTCTACATATACCAATATATTCCTATGTACCGATGTATACCTATATACACCTATATATACATGCATAGACAGGCTCCAGTTCTCACGGATCATGTTTGTATTTTTTTACGTCACTTTTTGTCCCGCTACCTCACGCCGCATTCTTCTCTTCCATCGTGGTCCACAATAAGAGCAAACAATTTTTCCCGATTCCGGCGTGGCTTCGCTCTTCGGCCTCTTTCTTTTGCCTCGACTTTTCTCTCGTCCTCGATCTTGCGAATTCGACTGATACTCCCGAGCAATGTGGCAGCTGGCGTTTTCTTGCCAAACGGTACGCGTTTCTCTCAGGATGAACGAATGGCTTCGACACCCCCCGACTTTGGGAAGAAGCAACACAACCCTCTCGGCGTAAAAGAAACCCTCTTACTCCTTCGCAGAGTAGGGCAAAGATTGCATGAACAGTCGATGGTATTCACTTTTGCTGTAGGCAGTTCCGAAGCTTCGACACAAGAATTGTCTGCACGGAGTCACGTGACAATAAAATTCTTCGATTCATTCAATATTTCATTCTACATCGAGTATATTCCATTGCGAATCTTTTTTTTAATTCGTAACAATTAAAACGAAATGTAAATAAATGAAATACCATAATTGTATAATACAATCACAATGAAAAAATATATATATTATAATTTATTCAAATTTATGCGACGTTAATAAAAATATTGTTTAATATGGTATGCGTAAAATAAGATTTTGCGCACAATATACGTGAAATGAAAAAAGTTAAAAATCGCAATATTTAATGAGAAAATGTTTTCCATGACCTACTATAATCTTATACACATACATGTGCAGTGAACTCTATAATATATCGTTAGAGGGCACTATTCTATTTGCTTGATGGATGATTTTCGATCTCGATTTATATTTCGATTCATACTCAGTATGGCCTCAGTAATCGGAGAGTAAACTCGTGTTATTGTAGTAAATCTGTTGTTGTGTATCGTTGTGTATTATTCAAGTAAAATGTCTTGCAATAGAATAATATACTGTTAATTTAATAGAAATTATCAATTTTAAATCTTTATTTTTGTGATTCTCGGAATCTTTATTTTTGCGATTCTCGGAAATGTAAATACATTGTAAGACTAATTCCTACGGGTTCTATCGCCTATAACCGAGAATGACGGTTGCTTCTGTTTCTTTCACGCGACGAGGAAAAAAACAACAAGGGCGTTTCACTAACCCGACTCCGTCGGGTTCTTGACTCTGCAGACACGTGTATAATGGCTATGCTCGATGCAGATTTGCTCCATTCCCTAGTCTAAGTATGCGACGCTGTTTATTCCCGCAGCTATGTGTCTCATATGTCCTTTGGCACGAGGGATGAGGCAGCTAGCCGTTTGAGAGCTCTGGCTTTACTCTTGCTGGCAGTACTCGGAGCTTGAGACGCACCGAGTTCTAGAGTTTCTGCGGCCCCCTCAGAAGTGCTCGGCTTTCCGACGTCTCATCTCAACACCCGAGATCCGAGCCCACCCCTCCCGTAACCCCCCGCCTCTTCCTTACCTCATTAGACTCGAGACTTCCACGAGCGCAGTGACGTAAGAAGATCATCATTTCTAGATCCCGTCATATGATGTTCAACATAGCAATTTTTTTACGCCAATCTGTGCGAAGTGACTATAATTTTTTTTTAGTCCATCACAATCCTGTACGCCACTTGAAAAACACGATTGCTCTTTTCCAAGATTTTCTTGATTTTTGATGAATTTTAAATAATTGAATATATTTTTTAACGTCATAATGGTATTAGCATTAGTATGAGATAATAATAATCTCAATAGGATGAGCATTTGGTAGCACGTCCGATTAGATGAGAGGGTTCGTTCCCGCGTTTGCTCACGACAGTTTAAGAATAAATGACCCGAAGGGCCGGTAAGGCGCGTGACACGACAAAAAGTTTAGCCGGACTCTTCTAGTCCTCATTCCTTTTTTTCGTGCCACATAGATATCGATCGTGTTCGTCTCTCCCTTAGCTGCTTCTTTTTCTTTGTTTTTTTTTCTGATTGCACAATCGTATTTTTCTAGGAATAGTTTTAGTGTTCGTTTCTATAGCGCAATCCGAGAGTTTCTGCCGTCGTCTCTGCCTTTCTTCGACGACCGTCAGAGACGCGCCGGTCGGACCTCTGTAAGGGCTCAGGGCTTCGTGAGACAATTTCGTGTGGAATAAAAGAATCTGGGCGAAAAAAGCTCTTCGCCTCAGGATGCAAGGTTGTGTCCGAGCGATTGGTATCACCGTTCATCGTATATATACCCCCGCGTACAGCGCAGCGGGGGTAGACCAGAAAAGGTCGATCGAAATAATTGAATCGGCTGGCCACCTCGTACGTTGGTTCGCAGTTCAAGATTGAAGGGGTTTCGAGGTCACGGCCCTGATGGTCAATCGCGATTGACGCTTTTGGCTTGCGAAGAGATATATATCAAGGAAGACGAAGAGACGCGAAACACGAGAGCGCCGTTTGAAGAGGGAGCGTAGCCAATCTCGGTTTCCTAAACGGAAGTTCTTGTGATATCGGGCTCACACCATATCTATCGATTTATTTTCATACCCAGACCCGTCCTCTCCACACTAGCTTCCGGAGTACTGAACGACCAGCACGAGTTATAACCCACATGAGTCGTACATCGCCCGACTATTCCGGCAGCTGCACATGTGTGTATAGGATGACGGCACGCATGTCGAACCAAGCGCCACCATTGGCTCGCGATAATAGTGACAACAAAAGAAAAACAAAAAATACTAACGCCGTCAGTTTTGGTACTTAGGTTTAGTTTGTCACCTTGCAACGAGCAGTGCAACTTGTTGAGAAATCCACCCTACTGCAACTGTACCCATAGAAATTAATGAATGAATACAAAAAAGGCATTATTACGAATATTGCAAAAAAAGAACATCGAAAATGGTTTCTCCCTATCTGTCTCTCTATAGAAAACGAAACCAATATTTAAATGTTGCTAAAAACTGCTGACTAACAAATTGTTAGTCTTCGGGAAACACTAACCATAATAATAATAACAAACATGTTACAAAAAAAATAAATTAATGGTGTCAAAAATTAAATACTGGGAAGCCAATTCATTACAAGAATTGTATAATATTTTTTTCATTTCTTTATAAAGAAAAATCCATATGTGAGTAGATTTCACTTTGTTTTTTAATGAACTGAATTCTCATTTTTATTTAATTTTTGTTACATTTATAAAAACATTTGACTATAAATAATACAAAAATTATTGTGAATACATTCGCGATTTTAAAAAGTATGCATTTGCCATATTACTATTGGATTCTAAATTAAATTGAATTTCGAAACTATAGACACCAATGAAATTTAATTATTGAACAATACGCTATTTTAATTAAATATTTGTAATAATGTGGAATCATATTTTATTTTCATTTCTAGTACGTTAATTAAAATCATGTATCGATAACACTATTTATTGCGGGTCCGTAAAGGACAAATTAAAAAACAACCAATTTATACTCTATACTTTCAGTCAATTATTACGAAATAAAAAAATTAGCCTTAAAGGTCCAACATAGTCTGTTTTCGAACTCAAAAACCGTTTCTGTAATTCGTCACATTATTATTTGAATTCTGGTATGTCTGACAAACTCGTTTGCTTATGTCTTACACATCGATAGGCCCGTATCCGCGAAAATTCAAAGGTCGGTTCAGGCTATATCTTGCAGGTCGCATATTCGTCGGGTCTGCATACATAGACAAATTAATGCTTGGGTCTCACGCGCCCAAGATTCCGGGGGTCTGTGGAGAAGAGACTTTAGCGTGATACGGGCGACGACGCGCAATTACGTTCCTTCGAAGAGAGCTCCCGCGTTGCCAGAAGCTCGATGTTATAGTGCACATATGTGTGCATAGCTTTCGCATGCTAGCTTCTCTGATTACAAACACATTCTCGGGTGCCTCGAACACTCTACTTCCAAGAGCTTCGTGGGCATCATAGCATGTAATACACAGACGAAACGACGTACACCAACGACCCCAATGCTTTTCGTCTTCTCCATTCTATGCCATACTCGCTGAATGTTACCCTGTCTCCTCCCTCTCTCTCTGACTACGACCCTTTACTATACACGGGTTTCCACGAGTTTGTCGTTGTCGTTTTTATAGTAACAAGTACGGGAAGGTTCTCTCGCGAGAAAGAGGAAGGAAACAGGAGAGCGCGGCGGTTCATTATTGCAGAAGCGTGGCCTCTTGTCAGACACGACTGACACCGAACTCTCACCCTCGACCTATAACCCTCACCCTGTCACACTCCTTGGCGGGGGCCCTCTCGCTTCTCATCGCGTATACTATTATCTTTTCGTATATTTTTTTTTTCCTCGGCAGTTTCACAAAATCCTCCCTCTTGTACCTTCTTTTCTTTCCAAGTTCGCATTCTCTTTTATCCACCTTCATAATCTCACTCTAACTCTGCACACAGATCCGACGAATACAGTAACGGGGACCCCTTTATTGTTCTCGCATTTCTGTACTATCGGATATTCACCGTTTGCGACCCTATTCTCTTCCTCACTCTCTCCCCCATTCACCCGGGACTATTTGTACTTCTTTCGCTTGCGTCGACGGACAATTGATTTCCATTCCAGCTACTGTGACGTCAATGTCTATGTCGTACATATCGTTATCGTCTGAGCGTGTAGTTATCTATCTCTCTGCATACTTACATGCCACTCAACACTCTTTTTCTTTTTTTTTGCACGCGCGTTCTCAAATGTACTATCAGTTCGGGACTCTAAATCATCAGCGCCGGTTATTTGTTTGCCCTCGAGTAACCACCCAGACAGACTGACAAAAAATGGCAACTGGTTTTGTTGAAACAAAAAAACATTTGCGAATAATAATACTAGTAATATTATCTTGAATAGTTTATGAAAATAAATAATTTCATTAATACAATTAGTTAAATTATTATTAAAAAGTCTTTTCATTTAATTATTTTTAAGTCGCATTTCGATGCTTTTAATTATATGTGATTTTTTTTTGTTAATCCAATTTTTTTACCACCCACCGTTTAAAGTAATAATTTTTTTTTTATTGTTGGAAAATTACTTTCTTACGCAACAAGTGTGCTAAGATTGTACTCGAGCGGTGAATAATTGAAACGTCAGTGCACGTTAAGGGAATTTGCGAGGACGTCAACTCGCGAAAGGCTCTTAACTGTAAACATTTCATCATATTCAGACGTTGAGATACGTCTACCAACAAACTGAAGTACTCTATGTATACCGCTATGATCCACGAGTCTACTGATCTTCTCAGAGCCTCAACGACCGACAAGCAACGATTTGGTCCACCGGCTACAAGACCAATAATGTTTTTGCTTTTGTTTTGTTGCTTTGCGGTGGATCTGTATCTTCTAACGGAGATGGAAACTTGGCAGAGCGAGGAATCGTGCCAAGATTCGAGAATCCTCTCGGTGCGGCTACCCGCGGTAGCCATCGCCTTTGTACAACCTCTTTCTACCTGTCTGGCGTCTTTCCCGCCTTCGCCGTTCTATCCGTTTCAACTCTCCTACATCCTACAGTTACGCTCTCCCTTTCTTCTTTGCTGTTCTTCTATTCCCTTCAGCTTTGCTCTCGCCGTTGTTTATTCGGATCCGTGTGCTCGACAGCATTTGTTTTCTCCTAGTAATACCACGCGGAGACCTCCTACCACCCTCTTCTCTTATCCCACCCCAAGCGCACCACTATATCCCATATTCTATAGTGGAATAGGCGAGCTTGCGATCCAAGCAACAGTCTGTAAGCCCGTAGTTCGTATGTATGCACTGTTCGCAAAGGCTGCTTTATACCACCATAGGCACTGTGTTCACCGTTGATATGTAATTACAGAGATATACATATACTATAAACTCCATGCCGTTAATGGAAAGCATCCATTTGTTGTTAGAGTAATTCCAAAAGAGCGCTACCACAGTAACAACGACCAATGGGCTTAACTTGTGCATTTCGAGTTTTCAAGTCTTATTAAATATTTCATTGAAAGAAAAAATGCACATGAATTTAAACAAGTTACACGTGTGATCTCTGAATTTGACTGCCTTCGCGATTAAGCCTCTGTTGCGCTATTCCAAGTTCGAACCTCATTGGTTCACAGATTTCTAGGATGGAGACCGACTCTACACTTCCCAAGTCTACACGCCGACAGGTTTACACAATATGTATACACCGATTGGTTGTACGCGCGTGCAACTTCACACCAAATAATTTCGTACTGCAATTTGTTAATTTATTGTACTGTGTCTGCTTATTTACCAAAGAAATCTTGTTTTATGAAAAAAATTCAGATTTCAGTAAAAGCGTTTTACGAAGGTTTATTTCATTTTAAAAAGAAATAAATTACAAAAGTGATTTTGAATTAACAAATTCCCGCCTTAAACACGAAAGTGATAAACGAACAAATAAAGAGTGAATTAATGAATTATTATACGTGATAACAATTTTTTATCTTACTCTTGAGTGTTAATACAATTCGTTTATTACAAAACTTGTTAAATGGGAAATCCACGCATTTAAAAAACATTTCAGCAAATGTTCATTTCATTTTTTTAATCATCTTGTCATGTTGTAAGTCGGACTTTATTTTCATTATCATAACATTATTTTTGTTTAATGTCCTTTGAAGTAAAAAGTTTGCATCATGCGCGGCAATAAATTCAAACATCTGATCGATTGTTCGGTTCTCTGGCGTGAGATAAACGAAAATTCCAGTAGTAAGAGCCGACGAAATCGTCGTGTCGTCTATTGTACGCCGTCTGAAGTGAGTTACCGATTACGATACGCAAATAGAATACGGTCGATTGCGATGTTCCATGTTGATGTGGACGAACTATTTTTTGGAATTAAGTTATATCTTTATGAATTTAAGTCCAATGAGTTATTTTTTGAAAAATACATTCATCATCGAACAAAGTATCGATGTGCGAAATGCCATTATGCAAATTGTGATCATTTTTAAGAACAAAGACTACGGAATTCACTTGAATCAGTCGATCATAATGAAACATATAACTCTCGTCTTTTTGCTCTACGGATAGTTGAGAGTTATAACGTCAAACTTACAGAGAAGTCTGCGTCTGAGTGATTGTCTGGACGATGAATCCGAGGATCGACAAATTCGTTGGGGTAGGGAACTTACGTCATCAGTAAAAACTATATATGATCGGTAGTGAAAGATTTAATCCGAGGACGTCAAGAACAGACCGGAGTTGTTAATGAACTTTGTAGGAAGCCTAAAATACGAGAACTCTCGTTTGCCTTTTCACTTATGCCAATGGATGTCTCCTTTCAATAACCCGACTGACAAATGAATTGCGTGGCAGCTTGAGCGCCATCTGTAGCACAACACCCTAAAATCATAAAAGAAAATCAAAAGGGATATATGCATACCTGTCGCCGAAAATGTTATGTAAGGCTGGCAAGGTACTTGTGATGTTCGAGAGATATTCAGAATTGAGGCAGAATTCGTATTGAAAAAGTAATGCGAAATCCAAAAATATCATCGGTACCGTTTGAACCGATTTTTTCCGTCATCGTTGAATTAAGAGTTTATGAGTATAATCGCGTCGCTTCCGTTGGCTGCAGTTTATTGACTATTCTATTAGGATCGATTTCATCTAACAACCTTGTTGGATTAAAAAAATATATGATAAAGAATATATTTCACCTTGTGGATATCTCTCGGTTGAACAACGAAGCGTGAAAGCGAAATGAGATTATTGATCGCATATTTGCTTAGTCATTCCTATCTTCTCTTATTTTATTCAGCTTCTACCAACTTTGCCCCTCTTTATCAAATTATCAAAGGATAAATGCATATGCATACATCGTGGCCCCCGCGGCAATTCATATGAGAAATAGATGGTAGAGGAGCACATCGTGCAATCCCCGATAATTGAAGCATTCGCACAGGTAATGCACGTCAATTACCGAGCGCTTGCGAAACGCTCGCGGAAAGTGGAAAAGTTAATTATTTTCTACCCAATAGGAGGGTGGACTCGATTTCCCGAATAGTGGGAAGGTGGGCACTGCGCAACGTGTGTAAGTGACAGGAACCTCCGAGATAGAGAACTTCCTCTCGTTTTTGCCTCGGTTATCCGTGATCTCTTCATCTCGTCAAATAGAGATTTCGGATGATAATTTTGGCAAACGGAGAATGGTTTCCATATATCTGGACTTATTTAATATGCATATTTGAGAGGATATATTTCATTATTTTATTAATGAATGAATATTTTATTAATGACCAAAAACAAAAAAATCCATAAAATAAACATCTCTGTAATTATATACTCATTACACGGTATTAAAAACCCAATTTCTATTTCGAGTTCACTTTAATATAATCAAAGTTCACATAAAATTTAAAACACCGAAAAAAAGAATTAATACAAAAATATAGCAAATGTAAATAATCATATTGTATCAAATGTTATTATATTTAAGCCTCTAACGAAAGTCATCATTTTCAACTCGACTACACAAAAATTAAAGAATACAGGAGTTTGTAAAAAGATTGTAATTGTTTTTGTTTTTAATCTTCGTTTTAAAAATAAGGGAGCAATCGCCTTTATTTAATCATTTTTCTTCCACACGAAACAATGAAAGCGGAGTTATGGTGTACAATTGTCTTAATTTCTAAATTAAGTTGGCAGATTCATTTCTTGTCGCAAGTTCGCCAATCCAGGAGAAATACCTGTAATTCCGTATGTCTGGAGAAATGAAAGCTCATTTAACGCTCGAGAGAATTATCTAGCTAATTCGGAATTGATACCCCCGGAACGTCGAAATTGGAACATCCCCGGGATCGAATCCGGAATCAGCTAGTCGAGGTGGAATCGTGAGTTATCCAACGGCGGAACATTAGCCTCTATCTGGGTATCGGTCTGTCTCTTTCACCGTCATTCTGTCTCTATCTCTTGCATAACGCCCCCCTTTGATCCTCTCTCGTGCAGAGCGTGCTTAATCCCTGAATCCCCTGGAGACGAGTACCGTGAAAGGCAAGCTCGCTACTGTTACTGGTTGCCATCTAGAATCGTCTTAGTATCTAATCCCAATTCTAGGTTGCATCGCGTTTCGCGCTTCGTCATTTTAGGGGGTCTCCATGCTGGCTATTCTGATAAATACTTCGAGAGCTAACAGCATGAGTGATAGTAACTAATGTGACAACGAAAACGCTAGAAGGAGAACAATTTGGAGAAGTAATTCGTTCGATTTTCCTTTATTCTCGTCTCAATATCCTTTGCTTTCGCTTCGTAAAATTCCTTTCGTCATTACAATGTCATGCAAACATTATGGCTTGATTCGAGCGATGACCCACTTTTAGTTAAAATGTTTACTTCAGTTTCATTCCGTTCTGTTTAAGGTGTTTTATTGAATCATGCTCGTGAAATGAGATTAATTGCACAATCTGAATTATCGGTGTATATGTAAGGAGTAGACTGTGGCTTTGTAAGCTTTGAACCTAAATGGTCTGTTGCCGGAATCATTCAGCGAGGTCGTTTCGTTAAATGATGGTCAATAAGTCTTAGTTTTATAGAGACTTCTAACCTTTCCTGATTTATATATCTATGGCCGGATAGCTGGAGGAGGGAAAGGATCGGCTCAGGGATGGGCGACAGGTACGTTGAGTGCAAGGCAGGCTTACCCAAGTGAGGTATACCTGTATAAACGGATTCGTATCACTGTTAACTTGGAATATCTTCTAAAATCTATGGGCACTGTTGTATTTTCTTCTTCTGCCCTTTTCCTGATTTTCGGCTGTTGATATTAATTAAAATAATCACTAGTAAAGTCGTCTTGAAATGAGTTTTTTTCCAACATGAATGGTACTTTTCAAAAGGTATCGTTCGTTCTTTTGCATTATCTGTGAATATCAGTACCATGTACCATATATCCTTAATGGTCTCAGTTAAATTTGTCTTCGGCGAATCAGATTTTATCGTCCCACTACTGCAAACCTCACATGAAGCACAATTTACATCCTGGGCGTTTCGCCAACTATGAAGTTTCATTTGCCCATCAGAAGTAGAAGCAAAGCACTGCTGCCTGCAACCCCATCGGGTTTGAACCCCGAATCCATAGACTAGTATGACTCGGTCGGTCTATCTGCACACAAAACGCGACGACAAGTTACTGCTTGTGCGACATGTTCGAAGTGAGTCTGAGGCATGTCGGTACACCAACAGAACCAGAACGAGTAGTAGCGAAACAAGAGGAGAACAAGTTCCACTCCATTATCTCCGGTGTGATAGCACCCGAAGTGACCTTCCCCAGAGCATTTTCGACCTCCGCCACGAAAGTACCGTCGTTGGTACAACACGGTCAGGATCCTGGCGTGGGTGTCGCCAACAGAGGAACAAAGAAGGATGGAAAGCATCGCCATCTCGGGAAATAGTATAGAACAACCGCCCACCGGCAAGTAAGGGAGAAAGAAGAGCTTCTGGTACACGCGACAGAGTCAGGACTTTGGATGACAGTTGGGAAGGTCGTTGCCGGTGATGTGTCTCGTCGCCAGCGACGAATGAGGGGATTTAACCACGCTAGTGTCGATTGTTTGCAAACTCCGCACGGCCTGAACCGCATTTCCAGCCCCCCGGCTTGCAACGAGCAGTTCAACCCCATTCGGTACAATACGAGCAGTATTCCAGCAATCCCTTTTCCGGCATACAACCCAATGTTACAACTCCGATTATGTTGAATACACGCGCAAGAATACCCCTTCTCCTGTATAGTCTTTTAGAAAGTTTCAAGGACGTTTTTTCCTCTGTCTCTATCGTACTGTTACCCTTTCAAAATTGCCAGGTTAACCGATAATACAAGTTCTCCAATAACGAAGCTTTCGTGTGGACAGTAATACGCGAAACAGCTCAGATTTATTCAGCTTACATAGCCGAGAGACCCACCCGAAGTCGACCCAGCGACGCATACTCAAGTTTTTTCTCAGCAGACCGAAGTGCCCGAGTCATGGAAAGCCATGTTCGCGACAACTGAATTTTCTACTCCGATCATAACTATTGAAAGGAAATGAATATGTATTATAATGCAGTATGGCTAATTGACCGCGTTAATTGTTCCGCTTATTAGAAACCGATATGTTTCGGATATAGCTGAATGGGGGACAATCGGCTCTTAAATAATTACGAATCGTAAAAACAATCAGCCCATAGAAAGGGCAATCCAGTGTTTCACCAATGCTGGTTAGTAGTTTGTGGTACTTGCTGATGCTGCGGTGGTTTAGATGCACTTCATATGTCTGATGTATATACGCACTGAAGCACCACAACGCGTATGCACTGCGGCGGTTGCGTGAAATCGTTGGAGTTCCGAATGCCAAAGCTCGACCAGATTCACCTATAGCAATTGATGCATGTATACAGCATATGCGTGTATTATGCGGCATTGGTATGGCATGTATATATCCGTTCAAAAGTGTGAAAACTCGACGCAGCCTGGAGTTTTCAAAACATTCGTATAAAAGCGTTATTGCGATTGCCAGTATCAGATGCCTCTGCATTATCATATATAAATCGATGGGTATTCTCGTACCGATAAATATGAGTATTCCTTTATAGGTTCAGAAAAGGGACATCGAAGAGATATTCGCATGAAGGCAAAGAATTGGGGATAAAGGATAGGGGATTGGAACGCAAAAGAAATTGTCGGCACCTCGCATCGGCATGTATCGTTGCGTCTCAAGATTTACCTCTCGATCTATTTCGATTTTTTCCGTGTTCCACGAACGAAAGGGCCCTTTGAGGATTGTCTTGTTATTTTGTTTTTGATTTTTCCAACCCGGGACGATACTTACGCTTTGGTTGAAGTTTTCTAGCTTTTACTCGCAAGTATATAGCAAGCTGGGGCTCTTGAGAGACGGATATTTTATTAGAATATGACGGAAGGTCTAAAACGGGTCAACGTGTTGCTTCTCTTAGGAGCTGTGTGTTCACTCAAAGTTATTGTTGCAACAAGAGTTATCGAGCGCCGTGTATTGCAATATTCCTTTCATAGATTTGCAACTGAGACTTTTCCGAAATAATAATCTGTTGTGAACCGTTTGAAAATAATAAATAATATAGTTTATTGTAGAACGTGGTAGCGGTCTTCATACAGAATGTTACATAAAAAAAATACAAAAATGTTCGATAAGTACAAATGTACGCATAGAACGAAAATAATCAGTCGGCTGATGGTAACAGACAAAAAATCTCTATGACGATTTTCGCGGCAAGGTATGTGTACCATATTAGTGCATTCACCTCGTTGATTATCATTATGTGCTGTCGATAATACAAACAGTACGCGAGTTGATATGATCGTTTGATGATGCTGTCGCGGGCCTTTGAACAAAAGTGCCTGACACGACGAAGCGTACCTCGTATAATCTGGTAATTATATAGAGTAAATCCGCGTTTCTATACCATTGAGCATAATGACCACTGATTTTACCCAGATAAATAGACACCCATGCGGAGTAATCGTGTTCATAATATGGAAATGTACGCGGACATCGATAAATCACAATAAACCACGCGTCAGTCATTCCGCTGAAATCTCCACGTTGACCTGGAACAATATCAACCTTTCCATCCCCTCGCAATGCGTCATCCTCCACACCGACATATTCAATGTTTCACCAGCACTCCAGCTGAAAATCCCTAAAACCCCATGAAGAACGATTCCGCCGTTCGCATTGTGATGTCGATAATTTATACCGTCCACTGTCGAACGCTTTTTGCAATGCGATCAATTGCGTCAATAGTGGGGTTTGGCATACTTGAACGGCACGGTACCTATCCACTGACAGCCATTGTAGTCGTGTCACGAGTGAAGAACAATGTTATGATACAGACGGATGGGGAGGAGATTAACGAATCCGTATTGCGCGCTTTCATATTTGTCTATTTATGGCGTAATATGAATCTTTATGTTTCCGACACTATTCGTTTATTATCACATTAAGGTAAAGGTGCAGAGATATGTTAGACATGAAAAAATGGTCATGACTCTGTAAGACACGACACTGAAATCGCACGTTAACAGCTGTACTACTTGACTACGGACACGCAACGCATCGAAAAGTGGAGAATCTCACCGCAGTCGAACACAGTATCGATTATTATACGGTCGAAAGCGATTCTCATTCATCGGGCGGTATCAATTGCGTTTGGAAGGCGATCAACCCGTGTGTCGAACTCTTAAAGGCGGAGTTCAGAGGAAATGCAAATTTTTATTAAATTCTCTCTTTACATAATTATTTATTGATTCATTCACTCATTTATGTATTCATTTACCCATCTATTTTCAACTATACAAACATATTCAGTGAAGTACGCATTACTCTCGAATACAATTAATGCCTATTCCTGCTACTACACTACTACTATTTTATCAAAAACAGCCTATGGGGCCGGAACACACCTGTATGCTCTTTGGACAGTATAAAAAACTACATGACCCGTTGAAGGTTAACTGAACTTGACTTTCTTCTTTTTCTTACAATAAACCGTTTAAAAAGACCGATTTGTTGTAATATCTTTTACATCCAAGATGTATACTATCAAACATCGATGTTAACCGTGAAATAATGTGTTGGTTAGTACGAAATAATTGAACTGCGCAGATACGATATCTCGGTCGGCAAAACTCTTTCATTTTCCGCAGTCGAATATGAGAGTCACGCAGCTTATTGTTACCCAAAAATAAATGTTACTGCCGTTATCGCGGGTTTTATCAACGCGACAGCTTTACCTCGTATCACGATACGGATTAAAACTGTGATCAACCCTCGGGATTGGGTGTGTTAAGGGTCTGCGTGTTCGGGGCTTATCAGCCACAAACTCCCTTTTCCCCTTTCCCCTCCTCTCCACCCTCCCCACCCGTTCGTCCCACGCAGGATAACGATCGGACATTTAGTACTACTGATAGTAACGCTAATCCGGAGTCAGAGGCAAAGTGAGGGTTGCCGTAACAGGTTATCAGATTTGCCCGATCTCGTAATGAAATCAATCATTCCCTACGCCCACATATACACAATTAATTGGATTAAAAATACGGAGTGAACTCCGCAGCTATTTCTACAGAATATCTTACAGAAGACAGGAATCTTTTAGCAATTCTTGCATGTGAATTTTTAGTAAAGAGAACTTTTTTTTTATTTTGCGAAATATTTTTTTCGATTGCACACTTATTGTTTTGAATCTACAATAGTAAAAATATTCGTTTATTCGTTGTCAAATTCATGCCTTGTTGTATAAACGCCTTACGTTTCGTTGCCGTTTGCGGAACATTGGGTTAAAAGTGTTGAAGACAAATTCCCATCAAGTTGTGAAGCAGAACACATTGGAGGGACGCGTGGATTGCCACATTGAGAGGCCGTGAATCGATTTGTCTTTATCAGCGACGAGAGTGGCAACGAGACCGATAGGAATCCGGAATTTAGTATTCCCGATAGTTGACAGTAATGTAGCGTGAACGAAGAGTGACAGCGATGTCAGAGCAGTGGTTGCCAATCCGACGGTACGGAAAAGAGTTAACAATACCATTCTGTTTCTTGTGTTCTACCGTGTAATCAATTATATTCAACTGATTACTTCCATCAATTCTCTATATATATCGTATATCCACGAACTTAAATATTTAAAAACTCTTTAATGAAAAAAAAAGAAAAAAAAATATATCTTTCCGAATCGATATGTATTAATCAAAATTTATCGTCAAAGTAAGTGACGACTAAGTCTAAGATTCATGGATTTATTTTGATCCATTCTCACTTATAAATGACGATCGATACGTTGCGACGCGGTATTAATGATTGAACATTACGATATGTCGTATTTCAACAAAATTCGAAAAACTCTTATACACTGATGTCAAAGCGTCTTGCGGTAGCATCGGTTTTCAGCATTCTGATGGAACTTTCTCCAAATTGACAGGGGAGCTGAAGGATTCGAGAACGACCTCTTAGTTTTCGAAATGCAGCAGACGACGTTAATTATATTTGACACGTAACCGGTGCTCTGCAGTAGTTATAAATTGAATCAATGCGCCCCAGGTGTGTTCGTAGTGATATTACAATATAATTGTGGATACGGATACAGGTAGTCCCTCGCCCGGCGCACTCACTGTCGTTCAACTCGGCGTACAATTTTACGATTGAAGAAATCATCGAACATCGATGTATCTGTACGCATAAAATGCCCGCGGCTCTTTGTGGAATATTTAAATAAAAATAAAATAGACATGATTCGATTGCGGGATGTAATATCTGTTATTGTGTCCCCTGAAATTGAACACATTTCATAATTTCACGCAATCGATAATTTGCAGTCGGCAAATTTCGACGGCTGTATTACAATCACAGTATACCACGAACAGTGTTATACCGTATAACTTGCCGTACAGAAATGTAGACGAGTATGAAGCATTATCGTTTTTACCGTCTCCTCGTATTCGGTATATGCAGGAAAATAAAGTATTTTTAGTTCACCGAAAATTCAAATTTTTTATGGTTTTAAAAGAAAACAATTTTACAATAATGAAAAAACTCGAACTCACAGGATCATTTGCCGACCGGTTATATTTCCAGTACACATCCCGAGGTCCCCCCAATTATCATCTAAAACCGTTGAATCTGTTTTCCATTGCAGACTTTCGCTAATGACACAAATGCCACAGAAAGAAACATCAATAAATCGCGAATAAATAAACGCGAAACAATCCTTTAGTAATTAAAATAAAATCGCGAAAAAAGTCGAATAAAAACGAGAATTATGAATTTTTGGTTTGTAAATCGGGAACAAAGAGATCGTGAACGAAACATCGAACGGTGCGTTACACACCTATTACGCACTGTATCCCGGGTACAGGAGACTAAAGCGCGCACCATTCAACGTTCTATGCCAGGGAATGACCACGCACGCGCTCGGCTAAGTACATTAAATCGGCAATCAAAAGGTCGGTTAATCGGAATGCTAGCGAGGGTTGGGTATGAAATGAACGGCCAGTAGCTGCATCGCGTTGAGATTTCGCTTCCCTTGGCAACCTCGTCACGCCTATTAACCGCGCAGCCGGGTCCTGACGCTAATACGGCCAGACATTAGGTTATCTCGCCCCGACTCCCTCTCACCAACGTCGTCTCTATTCCTCCCACATTTTCGCCGGGTTTCCTCTCCCCCTTCGCCGTAACAACTCTCCGCGTTCCGTTACGGACGTTGGCCAGCGGTTTGGATGCAGTGATTCGGGGGCCCCAAACACGCGCCTATCTCTTTGATATATTGCCCGGCGGCGGTAGCCCCGAAGTCGCATGCTCTTTCGCAAGGGGGGAATGAGCGAGGAAAACCTTTTTCCCTCGGCGTCATATTCTTTTTTTTTTTTATAACTTTCTTTTTGCCTTTCCCTCTTCCGCTGGTAGAGGGCCTTGTCGCACCCACCTTTTGGTGCGCTTTACCGCATACCGGTCCCTTCTGCCCTCTCCTCCTGGTCCCGCTTGGATTCAGGCGCTCGGCTGGTTTCATCGCTCTCGGGCCAGCGGCTGTACCTTACCGCGCGTACCAACCGAAATTCCTACGCCGCTCACTGGACTCTTTATGAACTTTTTCCATCGTCCGCGAAATCCAGGGGAAAAATCTACGTTCTATCCCCCACGACTCATCTGTGGATGGTTCGTCCTTCTCATGTGTCTCCTGTATGTGCGAATCCTTTTTTTTTGCTATCCATACACGCGTTCCTCGGTGTCCGGAGAATTTCGTTTGATAATCCAGGGAGCCGCCTGCACTACCCTGCTTCCCTTTCCCTCCTCGTCCGCCTGCGGGGACGTGGGCGGTTCTGTGACATACCTGCTAGTGTTGCTGTATATTGCATGCTAGTGGTCGCATGCATGCATTCACTCATCCCTCCTATACTCTCGTAACGCCCGATCGATTGCCGCCCGGCGGAAAGGGTGGACTACCCTCTCTATACCAAGCTCACTCATCACATGTTCTATATACTCTATTTCTCTCTGCCGATACGTTTGCCACTTCCAGGCTTTGAGGCAAAAGTTATCCGTTAATAGGTATAGGAACACGCGCTGAACTCTACTCATTCTCCTACCTCTCTCGTACCACTCCCTCTTTCACTCGGTTACTCGCTTGCACCGTACTCTCATTCTACACTCTCGCTCTGCGTTCAATCCAGTCCAACGGGTGTAACTGAATGCAAAGGATTTCACTGAATACGTCGCACTATTTTTTATTTAAACCTATTTTTTATAACCCCGTTCATTCGTTTGGTTTTTTCGTCTGGTGGACCCTCGTTGTGGTGCCAACGGAATTGCGCGAAGCGTTGTATATAAATTTTGAGATCTTTGACATACGATCGTACGGAAAATTTGAAACGTGTTAATATAGCAATGTTCGTGCAGCAAGACTGTCGCTTATTTTCAATGGAGTTTTTCACAATGAGAATTATGTTGCGAAATTAGTGTTGAATCTATAAAATAATAGATTATCACGGTTTTTAAGAAATTATATTGAACGTGTTTTTCTGAATTATGGAAGGAAATTAACGGATTATTTTTCACGTTCTCACAGTTCACAGTTTCGATTTCAGGGTCTCAATAAGTGTACGTTTCACGTAAATAATATTATTTCATTTGCTCGTGTAGTTTAAAAAAAAAATCATATGGCCGCTGGAAGAGTAACTTCTTTTTATGCGTTTGACGGTGCGAAATAAAAAATAAAACGATTTATTTAAGTTAATGATAGGGTATTTCTTAAAGAACGTTGATGGAATTTTTATTAAATTCGATACACAAATGTTGTACGTCAAGAATAGAAAAACGATTTCCAATTTAAAAAAAAGTCGGTAAAATATTCTGCATTTATCGAGATCCACATTGTTACCACTTTATTTGTTTTCGCGATTGACGAGCACAAGGGAATTGGGAACTATGCATGCGAAATGTTGGCCGAAAACAATTTTTTCCCCCAAAATGACCAATGTGCCAATTGCAATGGGCGAATTTCAGAAAAAAAAAAATACTATTTGTTTTTGCGCTCCGCGAAGTGGATAGTACTTTGGGTTATTCGATTGGCGCATATTTTTTTGAATGCGGGATATGCTGGATGAAATGTTGGATAAAAAAAAATTGGATGACTACGCCTATTGTGGTTTGACATTGCGCGTCATAACGCAACTGAGGATTTAATATCATCCGCTATGTTTTGGATATCTCTTGACTCTCTTTTATTATGAATACAGTCACACGAAAAAAAAATACATATACGAGGGTTGCGGTGCAATCGATGGCAAACAAGATAGTAACAATCTTGTTGAATACGGCTGTTCTATTTTCCGTCGCAACCGCGCTTTTTGCTTTGACTTTAGAAAGTTACTCCAATACGTTACCGGCTTTCGGTGCCCTCCGTAACAATCCGACGGACCGTACTCTAGTGTCGTCCAACAGTATCCTCGTTGTAGTCTCTGCTATACGATTGCGCTACATACCCAGCTGGTATGTACTCCACCTTGATTCACGTATCTCACTGCAGCACGATCGTACATTCACATCAACTGAATATTTTATTCGATAAACGGTCTCCATGGAGGAACGCGGCTGCGAGGGATGACTTCCGGTAGATCGCGCCGTACATACTACAGCTGTTCATACCGTTTCGTATACAATGCACGTATGTGTCCCGCTCACGAAGTCCATTTCGTTAACTACGGCTGGCGAGTTTATACTTTATATCTGCACAGTATACCTCAATGTTTCAGTCTACTGATCCCGTTTGTTTCGCGCACTGAACGAAGTCGTAATGCACTGCAAAAAAACCATCGACGAAATTTCATTTTTTTTTAGTAACTTTGCATTTTTTACTCTCGACCGATGACCCGGGTAAAAAGGAGTAATTACCCAATGCAGGATTGTATCGCAAAATGTATCTATAATGTAAAAAGTGCTATATCGCGGATATAATTATACAAATATCCGTCTTTAATTATATAAGAAATTACAAAGCACATAACAAAATTATAATTTTACAAAAATGTCGAAATTCCCGACTGAAAAAGGTGTGCGATAAAGAAATTGTATTAACAGAAAATATTAAAATTATAATTGATTAGTCTTGTATTAAAGTTGCGAGATTTCTACGCGTAATGACGAATAATTCACCTAACTATTATATGCAAATAATTAATTGTTATTTCACTCGTCTTTGTTAATAACACAATTTTTTTATTGAACTCTAATTCGAGTCGCGGTAGTTTTTCAATTTTTCGAATAAAAATTTATTTCTAATTGTATTGTTAAACATTTTCAATCGTATCAGATATATATAATAAATAGTTTAAGTATATAAATCCTATAGATGCATTATTCATAGTTCATGAGTAGAATTTATATGTATTATTTACGTGCAATATATATATATATGTATATGTATATATTATATACTGCAGTGAATAAAAAACTTTTTAACCTACGAATGGATAGCTTTGACGAAGCGTGAAAGCTCTTGGACTCCATTACCCGGCTAATACTTCATATTCCTTTGTTCGACGAAAGCCTGACACGATGGCGCATCGAGTTTCGATTGGGGAGCACATAGTAGTCGTGGTTTGTCGATTATTCAATTAATACGATATATTGTCCCCGCGCCTAAAAATAATTATCGTTGACTAACATAACGTAGCTGCATTATTATGAAGTTAACAATTTAACATACATACGTTTGGAACGTATATTGAGAATACGTTGACAAGGTTCGTGAACATATTTTATACATTCGGGAATTCGAGATCAATTCACCCCTTGGTGCGTACGAATACGCAGTGATATGACGCCTTCCAGCTGATATCGTTCCCATATGGATACCGTATCTAGATATCGAAGTATTATATTCACTGTGCACGTACCAACATCCCCTCCGGTAGCAGGTCGCAGTACCAGTATAGACCCGGTGATTTCGATCCCTTTGTCGCGTTGGTTCCGGTTCGTGAAAGTCGAACTTCCGGCCCGATCTCGTGTCGGCGTCACCATTCTTCAGGAAGGAGTTTTTATAGATTGTAAAAATTTTACGAGATCCTATCTCCTCATACCATCACCCTCGTTGATATGTATGTATATTACATACATATATGTGTGTATTTCTCATATATAACATATACACGTGACATAGGCATGTTGTGGAATTGTACACTTTTCTACTCCAGACTGATCCTGCGTCACATCTAATCCTGATCATCTCTTTTCTATCTTTGTCACCCCTATTTGCTTAACACCCCCCCCCCCCCCCCCAATTTGCTTCGCCCCTAAACAGAGCATGTGGTTTTGTGTGCCCTTCAAAGAACATGCGGGATTCGAAACGGATTACAATCTGCTTGTCCAGGCGGAAAAGTTTCATATAGATATCTATAATTTAGTGTATATAATTTATATACGTATAGAGTATATATAGACGATTAAAAACTGTCTATGGCATATATAAAATATACATATCATTTTATGATACCTTTACGTCGATGTTTTTATTTATTACGAAGTTTTTATATATACTTTATATACAAAATCTAATCTATACGAGTTGTACAATACGCTTAATTCATTATACAAATCGTCTACAGTTATACGTAACTTTTCCACTAGGGTACTTTGAAATGCTTAAAAAAAAGCAATGTCGACTTTACGAAACAAAATTGATGCAATGAGATACTGCCAAGACTTTCGGTATATGCTGTACATGTTTTGAATTTCTTTTCGCGACTGAAAAAATCCGCATTCCATAGTTTTCTTTTTTCAAATATACGAAACTGAATAGCATGAATTATACCGTAATACGATATTTCATTACGCATTAGTACATTGTCCCGGATATTTGTGCCTAATGAGAAACGGGCGCGATCTCCGCCGTCTAGTAAATCGAGAATGAACTGTGCATCCCCAATATTATCCAAGAGACTGCGTCAGCTCGCAAGCCATTCATTCCTGAAAGCGTCAGAAATTCCTCTCGTCGCCTCCTACGATGGCTATATATCTTTGCCTATAGTACAAGGTACAGTAAAACGCGGACCTCTAGAGAAGCATAGAGGCGTCGTTGTCGTCGTACTTTGCCCGAGACGAGGACCTCGGGCTCGGTACCACGATCCGGTGAGTGGCACAACCAACCCCCCAAAGCTGAACATCCCAAGCGCCGCGCGTCCTCGTGAATTTCTCTTGGCACCTTCCCCATTCGCCACTCCCTTTACTCCTGCTGCTACCGACCGGCTTTCTATATCTATCTTTCTCCTAGACTCACCTTGCGACGTGAATTTACGTCCCTTGAGAATTGAAATAAGGGCGCACGAAGAGCTGCCCTGGTTCTCGGGCCCGCCAGCGTTAATCACCCCCCGAGATTTCAAGCTAAAGCCTATGTATGGCCAGAGTACCGGCGCTATACGGATTCGACCTCTCGTTCGGCGCGCGCGTGACTGCGACAGAAAGAGAAAGTGGAAACGGGATGAGGGACTCGAGGGATGGGAGACGGAGGGGTGGGGGACCAGAGAAATTCGCCACCATCGGGCCTCGGGTTTGCCGATCAAATTAGTTTGTGTACAATCGTCGAGGGCTTTTTACGCGGAGCAATTATCGTTACTCGCTCGAGGGTCTCTGGGTGGCGCTCAGCCCTCAGCGCCACTCGGCTCAGGCAACCCCTGTCGGCACTCTCGAGAGACCAGCCGGAAACACTAATTTTATGAATCGACGTTAACCTCCGACCGATTCTGTGAGCAAACGACGCTATAGATATAACGTGTGTGCTTCAGACGGTAGTATGTACTCGATCTATGTACATATATATATATATACATATGTACGCGTACGGAGGTACTACAAAAGTTATTTCAATCGGATTTCATTGTCGGGATTTGCTAGTCATGACTATGTTGATAATGCTAACTCGGCTCGTTCACAGTGGGATCGTTCGCAGTCATCCGTCTGACTCAACTCACTGTTAAAATTATTTGGATGCTTATTTCACAGTTCTCGCTGTATTAACAAGACATTAATTCAATACTTCCGTTCGTAATACATCGATAAGAAATCGGGTAAATATTTTGTTAAACATTTTTTCGTTTTCTTCTACGATGTAACGAACGGGTGAAAAAATAGAAATAAAATACGATATGAACATTATTTAATTGATTATAAGTCCGACAGACGAAATTAAAGAATTTACTTACAATGGCAAAATTTAATTAGCGAATACAAACAGAAAAAAAAACCGAGAATCGGGTACGCTTTACAATGAAAAAATATTCTTCGACTTAGGACCAAATTGCGAAAAACGCGAGTTCGTTATATATCTCTCTATATATCAGGAGACGCGGCAGCGTCTCGACGACAAGCAGTTTAAAAAGTTAAAAGTCCACGCGATGAGTTTGCGCACGTCGAGCGCTACCGTCTACTTACACGCCAATATCGTGTCCCCTAAAGTTTAACAGATTTGTTCTCGGAAACGAGACATCGGATCTAAATCCAAGGACACCTTCATTATATAAATCGAATATAAGCTTTAAAATGCGCTTGGAATCAGCCCGATCGGTGCGCGAAATGAGATATCGCGATAACACTCGAAAAATCCTCACTTTCACGATAAAAATTTTTCTTCAGAGATTTTTTCGATTGTCAGTTGTTTGTCCGATGTCTCATGATGCCTGGGTGTTGCGTCCGTGCGTCCATCCGTGAGCCGCGTGTGGTATAAGCAGAACGAACGATTAGCTATTACCGACTTCCAAGTGTCAGTTCGTGAACAGAACAACTCATGATCTTTCTCGCGATTAATAAAAGGGATGCGGAAAGGGAAAAAATTATACTAAGTAATTGCAGGCCAGTGGCAATTCTAATTAATTAATATTATGCAGGTGATAAAAAAAAAAAACGTTTCGTAGGGATTTTTAACGTTGCAAAGTGAAACAGTTGTCTTTAATAATAAATAATATTAAATCAATAATAAAAATCTTTAAAAAAATTCAAATAAAATTCAAAAATTCAAATAAAAATCTTTAAAAATTCAAAATCATATGAGCCAAGTAAAAATAAATTAAAAAAACTTGGCGAGTCCATAGAACACAAATAAATGTTGTTACAATGATAAAAAGCAAAGCAAGGACGAGCAAAGTTTTATTATTTATTTTTACATGGCTCATATGATTTTTTAAGTTTTTTATTTGCAGAAAATTATTAATAAATATTTTTTAATATATCTCTCTATATATATAAAGTTTCCGCCGCTGTCGCCGCCGCCGCCGTGTCAGGAATCGCGGGAGGCAGCCGGCGTGGTCGGTGGCGAAGCCTTCGACCGCCCGGTCGAAGGGGGGAGAGAAAAATATTCTAAGTCGACCCCTCCCCTGCCATCCCGGTTCCGCTCGCTCAGGACTTAGAATATTTTCGGTCGAAGCGGTCGGGGGAGGTAAATATCGAAGTCCCCCTTAGAGGGACTTAGAATATTTTTACCTGCGGGGGGATCCCCTTAGCAACGGTCGCCATAGCAACGGTTGTCATAGCAACGGTTACCATAGCAACGGTTGCCATAACAACGGTTGCCATAGCAACGCTTGCCATAGCAACGGTTGCCATAACAGCGGTTGCCATAGCAACCGTCACCATAGCAACGGTCACCATAGCAGCCGTCGTCATAGTAAGCGTCGCCATGACAAACGTCCCCATAGAAACCGTTCCCATAGAAACCGTCCTCATATCAACGGTCCCCATAGAAACCGTCCTCATAGCAACGGTCACCATAGGAACGGTCGCCATAGCAGGGGAGCGGGGAGAGAAAAATCTTCTAAGTCCCCCTTAGAGGGACAGAATATTTTCGGTCGAAGGGGGCGGGGGAAATCCCCTTAGAGGGACTTAGAACATTTTTCTGAAGGGCCGTGGGAGGGGAAGACCAAAATATTCTGTCCTTCAAAGGGTGACTTAGAATATTTTTGGTCGAAGGAGTAATGGCGAAGGGGGGGAGGATGGGGAAAATATTCTAAGTCCCTTTAAGGGGGACTGACTAAGTATTGGTGAAAAGTTGCGGCAGTGATTAAACATTTTTATAATGTTAATAAAAGAAAAGCGAGCGCGCGTAGCGCGCGAGCCCGGGGTACCTCTAGTATATATATATATATATATTGTAATGGGACGGCTACCCCCCCCTAGCATCCTTTCCTAATTTTCCACCGCTCCGTTAGATGGCGAGCCGGCGGAGGTTTCGCGTAAGCGAAAGCGCTCCAGCGAGCCTTCTAATACCCCACCTCCCCATTCCCAATCACTCTATCCATTCCGACCAAACACACTCATACCACATGGGTATCTCCGCAGCAATGCGTTGAACCTCATTTTTAGAGTCTTCGGAGTCTGTCGAAGGGGTTACTCCGCAGCGCATACTCCAAAAATTTTTATTTTCCACCATTTGCTTCGGTGTATCTCCAACATCATGCGTAGTTACTTTGAAGTGACTGCAATGAATAGAAATATTTTTTTTAGCCTGCGGTGCAATGAAAACAACTTTTTGGCTGAATTTTTCTTCTCGGACGTCCGTATCACACTGTAACTTTAGATGGTGCGAACCAATTTTGTTCTCCTTCGCAGGGTTTTTTTATTACATTATTTCCAGTATGCACATTACTTTTAAAACCAATCTAAGACCTTTAAGTATTTTTTCTAAAAAATTATTGGCCACAATTTGCATTTGCCTTCGGTCAAGTGTCCGTACGGTGCCATCATAATGAACTCTACGAACCAATTTTTTTCTCCTTCGCAGCATCATTTTGTTTTATCAAAAGCACTGCGCACAGCAAATTTAGAGACAATCCTACATCTCTAACTATTTATTCATCACAATTTTCCATTAAAAAATTATTTTCTCACATCTGATGTCCGTACGGTGCCCCAATTAAAAATCCTGGAAACCAATTCTTTTCTCTTTCGCAACAATATTTCATTGCATCGAAAGCACTATGCACAACAAATTTTGAGTCATTCTGACAAATATAATTTTAATTATAAAATAATTCAAAAACAGTGGTTATAACAAGATTTGCTTTAAAGGTTATGTTATTTAGATTTGCCAAAAATCCATTTTTCATCATGTTAAAAAAAAAACTTCGGTTGTGAAAAATAAAACACGAAATATCATACACAGATTCACAAATGTTTGCGTTTTTTATTTCGAAAATAATATATTATCACCGAAAATCATTCGCAATATTTTAGCATATTTTATTCACATTCGTAATAAAAATGATAAATTTCACGTATTCACTAAAAAATTTGGTAGTAAACTCACAAAAAAGATTCATCGAATATCCAAAATAATTACAATTTCCCAAATAGAACTAAAAAAATCGCGAGTATATATTTTTTCGTTTTATTCTATCTGTCAAACTTTGGAAGCAGATGACAATTTCCTAGCAGACGATACACAGATGCTCATACGTCGCGGCGCACGTACTCTGTGGCCGGATGATTTTCAAATAAAAAAAAATCGACATCTCGTTTCAATCTTTGTTCCTATTTTACGTAAATATAAATGGATTCTACGCGGTATAGCGCAAATAAAAAGTATGCAATCATAAAAAAAAAGAATTTTCTATCCTTCGACCGTCGAAGATTCATCGCAGCCGAAATCTTTGTCAATTATGTTCACCCGATTTATACATTTACAGTTAATAATAAAAACTGCAAATTCTTTTTCTGGCAACGTATTTTCTCCTCTTCAAAACAAGCCAAAATAAGAGTCGAAATCTTTTTTCGCTGCCGAGATATGATTTTTTTTAAGCAAAGACTAATTTTACGAATTTTCATCAAAAAACGAATCGTTTATTCAAATTTCTCGAAATTGCCGTCTCTAATCCTTTCCTCTCAAAGAAATCGTATTTACAAACTGACTCTCCGCGTTATTGCGCAGATAAAAAGTGTGCTATGTTTAAAAATTTAATTTTTTACACTTCGACCGTCGGAGATTCATCACATTCGAAATCTTTGTCAATTTTGTTCGCTGGATTTATTCGTTTACACTTGATAAGAAAACTGCTAATGATTATTCTATCGACGTATTTCCAACGTTTTTTTTTTTTTTTTTCAAATTTTTTCAAATTTTCGTCGAAATACGAATTTCTTTCATATGCTCACGTCTTGAAAAGTTTTTTTTCGCAAAAAAAAAAACAATTGTACTCTTAAAGAACAATTATAAACAATTATTTATCAACAAAGTGAAAAACACTGAATTTGTCGATTTTACGAGTTATTCTGTACCGAAAAACTTATCCTCGTTTGTGATTAAATAAAATTTTAAAAAATACGATATGATATGATGTTAAATTTGATATTTTTAAGTGACGATAAATATCAATAAAATTTCATTGAAAAACGAAAAAAAATATCGAATTTCTCAAACTTCTCGTCTCCAATACTTGTCTGTTCTACAGAGACAATAACGAGCTGATTCCATGTATTACGAAGAAGAAAAAAAATATATCTCAAATGGTAGAAATGAAATTTGTTATAAGAGGACTGTCAAAGAGCCTTCAAAGTCGAATTTTTCAAGAATTTCATCAATTTGTAAAAAAATATTTCGGAGCTATCCAAGATGACAAATTTTTGATTCGAGTAACGTACTACTTCCTCTTCAATCCTCTTCTTCCTCTTCCTCTTCAAGACAGGAACCAAAAAGATATATTTTTTCGTTCTCGAGATTGCATTTTTTTGCAGCATCCATAAATATCGATAAAATTTCATTGAAAATCACAAAGAATAGCAAATTTCTTGAACTTTTCTTCTACAATGGTTTGGTTTCCTACAGATAAAATAACGAACTGATTCCATCAATTATGGGGAAGAAAAAAAACACTGAAGGAGAAGAATTTAAAGGGGATATTTGGCCTGAATGCTAAATGGTAATCGTATTGGTGTCGGTACATGTTTTGTGTGTTTGTTTTATATTCATTAAATCTGGTCATAAGTTTAAAGCCAATAAAACGACTTTACTAGACATGATTTGATTCGTTAAATTAATTTGATCAACTTCTACGTGGTGCAATTCGTTATATTTGTCTCGTGTCTCAATATTTGACAATTTATCGTCAAACAAAAAGGAAATATCCGTCGTGAATATTAATAATCAATTGGTACAAAAAAGAAATATTTTTATTCGACGAAGGTTAAACACTATGAATTAATTTACGTAACTGATAAATGTTTTTCCCTCATACGTACTGTCGAAAAGAAACGCAGAGCGCGACGAATAAACATACTTCATTCGTAGCGCATAGCGCGATGTGTAAATACACTCGATACGGAGCGCGTAGCGCGACGTGCACCCCCGTGAGTGCCTTACAAAATGTCCCGAAGGGACATTTTTCGGGGGGTTTGGGGGGCGGAGCCCACCAACAAGAGCATCTGCGCCCGCAGGGCGCTGAGACGCTTGTTGTATGTGTGACTAGCGGTCTCACGATTCGCAGTCACGCACAACTCTAAGCATAGCCCAGGCTTACGTTTTGTCTCCGTCCAGGACGAATGTACGAACATTTTGCATTTGGTTCTCTACGCGATTGTTCGGTAGCCCAACGACCAATCGTGATTCGTGAGCTCGCCCAGTTTACCAAATGTTAAATAGTTTTATATCTCGTCTTTCCTATCCACAGTTCGGAGGAGAGTACTCTTTCTTGAACGTCGGGTGGATCTCCGGTCCCCGAATTGCAAGTTATGAAGAAATCTGACGGCTAACTCCTTTCCTCCTTTCCTTTCCTCACAATATCTCGCCAGTCCAGAGCTCGAACTCGAGTCTTCCCGCAAGGAAAAAGAGGATCTAAAAAATCCTAAGTTCGAGATTTTAATTCGTTAAAATCTCGAAACGTTTCAATATGTAACGGATGACCATTGAGAAATAACGGTCTCCGGATCAGTGGATAATGAAAGAGCGAAAGATTTGCGTTTCAATATTACGACCTTTGTTTCTTCGAGCGTCGTTGAACATCGAGACGTTCGTGCAACACCATTTCTTCCCCTTGATGTCGAATGACAGTTCTTCGATGTCATTCCCAAACCGGCGTTCTTTGATGGCGTGAGATTCAAATTTTAGAAAATGTAGCCGCGAACGAAAGAACGAATCACGCTGGCCAGTCGCGATGTTTTTCCGTGCCGAACAGCTCTCCGTTCGTGACAGTAGAGAAGGCGAGTTAATTTGTTGTTGGTTCGACGGGTGCCGCAGAAGTGACAATCTTGAAGCTTTAGGTGCTCTCGTTAGAATTTTCAGTAATTTTCGGCAATGATCGGATGACGTATCGTTAAGTATCAATGCCGTCGTTCGTCGTATGCGATCTCTCTCTCTCTCTCTCTCTCTCTCTCTCTCTCTCTCTTTCTCTCTCTCCTCGGTCTACTCGATTATAGAGCTTTTTTTCTCTCTCTCTTTCTCTAGAAATCGTCTCATGTAGATATGTTAATAACGATAAAATGTCGTTATCATTTCCTTGTAATAAAAACCTGTTTTATATTTTTTTGTAGGTGAAAAAACATATTTCACTTTTAACAAACAATTGCATCAAATGAGTGATTGAACATCGACGATTGAAAGAAAAGTGAAACTTTTATTTAAAGAAAAGAAAAACGATTAAACACGTTTAAAGAAAAGTGAAACTTTTATTTCAATGTTTTTGTATGTGTATGTGCATTCGTTTTTGTAGTATTATATTAAAAATTCAATTTCTTCGACGCGTTATTATATTCTGAGACGGTATAAAACGCTCAACTCTCCAATATGAGACGATACAAAACTATTAGAACATAAACAAGCGTCTCAGCGCCCTGCGGGCGCAGATGCTCTTGTTGGTGGGCTGCGGCCCCCAAACTCCCCGAAACTCACGAGGGTGCACGTCGCGCTACGCGCTCCATATCGAGTGTATTTAGACATCACGCTATGCGCTACGGATGAAGTATGTTTATACGTCGCGCGCTGCGTTTCTTTTCAAAAGTACCTATGAGGGAAGAACATTTATCAGTTACGTAAATTAATTCATAGTGTTTAACCTTCATCGAATAAAAACATTTTCTTTTTGTACCAATTAATTATTAATATTCACGACGGATATTTCCTTTTTGTTTGACGATAAATTGTCAAATATTGAGACACGAGACAAATATAACGAATTGCATCGCGTAGAACTTGATCAAAATAATTTAACGAATCAAATCATGTCTAGTAAAGTCGTTTTATTGGCTTAAAACTTATGACCAGATTTAATGAATATAAAACAAACACACAAAACATGTACCAACACCAACACGATTACCATTTAGCATTCAGGGCAAATATCCCCTTTAAATCCTTCCCCTTCAGTTATTTTTCTTCCCCATAATAGATGGAATCAGTTCGTTATTTTATCTGCAAGAAACCAAATCCTTGTAGAAGAAAAATTCAAGAAATTTGCTAGTCTTTGTGATTTTCAATGAAATTTTGTCGATATTTATGGATGCTGCAAAAAAATGCTATCTCGAGAACGAAAAACTATATCGTCTTGGTTCCTGTCTTGTATTCAAGAGGAAGTAATATGTTACTCGAATCAAAAATTTGTCATCTTGGATGGCTCCGAAATATTTTTCACAAATTGATGAAATTCTTGAAAAATTCGACTGTGAAGGCTCTTTGACAGTCCTCTTATAACAAAATTCATTTCTACCATTTGAAATATATTTTCTTCTTCATAATACATGGAATCAGCTCGTTATTGTCTCTGTACAACAGACAAGTATTGGAGACGAGAAGTTTGAGAAATTCGAAATTTTTTTTCGTTTTTCAATGAAATTTTATTGATATTTATCGTCGCTTAAAAATATCAAATTTAGCATCATATCATATCGAATTTTTTTAAATTTTATTTAATCACAAACAAGGATAAGTTGCTCGGTCCGGAATAACTCGTAAAATCGACAAATTTAGTGTTTTTCACTTTGTCGATAAATAATTGTTTAAATTGATCTTTAAGGTTTGGTTTTTTCGTTTTGGTTTAACAATTGGTTTTTTCGCGAAAAAAAACTTTTCAAGACGTGAGAATATGAAAAAAAAATCGTTTTTCGACGAAAATTTGTAAAATTTGAAAAACGTTTGAAATACGTCGATAGAATAATCATTAGCAGTTTTTTTATCGACCGTAACCGAATAAATGGACCGAACAAAATTGACAAAGATTTCGACTGCGATGAATCTTCGACGGTCGAAGGATAGAAAATTCTTTTGTTTATGATTGCACACTTTTTATCTGCGCTATACCGCGTAGAATCCATTTGTATTTAGGTAAAATACGAACAGAGATTGAAACGAGATGTCGATTTTCTTTAATTTCAAAATCATCCGGCCGCAGAGTACGCGCGCCGCGACGTATGAGCATCTATGTATCGTCTGCTACGATATTGTCATCTGCGTCCAAAGTTTGACAGATAGAATAGAACGAAAAAATATATACTCGCGATTTTTTTTAGTTCTATTTGGGAAATTGTAATTATTTTGGATATTTGATGAACCTTTTTTGTCAGTTTACAACCAATTTTTTCAGTGAATACGTGAAATTTATCATTTTTATTACGAATGTGAATAAAATATGGTAAAATATTGCGAATGATTTTCGGTAATAATATATTATTTACGAAATAAAAAAACGTAAACATTTGTGAATCTGTGTATGATATTTCGTGTTTTATTTTTCACAACCGAAGTTTTTTTTTTAACATGATGTAAAATGGATTTTTGGCAAATCTAAATAACATAACCTTTGAAGCAAATCTAGTTATAACAACCGTTTATGAATTATTTTATAATTAAAATCATATTTGTCAAAATGACTCAAAATTTGTTGTGCATAGTGCTTTCGATGTAATGAAATATTGTTGCGAAAGAGAAAAGAATTGGTTTCCAGGATTCTTAATTGGAGCACCGTACGGACATCAGATGTGAGAAAATCATTTTTTTATGGATAATTGTGATGAATAAATAGTTAGAGATGTAGGATTGTCTTCAAATTTGCTGTGCATAGTGCTTTTGATAAAACAAAATGATGCTGCGAAGGAGAAAAAAATTGGTTTGTAGACTTCATTATGATTTCACCGTACGGACATTTGACCGAAGGCAAATGCAAATTGTGGCCAATAATTTTTTAGAAAAAACACTTAAAGGTCTCAGATTGGTATTAAAAGTGATGTGCATACTGGAAATAATGTAATAAAAAAACTCTGCGAAGGAGAACAAAATTGGTTCGCACCATCTAAAGTTACAGTGTGATACGGACGTCTGAGAAGAAAAATTCAGTAATAAAGGTATTTTTATTAAACTGCAGGCAAAAAAAAATATTTCGAGTCATTAGAGTCACTTCAAATTAACTACGCATGATGTTGCAGCTACACTGAAGTAAATTCTAAAAAACTACATTTTTTGGAGTATACGCTGTGCAGAATCCCCATCGAAAACTGTGTGAAGAGGCCTCGCCGGTCATTTTGATAGGCACTCTTTGCCTATTGTTATAGTGAGTGCCTAAAAATCAATATTAAAATTTTTGTGGCAATTGACAACTCGATGATCGGTAACTTACCATACCTTTCGGTAAATTAGCGCGTAAAACTACCGACCGCGCAGTCAATCGATGACTACGGTCGATAGCACGAACTGCCCATCATCAACTGCGCATCATCGATGTGCACGGATTTTGTAAGCCGTTTCGGTAAACCCCGGGCAGTGATAAGAAAGGACAGCGAAGTTTGACGGAGTGCGTGCGTCAATCGAAGCAAAAAAGAGCCTCGAGCTCGGGTATATAAGAGCCGTTCGGGAACAAATCACTTCAATCAGAATCTCCACACAGAGAAGAACTCATGCGCGAAAGTTGGACTAATCGATAATTCTCGATAGTCGAAATATCAAATCTTTAATTTCGGATAGAGCATTGCGATATCGATAAAATCCCGATGCTAAGAAGGAGCAAGGGCAATCTTTCGTCAACGATCTAATCAAGAAGGAAGAATCAACGTCGGCCATTGACCATCGAATATAAAACCACGATAAATTAATACCATTTATTTTTCAGCAAACGGCCTATTACCATTTGATTTAAACAATCGTAACCTATCGCTGCTCCGAATATACCTCTCGAAAGCTTGGTACTGTTTTCGCCGCGAATCATTCCATCCAAACATTAAGGATGCTGAGTGACCTAAAAAATCGAAAAATCATTTTTTTTTCAACATATATCTTTGTAATAAAAAATTCTATATTACCTTCATAATATACATATTTTAGACTACCGCTGTACATTTTTTCGAAGACCTATAGTGTATTGTAGCGTTATGAGTAGTGGTCAAACATTTCTCACTTGTCATAGCTTTCGGCGGAACATCAATCTTCAATTGCGATGTCTCATTTTCTTCGTTATAGAGTTTATTGCGGAACGAGTGCGGAGATTGTTTTTACATTTATACATAGCTTCCCCGACGGAGATATGAATTAAAATCTAACAAAAAAATTCAGTTTTTCTACTTTTTGTCTTCTTACCTGTTATATAATTGTTTGCACTAAATCCATTTCCCACCGCAAAATGAGCCATCACACCCAGAAAAAAGATTTATTGCCGGCAAATAAATTTTGATATTAGAATAATATTTATTTAAATTTAATATATTTTTATTTGCCTTGAAGATATATTTACTCGATTCAAATAATATGTAGTATTTGTTTCGAATAAATAAATATATTCAACGCGTGCATCTTGTCTCTTCCGTAGAGTAAGAAACAATTTATTCAATGGTAACAAATCAGATATTGAAAGCATAACTTTAAATAGTAAGTTATTTCCGTCTAATAAATCGGTATTTGACTTTAATATTTCTTTATTAAATTCAAATAAATGCATACTAATAAAAATCAATAAATACTTAAATAAATAAATTTATTTGAGGTAAATAAATGTCTATTAGGCCCATATCCGAATAAACGTTTTTATTTGGTTTTAATACATTTTATTTGCCTTCAATAAACTTTTTTTGCTTTTTGCAAAAAGCAATATTGGTGCAGGCGTTCGGTCTGAAAGCTTCAACAACCGAGAGAAAATTTAGATGTCGAGAAACGAATTTCAAAGACTTCCTAAGGTAATTAACTTTGGTCACTTGAATAAAAATAGTTTATTTTTTTTGGGTGCATACTTTTTTTTTCATTGACAAATAATGATATAAAAAAATAATAATATAAAATAAAAAATAATATTATTAAAAATCATAAATAAAAATGTATTTATCCCCCTAACAAAATTTTATATATGCGCAGAAAAATGTCAAAAATAAATAAAAAAATATGACTTCGTCAAGTGACGTTTAAAAATGAGGTTAATTACGATCGCGATCGCGACCGGTCGCAATTTTTCATTTCACACGTCACTGTCACTCAAAAATATTCCTACCACTAGTTAGGCAAAAAAAAGTATCTATTGTGTTGTACCCCCGAGACCCGGTTGATCAGTCCGTGCTCGAAGGTTGGGAGTTTTACCCGAAATAATAAAAGGGATTGTACCAGTCGGGAGTTAGAACTCCAGTGAGAACCACCGAACGTTGTAGAAAACGATATTTATTAAAAGAGATAAAACATGTAAAATAAATACTTCTTTCTCTAAGAATATGTTATTACCAACAACGACAAGATCTATATAAACACTTTTATCGATTCTTCAAACATTTAATAGACACGTATCTCCGTCCTTCCACTCAACGAATCATACAAAGGTAAGTCCCGATCGCACTCACTCCATTCGGTTCACACCGCGATCACACAATTTAATTATTATATAAGTCTTTTCCCTTTAGGTTGTCTCCTCACACGAAATACAATAATACTAAAATTTACTTATCCGTAAATCGTTGGCTCTTTCGTGATGCTCTGGGGCTCGCAGTCTCTCGTCTTCAGATAGAAAATTTTCCGTCCCCTTGGATATGTCGAAAACCGGTGGCCACACCGTCAGACACGAAAGCCGGGGCGGTGATGTTGGTTCCAACGCTCAGCGAGAGACATGTTAACGTCTGTTTGCCTCGACGTCCCCAGAGCGAAAGAGGACGATGATTTTCGTTAATCGTTCGCCTGAATAATTATCGTAGCCGATAGACCCTGCGCGCGCACGGATCTTTGGATCGATATATTATGATCGACCCTATTTCGATTGTGAGTCTACGATTCGAGACTATCTGTCGTTTGAATATATTATTTTCCCTTACAAACAACAGAATAGTTTTACAATCAAATACAATTCGTGTGAGCAGTATAGCCCACTGAACAATTCACTATTTCACTTTACGATATAACTCACTCTTCGATAGAACTCGGGTTCGACCCGCTATCGCGTATAATACTTGTAACTTGGATTCCTTGCTCGAATCCCTTGGACCAGACGCACAGTTTCAGGAGTCAATTCGGACCCCCTGTATCACGAGTCAACACCAGACTGTCTGATGCTCGCGCTCGTACCGATATATACCGACGAGCTTGTCAACATAATTCCGATGACGAAGCATTATTACAATATTCGGTAATAATGCGACCATCGGATATATTACGACATTCGTCGCTTTTTGTTGACTGCTGTTTATTATTTACCGCTCCAGATTCTGTTCAAGAATTTGGAGACTCCGTGCTACACTAACTGCTGACGCGTTGTATTACTTGACCGCGATTGAGAGTCGCGCGCTCGATGCGTCGATTGCTCAATCGCTCGCGAGGCGCTCGATTTCGGCGATCGCGCCTCATGCGTCGCCTGCATACCTCCGCTATTGCAAAATGCATCTTTCTGTAACGCCTGCGATATTCGCGGTACAACAATTGCGTTCATTCACAAAAACTGTCACCACTGGATACAAAAAAATTACAGAGAATTTTTTACGCGTTTGACACGATCGAGTAAAAATCATCGCTGCTGTCGTACGCCGGTGTATCGTCGTCCCGAGCTCTCAAGCGTGGAGTGCAGTAGCGGCGCTAATTCGATTTACATTGGAAGTAACGACCCTTGGGTTGGTAAATCGTTACCTACTAAACGCAAGATTTATTGTCATATTTGATTTCTCAATTTTTTTATCTCGTTTGTTGGATACTTTTATTTCACGACGTGCAAGAAATGCGCTTTCTCGCACTCGTAAACATTTTGAAGGATACTCGTGCGAGAAACTTTTTCTCAACTCGTGTGATTGCAGCACGAGCCGAAGGCGAGTCACACATATACCAAACGAAACCCGCACTCGTCAGAAAAAGTTTCTTCGCATTCGTATCGTAATCAGACCAGATTGACCAGATCGACCAGATCACATCGTTATCAAACTGGTATAACGTGATATTGTTATTATTACACTCCTGCCTCGTTTTTATGCTTCATTTTTCAATTGCCTTTGTTTTTTCCACTAAAACAACGATTGTATGATTTTTTTCTCGATTTTTCTTTCTCAACTTAAATTATTTTGGTGTCATTGCCAAAGCGTGGTATTTATTATAGAATATTTTTTCTGATTGTGTAAAATATAATATTCCAATTATACGCGCGATAGCTATTTGTCATTTTACTAAAATGCTCCTTACTTCCGTAATTTTACGAGTTTTGATCTGAAATTTCGTGTACAGGTGTTACACAGTATGAACATTCCGAAATTTTTATTTTTTTTAAATCGATTTTTTTAAGTTACTCAGACCCCTTAATCGAGTAGAAGCATTTTTAGTACCAACCCGTCTTGGGCTCGTTGTGCTGACTATACCTCTCCAAACCTATTCATATATAGCAAACCTCTCTGACTATCTGGTACTGTTTTTGCCTGCGTTTGTGGGATAACGTTCAGGTAAAGTAGAGTCAGAAAACCCTCTTTCCCTCAAAATAAAATAACCTTTCGTTCTGTTTGCAAACTCACATAACGAAGAAACATTCAAATTATTTTCGAATCAATCTGACGATATCAAAACTTGTATCGCCATCACCAGAATTCAACAAAAGTAACTAATTGTTGACGTTTAGAATCAACTTTACAGATTTTCATTTTACAGCACCTGCCCTCACACTCATGTAAGCAAAAAATCTGACAATAACGACACTTGCGAAGCAAAGATCTGTAAGCTTCCAAAAGGGAACCATTACAATTCAAATCGGTAAATTAGTACGAATAATCCGTCGTACGCTTTGTGAATAGAATTTTTTTATTGATAAATTAAATAAAAAAAGCCTTTTGACCTGAGAGTTAATTTCATAGATAACGATGTTAAAGTTTCATGATAATAATCTAATATAGATAAAGTAATAATAATATAGAGATTAACGAAACTTTTGGACAATGCGAAAAAAGCTACCTTGAATAATGTCAGTTTATTTTTTGTTCTTTCGTAAACCGGGTAAATATATTTCGTCGTTAAACCGTGTCGCCTACTTGTAACACCGTTTAGAGCCCTTTTATCCCTCGATACTTATACTCCGTTAGACTGATACGCGTGGAAGGGGTATGAAGGTAGAAAATCTAAGTTCAGGTCATAAGCCACTCTTAACACGCGAAATGGGTTGTTTTAAATTTTGCATTTAGATATTCGCATACGATATAAGGCGGAACCGAAGCAGATGGCAATTGCCACTACTGGCACTGAGTACGGGGAGGTTGACTGTGCAGTGGGTTGTGGTAGTTCTCTTGCTAGTAACCGGATCCTTCCAACACCGGAAGCCCACTACTCCTTCCGACATTTTATCTAAGAGATATCCTTATCCCACGGAATACATTATGGTTGTCTTGCTAATGGGTAGAAACGATGATTCTACCGTCGCTCTCTTTTCCACAATCCTCTTTTCTCTTCTGCTTTCGCTCCCTTGACCTTACGCAATCCGCTTTGCGGTTCCGATTTCCGTGTTTCGCATTTTTTACTCGTGATTATCTTTCAAAAGAACAGCGTGAATGCATGTTTGCTGCTGTCTTCTGCGTTTTCATAAAAGTTCATCAATTTCTTTTTGTTATTATGGTATTTATTTTTATTATTTTATAAAAATAAATATAAATATGGTAAACAAATATATTCATTTAAAAAATGTATGTTTTTAGTTACATTATTTTTTAGATTTATTAGTTCAAAAAATTGTGATTATTATATATTACGAAATCATCAACAAACGCAAAAATTTATTTTAAAAAAATGTCAACTAGTAAAACTTTCTTCAGGGTTCCTTCAGTGATCTTCAGTCATTCGCAAAAGAATTCCGATAGTAACAAATAGTATGTAAATTCAATTTGTTCATAGGTGTTTTTATTTTGTTGTTATTATTTTGGGATAGCGAACAAAAGATAAACAAAAACGTGGGATGAGGTATATGTTTTCCTTTTTTTTCGAGAACTGAAAAAGAAAAAACAAAGGGGGAGAAGCTTTTTCGTTGTATAGCATAGGAGGCAAGTTCAGTCCATCAATGCGTCGAAATTCCTCGCTCCCCTTTAATCGCCAGCAATTTGTAGTGCGCGCCCTATTGTTTGACTCTCGCGCGAGGGCGTCAGTCAAAGGGGCGATCTTTTGCCCTCCACCCCGTGCCTCGACCATCCACCTAGTCGGGGCTAACATGCACAGAGCACATTAAAAAAACGAGTGTGAAAGCTACATACAGAAAGGACGAGGTAGCGCACAAAGAGAGCAGAAACAAAGAAAAACAAAAAAAACTGCGAACCAGGTCCTTTTCTCTCCCATCACCACGGACTGCAGCACTAACATGCTCACCCTTACTCCCTATACTTCTATTCACTGTACGTGTATATGTATACAGACGGACAACTTCGCGAAGGAATAATCTACCTCGACCTTTTTACTCTTGTCGCTGCAGCCCTCTAACTCGCCCCTCCCACCCGCGAGTTCTACTCGGCTGGCCTCACCCTCGACTGTAGCAATTGCACATAGCCTTTTTTGGACTACGGGCGTCTTTCAGTTTTATCAGTTCTTTTTACCTCGGGGGCTCTACGAGACTTTTCCTTACTCCGTCTCTTACCGGTCCCCTTTCTTCGTTCCATGTACTATCGAGTCCTCCTTTCAACCAGCGGCCACTACTATACTCACACCCTGTTGAACACTCGTGCAGTCATAGATTCCTTTTTTTTCGCTCCATTTCTTCGTTATCTACTGTTACCTATCTCTCGAACTATCTCACTTTTCATTCCCGTACCGATGTATCGTTTGTTCTTTCTTTCGAATCCATTTTCTTTGCTTTTTTCTTTTCTTACCATTGATCATTCAGTTTCACCCGTGTCGTTTTACGTCCACGTTATTTCATCGTCCTCTCGTATTTACTCTGAAATTCTTATACTCGCGAAAAACGAAAGATGAAAAAGTCAAGCTTCCTAAGCAGCTTACAAGCTCATCTGTGCCGATGTATCTCGATCCTTGTAACATAGTTGCTCATGTTGTCTAGCGGCGTTTACTTTTTGAGACTTTCGATCTGGAGAAATAATCACTTTACAGAGTTTGAAAAACTCCCAACGGCTAATATAATAAATAAATAATATTACCACAAAAAAGTGAGATTTTATTAGAAAATAATTTCTACTGAGCATAAGTATTAAGCATTGGTATTATTATTATTAATAATGATGTTTTTTAAATTAAAAATTAGTGTCATCTCATTCTCTTTATATATATACGAGTGTCATTTTTGCGCGAATAGCCAATATAAAAAAAAACCCATTGAATAAAATGGAATTATTCTTATATTTTTTTCTGTATGCATGTGCATTCAAAAATTTGTTTACATTATTAGAACTTGCAAAGAATCAATGGTGAGATATTTTTTGAATGCAAGTTTGTTTGACCGATGAGAAAAAAAAAACAGGTTTTTTTCCGAAATCGTTAAAATCCACAAATGTTCGTAAATGTTTAAAGTTCAATGGTACAGAAGTCATCAATTTAAGATTTTTTCTTCGGCGAAGGCTCTCAAACGTTGATTCATTTTAGCATCCGGTTTTCATCCATTCCTTCGCTATCGATGCAACAGATTTTTGATGGGATTTATCTATTCCATTTTCAATAGATAGGAGATATATATATATAAACAATGGCGTATACGAAGGTCATCACGATTTCCCACACAAAAGACAAAAGACAAAAGACAAAAGACAAAAGACAAAAGACAAAAGACAAAAGACAAAAGACAAAAGACAAAAGACAAAAGACAAAAGACAAAAGACAAAAGACAAAAGACAAAAGACAAAAGACAAAAGACAAAAGACAAAAGACAAAAGACAAAAGACAAAAGACAAAAGACAAAAGACAAAAGACAAAAGACAAAAGACAAAAGACAAAAGACAAAAGACAAAAGACAAAAGACAAAAGACAAAAGACAAAAGACAAAAGACAAAAGACAAAAGACAAAAGACAAAAGACAAAAGACAAAAGACAAAAGACAAAAGACAAAAGACAAAAGACAAAAGACAAAAGACAAAAGACAAAAGACAAAAGACAAAAGACAAAAGACAAAAGACAAAAGACAAAAGACAAAAGACAAAAGACAAAAGACAAAAGACAAAAGACAAAAGACAAAAGACAAAAGACAAAAGACAAAAGACAAAAGACAAAAGACAAAAGACAAAAGACAAAAGACAAAAGACAAAAGACAAAAGACAAAAGACAAAAGACAAAAGACAAAAGACAAAAGACAAAAGACAAAAGACAAAAGACAAAAGACAAAAGACAAAAGACAAAAGACAAAAGACAAAAGACAAAAGACAAAAGACAAAAGACAAAAGACAAAAGACAAAAGACAAAAGACAAAAGACAAAAGACAAAAGACAAAAGACAAAAGACAAAAGACAAAAGACAAAAGACAAAAGACAAAAGACAAAAGACAAAAGACAAAAGACAAAAGACAAAAGACAAAAGACAAAAGACAAAAGACAAAAGACAAAAGACAAAAGACAAAAGACAAAAGACAAAAGACAAAAGACAAAAGACAAAAGACAAAAGACAAAAGACAAAAGACAAAAGACAAAAGACAAAAGACAAAAGACAAAAGACAAAAGACAAAAGACAAAAGACAAAAGACAAAAGACAAAAGACAAAAGACAAAAGACAAAAGACAAAAGACAAAAGACAAAAGACAAAAGACAAAAGACAAAAGACAAAAGACAAAAGACAAAAGACAAAAGACAAAAGACAAAAGACAAAAGACAAAAGACAAAAGACAAAAGACAAAAGACAAAAGACAAAAGACAAAAGACAAAAGACAAAAGACAAAAGACAAAAGACAAAAGACAAAAGACAAAAGACAAAAGACAAAAGACAAAAGACAAAAGACAAAAGACAAAAGACAAAAGACAAAAGACAAAAGACAAAAGACAAAAGACAAAAGACAAAAGACAAAAGACAAAAGACAAAAGACAAAAGACAAAAGACAAAAGACAAAAGACAAAAGACAAAAGACAAAAGACAAAAGACAAAAGACAAAAGACAAAAGACAAAAGACAAAAGAGTTCCTGTAAGGGGGACTTAGAATATTTTCTCTACCCCCATTCGATCGAAGAGGTCCCCCTAAGAGGTCTCATATACCGGGTGTCTCATAAGTAAGTAAACCCCTGGCCCTCTAAGGGGGCCAAGGGGAGAGAAAAATATTCCTCCCCCTCATGGGGGGATCGCTTAGAGGGACCTAGAATATTTTTGGTCGATGGGTCGATGGATCCCCTTAGAGGGACTTGGAATATTTTTGCCCTCACCTCGATTCCTAACACGGCGGCGGCGGCGACAGCGGCGGTAACTTTATATATAGAAAGAGATATATTGTAACGTTAACTGTCTAGCCGATGCCACGCGCTCGGTAAGAAGGATCGCGTTAAGGGTTCGGGGCGATCAAAAAGTCGTGAGACGTTGTCGATTCGGTGATACGATATTCTTTATTCAAGCAATGTACAAAAATGGTCAAAAATATCATGTACAGAAGCCGGTAATATTGACGCTTACCTTTCTCGTCGGTTTTTACTTATTTAATGTACCGCGAAACATTCGAGTTATCGGCGAACTGTAATGATGAATTAGGCTATGATACAAAGTTAGTCGATTAGTTTTTACGCGGATGACGCTGAAAAAACGAAAAACATCTCGAATAATGTGAAATTCCCCTTAAAAAATAAAATTTTAACGATTTCATCGAAAAGTCGCGATTTTACTCGAAAAGAAAGGGAGAACCGAGATTTATCGACCGGATGTCGGTAAATCGTAAATAGGAATGATTTTACTAAGTTTTCCCCTTTATTCTACGATTATTTCCCGCCGGGCTAATTGATGCGTAATTTATCGAAAATTCCATATCAAAATCGTAAATGTTACGATTGGTAATGTTTTACCGACGGAGCTTCGTTCGTCGACGTAAATTTTTACAAATCGCATCAGTTTAAGTTTTCATTTTGCATTTGGGAACAATCTATTATTAAATGTGAATTTTACTTTCGGATCTACTCTGCCGTGTCTACGGAGTATCCAGCGGGAATAACGTGCGAACCTGTCGGCACGATTTTCCGATACCCGCAGAACAGGGCCCGGAGAGCTCGGCTTCCATGAGATCGTGAATAAACCGTGTCGCCACTTGGTCGATCCGCGACTCCTTTCCGGCTTACTCTCGTTCGGGTTACCTACCTATTGCGTCCCTACTAGCTGTGAAAGGGAACAGGTATGCTAACTACTACGTCGCCGAAGATGTTTGCACCTTGGTTCGGGATATTAAGTACACGTAGAGCCAACGTCGCCGAAGGCTCTTCGGACCCGGAGGTTTCGAAGGAAAAAAATACCTGATCTCCGTCGCCAGTAGAACTGGTGAAGATTCGGCTCGCGCTGGTCTTTTTACATGCACTCTGGTGCTGGTATTCATTCACGAGAAAAATGTGGAAAATGCGGAATCTTGCGGCCGCGCGAGACTCCGCGAATTTTACATTTTCGAGAAAATAGTGACTGATGCGAACACTCGCTTCTTACTTCGTAAACTTACCGATAGTACGCTGCTTATGAGATATTGTCTCAATATATTGTAACGGTACGCTTTTAGAGGCTTACATATCTATGCTCTATAAGCGTCGTTATTGTGAGATGTTTGCTCACTTGTATGTGAGGGCGAGGGCATTAAGAATCTGTCAAGTTGATGCGAAATGTCAACAATCAAGTGGATTTTATTTAGTTTCGATAACGTCGCGATACAAGAGTTGATATCGTTTAATTGATTTAGTATATGATGTAAAGTTTCTTCGTTATCTTGGCGGACAAACACAATGCCACACTCGTCACATTATATATGATATCAAATACATACATATAAGCGCCTATTCTTCCATTGTTGAAAATCATAACATCAAAAGTAAGAGTGAAATATGTACTATAAATCTTTTTTGTCGTCGTTGCGAGATCCCAACGACAAAGGGTCTTTAATCCGGCTTCATTATTCTCATTGTATCATGTGCGATACAGCCTGTTCAAGAGGAATCCTCAAAATTATACCTGCGCCGGTAGCTCACGAAGGTCTGCGCACGCCTAATCTCTACCTCCATCCTCCCTTTTCCCTTCACTAATTTCATGCATGCTCGCTTGTGCGGTATGCGGTGTACTGTATGTACATTATTCGCACGTGTGCCCTGCGTACCTAACCGTTGTAGATGTGTCCACTTGTCCTCAAAATCATGCAGGGGACAATGATTGTGCGAGTGCAGAAGGTAACGTATGTGTCTATTGGATCGCAAAAGCGCTCTGATGTGTGGTGGTGCATAATATGTGTGCCCACACCCGCCTACGGATCCGCGGGTGCCATCAGCAGTCTCCTGCAAGGTTAACGCGTATAATGTACACTACTCTATAGTCTCCGGAACGCAAAGCCGTATTGTCCCCTCCTCGGCATTATTGGAGTTAGATTCCGCATATTACGTATAGTAGACGGTAATATACCAGCCGCCTGTATGCGGTTGCTGTGCTTCTCTAAGACATGTAGTATATTATGTACATTACATATGTAATTCTGCGCCGGGAGCATACAAGAGTGGTACATGAATGTATGTTTGCTGACGCGGCCAATTGTAAATAGTGTACATTTTGCCGTAGAATATAATATCAGCTAATCCGTTCTCTTGTTTCATCGTGAGAAAATAGTACATTATGCTACAAGGGAGGAAAGTGCGTGTTTTCCACCGAGTGGGATTTGCAGTCCGAGCGAAGCGAGGGCTGTGATCACACGAGGTGAAAAGCACTTCCTCTCGTGTGGCATACGTTACTTTATTCCCGACCACCCTATAAAGTCTATATTCCGTACATGCGACGGCGAAAAGGGTTAACTCGGAGTACCGGCACCTTTCGGGCACCTCTCGGGCGTCGGAGTACGGGCACGGGAGGGCGTGCGTATATAAATTATAATACTGATATTCTTTTTTAATAAGAAATTTTTTTAATAACAATATACGGTGGGAAATAAAGTACTACTTTATTGCCCGGCGGGAAATAAAGTAGCACTTTATTGCCCGCTCCTTTAAATACGTCCCGCTGGATTACAATTCGCCACTTTCCACCCGCCTCGCAGGTACGGAATGTAGACTTTATAGCGTGGTCGCGAATAAACTCAATTATCGGAACTTGTTGCATGGGTTTAAACCTGTCTTTACAAATGTTAAAAAATCTACTCTACAAGCACCATTATGGACCTGTGTGACACTCGCCGAATTTTAATTACCGATTGGTTCTGTAATTTTTAATATACTTCACATTTTTGAAATATTTTTTGAAACGTGTAATCATAGGGTCAAACGAAAAATAGATCAGGCCCTAGGATCGGTCTGTAGATAAATGAAATTGTTTAATTCCACATGGCAAAATACAGCACTTCGCGTCTATGGAAAACACATCGTAAATTATATCTATGATATATCTCATATATTTTCGACGAAAAAGGATAAATATATTTTAGAATGGATACATGCAAATGTCACCCAATATATAAGACAATATACAATATATATGTGATTGATATACAAATATATAAAACTTGTGGTTTTTATATGATTAATATAATGAGTCATATAATGTTGTATATAATTGATGTCTCATATTTGCATGAATACATATTCTAAAATATATCCATAATATGCATTTTTTGTCGAAAATATATCAGGCAACATATATATTGTAACGAATATAGCTGACTCGCTAACGTATGTAGCTGACTATTTATTGAGACACACGTACGAACGATCGACACGATATCGACCGTCACGACAAAAGAGTCTGGTCGGGACTTTAAACGCGAAAAGACGTGTGACATTCCGTAATCGGGATAATTAACGTTTCTTATTATCAATAATATTTACCCCAAAACCAAATACACGCGTTATTCAATTGCTCGATCGTTACAATATATATTTTTGATATAATTTTTTTTCGGTATTCGTTGATAACCGGAAACATATGCGGAAGCAGTGTGTACAACTATAATTTGCTATGTTTGTTTTTTCGTTAAAAAAAGTCTGATTAGAAAATTGGAAATCTATTGATTAGTGATACTTTGCATTTCGACAACGAAATTTTTGGCGATCCTAACGGTTCCATGAATAGCACGGTAGGGGTTCAATACCCCCAAGGGTTGCCAGGGTCTGCACTTAATGCAATTATATATAAAATACCACATAACGAGACCTTCTCTGTCGCGTATACAGCGCTCGAATTAATTTCCATGTTCCATGTATCACGCACCGACAGATTATAGAAGATCGTACGGAGAAGGCCCGAGAGCTCTGATATATATTTCTTAGTACGTCTAAACGTAATATATATATAATGATTCGAGTGAAGAAAATGGGAAGGGGGTATAAGCTCGTGCCGTGAAACGAGAACCATAATTTAACAGTCCCGATGATACTTTACGACCCTCGAAGCCGCAATCTCGCTTCCCAGATCGACTTTTATGTCTTCCAGAAAGAAAAACGAACCTTCTTGGTTAACGATGTCGTATAAGGTGTGCCCGTGGCTTCGTAGGTGTCCGGCTCTATTCTTCCTACCGACTGGCGCTTCTCTTGCGTCTGATACGATTTTTCGTGACGCCTCTATGTGCGTCACAAAACTTTTTCGCCCGCGTCAACACGCCGTATACGTTTTTACTGTAACACCCGATTGAGACAACATAAAATGTCGACAAGATTGAATTACCGTGAATGACAATTTCGGTGTCTTGTAACCTAAGATTTTCCGCGGAAGTTCTATATATCGTTAGAGTATATGAACTCCCGTAATCCATTTCGTGAACCCTCACGAATGGCGGAATTTGGTGTGAGTTCGACGAGCCGGGTAGTTTGGTATGTCTCATCGAGACTCACCGGGACAGCGCTATCTGTTAATCATCCCCGTGAATATATCACCCTGATTAGCAAGAGGGTGTGCAGGAATCCCGAGCCGCGTTACTGAGAGAGGGATTTCTATGTTCTCGACCACTGCACCAGATCGAATGTTTCCAGACGTGAACAAAAAGCCACTCACGGAAATTGCCGCTTTTGTGATATCAAAGGCGTATTGTGTACTTGTAATAACGTTCAGGAACTTCTTTCACGTTAATATTTAAAAAATGTGGTTAATTCAATATAAATTTATTTACATTAATAACTTGATATTTCATTTGAGTAATAAATTATTTAATTTTATTAATTATCAGTAAAAAACACAAATCATTGATTGTTTAAATACATAAATAAATGATAAAATACAAAAATAATAAATATATTAAGTTATAACACTATTCTTCAAATATAAAATTAGCAAATAAATGTAAATAGATAAAAAATCTAATAATACTAATTAACAAGATTCGAAATAAAACCAACATTTTTGCATATCAGACATAATGATTTCGATAATCGATTATTATAAAGGACTATCCCTTTATAGGTAAATACATTGATGAAGAGCGGTTAAATATTAAAAGATAATGTTATCGCTCATAAGAATGTAAGCACTTGCATCGTGAACTTTGTATCTTTAGGACAAAATTCGTCGGTAAATTAAAGTGCTAATACTTTAGCAAATGGGAATCTGAGTGGCTTGTAACAGCATCACCAATACTACTGCGCAATGCGATACAGACCTCGCTGCGGTCTTTCGGTGTGCAATTCAAACGGGTTTACTGCACGCTCTATCTTCATGCGCGCGACCACTCGCAATTTTTTTCAATCGGAGGATAGCAGCGGGTCGCGGGGTGCGGAGTGAGGAGGGCTGAGTGAGGGGGTTAAACCGTAAAAGCTCGAGTGGAAAGAGATGGGATAGATAGAACGAGTTTCACCAGCGTTGATTGAAAAGAAGCATCAACGTTGCACTGCAAGCTCGGTAAGTATACTGTGTAATTGGCGAACGCAGGGTATGTGTTTGTTGTCAGCTCTGTGGGTTCTATAGTGGCGCTAGGTGAAGTTTGAGTGTCGACTCGAGTGGTTGGCCGGAACGGCAACGTGGCGTTGATGTTCTTGCACGCCGGAGTCGCGGAAGGGTGGAGTGGTGAGCTGGAAAGGCTTATCAGGGACACACGGCGACACGCCGAGCTGATAGCAGCCTCCTCTCTCATTCCCTATAATCTAAACCCTCCTATTAGCCAACGCTCGACAAGTTTTCGGCATAATCTTACTCCAAATCTCGTCAGCAACGAACGTAACACAAGGGCTCCTAGGTCGTCGACTCGGTACTTTGCGAATTTCTCGTTGCTTCTATAAAATTCCATCCAGTAAAGTTTTTCCCATTCAGTAAAATGATGTTGATTTAAATATTTTTGTATAATTAACGCTTTAAAGGTCGAGTGTCGACATTTCGTGATAATCAAGGTCCGCCGAGGTGACCGTTTATGCTCGATTTTTACCTCCATAAAAATAACGTATATGTGAGAATATTTATTTATTTATTTCAACGGGACGAGCCCTTTACAAAATTCAATAGTTTATAAAAATGAATTTTTCCTTTTGGTACAGTGCATCATAAATTACCATTAATACAATTGTGGAAAGTATATATACAATTATAAACAACGTTTCGACTCTCTCCTCAGTCGTTTATACGAACATATAAAAAAAAGTTGAATATATAAAAAAAGCTATACTTCTGCTATGCAACGTCAAAAAGTTTGATAACCCATACATAGCTTATATATATCTGCCGGCTATATTTTAGAAAATATATCCTGGATAAATAGGATATACTACAGCATAAATATTAACTTAGTTAAAATAATCAGTCTAAATAAATTATACGAAATCATATATACCCTGACATAAAAACAAGATATAGCATTTTTTGATGCATATATTCTACATATATGACACAAAGTATATCCCATATATCTGGAATATATTTTCCAAGATAAATATGTATTATTATAACTATTTTTATTATGATTATTATAGAAAAAAAGTACAGAAATATTTTTTAAAGTAACAATAATAATATAAATTATAAATAACTTACGTATCTCTCGGCAATAAAATCTATCTTAGCTTTCCTTTGAGTTCGATCCTAAAAAGGCCGACACGCATCTTGCGATTTATAAATTCCATCTTGACGACCAACATCTCTTGAACATTTCACAAAATGACAGAACTGTTGAACATAGAGTTGTATTTCACTGGTTACATCCGTGGCATGTGTATCCAAACTAGAAGCCAAGTGCCATCCACCAATATCATTGAGAAATGCTGTAGAGAAATGTGATTGTTCAGATAGTTCACCACAATAGTCGACTTGACTTAACAATTGATTGTACAAGAATTCGTGGGGCGCCAGAGAAGAAGATACACAGCGCGTGAACAGGGATGTTTCACTCCGTTCGGATTACTGTTGCTGACTACGCCGAACCTGCTGTACGCGGAATTTCTCTGAATTCCGATGCCGTGAAACAATTGGGTATGATTCCCGATTCAAAACGTCCAAGCCTATTGGAGGACCTTCCCAATCGCAATTAACGTCGCCTCATTTTCCACGATTACCGTTACATTTGAACACTAGTACAGCATCGAGAACACAGCCGTTATCGTCATTTTAGATCACCAGAATTCTACATATAATGTAGCAATGATCGTCCGAAAACAAAATGGCTCAGAGCTTTCAATTTTTCGTTTTTGATGCACTTACTCAGCTGTTTGACGGCGCAAGCCGCCTTTTTGTCGATACTTTATTTGCGACGCGGAAAAATCTTTGCATCCCACAGTGTTCGAGAAATTATTCGTGTCTTGCCCTAATTCCTTAAAAATTGGAGTCGAATTAGAATTTAAGAATCCAGAATTCGATGTATTGAAATAGAAATTAGGAGTTACAGGTATTATTCGTGACTTAGTTGGGGTGACTGTTGTGGCACTGAAGCAAATCGGTATTTGCAGTATCCGTTTGATACTTAAAATGCTCACTTGAAGTTCTAAAGTCAAAAGTACTTGAAGTCCCTTTGAACTTTTACCGGTACTTTTCCCGCCGACTGTGTCGGGTGGATGTATTTTTATCGTTGATCTGATCTACACACAGCAATACACGAAAGTGGTCGTCGATTTCGTCTCAAACCTAAGACGTGTGCTCATTGGGGGTGAAGGCACTCACATAATATATAGTAACGACCGAGCGAATGAACAACACGCCCATTTTGTTTTTGGGCAGATATTATTAATAATAAGAAACGTTAATTATCTCGAACACGAAATGTTGGACGTCTACGAAATGTCTGTTCGCTTCGAAAGACGTCAAGACTTTTGTCATGACAATCGATCTCGTATCGACCGGTCGTCCGTTTATCTATTGTTTATCTATGTCAAACATAACTAATATTGGCTGTCATAATGAATAGTCAGCTACATATTCGTTACAATGTATTCTATATATCCATAATACCTATTTAGACATGTATACACTACCCACTGAATATCGGTTGGAGTAGTCTGTGCAACGGTGTACATGCAAACAGAATCCGGATGCAGAAAGTCCTCGCTTCATCGCCTTCTATCGCTTGGCTCCTACCTATGTAGCAAGTATCAACCGCCGTGGTCTGTTTATGTGGGAGAGTACCAAGAACTAAATTCCCCGGTACTCGATCGTAATCCTAACGTTTGATTGCGTCCGTTCCGAAAGAGGGACGCAAGGATTTCCTGATACGTAACTTTGCAGTCTTGCCACGTGACGGGAAGATACCACAATACCACGGTCTGCTATTTGTGTGTTGTAAGAGAAAATCGATCGGCGACTGCGTTGCGGTACCTTCGGTAGCCTGTCCCTTATCCCTACAGAGTTCGCTATTTCCAAAACGGAACACCGGGACGTTCCTTCAGTACAGGAGAATTTCGATATTGAATTTATCGTACATCTTATATTTCGTATTTTCCAGTTGGAATATATCGAAATTAATGACATCTCGTAGTTACTCGAAGCTTTCGAATCATCTTCTCCTTTTCCATTTATTGAAATTTTAATGATGATATCGAAAAAAATGTTATCGATGTTGATTATTTTGTTCAATTTCACCACTACTTGAGTCAAAAACGAAAAAAACCATGTGTTACTGTCGAATTCGTGTTTAGATAGAAAAAAAACCACTTATGATGTAATCCAGAGTATTGCTTGGGGCGCTTCGTTTTATGAAAAAAATAACTGTAATTTAAAAAAGCTATTCGCCATTTGAAATTTTTTGAGATAAAAAAAATCTCTTCTTTACTACTTTAATGTTACGTTTTTTGGTGATACACTCTGATGATCCAAGCCACATCATGCATGCCAGCAGCAATGGAAGATTAAACGACAGCGGTAAAAATGGATTTTCAATCCATGTGAGAGTCAATGGTAGAATCGAGGCCAACGAGTCTCATATCGTGCGGCGTCAACAACATCAAAGACGATCACGAGCCCCACGTGTACTCGTATGTACGAATACTATAATCTTTATACGGCCGGTGATACGACTCGACATTCAAGCGATGTTATAGATCCAGTGGGAAATAGTGTCGCGACTAACAATAATGCAATACTGTATCGTTGATATTAACATTTCGATATAAAGTCTATCGTATAGGTATCGTATAGGAAGGTATCAGAAACATCCTCGCAAACCTCATCATGTACATTACGATTCCCGCCGAATCAATCAAAATCTTGTATCATAATGCATATAATTATGATTTCTGGATACAATTTTGTGACATATAAATCATATTTGTCGGATTGATCTTCTTGTACATATATGTTATATACTCTGCCATATAATACATTTCTACGGGGGCATCCCGTATTTCAATTTACCTTGATTTTCTTTTGTAAACGGCCATATATTATACAATTTAAAATAATATAATTATATGTGATATAATATTATTATTATCATTTAGATTAGTAGTTTAATATTATCATATTTGGGATACATATATAATATTTATATAAATGGAATTTATATTTATATACAATTATTTTTACATATTAATCGTATTTCCAACATATATTTGCATATATCTCTCTATATATATAAAGTTACCGCCGCTGTCGCCGCCGCCGCCGTGTTAGGAATCGAGGGGAGGGCAGAAATATTCTAAGTTCCCTAAGGGGGACTGACTAAGTAAAAATACAAAAAAAAAAAAACGGCGGCGACCCCCGGCGGTGTTTCCCCGGGCTCGCGTGTTACGCGCGCTCGCTTTTCTTTTATTAACATTATAAAAATGGTTAATCACTGCAAACTTTTCACCAATGGGGGTCGCTGCCGCTTTTCTTTGTATTTTTACTTAGTTAGTCCCCCTTAGGGGACTTAGAATATTTTTCTCCTCCCCCCTTCGCCATTACCCCTTCGGCCAAAAATATTCTAAGTCCCTCTAAGGTGATTCCCCCCGCCCCCTCCGACCGAAAATATTCCAAGTCCCTGTAAGTGGAATCCCCCTCCTCCTCAAGGCGAAAATATTCTAAGTCCCCCTTAGAGTGACTTAGAATATCCTCCCCCCCCCCTCCTTCGACTGAGAATATTCTAAGTCCCGAGTGAGCGGCAGCGGGGTGGCAGGGGAGGGGTCGAGTGGGGCCAAGAGGAGAGAAAATATTCTGTGCCCCTTAGAATATTTTCCCCCTTAGTCCCCCTTAGAGGGACTTAGAATATTTTTGCCCTCCCCTCGATTCCTGACACGGCGGCGGCGACAGCGGCGGTAACTTTATACATATAAAGAGATATATACCCGCATTTGTGTCATATTATGGCGTAAACATACTGGTGACATTTTTAGTAGAATTTTTCAAAAACTTCCATTTTATGGGGACACACATGTCGCGAAGGAAAACGTCAGAACTATAAATAATATCAGATCAGAATTATATTTATAAAAAATAAGTCATGTAGAAAAAGAAAGAGATCAGAAGTACAAAAAAAGTAATTCGATAGCTTCTTTAATTAAAAAAAAAAACGAGTGATTGTTTTCGACCCGAAGTTTGTATTAATTTTTCAATTGCGAACGAGCGTAGCGCGACACAGCCTCAACGCTTTCCGCGTCAACTTTTCGCAACGCTTGTAGTACTTTTCTCTCATGTCGGTTGAAGAGCCAGCATACTTAGATAGCGGCTGCTCTATCTTTGATAAGTGGTTATAGACAAAAATACGGATATCGTCATCGTCATAAGGAAGTACACAAAATTGTACTGATGCACAATAATTGTGGGCACATTTTTTCCTGATTTTTTACGACAAGATTTTCGTGGATTTTCCCGATTTTTGTCGTTGTCTTTTGCATCATACCAAACTCGGAACAATGTCACCGAACGCCCCCCCCCCCCCCCTCACCGCTCCCGCCACCTGCCCCATGAACGCTGCAGCAGCAGTCAACCGCGTTCTCGGGGGCGCGCAAGCGAAACGGAGCAGGGTGTCCAGAGCGGGTGAACGCAGTCCCGTCCCCGCATTAAACATTCAAAGGGGCCGTAAAAAAGAAGATGCATTTGCATCCCGCATTGCGACTGCGGGCGCGAGCTACGGAAAAACATAAATAATTCAAAAGTTTTTATGCACCCGAACCAGACTGGTGCGGTGGAGTGAGTACAGCCATAGACGATGTCGGGGATAGTGGGTGGGGTTCACGAGCTTGGCGGTAGGCAAGGAGAGGGAGGGGTGAGCGATAGAGTGAAGGTTAGAGAGTTGGACGTCGGACTGAGCGAACGGAAGAGAGCAAGAGGTGAGAAGACCCGGTGAAGCTGATGAACTGTGGAGAAAATGAAAGCCGGTGCTCGGAATGGAATAGTAAAGCGGGTAAAGAGCTCCGACGGCAGTGGGACAGGTCGCGGCTTTGCGTCTCCGCCGTGCCAAATTGTCAAATAACGGCCGTGTCCGCGAAATCTGTACACATATATACCTAACAAGGCTAGAAACAGAAATACAGTCAAATGTCCCGCAATTTTCTCACCGCGTAATTATACGCGCCATTAAAATGAAAGATCGACAGGTTCATTGCATAAACAGTTTCAAGTACAAATTTCTTTACAGCTCAGTGGAGAATCCAACATTAGATCTGAACTGAATGACTCGGAGAATTAAGGATTAAGCTATGAACCACTTTATTCCCATTTCCATTTCCATACAGGATTGTGTTGAAGTCTGCGGCTTCCTTTTTTAGTTTTATTCGTAGATATTTTTAATTCATTTGGACGACAGAAGTTTTAATATCTATAACAGAACGGCCGATATCGTCGATGTGGTGATGGTAGACGATGACGTGACGGTAGGGCCAGAAATAAATGATAGAAAATATGGTGACCCCGGGATTCGAACCCAGGTTGATCAGGTACTAATTAAGAGCGCTAACCACTGCGCTATAGTCACCCATATGTTTCTATCATTTGTGTTGTCTACTTATATGCAAAGCTGGACCCGTCCGTCACACACCGTTACACATCCTTCTAGTATAAAGGTGGCACATATTCCTGGAATGAAGAGCTCCACAAACGCGCAGCAACGAACATCTCGTAAAGATATGAAATCTATATATCGACATTCTATCTAAATCTCTTCTATTTGTTCGGACTTTCCTTTTGGTTTGGCACGAAGGAACGCATAGCTCGAAAATCAATCTTGAAAATACGCTCTTAGAAAATAATGAAACTCGACTGTGAAATACTAGAAACGAATTATACAAGTAAACTATTATTATTATTGTTATAAACCTCATGGCTATAACATTGAATAATGTTTTGATATTACACTATTTTTGGTAAAAATCATTTGATTCTTATACTATTTTTGCTGTCAGAAGATTGAAAAGAAAATATTGTTGTTTATAGTGTATCACAACTGTTCGCTATTTTACCAACCGTCGTGCTAATCTACGGGCAGTCGATATTTGAAAATCGAATTTAATCTATCGATTGGAGGAGCACTACTCATCGTTACATTCAATGCCCAACGAAGTTTAAGCGCTTGGGCAGTTGCGAATCCCTTGGACTCGGCCGCGTTCTACTGGGTACCTTTCTCTCGACCGGATGTGAGAGTCTAGAACTCGAACGAGACGGTTCGGGCGGTTGCATACCAAGATGCAATTATTGCCCGGCGCAGAATATGCAAGGCAATTTTGGAATATCTTCACGGTTTGAATGTGCGGATACTCTAGTATATAGGATTGTCCCGTTCGGCGGCGCGCGCGGGAGCACCGGTCAGAGTTATTCACTGGCCCCGGAGCCGATTCGATTTCTCGAGTCAGAGAAGTCGGCGTTTAGGGCACGAGAGGAATTCCCCTGACAGTTTTAACTACGCGCGCGTGCTCCGTCGTAGAAAATAGTTTTCGACCCGCAGAACCGCTGCCACCGGCATCCAAGTAATAATGGATAAAATTACTAATTTCACTGCGCCCCTCCCCCCGCCCCCCTTCAATCGGATAGTTGGGGTGCTGCTGTTCTATATACAGTGGTTAGTAAACTGTCTCGGCGCAGTTATTGGAATTCAATTTTACGAGAATATTGAATATATGAGTGAAAAAAAAATGAATAAATCGTACATCGTCGAAGTCCGGAAGGAGAAATCGCTTGCTACAAGCGTTGGCTACTACCGTGAATTAGGTATACTGAACGGGGGAATTTGGAATTGTTTTTCTTCTTCCATATAAGTATATCGATGTACTGTACATAAATGTACTGTACATATATTTAGTCTATTATATTATATCGTCAGAGTGCGTTCAAACACGACACACTTTTTTTCGACCATCAGTACTGAGGTCAGTTGCCTACTTTATTATCCCCCTTACAGAAACGATCGACCCCTCCTCCCCGCCAACACCATTCTCTTTCCTACCGACTTACCCGCACTACGCTTTAGTTTGCATAAAGTGAGCTATCCCCGAGCTTTTAATATACGCAAATGAAGTTACGCTCCGGAACTAATCATATTTGCATGCGGAACAGCAATCTCCTTTGAGCTTGGGGCCTGTACTTATTACTGCGCAGCTTAGTCTCGAGGAAATTTTATGACGAGGCTGACTGTAAACCCGGCCACCGTCATCACCCTTGACGCCCCCACATCTCCACTCGACCTTCATCCTCGCCCTATTCGCAATTATCTGGGGTCCTCGCTCCGCGGCAATGGTGTGCCATCTTCATTCACGTACCTATCCATACCAAAGCTGTAAAATATATATCTGTCACCATTACAAAGTGAATATCCACGACACGTACCTCAATGCACGTATTGATATACTCACGTATATCAATGCAAAAAAAATTCACCACGAAGTTCAATTTTTTTATGTGCAATTAATCGATCAAACAGTCGAGATTTGGCTGAATTGAAAAAAAATATCTTTCAAAAGATCTTTAACACCCGACTCTTATATAGACTATATATCATTAATAAAATCGACGTATAGTTTATACATCACTTAACTCTAATTATATAATTAAAAATACAACGAGATCACTAATGTATTTTTAATTATATATGTAATTTTTCAAATTACTAACTAAATCCCAAAAACTAATTACGGACTAATGCCTTTTTGAAAGACTTCATCGAAAAATGACCTTCATCATCTGATGATGTCTTATCGATAATGATGGCATGTTGACTTTCATACTAACATTACTAACACTAACCGAACTAACAATCTTTTCCTCTGATTGCTTTGCAGGTGAGCTTTCCTCGAGTGAGAACTCGACCGATAAGCTGTCCCGAAGTTGCCGGCAACTCTGCCAATACCTGATACTAGATATATCCCAACACTGCCGTAAGAAGGTGCGAAGAACTTGGATTGTTTGCCAAGAGCATCGAGTTTCAAGGAAATTCCACAATAAAGATCCCCACCGCGCTATCATGCTAATTGGGAAAAATGCGAAAGACGGGAAATGGATTGAAGCTCGACTTGACAGAGAACACGCCAGGTAGCTCATCGAGTGCATCGAGGCTGCCAAATTTGGTTGAGCATGCGGAGATCTGTCATCAGGCAACAACTGCCGTGCGCGGCGAGAATTTAAGCAGCAAATTACCGAACGTCGTCGAAGGCTCGATGGACTATGGTAACGAACGAAGGTCCTCCCGTTACATGGAGTACGAACCGAAGACCACCTTCCAAGACGGTCAAACGGTATCCAGCAATTATGGCACCAGTTCTGATGTTGGTTACGGCAATGATGTTAGGCCGACCTATTCAAGCAGGAGCTTTGACAGAAAGACAGCTGTTACAGCCAACTATGATCGTGATAACCTCGACAGATACGACAATAGTAGAATATATCCGGAGGAGGGTCATCTAAGATACGAGAGAAGGACGGAAAGAAGCTATCAAGAATCGGATCTAGACGCGCCTTACGAAAGAACCGAAGCCATCAAGTTGCGAGGTTATACTCAGGACATTCAAGAGGGTGGCAGAAGGTATTCTCGTGACTTAACGGATTACGAGTACGCAGCTCGTTATGCCGAAGAAACGCTGAAGTTGGAGCCGAAGAAATCCGATGGGATGCATCAACATCATGGCAATTCAAAGATATACGAACCGGTTACAACTGCCAAGGGATACGACACTTTGGGTTCGAAGGGATACGAATCAGGAATAAAAACCAGAGACTCTTCCTATGAGCTTGGTTCATATTCGAATCAACCAAGCCAGCAGGATGTTGGACGCAAATACGACCCCAAGTATCATGCGGTTGGAAAGATGTACGGTACGCTACCAAGATACGAGTCATCGTCTAGCAAGGCCTACGACCCCAGCTACGACACCACTGGCGGTGGTAGATCATTCGATCCAAAATACGATGATTCCAGTTACGATGTCTCCACGGCGGGACTGAAGGCTTCCTCGACTTCGAAGTACGATCTTACGACGTCCAAGACGTCCAAGAGTTACGAGAGGTCGAAGTACGAACCGGTGTCGAGGTACCAGGAACCACCAACGTCCAAATCTTACGAGCAGACACTGAAGATCGGTGAAATGAGCACGACAGGTGGAACGCAGCAGGGATCATCGGCTTATCCGAGAAAGCTGAATCAGGAATCCCGGGATTCCAGCGGTGCCGGTACAACGGAGAAAACTAATGGCTACAGGAAAAACAATTTCGAGGCGTTCGGTGTGTACTCCGATCCGGAGGACGACCATGGCTTTCTGGCGGACAAGAAGGGACCTCAGTACACCTACAAAGGGGTCGTGGTTAACGTGAGCGGCGAGTCTAGCGTCGTCGATCAAAAGAGAGCCAAGGAAGCGCGGCAGACCGAAGTGCCCAGAAGTCCGTGGTGTCGACCTACCATTCTGCTTCTTCTTCTTGTACTTCTCGTCGTAATATTCGTGTTCGTCGCTGGAATACTTCTTTACTTTAATTGTAAGTATCATTCCTCACTAATTTACTATTCATCGCGTGTATACAGTGTTTAGCTTCCGATGGCTCCTTTTTTTTTTGAGACTTCTGAGTCTCCCGTCTCATTACCTCGCTCTTCATCGGGCTGTGTCGCTGGACGACTCCTTTCGCGAGGGTTTCCTATGAAAACGCTGACTGTAATTACGACTACGTGGAAACTCATTAAGCACCACTCAACTTGCTGTTAGTAATTTCTTTCGTAAATTTGACGGGGAAGAATTTGTCTTTTTCTGCTTCTTCTTCTTCCCTTGCCTTAAAGGCGCTGTCTCACATTCTCTTGAAGCTTAGAGGGACTGTCGTATTTCATCGGCCAAAGCACGTAGCGACAAAAGTTCATTCAGCGGGGTCAGGGGGTGGTGAGGCGGGAAAGCGTTCAGCGAGATCGAGACCGATTCTTCGTTAATGAGTCTCAATGCCAATTATTTACTGGTGTGTCCTTTGCGCTCGGCTGTCGACTATAACTGATAGTAAGCTTTAGCCAACGAGCCAACCGAGGTAAAGCCAAGCAAGCCAAGCACCGTAACAACGACGGACAACGGAGGCTGTGGTGGTGACACGTGCCGGCGATACGTTAACCCGGGCGTAACAGTCGCCTCTGCAGTTTTACGTGTCGAATTTGACATGCCGGGCACGTAGAGACTTGCCTCTAGCGAAACTGTTCGGGTAGAATTACAATGTGTTCCCATAAAGAGAAACGGAGAGGGATACTCCTCGGAAAAGACCGAGACATCGACAGAGACGCGACGAAGACATCGAGCGCTTGGTAGGTTAAAGGGCAAGAGAGATGAAGGGTATCAAAAGGATTAAAAAAAAAGAACTGTGACTCTCCAACGGTTCCGTCTCGTTCATACACCAAAGATATATCTGGGAGTCAGGGAGTGAGCAAAGATCTCAAAGAAACGAGCCAACTTTTTTCTGCAACGCCAAACCGTTTCTATTATATAATTTTTTTACCAAATTTAGGAACACGGTTTTCTATACCGGTCTAAAATTTCTAATTTTTCGTTGCAATAGAAACGTCTTACAATTTTGGCTTAACGATTAGTTGCAAAATGGAATAGTTGGTCGATGCAGCCCGATTTGTTTAAGCAATTGTAAAATACATAGATTTTATTTTAATAATAATAATAATCCATTATATACATAAACTAGACGTTCTCCGGGCTCACGCGCTACGCACGCTCGCTGACCAATTGTTTTATAGACAATCATGCTTGTATTCTAAAAAAAGGTCCCACCGCAGTGGCAAGCGAAAATATATTCTGAATCCGTCTAAAAAAAGATAAAAAACTAAGTCTCTCGAATTGGAAAGAAGTCCCTATAAAGGGACCTCTCCCCTTCCCCCTCACCTCCTCCCATTCCTTTCGAGGGGGATCTCTTTAGATAGACGTGGTTTTTTTTACTTAGTCCCCCTTAGAGGGACTTGGAATATTTCGAGCCAAAACCCCCCTTGGGGACTTAGAATATTTCAAGCTGAAGTCCCTTTCAGGATTCCTTTGGGGAATATTTTTGCTTCTTCCTCCGCCACCGATGACGGTAGCTGCCTCCCTCGGTTCTTGTATGCGGCGACAGCGATCGCGTTGACAGCGACGAAATCTTTTTATATATATGGAGAGATAATCATACATCATTATGTATTTATTGATGTATACTCCATAAAGATAATATTAAGTTTATTTAGTATCGTCCCCGAGAATATGGTTGTTGTCATATTCTGGGTATAGCAGCAAGAATGCGCAATGCCGTTGTCGTAAAGTCATTCAAGATATTTCTGCCGTCTCGCCTACGTTGCGTGAAGCCGTGATATTTACGAAAGTTCCTTTGGCGGTAGTAGCAAACTTCTTCCGTTCGTCAGCTCGTTTTTTCATTCTTTTTCATCCTAACTCTCTGCCCCGGTTTTGCCCCTTTCCGCGATACTCGCCAAGAATATAAAGCGTCCGATTATCTTTTGGAATAAACGAATCGCCGCTTCCAAACTTTGATCTATACCAACGTTCCTACTTACATATTATCCTATTCGAGTTGAGAATAGCACGTTCACGAGCATTCAGGGGCGGGAGGTGAAGATCATCCTCTCCCATCGAGGCCGACGCGGCTGCGGATGATCTCGTGGGCGAGGACGTGTCGTTGAAGGCTATCGCGGTCTTATCTCTCGGCTAACCTACTGAATATATTAATCCACCACTCTGGCTTGATACCGCGAACGTCTGTCTCTCGCGCACGACCTTCGCAAAGTTTTTCCTAGCGTTTCTGCGCGCTTACACCCGCTGATCGTAGATCTTGTGTAGCAATCTTCGGGAATCCACGTAATGTACATAATCCCAATCGACTGATTGAAATAATTAATTTTATCCGTCGAATCTATGGTTAATTCATCTCGAATCCCTAAAGAAAACTGGGACTAGTCGAAACACGAAGTAAGTCGAAAAAATCAACGAACCCTCCCAGCGGGTATATCACTTTGTGAAATTGTTGTTTCGACTAACCCCGGTCTTTTTTAGTACCAAGAAAAATGCAGTTTGTGGAAGGAAAGATAAATAATAGATCTGAGTTCAGACCGGACTTTCGGTTTCCCTAATTCAAAACCAGCATTGGTTTTTCTCTCGGCTGCAGTACCCGCGTAGTTTGATGCTTCACAGAATATAACAGTAAATAGTAGTAAGACGATGAAGGGAAGCAAAACGTGATTCGGTAAGGGGTGTGCTTGCTGAACGGACGTAGTTAATCGACATAAGAGTTCGAGGGACTGGTAAGGGCATAAGCGTGGAGACCACGAATCTAAGATGACGCAGAACCTCGGTGGCGAGGCAGCAAGGGAGGCGAGAGTGGCTGGGAGTTTGAGCAGAGGCTGGCCGAAAGCACCGAGTGTACGCTGCTTGGATCTCTGGCTCGGCTTTTCCCGACGCGGAAGAGAAAAGGGAAAAAGGAGTTTCAGGGATTTATCGGTGTTAGACTTATTAACTCTCTAGTGAAGTTAACATTAATCTCAGAGGGGCGAACTCCGCCAGGAGAACTCGAGCAATCCCAAACCTCGCTCTCGATCGACAGTACCTTCGCCATCCTCGCTGCTCCACACTCGCTCTTCCTTTCTCCATTCTCGTCGACTGTACTTTCTTCCCTCGTTCCTCTTGCCGTAAGATTCTACCGTCTTTCTTCTATGCTGCAGCTATACGCGCGTATCTTTGCTTTACTCTTTCATCGAACCCTATTCTATTCTTCCTCGACCTTTTACTTCGTGTTTTCTCAACCGCTCCTATGATAAAACTATTTTTCGTCTCTTTTTCATGCGCCGCGTCCGCGTCTCAACTCCACAGTGTAAAGACCTTTCTCCCTGTCTTGCGAATGGTTTAATTAACTAGGGATAATTTATTTGGAAAATTTAACTTCGTCTCCAATACGCGAAGTAGCGAAGTGAGATAGCAATGCTATTCGCAACCGCCGCACACCGATTAGTCCACAACCTATAACTCTCTCGCGCGTCAACTCCACTTTCGCGTCAACATATACTTTCACTCTATATGGATTGACAGAGATTAAAAAAAATGATTATAAATTATTATTATACGGAAGATCTGGGAATGTCGCAGCATAACGAAAATTGAAAATTACAGAACTTGCGACGAGTTCTGAATAGGGCAGACCGGGGCGAATCGCAATATTAGGACAAGTTGGAATAGAGAGACTTTGCGAGACCAGGACGAGTCAAAACATGGGCTGAAAAAAAAAGCAGTGAACCTCGAACCACTTTAACGAATTGCTCACCATGTTACCATGTTGCACTCTAACATCGACTTGTCGCGTGTTGTGAATAACCGCTGTTTCCTCCATCTAGTCTGAGTTACCTGCAATTTTTTTTAAAGAATTGAAAAGAAAAATAAAAAAAAAAATTTACATTCCTCTCATGACGGTGCATGTTTATAGGCCTGCGTGCGTTGGCCTATTTTCGGTATGTACTTTGCATGTTTTCTTTACTATTCACGCATGTGGTATTTTCGAAACATACAAACGCACGAATATGAAGAGCCGTAACTGTGCAACTGTAGTCGGCACGCATATATACAGTCTCGACTAAAGATAGCTCGACGGAGAGAGAGTACAGTTAGCACCGTTCGCAATTTCACAGACTATGGTGAGCCGGGTTGGCACACCAAACGTTTACCAACGCCAGCGGGCGGCCGGGCAACAAATTCCAGAGTTAGCAAACTATAGCGTGCTTTGGAACGGTCGAGAGTGCGAAAGCGAACGAATGAACGAACGAGAGTTCGCGATGGGGTTGGGGTGTGAAAGGAGGGATAGCATTAAAGGAAGAAGGAGGGTAGGCGTAGCTGAAAACGAGTTACGTTTCTCGTCCAGGAAAGGTGCGAAGTACCTGCTAGCAATTAAACCGTTACCTGAAGATCCAATTTCGCTCGAGTCTCGGCCGTGGGTTTCCTCGTGCTATCCTTTCACTTTCTCACCCCTCGTATTTCAAATACCTGGTAGCTTCGTCTTCCTCCCCCTCTCCTTCTCCTACTTTTCTCCCCCTCACACCTCGTTAAATTTCTTCACCGCGCGCACGAGTTCATTCTCTAACTGATTATCTAATACCGTCGATACTCCAAAGTCGAAATCGAATTGTTACCGTGTCTCTTCGAGATTGTAGCCAAACGTATCTGGATCTAAATAATCTCTTTCCCGAATACTATTTTGAACAAATGAAGTAAGCTAATGGCAACAAAGAATAACAGCCGATTTTTTTCTATTCTCGTGTATATGCTTCAAACATTTTTGACTCTACTTTTGCTTTTCCCATGTGAAAATATTCAATATTTATTAATAATTTCGTATATATTTTGACATCATCTAAAGGCTTCAGATGGCCATTAAAATTTCCTCCATGTGTCTTTGAATTTGTTTTAGATTTTTTAAATGAATCATCATTCACTCAATTCAATCTTGTTAAATACATTCGGCTTCGGTATATTTACACTCCTATTTTTCGAGGAAATATCAACAGTCTTGAGGCCTCGAAAATCTTGGATGAAAAATAGATTTAACAAAGGATATCATACTTATACTAGATTTTCCAACCCGGACAAGCTGCCAAGACGCAAGTGAATGGGTCGGTGCACCTTTCTGTCTGCTCACAGCTGCGGCGGCATTGCAGGTGCTCCGTGCACTATTCGCTCTTACCATGAGCATGAGGACGGAAAGGAGAATCGTGGAAACGCTCATAAAGGCAGATGCGAACACGTGCCTTACGTACTAAATTCTTGTGTGTTGCGCAAACTAGAACTCCGCTTAGATATAAGTGTATTGTGCCGGGGTTGTTCTGCTTCGATGCCGGGGGTTACGCGAGTTCCTAATTTTGCGTCTGAAACACCCCGCCTGCCTGTCGACCTGCCACCGCTGCCGACATCGAGCCCCCGTTCGCGCTAAATTTTCCACACCGCCGACCAGCATTGCCGTTTAGGGAGGAGGGTTCCAGAAAATTCCCAGGAAACTTCTCTACCGCCTTCTCAGCTTTCCCTCCGTAGATTGTAGATGGTTACACCGGTCACGCTTGCATTATCACGTGTTTCTCACCAAAACGATGATAGTCTCATCGTCAACTCAATTGTACCGCGCTGAGCAAACTAGCGGACGATACTATAACCCAAGAAGAAGAGAATTCGTATATGGAATGTAAATCCTGAACTATATACCAGCCACTTTATATCTCAGGGTGAAAACATCCCCCGAGACTAGTTGATCCAGCAATTTTTTTCCAGGAAGACTTTTATCTTTACAGTTATGATAATCGAGATGAAAGATCATTTAAGAAAAACAAAAATAATGAAAGCACGTAGTGGATAAGGACTTTAGTGAACACGTCAACGAAATATTATTCGTCAGTAAGCGTAGAATTCTTCAAACTTGTATATATGACGAACTTCTCATTAAGAAATTTATGTTGACAACGCCTTCATCCTTATAATCATTCAATTGTAAAACTGAAGTTCATCCATCCCCATTCCCTTCTCCTTCTCTATTGCGAAGTTGTGTTACAAATTTCAACTCGCAATAACGCAGCACTTCCAATACATCTTGTTAACGCTTCCTCGTTCCCCGAGGACGAGTGTAAGACTTTTGCTTCGAAGTTAACGATTCAAGTTTCCGCGAGTTTCGAATTGCCGGGTGACGAGGGAGGCTGCAAGAGGTACTCGTCCTTTTCATGTCTTCGTCGACGTGTTTCAACTTCCCATCGCGCCTTCGCGCCGACGTCCACTTGTCTCTAACAAAAGCCAATCGATCCGCCGACATGGCTTCTGTGACCTCTACAGTTTTTTTTTTTTTTTATTCGGAATGTTGCGTAGCAAGAGTCTCTCTGTGCCGCAATTCACAGGATCACGGATCGAATATACCATTTGAATTGAACGTAAATTGACAATCATTTGCGTTTTGAGTATGTAAAGCCCGCAATAAAAAATATCGTCGTGAACCACTTTAAAATTTCATTGTTCCAAATTTTTTTATTGCCTACGTAAAACATTTTAAAGTTAGTAATGTTGCAGTCGAATTTCCACATGGAATCCTGCAAAGACAAATAAACGAGTTTTCCTGATTTGGAGAGCGTTGTGAAAAAGAAGAAAAAATAATGTTTTCGAATTGACAAACGTTGCAATATCGCGTGAGCAGCGCCGTTTCGAATCGTCAATGACAAACCGGGACTGCGCGAAACAAAGAAATTGATGTCCCCAATAGGAAATTGAATTTACTTTGGTCCGATACTGGAAAAAGAAATCTGATGGCATTCACGTCACGTTGCTGTGGTCGATTCGGGGTTGACGGACGCAGGCTTCCAGGCACCGGTAGGCACGGCCCGATAAGCCTCTAATGAGAATAAACCCTCCCTTCGCTGGTAAGAACTTCTATACCCTTGCCGCCAAATGCTCGCTTCGCTCCGCCAAATATACTTTACTTCCGCAACACCGGGGGCTTTTGCACAGCGCGACGATAAAAAAGAATAACACAGCCCCCCCCATGGATTCAATATTCTCGCACGTGCTCGCTACCCTTCGGCTTCATTCGTTTCACTTGACGCACTCAATAATATAAATTACTAGCACCTCGACTATTTCCGACTTGGCGCACTTAGTCCGTTAGGGATTAGTGGTTTAGCAAGCAAGTACAGCACCGTTGTTGAGGTCACCTCGTCCTGATAGTCAGTCATCGAGTGATCGTTAGTGAACGACGTAACAGTCCGGGCAGACATTCATTCCGGCGGACCTGAATAGTGGCCAATAATTCTGTAACGTAGCGTGATTTTCTACCTAAACCCTGTCCCCCCCATTCTGCCTGAATTTATCATTGACATTGAGTTTACTTTTGGATGGTGGGCCTAAATTTCTGCTTGAAATTCAGGTTACCTCGGATAGTTGCAAGTTCTCCGTCGCATCCTCCGTCGGAAGTTCTCCGTCAAATTCATGGTCAGGATAGTGAACATTCAACGAGTGACGATTTTGCCGTACAAAGCTGTTGTTCATCATCTTGAATCTAAATTTTAGAAAAAAATTCAGGACCACCATCTAAGTTTATTCTTCCACTCAAAGCAACAGATGGAAGCTTAAGAACGCCCACAACCCCTGCATTGCTCGCAAAATAGTAATTGATGAGTGTGACATTTGCAGTGTAGTATTTGTTATCAAGAACTCTAATCCCCGCCGACCCGCTCTCTTTGTGGGGAGGCAAAAGTTTCCTCATTTTTCTTTTCCTTGTGAGTAGCAGGGTTGGCGAAAAGTTTTTTTGCTGGAATATATTGCGCGCAAATCAATTGACGTGGCCGAATAGGCTTTTTGCGCCGGTCTGCTGAATTCATCTACCAGCACCGGCGAGCCAGAGGTTAAATAATTCGTTTTTCGAACCGTTTTCATCGTCCTTTGCCTCCCCAACAAATATCTATTGACCTCCGATTGTTGGCACAATCGATAAAAAAGTTTATAAATTCTACAGCTGCATGATGTAAAAAAAAAAATGAAAAATAGGAGATTAAATGGCCATGCAATATCGGGACTAAATAAACTTATACGAATCATTGTATACGCATAAAATCCATGCCTGGTGGACTGATATATTTTCAAATTTAGATTCCGATTAATGGAATTGTACTATTTCGACATTTGCGGCTATTAGTTACCTTTTGGTAATTTTGTCGTTTACGCTCATATAGCCTGCTGGTAAAGGCCGTAACTTGTTGGTATAACGTTGTACGATGGAATTGAGGAACGTACGATGGAAGAGGTAAGGGCTTGCAGTGTCGACACATGTTTATTGTGTGTGTCTAAGAGCGAGAGGAAGAGGGGCGGGACGGGAAGGGATTCACGTTGTATGCGTCCATGAACGGGTATCGACGCGATATCCGCATGTATGAGTTTCCGCAGAGGTGGCTTGCATACATATCGTTGCTTTGGCAGCGCCGAGTGGCTTAAACGGGCTTGGAACAATATGTAGCTTCACGAATACGTTCATATACATGTACTCCGACACGTCTACCCTCCTCCGGTCCCCGCCTGTCGTATTCGTTGTTCACGTTGAGACGAACCGTATTCGTTCGTGGCGCTTGTGCTGGGTATACATACACAAAAACTGAACTATCCAAACTATAACTGGGAAGACTTTATATACCACTCTACAATGGCATTAGTACATCAAAACTGTGAATAAATCGAAGCGTAATACAATAATAAATGTGAAAGAATTATGAAGCCAATAATCGGACTGTGGAAGATGTTTCCGACAGGAAATTGAATTCACTTCGATCAGTTTCGTCCGGAATAAAGATTCTGTGGCATTGTATCTTTTGTGATCGAGATATAAATTCAGATATGGCGAGACGGTAGACAAACTTCGGTTGGTGGCTGTTATTGAATATGACGGAAACAATATGGCACTTGAAGTGCCGATAGGACAAACGAGAATGGAGGAAGAGTAGACGGAAGAGTGATCAACAAAAAAAAATGACGATTAATCGACAACGTCATTAAAGCTACTTCAGCCGGGTTGGTTGCGACCTGTATCGGCTGCCCTCTTTCCAGTCATTCACGGACATCACTCTTCAAGAAGTTGATTACGGAAACTTCTAGCGCTCCAGGAGGGTGAACGGTCTCTTATATACGTGACAGGCTTGCACCGGTGCATTATTGGTGTGAGCAAGCGATGGAGACGGTGGCAAGCTGGCTACGGCTTTCTCCGTTGCCATCATTCCGAGCTTTTGCACGAGCAACCAAAAGTCCGACGGCATCTGACGCGGCGCTTCAACTTCCCTACCACCCTTCCATTCTCTATCGCAATACCCGCATGAGCCACGTCCTACGGCACCCAAAACTTCCAATTATTTTCCACGTCATGCACGCTCACCAGCCTGCCCGCCCGCCTAGGTGCAGGTGAGCGAGTCTCTTCATTAGAGGGAATTCGGCCGAGCGCACGACGCGCTCGGGATAATTATTCCAAGTTTCAACCAGGGGGGGAGAGTTGCATTGACTCACTCTGATGTCTTCTTAATCTTCCACGCTGAAATATCTAGCGACGAGCGTTATTAATACGAACGAGTCGCTATACACATAGACCGGTTTCAAAAACCTACTTTGATGGAATGGATGGTAATTAAAAAGATAATTTTATTAAATTCTCACTTTTTAAGTTAAATCTACGTTTTTATCAGAGAGATCGGAGAACACTGGGATTGCAAACGTTCCGTTGGCGTATGCTTTGACGTTTGATGTATTTAGCCAAAATAAAAATTGGCATACAACGGTTGTAATGCCTTTTTTTGGTACCATTCTTCAGGTAGTCCTTGAAGTATAATCGAGTAGAATGCTATGATTCAAAAGAATACTTTCGAAAGGTTTCAAAGGGCAAGCCTATTGCGTCAAGATCTTGGCTGTTATCATGCAAATATCAGACTATGATAACGAGTGTGATTGAGACAAAAATATCTTAGGGCTCTCTAACTCCCGTAAATATCCATGACTAATTGTACTAATCACTAATTATTTATATATTTCAGACATGTCCTACAAGCCACGTCATCCCGTAGTCGAGGGTAAGTCGTAAAAAAAAAGTGATTTATTTTATTCCATTGGAGATCTATAGACCCTTGCGAAATAGGAAAATTCATTATTCAAACTACAGACCCCCATTTCCCACGAAGGACGTAACTCGATTGCATGCAACGCATAGCTGCTCGATTACCCAGGCGTGAGTAAACAAGAAATGTGTACATAGACGAGCAAAAGGATGGCACACGATTCGTTGAACGGGTTAAACTTGTTGTGCCACTCTTAGCACAGATATATCGCACAAGTTTCACACGGAGCAGGAAGTCCTTTTCGCGTTAGCGAAAAAGTTTCTCGTCGTGTTTCCCGATCTCGGTGGCGCGATAATCAAGAGTGGGAAGGCAGGGGTGGATCAGATATGGTACGAAGTAGGAGGTATGTGCGAAAAAGTTTTAAGTCCGGAATGTCATGAAAACAAAGCGCCCAGCCGAGGGACAGCGGGACGTAGGTTTAACGGACGAAAATAAGATGGTAATTAAATAAAGAAATAAGAAGAAAAAATACGAACCTGAGAATGAGTCGCGTGTTCGTACGTATTCAAAACGTGTTCAGAATCCCGATATTTAATCCCTCGTGAACACATAATATACTTAAATCACAAATGTGATTATCACTTTCTCATCCCATACGAAGTATGGAAAAAAAGAAAGTATTGTAATTCCAAAAAAAATAGGGTCAAATTTGGAAACTCAATAACTCACTTCAACATTTTGCAACTAAAAAAACTTTTTCTCACTTGCATCCTCATCATTATGGCTCAATCTATCATCTTTCATGATCAGAACAGTTGTTTTTACTGTTAAAGTATGTTAAACAGTAATTTTCCTCGTCAATCTGTCTGTGGGTACGTATTCAATTTTCTGGCGTATAAACAATATCTTTCCGCAGACATAAGTAGAAACTATGATACCTCGTACTAATGTTCTACATATGAAAACTAAGCTTCCTATTGAAATTCAGATTTTTTTTATCAACAATTTCTAACAGTCTACCTGGAACGTGAAAAAAACATTTCAAAACTGAGAAAAAATCTCCAAAAAATATTTTAAAAACTTCAAAAAACTTTTTAAAAATATCAAGAGACGCGGTAGCGTCTCGACGCCAAGTGGTGTAAAAAGTAAAAAGTCTGCGCGGTGAGTCCGCGCGCGTCGAGCGCTACCGTCGAGCGCGTCGAATGCTTTTACGCCAATATCGTGCCCCCTAAAGTTTGACAGTTTTTTTCTCCGAAACGAGACATCGGATCTGAATTCTAAAGACACTTTCACGATCTAATTCGAACACAAGCTTTAAAATGCGCCTAGAATCAACCTGATCGGTGCTCGAAATGATGAGATATCGCGCCGTCGCCCAAAAAATCCTCACTCTCGCGATAAAACTTTTCTTCAGAGATTTTTTCGTCTGTCCGTTGTCCCATCATGCTTGTGTGTTGCATCTGTGTGCCCATGAGTGCGCTTGCATACACAATGGTTCAGGCGGAACAAACGAACGATTTGCTGTTACCGATTTCCAAGTGTCAGTCCGTGAACACAGCGACTTGTGATATCCGTATCCGCGATCCGCAAGTGCACTCTCATTAAGTCATCGAAATAGAGGTTAAATACTGAGGGGTTATTTATAATTTTATTATCGCGAACATTACTAATAAAAAAAACCTCTCTCTTGGTAAAAAAAAGGGATGCGGGTGTGATAAAATTATATTAAGAATCGTTTCGTACGGATTTTTAACGGTGCAAAATAAAACAGTTTTCGTTAATAATAAATAATTAAAATTAATAATCAAAAAATGAATGAAAAAAAAAGAATAAAACAAATAGTAAAAACATCTTTCTTCAAAAAACGTAAAAAAAAGGACGCCAAGTGGTTTAAATAATTTTTTGCGAATAAAAAATTTTAAAAATAATACAAGCCAAGTAAAAATAAAAATAAAAAACTTGGCGAGTCCTTAGAACACAAATAAATGTAGTCGTGAAATAATTTATTTTTTAAATTTCTATTCGCAAAAAATTATTTAAACCACTTGGCGTTTTTTTTTTTTATTTTTTTAAGAAAAATGTTATTATTATTTATTCAAAATACTTCTATTATATTCACGAATAAAGTTTTACTAAAATACTCCACAGAAAATCCCTTTGTGTTCATCAGTTTCTTCTCGACCACGCAGAACGCAACATAAAAAAAGTTTTTGACGTTATACACGCATATACAATTTTTATCACAAATACCATGTTTCATTGTAATAAAAATCATTCGTCTTATTCCAAAAAAAAAGTCAATTGTGAACTAAAAATGTGCACACTAGTCGAGCTATGGTTTTGTAACTTAATGTTGAAACATTTCAGCAGAAAACATAGATAGCCAGTAATCAACAAAATTTGAGTTACAATCATGAGGACAAAAGTCGATGCCTCCGAAAACTCAAACTGGCCCTATCGGATATCGACTTTTTTTAAATACCCTTCCCTTCTCCTATAAACTTATATCTCAACAAAATACTAACTTCACGCCATCAACAATTCGGTTGAGAAAGTCATGAGTTGCAAAACGCCAGTAGCAACTGCTTCGTGTTCAATTTTTCTTATTTCTTTTTTACGCAACTCTACAGAAATTTATTAATAATAAGCTTTACAAGCACAATTACGGGGATAATATGGTAACGAAAGTATAGTAGGTTCATAAAATGTATTAAAAGTATATACTGTTACGTCCGAATTTATTCAATACGGTATAAATAATTTAACACTTCGCGTTGATTTTATTTAATGTTGGGATTCAGTTAAAATTTTGTTTGGCACAAATACACTTTTTAATTCAATCTCGATAATTCGGTCTATTGCGTTTTACAGTTTAGTTCCCGTTATATTTTTAAAGTCTAGAAAAAGTCGTAAATGTCGATGGAAGAAATGTCGATTCACCTTAACCATTCGCAGTGTCAAAATTCGAAGAAGCCAATTTACATTTTTATATTGTATTTTTAAATCATTGTAGAATTTTTCAACTAACAAAATGTATTTCCATGAAATGTCTTTTCTATAATTTGCGATGAACGGATTATTGTTTAAATGTTTATGATCATTTCCGTTGTCGTTGTTGAAATTTTGTAATGTGTCGTAATACAGCTAATATTTTTCACACTCTTCCCTACCTTCATCATACTGTCTTTTTCATACTTTCCCATACCCCCGGTCGCTTTGGGTCGGGTATTTATTGATTATCCTGGGGAGTCTCCTGGTCCATACTTCTCATTGAAGTGTTTACTCCCGCCTTAAGCAATTATCGATCAATCTGCCTTTTATGAATAGTAAATTTACAAAGTTACGATTTATGGTTTAATCAATAATTTTCATAGTTAAATGTTGCGATAATTATTCTGTCAGACCAAAAAGATTAACTGTCGAATTTGAATTAAATGTCTATGATGATTATAACCAAAACTAACAATTTAAATATGAAGATCTTATTCAAATAATTTACTTATTTTTTTTTAATAACGATGTGACCCAAATAGTTAAATTCATGCTCGATTTTACTATAATTAACGAATTTTAAAGACGATTTGTTTAACAGCGAAATTCTGAGATTATCCGTTCGTTATTTCTCGATTGACCGTTGATGGTTAAGTTAATGGTTAATTATCATCTTTGTTAGTCCAAAAATGATTGTTAATAAATTATTCGAGAGGTGCTGCACTCATTAATGGTGACGGTGATTTCCCGAATCGGCTCCATAGAAACAGTTTCGCCGATTCTCTGGCTGCACAGTTGTATGGTATATCTGTGAGATGCTCTCCATAGTATTAGAGTGATAAGTACTTCTCTTTTGGACGTACGTAAAAGTAGGTTTCGGATTGCCAGACAGCTCGACTTAAAAATGCGGATAGATACATCCGATGTTGATACTCCCCCTCTGATAACTTGAATATTCACTAAGCTCAAATTTGAGTTATATGACTGTGACTATGCCAAGCATCGAATATTCTCCATTTAATGATTTGAAGATGTTTAGTTATTGTCCAATTATTGATTTTTTTATACTCGAAGACCACGATGAAATCATGGGTAATGCATCTGTTTTGAATTATCCTTCACTCTCCTCTCTATGCTTTATTCTCTCTTCTCTCTCAATAGATTATAAATTTTGTAAAATTCGGCCGTCGGCGAAGAAAATTTTTCAATTCGCCAGACGTAACAATACAATGATATTCGTCTTTTTTATATAATTAATATATAAAAATTGGGTGGTGGTGGTACTCGTGAAGTGGTGTATAGAAGTGGTAATATTAATGATATAATAATCCGGTATATTTTTCGTGACATATATTCTAAAATATATTCGCATATATCATTGGTATACACGCTTTTGTTGTACCAACATATTCATATAGGCATTCGATATATTTTTGCAGAAATTACGACACTAATACATTTGCCATAGTTTTTACAAGCATTTCAATATTCCGTTGCATGAAGGTGCTTCCTGATGGAGAGAGCCGAATTCTAAGATAGTATAAAAATCGGTACAGACTAAGGGAGGCGTATGTGAAATGAAAAGGGGTTGGAAATGGGGTAGAAAGAAGAAAAAAATTGAGTTAGTACAACACAAGAGCCAAGCGCTCATCGAATGGAGCTAAGGTCTGTGAACACACACGCTCGTCGAGATTGATTCTGTGTGTATGCGCATACCAGGTTATTTCATCCCGGGTTTTTATTATACAAGCCATGCAGTAGCCCGACTAGTTGTACCCCCTTCTCTTTCCTTCGTTCTTCTATCGACGCAACTTTCAAGTTTCCGATAGTGAATTTATTTCCCCGGTCATAAATTTTACATCGAACCAGCAGTAAACTCGATGTACGCTACTCGGGGGCGCTAAGGGCAGCTGGTGACGAGGGCCAGAAAAGGTCAGTCGGGAGTGCTACGACCTGAGAAACTTCGATTTTAAGCTTCGGAAAAAAATGCACTATTTTCATAGTTCGAGAATTTTGTTGGGAGTACAGTTTAAAAAGGAAAAAAAATAACTTTGGCAACATAGTCGGTTCGATGTGTATCGATATTCGTGAATTCGACGAATCTTGGAGATATTGGGTCAAAAAGGAAAGGATAAAAAATGTTGTTAATATAGAAAACTCATTAAGTTTTTGTACACAAAATAGAAATAAACTGTTTAAGCGATTCTGAAAGTTTTATAATTTTATAGGGCTATTGGACTATTGTCAAGACGGGAAGTGAATGAACTTACGACGTTCTGTCCAACCGTACAAAATGAAGACATCTTGAAATTTTTTAAATTGATTTTTTTTTTCTTTTTTTCCCCATCAGTAAAGTCGAGTATTTAGTTATTCCCGAACACTCTGACGTGATGATCCGGTGGATCGGAATTCAGTGATTCTCCACTCAGTAAGAAATATTGATCCGCCCACATTCGTGGGAATTGGCAAGTTTCCGCTTGGCAGTTGGCTAATGCCCTGGGGAAAATATCGTAAAACAGGTTGCGGATATACCCGAAGCACCCCGTACACTTATGCATACGTGGCGTCAAGTGTTGGACTGCGCTACTATCCGCCCATTGTATTTCCAATGCTCGAAACTGTTAGCTCTGCCTCTCGGTATCGTACGATTCACACTGTCGACTGTCGTGTTTTCATTCGCTAAAAGGCTGCCGTATTTCATTGTTTTATCATTGTGGATAACCACTCGAAGCTTCGAGCCATTCACATGAGAATGTGAGTTGGTGGCTTTGTCCTTTACCGTGTGTCCTTTGTCGCAACAATATAGCGTTAAGCAAGAGCTACCTGAGCATGCAAGAATCTCGTAATGCCTTAGAACCGAATGCACTAAATGTATCAACATTGTCGTTGTAGAAGCTTTGCCAGTAAGGTTTTCGATTGACGCTCGGGTAAAAGCCTCGACGGCCAAAATCGCAAGATCAGTTCAATCGTTCCTCTAACATGCGGATAGATTGAAAGGGTTGTTTGTATCCTGCGTTCTCGTATTGCGGGGTGCGTGCCGATGGATGGTTACAATTCTTAGCTAGTACGTGCGCTCAAAGCTGCGGATATACCAACGCGCAAAAGGATTAAAGCTGTACATACAACAAATACATGCATTTCTAGGTGACGATAATAAAGCGACTAGTGGCGATGGTTTGAATGATTGGTAACGACAGTTTCTGGTACTTTTACAATAATTGCAGGAATTCTAAGAGGAAAGAAAGTGTAACAAATGGATAAATACATAAATAAATAAATAAATAGATGAATAAATAAAATATTCATAAGACATCACCGATTTATATCAACTAATACAGAAAATATCTCAACAGAAACGAGCATTTAATGTATAAAGGAACGATTTAGACTGTTAACCTGATCCATTCAAACTGCTGATTTATCTTGTACCAAGACAAGACGAAACCTATACAGATAGAGCTTACAGATCTCGGCGAACGGCTGGGCGTGCGAATTACGGAGTGAAGTTATGGATTGTCGGGCCGAGCTTCCGTGCAGCAAAGGAATGGTGGCCAATAGCAGTCGACCAATTGGACCGCTTGAAATTCGTGAGACCGCGATTGCGGAGAAAAAAATCGAGCAAAAATGTCGCCAAAAATATTCTACGACGGCGGCGGTTGCGAGCGAGAGGGGGGGGGGGGGGGGGGCGAGGGTAGTTACTATAAATCGTGAAGAAAACGTCCTCTCGTGTTCTGGGAAGGTGAAACGAGGGAGTAGAAAAAAGTGCACGAGTAAACCCGCGCGGGGGATACGCCTTTAGGGGGTGACCACAACGTTGCGGGGCTCAACGTCCCGATAAATTACGAAAAAAGATTCGTCGTGATCGCCTTTGGTATTATACCGTAGTGCCACTTATACGCTCTCACGTGAGAAAATCGCATCTGTTATTTTATATCCCCCTGTGGATGATACAGTGACAATATCTTACTGTATGATAACACCGGAACTACCGGTAACAGGGCTGTTAAGAATGCAAAAAAAAGAAAAGAATGGAATAATATCGTTATTCCGGTTTTCTAAATTATTTTATAGTTTTATGCAGATCAAGGACAGTCGGTTTGTTTTATTTTACGACATTTTTATTTTGCTTAAGATATTATTTTTTTTAATTCCAATCGGATATTTAATTCCTTTTGTTGATTACGAATTTATGTACGCCCCCTTAGGCGAAGCTTCTTTTCGATGAAAAATAAAATAAAAGTTATAAAAATAGTCTCCAACGTTGAAAAATGTTAAACTCTATCAATCGAACAATGCATTACGAAGCTGTGATTTGTCGCGTAAATGTGATTATATTTCGCGCCTCTTCCTCGATATATATATATATATATGTAGATATATAAATAGTAAAAACATTTTTCTTCAAAAATGTGAAAAAAAAGACGCCAAGTGGTTTAAATAATTTTTGCGAGTAAAAAATTTAAAAAATCATACAAGCCAAGTAAAAATAAAAATAAAAAAACTGCTCGTCCTTTCTTTCATTGCTATTGCATTGATTTGTGTTCTAAAGACTCGCCAAGTTTTTTTATTTTTATTTTTACTTGGCTTGTATGATTTTTTAAATTTTTTACTCGCAAAAATTATTTAAACCACTTGGCGTCTTTTTTTTTTTTTCATATTTTAGAAGAAAAATGTTTTTACTATTTATTTTATGCTTTTTTTTCATTTATTTTTTTATTATGAATTTGAATTATTTATTTTTAAAGAAAAAGATTTTTTTTATCACACGCATAATATTTATTAATTAAAATTATCACTCGCCTGCTATTAGTTAATATAATTTTTTCTCACACGTATCCCTTTTTTTTACCACGAGAGAGGTTTTTTTTTATTAGTGGTTTTCGCGATAGTAAAATTATAAATACCCCTCACTATTTAACCTCTATTTCAATGACTGAATGCGAGTGTACTATTCGCGGATCGCGTATAAGGATATATCAAGTTGCTGTGTTCACGAACTGACACTTGAAAATCGGTAACAGCTAACCGTTCGTTCTGCCTATACCATTGTGTATACCGGGCACACGTATGGATACACAGACGCAACACACAGGCATGATGGGACATCGGACAAGCAACGGACAGACGAAAAAATCTCTGAAGAAAAATTTTATCGTGAAAGTGAGGATTTTTTGGGCGACATCGCGATATCTCATCATTTCGTGCACCGATCGGGCTGATTCCAGGCGCAGTGTAAAGCTTGTATTCGAATTATATGATGAAAGTGTCTTTAGAATTCAGATCCGATGTCTCGTTTCGGAGAAAAAAAATGTCAAACTTTAGGAGGCACGATATTGGCGTATAAGTACACGGTAGCGCTCGACTTTTTAAACCACTTGGCGTCGAGACGCTACCGCGTCTCTTGATGCACCTACTCTACACAAGTATCTCCACCAAATTCAAAGCTAGGGAAAAAAATTCCCTATGTTCCACGGTTCGCCATCGCCCTGCGCGCCACCGCCTCCATTTTCGTTCTTTCGCTTGGTGCAAGTGTCTTCAGATGTATTGTGCAGAAAGAAATTGAAAATGAAGGATTATGGGCAAGAGAAGTAAGAAGAGAAGCGCGAGATCGCAGGACAAAGAGAATCGCAAGCTACAACGAAAGATTCAACGTTTGGAGGAAAGGAACCGCGAACACCGAGAGAAAGGGGAACGTCGTAAGTATGACCCTAACCTCATTTCTCACTTCCCGGTCGGAAAGCGAAGTTAAAACGTGAGAGATTTCCTTTGTGGAGAAATTCACGTTGCGTACCAACCCAACATTTTTTTTCAACGATAAAATCGTTGACGCAGTGTTCTCAGTCTTTGCGAAAATGCACTCCCTCGTTTGACAACGGATTGCAGTATAAACTTCGACGAATAGGGTTTGACCCGCAAAGTTTATTTAAAAAAAGGCGAGTCTACCTTATGAATGCCAACAATAGATTAAATGCAAAGCGGCATTTGAATTGCTGCATTTGCGGTACGGGGGTTCGTCAACCGTCTTCGAGATCGTCATCACAGCGCACGTTGAGGGAAGTTTCGTCTGGACGCTCGTCGAGAGAATCGTAGCCTCAACACTCGTACAGATATAGAGCGGCTCGACATGATCGAGAGCGGTCACCGTATCGGCACGCATCGAAGCATTTCTCTCTTCAACCCTCGAGACATTAGCCTGGAAGAAGGCGCTCAACATCGAGAAGACGATCTCAGTCAAAAAGTCGCTCGCGCTCGGCCAGATTCTCGCCCTCGAGAGGTCGATCACGTTGAAGAAGACGGTTGAGTTCGAAAAAGCCCTCACGATCGAGAGATCGTTCGGTATCTCGTTTGACGTCGAGGAGTAGTGTCGGATCGCGAGCTCGTAAGCAGTTAATACCTCGACCCCTTTCGTGTCATACCTCAGGTCATTCCTCGCCAGCAGGGAGGCGCCCAAAACCTCGATCGCGATCGACAAACTCGACGGCGAACGCTCGAGGCCAAACTCAAATATAGGTGAATAATAAAAAAGATTCAACGAGCAACAATTTAACGAAGGAAAATTAACCGACAAAAAAGACACCCGATAATTCTTTGACCGACAAACAATCAACAGATAATCCGACGGGATACGAAAACTCGAACGAGAAGAAAAAGTCGATCCCGGAACGTGAGATCGAACTGCAACAGGAGTTATTAAACGTTATGGGAGCTCGGTTGGAAGCGGCCAAAAAGACGAATGCAGCGATACATAAGGGTGTAGCACTTCGGTGGTCCGAGATCGTGAAAAAAGGTCTCCCCACCGGAGAAGCAAAAACGATGTTACAGAAGTATCTAGTCTCGGAAAATTGTAAGTTCATTACAATTCCAAAATGAAACGCGTAAATCACGGCCGCGGTTGAAGAGAAGACTATAATAAGCGTCTCAGCGCCCTGTGGGCGCAGATGCTCTTGTTGGTGGGCTCCGCCCCCCAAACCCCCCAAAAAATGTCCCTTCGAGACATTTTTTAAGGCACTCACGGGGGTGCACGTCGCGCTACGCGCTCCGTATCGAGTGTATTTACACATCGCGCTATGCGCTACGGATGAAGTATGTTTATACGTCGCGCTCTGCGTTTCTTTTCGAAAGTACGTATGAGGGAAAAACATTTATAAGTTACGTAAATTAATTCATAGTGTTTAACCTTCGTCGAATAAAAACATTTCTTTTTTGTACCAATTGATTATTAATATTCACGGCGGATATTTCCTTTTTGTTTGACGATAAATTGTCAAATATTGAGACACGAGACAAATATGACGAATTGCATCACGTAGAACTTGATCAAATTAATTTAACGAATCAAATCATGTCTAGTAAAGTCGTTTTATTGGCTTAAAACTTATGACCAGATTTAATGAGTATAAAACGAAGACACAAAACATGTACCGACACTAACACGATTACCATTTAGCATTCAAGCCAAATATCCCCTTTAAATCCTTCCCCTTCAGTGTTTGTTTTCTTCCCCATAATAGATGGAATCAGTTCGTTATTTTATCTGTAGGAAACCAAATCATTGTAGATGAAAAGTTCAAGAAATTTGCTGTTCTTTGTGATTTTCAATGAAATTTTGTCGATATTTATGGATGCTGCAAAAAAACGATATCTCGAGAACGAAAAAATATATCGTCTTGGTTCCTGTCTTGTATGGAAGAGGAAGTAGTAAGTTAGTCGAATCAAAGATTTGTCATCTTGGATGGCTCCGAAATATTTTTTACAAATTGTTGAAATTCTTGAAAAATTCGACTGTGAAGGCTCTTTGACAGTCCTCTTATAACAAAATTCATTTCTACCATTTGAGATATATTTTTTTTCTTCTTCATAATACACGGAATCAGCTCGTTATTGTCTCTGTAGAACAGACAAGTATTGGAGACGAGAAGATTGAGAAATTCGATCATTTTTTTCGATTTTCAATGAAATTTTATTGATATTTATCGTCGCTTAAAAATATCAAATTTAGCATCATATCATATCGTATTTTTTTAAATTTTATTTAATCACAAACGAGGATAAGTTTCTCGGTACGGAATAACTCGTAAAATCGACAAATTCAGTGTATTTCACTTTCTTGATAAATAATTGTTTATAATTGTTCTTTAAGAGTACAATTGTTTTTTTTTTTCACGAAAAAAAAACTTTTCAACACGTGAGCATATGAAAGAAATTCGTATTTCGACGAAAATTTGAAAAAATTTGAAAAAAAAAAAAACGTTGGAAATACGTCGATAGAATAATCATTATCAGTTTTCTTATCAAGTGTAAACGAATAAATCCAGCGAACAAAATTGACAAAGATTTCGTATGTGATGAATCTCCGACGGTCGAAGTGTAAAAAATTAAATTTTTAAACATAGCACACTTTTTATCTGCGCAATAACGCGGAGAGTTAGTTTGTAAATACGATTTCTTTGAGAGGAAAGGATTAGAGACGGCAATTTCGAGAAATTTGAAAAAACGATTCGTTTTTGACGAAAATTCGTAAAATTAGTCTTTACTTAAAAAAAATAATATCTCGGCAGCGAAAAAAGATTTCGACTCTTATTTTGGCTTGTTTTGAAGAGGAGAAAATACGTTGCCAGAAAAAGAATTTGCAGTTTTTATTATTAACTGTAAACGAATAAATCGGGTGAACATAATTGACAAAGATTTCGGCTGCGATGAATCTTGGACGGTCGAAGGATAGAAAATTATTTTTTTTATGATTGTACACTTTTTATTTGCACTATACCGCGTAGAATCCATTTATATTTACGTAAAAGAGGAACAAAGATTGAAACGAGATGTCGATTTTTTTTTATTTGAAAATCATCCGGCCACAGAGTACGCACGCCGCGACGTATGAGCATCTGTGTATCGTCTGCTACGAAATTGTCATCTGCTTCCAAAGTTTGACAGATAGAATAAAACGAAAAAATATATACTCGCGATTTTTTTAGTTCTATTTGGGAAATTGTAATTATTTTGGATATTCGATGAATCTTTTTTGTGAGTTTACTACCAATTTTTTCAGTGAATACGTGAAATTTATCATTTTTATTACGAATGTGAATAAAATATGGTAAAATATTGCGAATGAGTAGTAGTAGTAAAAACGCATTTATTGACAATACCGCTTAGATTATACAATTTCTGATACATCAGTTGTAGTTACAACGTTTACATAGATATTGCCTATGGGCCATCGACCGGAGTCCTTCAGCCCTAGTTATTGCGAATGATTTTCGGTGATAATATATTATTTTCGAAATAAAAAACACAAACATTTGTGAATCTGTGTATGATATTTCGTGTTTTATTTTTCACAACCGAAGTTTTTTTTTTAACATGATGAAAAATGGATTTTTGGCAAATCTAAATAACATAACCTTTAAAGCAAATCTTGTTATAACCACTGTTTTTGAATTATTTTATAATTAAAATTATATTTGTCAGAATGACTCAAAATTTGTTGTGCATAGTGCTTTCGATGCAATGAAATGTTGTTGCGAAAGAGAAAAGAATTGGTTTCCAGGATTCTTAATTGGAGCACCGTACGGACATCAGATGTGAGAAAATCATTTTTTTATGGAAAATTGTGATGAATAAATAGTTAGAGATGTAGGATTGTCTCTAAATTTGCTGTGCGTAGTGCTTTTGATAAAACAAAATGATGCTGCGAAGGAGAAAAAAATTGGTTCGTAGAGTTCATTATGATGGCACCGTACGGACACTTGACCGAAGGCAAATGCAAATTGTGGCCAATAATTTTTTAGAAAAAATACTTAAAGGTCTTAGATTGGTTTTAAAAGTAATGTGCATACTGGAAATAATGTAATAAAAAAACCCTGTGAAGGAGAACAAAATTGGTTCGCACCATCTAAAGTTACAGTGTGATACGGACGTCCGAGAAGAAAAATTCAGCCAAAAAGTTATTTTCATTGCACCGCAGGCTAAAAAAAATATTTCTATTCATCGCAGTCACTTCAAAGTAACTACGCATGATGTTGGAGATACGCCGAAGCAAATGGTGAAAAATAAAAATTTTTGGAGTATGCGCTGCGGAGTAACCCCTTCGACAGACTCCGACGAGCAACGGATGGTCATTTTAATAGGCACTCTTTGCCTATTGTTATAGTGAGTGCCTAAAAAGGGACAAACGAATAATGGAAAAGCAAAAACGAGTAGCTGCATGCTCAGCAGCCGGGGGTAAAGCAATTTCAATAACGATCAAGATCGGTGATCCCCAAAAAACAATTTGCTCAAACTGTTGGGTGGCGGGGGAAGACTGCTCGCTTCGATCCATCGATAAGTATCGTTGGCTAGTAAAAATCTTATTCTAGCTAATTTAAACTCGTCGATGAACACGACGCTTACGAATACGTCGGTGGAAGAATGGTTATTCGGCATTGATTTGGAGGGAAAAAAAAAAAACAGCGAAGAGCCTTGAGAAAACATCGAAGGAGCTGAAACGTCCGACGAAGCCGTTGCAACAGAATATGGCACAAAGACGACCGAAAAACGCGAAGGGCCCGCCGAGTCAGTCAACGTTCAAGAGTCGAGGGGCAACTTCGAGAGGGCTACGACTGCGTCGTGACCGTCGGAGACGATGAAGAGCCGATCTATCGCAGAGACTCTAATCGACCACCGACCAAGCGTCCCTAGACGCGGAGATAACGGTACGTAAGCCTTCGGGCTGACTCCGATTATTTGCAAATGCGTGGTCACGTGTCTCTGAGAATGCGGTGATCGGCAAATGGGTTCGAGGTGTTGAAATCCCGTACGCGACACGACCGATTTAACTACGAACACCGATTGCGCCATCTTAGTCGGCGCAAGAACAATTATTGATCGCCGATCAAATTAAGAAATTAATCGCGAAAGGCGCGATCGTACCGGTAGCAGAACAGTTCCTATCGGACATTTTCTTAACGCCGGAGTCACATGGAACATATAGATTATTCCTAATCTTAAAAAACTTAACGAATTTGTGGGAACCGAGCACTTCACGCTCGAGGATTGGAAAGTCGCGAAAACATGAATTAGGCCACAAGATTTTTTGGCGACTATAGATTTAAAGGACGCATACTATCTCGTACCTATTGCAAAAAATTATTGGAGATTTTTGCGTTTTTCGTACGGAGACGAAATATTTGAATTTACATATTTACCCTTTCGATTAAACATCGCACCGTATATTTTCACAAGTTATTAAAACCGGTAGCAAGTTATCTAAAAAAACGCTCGGTTTTTTATCTAGACGATATTTTAGTGATGGTAAACTCGTATGAGGAGTGCATAGGTAATAAGTACGAAACAAAGTTTCTGCTGCAACTGTTTAAGTTCGTAATTATCTAAGAAAAAGTGCGAGTCCAACTTGACGTTGTAAATATTTAGGCTTAATGTGTGACTGTAAGAAGATGGCGATAGAATTGCCAGAAGACAAGGCGAAGTCAAGCGTACGCTTGACCTGTTAAAAAAGTTTGATTGTCGTACTCACTGTAAAATAAGAGAGTTTGCATCGTTCGTGGGGACATTGATCTCGAGATGTTCAGCTTTAACATACGGCATGATCGCTGGAAGAGGGTTTGAGAAAGAGCGCATATGCTGGATGCGAACGATAAAGAGTTTGATTCATCGATGTTGAATCCAAGAAATAATCTAACGGAAGATTTTGAGTGGTGGAAAACAAATATTCGAATTGCTATCGTCCCGATGAACGAAACGGTGTCTGAATTTGAAATTTTCTCGAATGCTTCGCGAACAGGGTGGGGTGTTTTGTGCGAAGGTCGCCATAGTCACGGATACTGGACTGCCGTAGATTCAGAGTCACCCAATAACATTTTAGAATTGAGAGCAGCGTTTTTTGGGCTAAAATGTTTCGCGAAAACCAAGTGACGTACGAACATCTTGTTGTGAGTGGACAATACAACGGCGATCGCGTATATCAATCGCAAGAGAAGCAGCTGTTACGAGAATCTTAGCTATTTAGCTAAAAAAATCTGGCAGTGGTGTGAGAAACGAGAAATTGGGATCACGGCGTCATACTCCCGGTCCAGCGAAAACGTAGACGCAGATTACGGGTCGCGACGATTACAGCCAGAGACAGAATTTAAAGTTGCGAATAGCGCCTTTCAAAAAATCGTTCAATCTTTCGGTTAGCCACCGACTGATTCATTCGTCTTCAAGGCCAATACTAATTATCATCGTTACGTGTCATGGCGACGAGATTCCGACTCTATTGCGATCGATTCATTTACCTTAGAGTAGAGGAAATGGTACCTTTATGCTTTTCCACCATTTTCGATTATTCTGAGAGGATTACAAAACATTGAGAGAGAAAAAGCAAGCAGAATAGTCGTCGTACCGTACAGGGAATGACAACCGTGGTTCCCATTGTTTTATCACGTCTCGGAGCTGAACCGATTTTTTTTAAGCTAGACGATAGTTTAATTCATTTTGTCTACAGAGAGAATCATCCGTTATCGCAACAGCTTACGCTGGTTGCCGGGAAATTATCCGGCAAACATTTGCACGGAAGGAAGTACCGATAGTACCGAAGTACTGGAGTCATTGATTCGTCAGTATAACGTCGGGGTAAAAAGAGACGTGGCCAAACTGTGACCAGCAGCACCCAAGTACGATTCGACATGGGACCCAAAGATTGTTATAAATTTTTTTATCAGACTAGTTCCCGAACGAGAAGTTAATTCTCGAAAAGTTTACATTAAAATTCGTAACGTTGCTAGCTTTAAGTACGAAACATCGACCGCAGAGGCTATCTGTAATCGATACGAGAAATATTTATCGAACTCGTAAGAGATCAAGATTCTCGATATAATAAAAACGTCGGGTCACAAGAAAAAACAACCGATTTTAAGACTTCCGTTTCTCAGTCAAAAGAAATGGATATGTGTTGCTTCGATGCTAATTGCATATTTACAAAGAACCAAAGAATTGCGAGGATCAAATGGAACGTTATTCATATCTTTTAAGAAACCATACAAAAATGTGGGAACACAGACGCTCAATAGGTGGATTAAGACGGTTATGTTCGAAAGTGGAGTAGATGTTAACGTGTTTTCGGCGTATAGTACGCGACATGCCGCAACCTCATCAGCAAAACGTAAAGGCGTCAGTATTGATGTGATACAGAAAGCAGCGGGCTGTTCGGAGGAATGTTCAAAATTCGCTCATTTCTACGACCGCGACGTCGATATGCGAGAAAATCGGTTCACAGAAGCGGTACTGGAGTTAAAAAAAACGACGAAAACAAAGAGGAATTGCGAAAATTCCCCTATCGAAAATCAACGGCGGCGGTTAAGTTAAAATTTTTCCCACTCGACCATTGCCATGCGGTATAAGCATCAAGTCAACCATTTTTATAATAAAGTTTTATTAAAAAAGTTAAGCTATAACGAGCGACGCAACTGACATTAAACAGCTACATATATATGTCGTGGAAGAGGCGCGAAATACAACGAATGATGAAAGGAACTTATCTAAGTGAAGTTCAATCATGATTGTATGAAGCGCCTCTTCAGAAGAGATCAGTCCCTCCCTCCCATTTATCTCGAGGAAGATACCCGGCTTTCAAGATAAAGCAGGACTTCCAAGAATGAAGATGGCCGCGGCGGCGCGCAGGGCGATGGCCAACCGCGGAACATAGGGCATTTTTTCCCCTAGGATTGAATTTGATAGAGACACTTGCGCGGAGTAGGAGGTACTACATATATATCTCTTCGGAAGAGGCGCTTCATACAATCATGATTTTCTTTTTTTTTTTTCAAATAATTAAAATTCGTACTGACGTCTAAATTACAAGTCCTTGCGACTTTTTCCAGACACATTCGAGGTTGTATAGAAAAAATTGAAAAAACATAAAACGTAGATTAAATTTTGGCTAATCGGCGACTTATTCATGCTGTAAGCGTTTCACACGAATTCTGGCTCATAGATGCGCTGAAAATACTGAACTAACATAGTAGGATCGGCCAGGCAGAGATGAAATGGGTTTTTGGAGAAGCGCGATGGGCTCTAGGATTCCCGACGTCTCGAGACGCTATCGCAAAGGAAAGAGGGAAGAAGTGAGAACGAACGAAAAATAGGGGCGGGAGGGGAAGGGGGATGAAAGAACGTTAGTGATATGGGGTCACAAGGACGAACGAGGACCGAGAATATGAAAGGAAAATTGTACCGGAAGTGCAAGGAAGAGGTACGTACATGTATGCACATACGAAAAGGTGCTTGGGGGCTTTGCCTCTCCCGAACGTCGTTCGTTCTCGGGAAGCAATTTCTCCGTTGAGGCGACACGCACAAGCTTATCGGTACATACCCGTCAATGTTGGTATTGTACGCCTATTGCAGGATGTGGACGCGTATCGAGAAGTTGGTATAGAGAAGGAAGCTACCGCTGCTCCATCTCCCTCGCCCTCTCCCTTTCCCCTCCCACCTCACGGAATAGAGTAGAGCGATTCCGTCGAGGAATATTCAACGCTGTTTCCGTAGAGCGAGGATCGGACTTTGCATAGACTGTTAACAAATACGTTTGAATAAACGTGTTTTTTTATACACGTTTATTTGAATCTTTTTCGTGTCACTTTTTCTAGGAGTCTCATACGAACATAGACGAGTATACGAGTATATGAAAATTCCATTTAAGTAGCCTGTTCAAATATTGCTTCACATTTATTTTATTTTTGTCGCAATAACTGTAGAAACTAATAAAATGATTTCATGACTGAAAGGTACATGTATTGAATGTGTTACAAAAAAAATTGACTAATTATATAAAAAAAAATTCAAAAAATAAAAAATCGTAGAAGCCAAGTAAAAATAAAAATAAAAAAACTTTGCTCGCCCTTTCTTTCATTCCTACTACATTTATTTGAGGTCTAAGGACTCGCCAAATTTTTTTATTTTTATTTTTACTTGGCTTCTATGATTTTTTATTTTTTGAATTTTTTTTCGCAAACATTATTTAAACCACTTGGTGTCTTTTTTTTACATTTTTGTAGAAAAATGTTTTTACTATTTATTTTATTCTTTTTTTTCATTTACTTTATTATTATTAATTTGAATTATTTATTTTTAAAGATTTTTTTTGTATCACACGCGTAATATTTATTAATTGAAATTACCACTCGGCTGCAATTAGTTAAGATAATTTTTTCACACAGGTATCCCTTTTTTTTACCATGAGAGATTTTTTTTATTAGTACCTTTCGCGATAATAAAATTATAAATAACCTCTTAGTATTTAACCTCTATTTCGATGATTGAATGCGAGTGCACTATTCGCGGATCGCGGATACGGATATCACAAGTTGCTGTGTTCACGAACTGACACTTGGAATCGGTAACAGCTAACCGTTCGTTCCGCATATACCATTGTATATGCAGGGCGCACGCATGGACACATAGACGCAACACACAGGCATGATGGGACATCGGACAAACAACGGAGAGACGAAAAAATCTCTGAAGAAAAATTTTATCGTGAAAGTGAGGATTTTTTGGGCGACATCGCGATATCTCATCATTTCGAGCACCGATCGGGCTGATTCCAGGCGCATTTTGAAGCTTGTATTCGAATTATATAATGAAAGTGTCTTTGGAATTCAGATCCGATGTCTCGTTTCAGAGAAAAAAAATGTCAAACTTTAGGGGGCGCGATATTAGCGTATAAGTACACGGTAGCGCTCGACGCGCGCGGACTCACCGCGCGGACTTTTTACTTTTTAAACCACTTGGCGTCGAGACGCTACCGCATCTCTTGATAAAGAAAAAAAAACATATGGCTGCGGCTCAAGTTATTTTTTTACCAAGACGTTTGGCGAGATGGATACTCTACGGTGCAAACGTGGGTTTTGAAATAAATAATCAAAACGGATATTTAAAGTTATAACAAAGATGAGTTTTTGAGGATCTTAGTCTTTTTGATCAATCTTCATTTTTAAACAATAGCGCAATAAAATAATAATAGCGCAGAAATTGCGACTTTTTCGAACAGTTGTTGGCATTTGTGTCTTAATTGGACGCCATTTAGTAAAAAAAAAAGAAAATCGAGGGTTGGCAACATATCGTTATTGTTGTTAACTAGAATAACCTATTTTGTGTTTTATTGAAGACCCGTTGTAGCATCGTTTTCAGTGAATAGTCCATTGACAATCGTCTAAATAAACAAACAAATGATCCTTCCCCAACCATGAATGTTTTTTTTACTTCAATATTTTTCTCCAATTTTCTTTTAAGACTTTCAATATATGTATCGTCCAGTCAAAAAATACCAATCGATATCCCACCATATTTTTTAATAAAAAAAATCTGAAGCCACGCATCACGAGAATCTGATGTAATCGAAAGAAAAAGAAAATCGATGGAGGTCAGTGCATAATTCTCGTTTTCGGCTGGCCAGCAGCCTGGGACTTAATAAAAGTGACAGACAAGTATAGATCCAACGAGAAATCAGATATATCTTGCCAGACTCTTCTTACCCCAATCGCGTGGGAAATATCGAAAAGCCCCCAAAGGTATTGCAACGATGATGAACGTCGACGGTGAACGAGGTGGATAAAATTCAGGTTCTTTGATCTCGTCGGTATCTTTGAAAGGCAAGAAAATTCCCCAAGCAAAGCGAGAATCAATAGCGGGAGCTCGTGTGTTTAAGAAGAGTACAGTAAAAGACAGAAATACGACAAGAAGTAAAATAATACACACCACCGTAAGAAATCTTCAATAACGTTTCGATGCAAAACTCGCCTCAAAAGTCGAGACTCGATGTTTCTCGCTTCTATGCATTTCCTTGCACCTTTCTTTCTATAGCGTTTCTTCGTCATTTATATTTTTTTTTTATTTTTTCGCTTTCATCCAAGTTGCCACACACGAGTGGTTTAAATTAGTGGATTACCGAAAGCATTAAGCTCGTTCAAAGCCGAGACTAGCGCAGATGAGAAACTAGGGATAGCTCAACGGCAATGGGGAGAACCCGAGTCTCGCCAACCAGAACGATTTAACTCTTGCAGTCGGCCCGGTGTGACTGAGACATGGTTCCCCGGAGACCGCAACGTCCCGAGATTTACGAACTTCGCTCGCGTGTATCACGTGTACGAAGCAGCCCTCGTATATTCCCCTGGGCCTAGAGGACACCAGGCACTCGGCCAGCGGTAACTACGTTCCAACGCTGAATTCCTAGACTTGCGCGAACCCGAGTCTGTTGTACACATTTACGTTTATCGCTGAGACTCTGTTGTCGGAAGAACTTAGCTTGGAATAACCGAATAAGTGGCGATATATCGTTCGATCAGTATTCATCGATAGAAGTGAGACACATGGCTGTGTACTTACGAGCGATAGGCGTAAAAGTAGCTTGGGGATAGCTGAGGGGTTCGAGATTATACGTTTGGTGCAAATTCATGAATCAGTTTAAAATTTATGACGTTTTGAATGTTTTTTTCAAATACACTATTTGCTCTCCGAACTCGCTACTTCATTGCCGATTTCGTTTTCTGAGACATAACTCATCTTCCTCGCTATTTCTTTTATTAATAGATAACCGTATCTCTACACACAGACACAGACAGACAGACAGACACAGAATAATGTCATGTCGCTTAAATCATTTATTAAAAATCTTCAATTTTTCTCTTAATTAGTCGCATATTTCCCGAAAATCTTTGACAACGAATACTCGGGCGAATATTTAAGTTCTTGGGTAAAAAACAACTTGAATCCAAAAGAAATCGTACAATAACAATAGATGGAAGTACCTACCGGTAACAAGGCGTGTGAGAGAAGGGGCTGCGGAGGGTATATGCACTACAGAGGGGATCTTTGTTATAAATAGTTAATACCGTCTTTGTACTTCACCGTTGCAAGCTTCCTGGAAATGTCGAAGAACGAATGGAGGTTGTCTGATTGTTTACACAGTGTACTGCAATGTAAATCCTCACCACGAAAGCCCTGAGTTGATAGCGAAAAAGAGAGAAAACTGAACATTTCGAAGCACTGAGCGCATAGCCCGTTGTTGTGTACTCAAGAGTTGGTTCCACTGTTGTTACCAAGCAACGTAGCATGAAATCGGAAATCCCGCATAAATATCTTGTTGTTTGGCGAGAGAGATCTGCTCGTCAGGAAGAGGCTGTCAGGGGGTATAGACGATGTGGGAAGGGGGCCTTCGGTGTGGCGTGGCACATCCGTAGAAACCGCTTCCGTGAATGGGAAGTCCCCGCGCGATCTTCCTATAAGAGCCGATAAGCTTGTCGAGTGCGTTTCTGCGGAGCCCATTACCGGTCTCGATGTCGCGGCTTGCACTCTGCCCCCCCCCCCCCCCCCCTCCCCCGGCGCCGCCCCGGACAACAGAGGCCCCTATGTCTATTAGTGTGAGAGAACCAGCATTTCTTCTTCACCCATGCATCATCCCAGGTGGTAGCGCCCATTCTACGGGACTCGCTGATACACGCGAGATCGTAATGCGAATAATATTCGCATGGTCTCGGGGAATCCCCCTGTTCAACGGTCATCGATAGTACCCCCGCGACTACGCACACACGTGCAACCGATTGACCGTTCCGATACGTTACCGTACATTACGAGGGATACGAGCGCCGTTTCCAATTCGAAGCTCCGCTCTGCCAGTGGCGGCACCAGTAGCGGTGACCGAACGCAGGTAGTGCACATCCTTCGGAAACAAGCGGCGCAAGCACACACAGTCGATGTGGAGGAATCGGGATTTGGATCCGCTTCGCTTTGGGGGTCGGGTGAGGTGAGTATATGTGGAAACTGCTCTGATGCGCTGCTATGTTCGCTCTCCATGCACGCTTGATTGCGACTCAATGCCCAGGATTTCACTCGCTCCCCGATATAACGTACCTCATACACGTACCTGGCTATCTCCCATCGTGCCCTAACCCCATCGCTGCATTTCCCCCTCACAACAATGCCGCATTACGTCCGTTTAATCGATGATAAATCGTTTCGTCATATACTCGCCATACACCAGCCCCCGCCCCCCCCCCCCTTCGACCCTCTACGCGAGCACTCTATATCTTCCCCCTACTTCAATCGCTTGATGCATCCTGAACGATTGCCCACTACTCTAGTACGCCGATGGTAGAACCGCAAGGCTAATAGCTCACCCAAAGCCGACTCAATGCGCAAGTATACTACGCATTTCGCCGATTCATAACATCGAACTACAGCGATGTATATATTATCTACTGTGATATAAGGTGCTTTTATTTATTTATATATCTATTTACAGATAAGAATTTACTTTCGTTCACGATTTGAGGAGACGAAGAAAATGTTGGGTCAAAAAGCGTGTTTTATTGTTATTCTTATCGGTAAAAAAACTTAAAAAAAATGTCATGCGATTAATTGTTCGTATAGACTTCCTCATCATGAAAAAAAAGCCCAGTATCGAAAGTACCGTGTGAGAGAAGCTCTATTTCATTTAAATATCTTTAAAAAAGGAAATTTCTTTAATAGAGATGATACTTTTGATACTTTTGATGATACTTTTCCTTCAATGTTCAATATTTGCACCTGGGGATTTCTGTCGATAATCACAACATTTTTACCAAGAACCCTCTTGTCGTTATCAATGTTTACCTTTTTTTCGACAAATGCACTTTGCACGGCTATTGAAGCCGATTATTTTTTATATTAGCTTGTCTTTCGGCGAGTCGATAACTCCGTGTACCGTCCTGACGTAACATAATCTACGATCTTTATTTATTGAGACGGTGTCTCAGGTCCCCGAGGACACCACTCGTTCTCGAAACTACCGTGATATATCGCATTTTAATTACTTTTTCGATAACGAAGTATCCGTGGTTAATTCGCGTTTCGATCGCTAAGTTTTACATTACAAATAATTTCTCGAACGCGAAAGAGCGCCTGAATAACGTTAAGAAGGTAACCGCGGAGCGAATCGTTATCTGTTCTGCCGGCGACGGCGAACGAATCATTTTCTCCTCTTATACCTCCGGGTCCGAGGAGCCTTCGGCGCCGGTGGCTGTTCGAGCATCTTAACCTCCCGAACCATCGCTGTTAGGACACCGCGATAGGTTAGAAAACCGGAACGAGAGGGAGCCGGAAGCGAGTAGCGGTTCGACTGATAGCGACATGGCGACGCGACCGATGCATGGCGATGTCGACCGATGGCGACATGGTCGAACCGCTACTCGCTTCCGAACTCTTTGACGAGGGCCCTGCACCACCACGCGGGCACGGCAAAGTAGCTTCCGTGATTTAGTTCAGATTTAAAAATAAATTCGCTCTCGATTCATAACCTCAAAATTCAACCGACGCGTTTCGTTATAAATTCGTATCGAGAAGGTAAGTTTTGTCGGCAAAAACACATCAAGGTGGAGTCCGATAATTTAATGGATTTACAATTTACCAGCGCACCGTCGGTAAATTGCTCTTTTGTTTTCGATTTTTTTCATTATGAATTGAGATTTTTAGTTTAATTATTATGGGAATTTTCGTTGGCGAAGAAAGCGATAATTCAAGATAAGCGTTGATAAAATAGGGATCTAATTGTTGTATCTCACATTTTGTATTATTGATTAAATAAAAAGTGTTATTTTACCAAATTGACAACATCTAACGATTTTTCGTTCGCCCTGAACTCCTAAAGCTACATGATCGACCGAGTGCGTGGCATCGGCGAAAGGCAACCGTTACAACTATTTATTAATTTTTTATTTATTTCTTTTTTTGTTTTTTCATTTCGTTTTTCACATTAAGATGTAGAGGAAGTACGCAAAACTTTTACGCAAATCAATAAACACTCCCGGTAGCAAAAATAATGTAATAAAGAACTTATATAATAACGAATCATCAACGACATCAACGAATGATGTCACGAAACGTGACATCAAAATGACTGCATTCGAAATTTTATTACGGAAATCAAAAAATAAGATTGTCTGACAATTCGATCGATTCGATTGCGCCGCCCCACTTGGGAGAAAATTATATCACAAAATATATCCGTGATATATGTTGTATATTTTCCATGATAAATGATATATATCGGATATATTTGAGAATATATTTTTGGCAGTACATGTCATCAATTTTTGAATAAATAATATGATTAACATTGCAAGTTTACTAAAAAAAACGCCGAGTTTTATATATTTCTAATGTATTTGTTGCATATATTTTTGGTTGATGTCTATAGAGATATGATAATTTGCGTAAAGATTCAATATTTCACAAACTTTTTGCTGCGTCGTCATAGCATGAAGCAGTACGGATCGGTTTTGCCTCTTGAGTTTAATTTCTTTGCCGATCTTAACAAGCGAGAACTGTTTTGAAGTAAACGCACGGTAAACGCTTATAAATTGCATATACTATGCAGATATAGCTCGGGATTTGGATAAAATAATACAGGTGTTCAGATCCAGAATAGGTTTTACGGCGGTGGGGGGCACAAGTAGCTGTGGACGCGAACAAACACTGATAGAGCTGGAAGAGGAGGACGTGAACTTCGGGTTGTCCGTATACGTAGCGTTCCAAATAGCTTCCAGCGTTCCACCCAGGTTTGGGGGGTTGGGAGAACTCCATAAAGACTGATTTACGTGCTGGATTTATGAAGACCGTTCGGTTTTCTAGGCCGTATTTCACTCAGGTTACATGTTTTTTTTTCTCGTTCACCTACACGGTAGATTCTCGGCTGGTGTTTTTTTTTTTTCATCCGACTCTTCTGTCCTCGGAACGCTATATATTCCACAGTTCCGAATACAACTGAGCGAAAAGCGAGCGTAAAACGCGTCAATGTCGCTTCGTTACGGAAGTCGCTCCGTCATCATGAATCTTCCTTCGCTTCGGCGTTCGCGAATCCGGAACTCAAAGTTCTTCATGGATACTTGAGAATAAAGAAATATAAATAATCGTAAACGAAATAGACTGTCTGCCCAAGAGGAATGAACATTATTTATACTTATTGTGGCAGATAGGAATGATTGTTACGAGAAGATATAAAATGCGGTAAGTAATTTAGTATAGTGTACACTATGGTATACGATATTAGTCCTGCGTCTCTAAATCGTCACTTTCCCTCGCCGAAAGGAAAAAAAATGTGACACGCGCCACTAATATATACCGTTTCAGGATTATTTTGGTAACAAGTCAGGCGGTGGATTCCCTACGGATCGCGCGGGCGCACGCGAGCGGTTACACTCGGCGCTGGGTCAGCCTCTAAGTGGAACGTATCGGGCTCTAAGTAGTAGTGGAATGCTCAACGGTAAGGTCGGACCGCGACCACAAGCTACCACCACACAGCTCACTCTCTCGCGTTCTTACTGCCCTTCGACCGGTGTTCCTCTATCCTTTTCGTCTCGGCCACCTCCTGGTTCTACTCATTCCCTGTGCCCATAACTTACTTAACGCGAATTGTACTTCAGTGCCCCCTCACCCCACCCCTATTCCCAAAGTGTGGGGGTTAGTCAACAAACGAAGCAAAGAGGTCGAACAAACTCGCGTTGCGCTTAATCTCGGTGAAAACAAACGGATGCTTGGCGTTAACTATAACAAATAACGTTCTGGAACAGTGGTTCTTAATCTTTAGATCCATGAAGCCCGGGCTTAAGAATCCCCGTGATCTAGACAAGAACTTAATTTCTTCGTTTTTTTTAGATCTTGACGAGTACCGCAGGGTAATGTCCAGGTGCAAAAGTTTTATATAACCAAATTCATTTATAAATAAAAAAAATAAATAAAAGAATGTGATTAAATGAAAAAAATTCTTTTCAGTACAAGAATACAATAGTACATTGTGCAACAAGGGCCGAAAGTTTGGTCCGAGTCCCCCTTCTAAAACGAACAAACCAGCCCGGCGTCCAGCCGGGGGAGGGAGGCGGAAAACTTGGATATTGTCTTCATCCTTCCTTGGATAACCCCTCAGATAAACATATTGTATAAGAATATTTTAAGTCCCTCTAGGGGGACAAAGAATATTTTTCGCTGACGTGGCTGTCCAAGGGGGATGAAGAAAATATTGAATGGATATTCCGCCCCCCCCCCCCCCCCCCCCCCTCCCTGAATTCTTGAACTCGGCGGCGGCGGTAGCGGCGACGACGGGGGCGAAATCTTTATATAATAGAGAAGGGGTAAATAACTTTCAGATTAAAATAATGATTTCATCTGTCTGATTATTGATTTCAAAACTTTTTGTAATTGAGATACATTCCAGTAACTTAGAAATGTTGGTCCCAAAATCCTCTTCCCCATATCGCCAGAAATTATTGTATCATGCGTATGAAGCTCGTAGTTGCGGTATGGTAATTCTCATCACAATGCACCGCAGGCCAGTACTTGAGAGAGTTGGGGGGATACGCATATTAGGCTCAACGTATCAACACACGTAAGTCGCTGGCCTATTTCTCTACGAAGTCCACCGGTAAAGGAAACGGAGCCATAGAGTAAGAGGGCAGCTGGTACATTACAGAGTATAATACAATGTACTTATGGTACGCGAAGCCAACTTGACTTGACACCCGAGCGGGAAGCACCATGAACGTGCCGCGCGTTGTAAATTAATTGCCGCTGAGAATTTTCGGGTCGGTGCAAGAAGATATTGAAGTCACAGAAACGCGTATACGGAATAACATTTGGCTATTCGGAACCAAAGTGTATACAGATGGTTCTGCAACCATTACCTTTGCATCCCGAAGTGCGGATTCTAATCTAGAATGAACTACATTCGATTTGGTACGAATTTATTGTGTGCAAGCGATTCTCTCGGTTTTAATGGATGCAAAAAAATAGCACGTATACATAATATATCTCTCTATATATATAAAGTCACCGCCGCTGTCGCCGCCGCCGTGTCAGGAATCGAGGGGAGGGCAAAAATATTCCCTCTAAGGGGGACTTAGAATACTTTCGGTCGAAGGGGGCGGGGGGGAATCCCCTTAGAGGGACTTGTCCTTCTAAGTTCTAAGTTCGGAGTCCTTCAAAGGGGGACTCAGAACATTTTGGGTCGAAGGAGTATTGGCGAAGGGGGGGGGGGAGGAGAAAAATATCCTAATTCCCCTGAGGAGAACTGACTAAGTAAAAATACAAAAAAAAAAGCGGCGGCAACCCGAATTGGTGAAAAGTTGCGGCGGTGATGAAACATTTTTATAATGTTGATAAAAGAACAGTGAGCGCACGTAGCGCGCGAGCCCGGGGAAATACTAGTATATATATATATTTAAAAGTGAATAAAAAAGTAAATAATATAACAGAAAAATTTATATTAAGGTAAAAGGCCCAGTTTGTGACCCCTCGAACGCGCGTTACCCATTGGCTGCATATTGAATGGTGGGACAAGCTGACTATGCTAGAGGTACCCGAGTCACAAACGGCGACAGGGTCACAAACTGGGTCGTTTACGACCCATTATACTGTCTCGTACTGTATTGTCTCGTGATAGTTAATATATTACTTGTATAATAATAATAATCGAATTTTTGTCTATGATATTCTGTATTTTTTATTTATTGGGTATAATTCATATTTACTATATACTTAGATTTATACATATGTAAATTAATTGATTATGCCGAGTTCTTTATGTGCATTAAAATATAGTTTATAAATAACTCGATCGACTTTCGACGGTATCGGTGCTTGCGGCGGTACCTATCGTGAACCGGTTATTGCAGAACAAATAAAAAGCAGAGCCTCACGGGAAGCGCCGAGAGATCTGTAATGATATTGCATGGGATGAAAGCCCACGGGGGAAAGAGGAAAGTACACGTTGTACAAAGCTCGTGAACTCGTTTCGGTATACGGTGCCGCATAGAGACAGCTACCGTGGTTACAGCTAGCGGAGGGTTTCAGGGGGGTCGAAGTGCACCCCCAGCGTGCCGAGAAGCGACCCAGCGAGAAAGACGGAATGATAAAGGAGTAGAGAAGGGGGCGAAGCGAAGGAACGGGAGAAGCGGGAGTTAAACTCCACAAAAAACGAAGATTAACCTTTTGTCTACAGGCCGCCTGGGCCTTCCTTTGTCCAAGTTGAGCACTCTGTCGCGACACCCTGTTTTTGTCCATGAGCTCCAGTACCCAACCAACTTTCTGCCCTTTCCCCCATTCCAAGTTTTCCTCCACTCACTTTCTCACTCTTCACTTTTTCCTAATTTCCATGTACCTGTCTTCTTCCCTCTTGCGAGAGACAACGGTATACCCTCCGCCCCAGTAACTAAAACATGGACACACGGATGTGAACGAAACGAAACTCTCGGCTTCCGGTGGGATCTCACTTGCGTATACCGTCCATACAGCCCACTGGAAAGTTAAATCCTGCCACTCCGTTCGCGTAAAGCTTTCGCTACCTTCTCCTTTCGCGCCCTGGCTCGCGTTCCATGATATCTCTTCCACGTACTCTTTTTCGCGGTACCCAGCTCTCTCTTTGCAGTGTGAAAAATTATTTTGGAGAAAAAAATGCGCCAATAAAACAAGCATTATTTAATTCGAAAATTTTAATAATTGAGCTAATTAGTGACGAGCGACGAAACATTTTTTTATGCATTCGTGCAATTGAAAACGGCTAAAAATGAAATTTAAACCCGAACTACATGATATATAGACTTTTTGACCTCTTGGCCTACGGCAAATAATTTACGTATAAGCGACATATATAACAAATAAACAATATACAAAGAAATTGATATATTTTTAATCGAAACAAAAATAACAATAAGATAATAAATCATTAATATAATATATTAATAATTTATTTAGCTTGTGTTAAAAATGTTCACTGAACAACGTAAAATTGGTTTCTCGTGTACCCGAGGCGAAAAAAAACAACGATTTAACGAATCACCAACCGATTGTGAAATATTTATTCGATGATCGTTAAAACATTGCCTAAAATATTTCGCCCATCGTTGATTTATTGATATATTTACAAAACAGTGACCCAAAGCGAAGCGGATTGTGCATTCGGTCACAAATGGTCAATGTATGCAAAGCGGTCTTTGCCCGATAAACGATATAATTTATCGAGTCAAGTATTTTATTCAATTACCTGGTTAATGGGTGATTTACGATGTTGTTACGACGCCTTCAGAACCGATCAATGCCGATCGACTGTGTCTCCTCGTTATATGGTTATAACAGTTCAAGCGCCTCCACACTCTTCGGATTGACGCAACCGATCTATTTACTATAACATCGGTTGCCAATGCCCAGATTGCTATGTAACAAGTATCGAGCACCCAGTTGATGAACTATAACCGGGTTAATCACCGAAGATACCGGTTTATACGCGGTTTGTAGTATATATTCATGAGAAACACAGTCATATATGGCGGTAGTAGACGTAATGGGCGATTTAGAACTTTATATGTGGCAAAGTGCCTCCGCGTTTCTCGATGAACACCATACATATACAAGCGGGGGAACAGGAAGAGAAAGGCTCGTGTAAGTACCAGCGTTGAGATATTAATCAGCCGTGCGCTCTCGTTTGCGTGTTAATTAATCATCGAGGTGAAAAGACTGATAATCGTGAGGAAAAGGGAGAGAAGGCAGAAGAGACGGAGAGGGGAGGAGGAAGCAGTGCAGCTCTCGGCGAGGATCATCTTGCGGATAAGATCGAGAAGATTAATTAACGGTGCTTTGCCATATACCGGAGCCTGGCAACGGAGTAGGGAACCCATGAAGCAGTCCTTCTCCGATTAGGATAATTGGAGACATGGCAAGGCACTGAGTTATGGCTTATTTCGGTCTATCCTAACTGCCAAGTCGTGAAATCTGTATAATCGCTTTAGGGAGAATCATTCACAACCCTCTCCCCTCCCCCTCTCCCAAGTTCGCCCTGACTGTATAGAGCTTTTTGAGACGGAGACATTAGAACGGCGTTTAATCCATCAGGCGCGTCAAACCAGACTTTGCGCTTTGTACTATACACTCACGAGACTCCGATATGGACGTAAACTAGAAATTTCTGTAACACCAATTGTCTCACACACCATTCAGCTTTTCGCGAGAGATGCGCTGCGAAGCTTTTCTCATCGTTGGCGCGCTTATGTAGAAAATAAAGTACTAATAAAAGCGGTTTCGATTTAGCAACGAAAAAATAGGAGCATGTCGGTTATGAAGCATTTCTTAGGTTTTACTGGCCGATTCAGCAATCAATTTTTGAAAAGTTGGCCTTTATCTAATGAATACCAAATTGTAGTTATTTACCAAATAAGTTTCGATTTCGTATGAGTTGCAGTGTCTACTATCAAAAAGGTCGATGGTCCCTTGTAAATGGCGTACGCAAAGATTTCCAATTCGAATCGCAGAAGTTTCGACATCCTATAAAACTTTTTGTTTCGTTTTAAGTACCCACGGGGCGCCTCCTTCTTAAGCCCAAGTTATATGCGGCAAATGGCCGAGACAAACGACGGCAATTATAGGGGAAGGTACGGGGAGTAAATGACTCTTTCACGGTGGAGATTCGCATTCGGTTTGCGGTAGTCAAATCGTCCAGAACTCTCCGGTCGACGAGCATATATATGCCGACGGCGCGTAACTGCATAGGCCGTTATAACGTAGCGAATAGGTATCGTATAACCCTCAACACGTGATTCGTTTGAATACACTCATCCACTCGCTTTACCAACTGTACTATAAAGACCGCTGAATTTTATACGTTTACGTAACATACAAGCGAAGTTGGAAGCCAGAAGTTAGTGGTGTTGCACTGGAGCATTTAAAAGATAAAAGAAAACTTTTCCCATTAATAGGCGAGTGTTGGAGTGGCGGGGATGAGGGGTAGAGGAGTGGAGGCGTGAGCGACTCGCTAGCTCCGCAACACCCCCTCGTTGACTGAAAGCCAACTACCCCAGGCCAGTCGCTATCCGACTCAGATTGCTGTGAGGTCCCTGTAATTATTTTGAAAGTTTTTCGAGTGCACTGCTCGGTTATTTGCTATCCAAGCGAGAAAATTCGACTATTCACCCCCCCTCCTTCCCTGGCTCTCTATTCGTGCGGATATTCCAGTGCTCTCATAACATTCCTCAATTATCGCTTTTGCACTACCGATCTTCAACCATGGAATATACAAACTATTAAGGGTGTGAAGTGATTCAACCAAAACCCATGTTGAATTGATTGTTGACATTGTTGTTTATGTCGCGTTTTTGTGTTTCTGTTGTTTACTTTTTACAAATACAATCAACAAACCAGCGTGTTTATTTTAATTTTATGTTTGAGTATTTTGTTCATATAGTTTTGTTGTGATGGTTATTAATATTTTTCGAGCCCAACATGAACAGTTTGCTCACACCTTAACGTTCACATTTTAAAAAATGCATATCTCGTAATACGTTGCAAAAGCCATTGTCATTTTATGTTTTAATTTTGTATAAAGCATATATACTTTATATGAATGATATATAGTGTGTACGCATTTATTTTTCCCCGGGAAACCATACATTGTGTTTCCACCGATTGCAGTAAGAGAAAAGCGGCTTCCAATCGATGTTAAACTGAACCGGGTAACGAGCTACGCATACCGGTTCAGTTGCACGAACGATATTCGATGATTTTCCGTATTTCATTCAGTGTTAAACGTCAGAATCGAACTATTGTAGCGGAAAGCACAAGCTGGGTTTGTAATAGGAACATTTGCTCGGTCTTTTGGCGTGCGCATTTATAGTATTGGTAATGGGGCATGAACCCCCAGAACCGGATACCAGCTATTTTTGGCAATTTCGCGCTATTCAACGTCCGCATAATAGGATGCGTTGACGGTCGAGGCTATAGTACGAGCCTTGGTATGGAACGTTCTCTCGTATTCGAAAGATAAATTATGTATTACCACGTTATACTCGTGGGTTGAGACACAGTGGTCCGCGGCCAATGGCAAAGGGGGGAGGAGAGAGATTGCTAGAAATATGCCCGTAAAATTCGGCGTTGGCGTTCGTTCGCGTATAATTATCGCACTGTTCGCCGTGGCGCTATGGCTCTCGTGCGCATTACCCTACCGGCGCGTTTTTAATTAAACGACTTTATAATTATCCGAGAGTCGGGACGTATAGTAAACGAGCATGTGTGTTCACTGTCGCGTGTGTTCGTAATTATTTTTAACGTCATGATGAATGACGGCGCTCTTGGTGAGCTGTAGCTGTTATAGAATGCATCTAACGCGATAAAATAAAAAATTGTACGATTTTAATCATTTTGGTAATTATTTTATTTATTTTTTATAATTATTTTTTTTTAAGTGCAACAATTCATCCGTTATCAATGATAGTATAACAAGCAGGCAGACTTTTTGGCAGTATTAAGCTGAAGTCAAAATAAAGAGACCTTTTCTGACACACGCTACCTTCAGGCTTACTGGCCCCTTAACGAATCATTCTATTCAAACAACTACGCAGAATCCTATGTAACAACCCTAAGCTTCGTTCCCCAAAGAACGGAAATATATTCCGTCCTATGTACACATTGAGCTCCAGTAGTCACGCGGCTGAAGTACGAAAATGAAATTCTATTCTCACGGGTTTCGACTTCGAATAAGGAATACCGAAGTACCGAAGAAGCGTGGAACCTTAAGTGGAATTAGTTTACGACAATGCTGTACTCACGCGTTTCTATGCCATAGGAAACGTTGAATGCAGTGAAATGGAGTATTTACTCCAAGACCCATTTAATTTTTTTTACAATGTACGCGGAAAAGCTATTCGACGATTTATAAACGATTTATAATTTATAGACGTATAAATATTATTATTTTATATTTGAATATAGATAATTATTCACCAAATAACATGTAATCTTTACATACTATATATACAAATTATACATAATCCACTAGGAACGTTTTTTCGACGCTTCTGTAATCACACGCTAGAAAAATGTATCGTGTTGTAGCTCTATCGTACTGATAAATAGGAACAAAAAAATAATATTCTTTTTTCAACATGCTTGTTCCGGTGTTATAAATCAACGCAACGTTTCTGGCAATTTCTCAAGGAGGATACAAGTTCGGCATAAAACTGCGTGTGGAAAGCCAGAGAAAGCTGTATACCTGTGACGCTGGGCGGACCGGAAAATTGTCAAGTAGTAATACTCGAGCTGCGGTCAAACACAGGAAAGACCCCGCGCGCGCTTCGCATTGTTCGTAAGTTAACAAAAGGATGGAACCCTGAGGGTTCGAGGAAACGGGAGAGAAAGAGGGCTCAGGACGATTATTCGGCGTTTACCGGCGTCCGGAAAAAGGGGGCAAGAGACACTCGACGAACGGTCACAGTGAACAAAAAAGAAAAATACAAAGAAAGCAAAGAAGAATGTAGTTGAAATATAGTAGGTAGAATATACGCAAACCTCTGTACTACAAAAAAGGAAATAAAGAAGAGAACCTGTAGACCGCGCATATATACTCAATTGCAATGAAGACAAAAGGCGGCGAGCGAAAAAGAATTCTCATAGGGAATATAATACTAAGAATGTACAGTCGGCGCAGTTCCCGGTGATGGCGAATTTACGAGACATTCAGCGACAGTCGCTAAAGACAAAGAAAATCATGATTTATGCACCCGAAACCTTTCAAGCAGCCCATTGCATTTATTCACTGTCAATTGAGAATTTAATCATCTTTAAAGTAAAGTTGCTACGAACATTTTCGAAATCGATGGGGGAAAAGAATTTGGAATTTAATAATAATAACAATAACAATAATAATTTTTTTTAAAGAATGTTTTTCGGTGAATATCGAGAGTGGACGGTAGAATTCGTTATCAGGGAGGGGAATTTGAATGCGCAATTCACTTTTGTTATTATCTCGATATATCCGGGGGTCAGTAACGCCAAGACGGTCAATAGAATGATTTGAAGACGAAAAAAATAAGGTGAAATAAACAAAAAAATATCTTTCTTCAGAGGCTTCCTATTCGTTCTACGCTCCATATCCCGGAGATGAAGAGCCTCAGGACTCGTAACAATTTTTTATCTAAACGCCCCCTCCCCCCATCGCTCGGGATGTAGGAGTGTGGGAACGAGCTTGCCGGGCGCTGGCTGCGGCTCTGGTGACCGGCAAAAACCGCGAATTATTGCCTCTGGCGAAGCACGTACGTACATTGCAGGCCGTGCGGGTGTCAGTATTCTCCTTGCTTAACCGTGAGAGATCGACGAGGTCTGTGACCCTTTTGCCTCACTCCCAACTTCCGGTCAACTTATAGCGCGCTGCTATAAGGCTTCCAAGGTCAAACTTTTGAAAAGGCTGCACGACGAACTTTCAACCAATGAATCACCTTGGTTACCAGTTGTTTTTGATCCGTTTTTAACCAAAGCACGCCGTGCTGATAGCACTGAACAGACTCTCATAATACGTACATAACAATACGATAACTGTAAAGTGAGTGAACATGGGGTCAAGAGAAATGCACAGAAAAATGGTAAAATATAAAAACATGAAAAAAAAAGTGAAATCATTGATCTTTTGTAGAGAAAAAACACAATGATAGAACACTCGTTCAGTTTAACTTGTGAAAATGTTACACACATGCAATGCTCATTTTTTTTTAGTAAGTGTTGATAACACAGCAACGGACAGAGTTGAAAAGAGAACAGGAAAGATTGATTATCACTGCAAAGGATAAACAGTCGTCGCTCTGTTTAACTCGGTATTGATGTATGTGCCTCTGCTGAGTTCTTGATGACCTACATCTTCGTCGACTGTTAACCTTTTTCCTTACGTTTATTTATTTTTGTTATTTTCTTTTTTCTTCGTCCTATCTTCCCGCGCTGCTTTGAAACCCTCAACCGATAGAAGACCACTCCGAGCGTTCTACTCAAGCTGATTTTCCTCCTGCTTCTTCCTACTCGACGGCCCACTTACGATCTAGTAGCTTGCCTTCCCCGACACTTCGCGCCTTCTTTCTTCCGAATGTTGCCAAACGGATTTCAAGATCATAAAAATTGAAAGACTTTCTTTAACCCCTGCAACGCGCGTGATAACTAAAACGGCAGGAATAGTCCAGTTCTCTGGTATAGCTGATTCCCTTTCTTTTTCCGTCTTTTGCTACGTGTATTTGGTTTAGTTAGATTAAAGTTGGACCATTGCGGTGAAAGAATCGAAAGTTCAAAGTAGAAACTACCAATCTTTTTGTATAGCTGAGTTCCGACGTTGTCTCATGTTTCAACAGACCCCGGTCATCTCTACTTGATGGCCACTTAGGATCCGTATATAGAAGAGACCGACGCTTGCTGCAATACGGAGAAATCAAAATCTTACTGAAAAAGAATTTATAACTTTTTGTACAGCGCGTTTCCGTCTTTCACTTAGTTTCAATTACCCCCGGTTTCCTTTACCGCACACTGCTAGCTTACCTCCGATTTTACATCGAGTTCATTTATTCTCCTAGGCGCTATGACAATTGAGAACAAATTTTTCGTTTGTTGTTGTATATTCAAAAGGCGAAATAACAATTGAAGCGAGGAAGATAGTCAGTCGGTGATGCAACGAACCTGAAAGAGAAGGTTAACAATCAGCCTAGCAATCGATTGTAAAACAAGTGGATGATAAACAAACTCCAGAGTAAGGGCGTGAGGGTTGGTCGAAGGATTTATCGCTGGCAAAGAGCCGGGGAGGGGAAACAAATTTCTTGGAACGAAGACGTTGTTCAGGTTGAGAGACGCGAGCTCGTTCTGCTACCACGTCTGTATAACAAACAGTAGGGTCGCGAGGCCGTTTCTCCAACGACGACGCGCTCTGCCGAGCATCCAACGAGGATTTCCAGGAAAAGTCATAGCCACCCCTCGTAGTTTACGGACGGACCACGGAGAGATGCGATGCCATATACCGAACCCGGAGTTGGGTTGCACGAGAATGTATGCATTCGGTGTAACTGAAAGTACCTAGATACGCGTTAAAAGTGCTCGAGCATAAGAAGTTCATAAGACTGTAAAGGTCCGTAGCGACCCGTTGTCTATCCCTCCATGGAATTATATTTACCGGAAAAATATTTTATCTCAGCACTTAATTATATCTTATATGACGGGATAACATATATTTAACACGGCGTAAAATTCGATATGGAAGATATATTTTATGTAGAGGGAGACCGGGACTAGCTAAAACATGTACTGAATAACAAAACGAAGAATACGGCACATCATTAAGATTCGTGTTGAATTGACAAGTTGTAGAAAACACCATCAAGTGAGTTGAATTCCGACCCTTCGCCGGGTCCCTCTACCTGCTCAACGAGACAACAGCGCCCTCCTTCCCTTTTCATACCGACCAATATAATCGTTGCTTCCATTTGTGCGACAGAGAGGGAACGCGGCAGAAAGGGTAATTTTTCCCGCGAACGGGACAGTGGGCAGGTACTCCAGTAGGTATTAGGATATTCAACTTATTTGATGGTGTCTAATTGGCTGGGTTCCCGAATTTTTAACTTATTTGATTGCCTACTGTAAGTTTCAACCCGCGTTGGTCTCCAATATGAGTCGAAATAAGATGCGCTATAGATGTATGATCAGACCGCATGTTCTATATAAAATGTTCGTTCTAAATAAGTTTAAGACGTAATTATCATTTATTATCGATGAAATAATTGTCATGGAGGTACTAAAGTTTTTTCTCCTTCATTTTATTCTTTCGGAAAAATGCGGAAAATGGGGAGACTGGGTATTCTCTACGAATCCACTAGCGGCTAGGCGGCCAGTCCAGTCGCGTTCTCCAGTGTAATCAGTGTGACATTGAACGTCAGAGGGACAAAAAAACCTGAATTCTACATCGATCATACATCGGGCAGTTGAAGTTGAATCTTCGGGTTTTCGACACTGCCATCGGTGTACATTGGTATTACCATTTGAAGGAACTTACATTTCACGAGAGAAAACGACTTATTGGAAGAGAGGCTGCGGAAAAGAGCAGCGTGAACAAGAGTAAGTCTATGGCAAAAGTGTAGAAAATTGAAAAATAGTTGGAAGCGTTGCCATGGCCACTAAGTAGCTGAGTTAGTCGTACCGACAGGCCCGACTAACCGCCCGTGTCCCTTCTGCGTTTGAGCGAGAAAAAAAGTGTAAAAAAAAATAAAACTGCTAAAGACGGAGAATAAGAAAGAGTGAGAGGGGCGGGGGGGAGGGGGCGTCGAGGGGGATTGACACGGTATACTGCATGGCTTCGCTCGGTTCTTTCTATTTCCTTCTTCCTCGTTCTCGTACATTCCGACCCGACACGAGGCTCTTCAATGGATGGATTTTATTATTTTTTTTGCGTCATTGTTCGAATGGGGATACATAGCTCGACCAAGTGGCGCCGTGGCAGCGGAGAACTTCGTGCCCGACGACGAGGTCAGCAAGCTGACGAGGGATCGGGGAGAACGAAGAGAAACGTAGAGAGCGACGGAATTCCGGGAGCTGGGTGGAAAAAGGCTGCGAAACCTCCGATGAAAAGTATGAAGGGAGGAAAGAAAGAAATGTGAGGTTCGAGTGTCCGGAGATAGGTAGACGTAGGTTCGTATACGTGCCGGTTTTACAAGTATATATCTATACTTTGATATATGCGAACACTTAGGTCCGAGCATTACTTGTACATAACGAAAGATATGTACTATGCAGTGGCAGTTTATATACCGATAGCATGGACAGAAGTGCTGGGATGTACGAGCGAACATACATATAGAAAGAATAATGTAGAGATATATACTATATATAGTGCAGTGCAATCCTATGGCACTGGGTAATATAGTTCGGCAACTAGATGAAATATTGAATGTTCCTCACGCCCATTGTTCGCGACGTCGGTCAATGCTGGACTTCGACGAAGAACGTTCAGAAGAATCATTCGAAGTAAAAGTAAAAAAAAATACGTGAAATAACAGATTAAATTCCGAGATGGTGCCATTGCGCATTCAGAAACAAATATATATGTATTTATAATTGGGACAAAATCAAATTAGGCTTAGTTATTTGAGATAACATTGTTTCTAGACAATATGATCTGTTTATATAAAGTATATGTCCGCGTACTGAACATTTTGAAGACATTTTCAATTAAACATTCACTATTTCGGGGACATCTGGCTGTTTTGAGGACTGCCCTCATCATTTTATATACACAACGTATTTTTTGAGGACTATCCCCAAAGAAGCTGCCGTCCGCGATATGTACAGTTTAAGGCCACCCTTCAAATATTGTCACGTTGAGTATTGTCCTCAAAATAACAAGTATACTTTTCGTATTATTCAAAGACAGTTCTCGAAGTAACAAATATATAGGTCGCGTGCTTTATAGAAAATATATTGTAACGTCCACCTTTTCGCCGATGCTACGCACTCGGTCGATCAGGTAGCGTTAGGAATTTAGGGCCAGCGAAAAATCGTTAGATGTTGTCTATTTGGTAAAATAACAGTTTTTATTTAATCAATAATATCAATTGTGAGATACAAAGATTAGATTTCTATTTTATCGACATTTACCTGTAATTATCGCTTTCTTTGTCAAGAAAAATTTTCATAATAATTAAATTTAAAATCTCAATTCGGAATGGAAAAGAATGAAAAAGAGACAGCAATTTACCGACGGTGCGTTGGGCTTCTTGCTGTTTTTCAGACAAATAGAATATAAGCATATTATAACGACCGAGCGAATGAATAACACGTATATTTCATTATGGCGCGGATATTATTGATAATGAGAAACCTTAATTATCCCGATATCGAAATGTCACACGTCAGCTCGTTTTTTACAGTCCCGTCCAGACTCTTTTGTTGCGACGATCGATAATGTATGGATCGTTCCTACGTTTGTTTATTGTCAACCAAACTATTATCGTGTGTCTTCATAAATAATCAGCTACATTCGTTAGCTAGTCAGCTATATTCGTTAACATATATTAGTCTGATTGAGGCACTAAAATCTTTGAGGCTAGAAGCCGACTTTTCGATGGTGTTTATTTTGTTGATGGTTACACTTGAGTTTTTGCAAAAGCCGAAAATTATGAGTTTTCGTTTGGAACTCATTTATCATCATTAAATTAAGAGAGATTTCGCATGAAAAATTGATTAAACATTCAACTACTGTAATTTTTCATAGATAGTGGAAAGGCAAGGATGAAGATTCTCGTGATTAGCAGAATATTTCAATGGTTGAATACTGTACAGATGAAATCTGCTCTGTTTGCACTGTCGTAACGTTCATAGATTCTTTGCGAGAAATTCGTCTTCAGATTTAAAACAAATTAAAATTTTGTAATGCCTATCATGAGGTACTGTTTCGAAGGCAGATTATATGTATAAATACTAGTGTCTAAGGTTCTTTCGCCCTCCCCCTTAGAGGGACTTCGCATACTTTGGCCTTCCCCTCTCACGCTCCTCCCACCCCCCCTTCCCTCGAAAAATATTGTAAGTTCCCCTTAGGGGACTTAGGGGACATATTTTTGGCCGATGGGGCCAAACATTGACCCTCACCCCTTGTCGGACCAATTATTGACCCTCACCCCTCGGTCATAAGCCCGGTTGTTGTACATGTCGGCGACGGCAGCGGCGAAATCTTTATATCTCTCGATATATATAAAAAGATAGCGCCGCTGTCGCCGCAGCCGTTGTCGCCGCCGCCGCCGTGTACAAGAATCGAGACCCCCGCCGCCTCGGTCCCGCTCGCTCAGGACTTAGAATATTTTCGAACGAAGGGGTCGGGGGGGGGGGGGGGGGGGGGGGCAGGCATTTCAAGTCTCTCTAAGGAGGACTTAGAATATTTTTCTCGCCCCTTGGCCAATTCGTACAAATTATGGAATTACATCGATTCGTCCGTAAAGATTTCGCTGGAAATAGTTGTGTATAATGTATCATTTACTTCAATGATTATATGTTGTACTTTATTGAAGTCCCCAAAGTGTTTGCTACGCATACATATATATATTGAGACGGTATTAAATTTTTACCTCTTACATTTTTCACATTCAAGCGCTACATCGGAAATTTACCATACCTTTGAGTAAAGGAGCGCATAAAATTACCGACCGCATGATCAATCGATAACTACTGTCGATAGTGCGAACTTCCCTGAATGGTTGCATCATCGATGCGCACGGATTTCGTAAGCCGTTTCAGCACACTCCGGGCAGTGATAAGAAAGGACAGCGAAGTTTGACGTAGTGTGTATGTGAATCGAAGCTAAAAAGGGCCTCGTGCTCGGGTATATAATAGCCGTTGGCGAGCAGCGAAATCACTTCAATCCAAATCTCCATACGGAGAGGAACTCATGCGCGGCTACAGTACGTTTGATCTTGAGATTCCAACGGCGATTATCGATAATTCTCGATAATCAAGAACGCCAAAATCTTTAGTAAAGCAATTTATTAATTAAAATTATCACTCGCCTGCCATTAGTTAATATAATTTTTTCACACACGTATCCCCTTTTTTTACTATCAGAGAGGTTTTTTTTGTTTTTAAAGTAGTATTCGCGATAGTAAAATTATAAATACCCCCTCACTGTTTAACCTCTATTTCAATGACTGAATGCGAGTGTATATTATTCGCGGATCGCGGCTGCGGAAATCACAAGTTGCTGTGTTCACGAACTGACACTTGGAAATCGGTCACAGCTAACCGTTCGGTCCACCTATACCATTGTGTATACAGGGCGCACGCATGGACACACAGACGTAACACGCAGGCATGATGGGACATCGGACAAACAATAGACAGACGCAAAAATCTCTGAATGAAAATTTTATCATGAAAGTGAGGATTTTTTGGGCGACATCACGATATCTCATAATTTCGTGCATCAATCGGGCTGATGACAGGCGCAGTTAAAAGCTTGTATTCGAATTATATCATGAAAGCGTCTTTAGAATTCAGATCCGATGTCTTGTTTCGGAGAAAAAAACTGTCAAACTTTAGGGGGTACGATATTGGCGTATAAGTACACGTTAGCGCACGACGCGCGCGGACTCATCGCTCGGACTTTTTACTTTTTAACTTACTTGGCGTCGAGACGCTGCCGCGTCTCTTGACATAAATTTTATGCCTTCTAAATTCATTGTATACTCTATATAGTACTGATATATTCAACATATAGGATAACACCTCTATGGTTAATATAATATGTCAAGAGATGCGGCAGTGTCTCGACGCCAAGTAGTTTAAAAAGTTAGAAGTCCACGCGTTGAGCGTTAAAAATAAATAAAAACAAACGACAACACAACTAGTCCTCTGAACACAAATAAATGTGGTAGCAATAAAAGAAAGGACGAGCAAAGTTTTTTTAAATTTATTTTTAATTGGCTCATATGATTTTTTTAAAAGTTTTTTATTTGCAAAAGCTTATTTAAAATTAATGTTTAATCTACTTGGCGACGTTTTTTACATTTTTTGAAGAAAAATATTTTTTATTATTTTTATATAATTCTTGTCTGAAAATTCATTTAAAAAAATTGATTTCCATGTGAACCTATTCATATGTACTGTACATATTTTATATACATAAACTATAAATGTCCAATTATCTATATAAATGATATATAGACTAAATAAAACTTTTTCGTCCTGAGCTTCACTTACAAAAAAGAATAGATATTGCCGCATCTCCCGGTTATTGAATAACCAGAATAACGATTCGTCGTAACTGCACACTGGCGCTGTTGTCATCTACTGATGAAATTATTGTGCTTCAGTGTCTTCCTCTATTCTTCAACCACCGAGTTTGCGCTCGACGGATGCGGAGACGACGGAGGTACGAGAAACGACCAAAAGATTTCTAGCCGCTCCCTATATCTGTGCGATCCGAGGGAGAGTCCCACTACGTTGATTGAGCTAGTCGAATCTCTCACAATTCGATTACACTGAATCCATTTCTTTCTCTATAGAGATCCGGCTGGAATTTGTGGAAGGCAAGGGATTCACCCTTTGTGAATCCATTCCAACCAAGGAAGTTGATCGCTCTCTCCCTCCTTTCGCCCCGCAGTTCTCGCGAGGATACTAGAGTTTGCAAGCTCGCGAAGATCTCTGCGCAGCGATATCGATACATACCAATAGGCTGGTGGATCGACGAAGATGTCGTTACTATACCATTATGGAAAGATTGTACCAACGAATTCAATCGTAATCACGCTCGGTTCGTTTTCGTCGGACAAGTTCTTTTTTTTTGCAATTCAGAATTTTCGGTCGGACAAATCTTTCTCTGCTTCTTTTAATCCATAAACCAAATCAATTTTCCGACCATCGAACGAGAGTAATTTTTTTTTCGAATACAAATATGCCAAAAACACAATGCCGATGTAATTTTTTTTATGTTGGTATTTCCAATATCCATCGAAGATTCAAAACTTCAATCGCGACGATAAATTTTCATCGTATGTATGTATTTTGTTTGCATGCCGAATGGATAAAATACACGAAAAATCTTATTCTCACTGGTTGGGTGTGCGAAACGTAGGGTGAAAAATTGCAAGCACCTCTCATTTATATCCCGCTCACTTTCCTCCGACACCATTCAGGCCAAAACCGTTCATAAATTTGCTTCGCCTTCCTTTCACTTTCACTGGCGCTTTCCCCTCTTTTCTTTACCGCTATCATTCGCTGCCGATTCCTACTTCCCCCCCAATCTCTTTCCTTTCCAGCCAGACTTCGAGATACGTAACTTTATCGAATCACTTGGCTCGCGTCGGAGTGAAGAATCGTATCGACTTGCGTTATATCGAATCACCAACCCCTTTTGCCACGACGTCACTCTTCCGACGGGGATATGTAGAGGTTGAGCTATCCCGACCGCTGAAATTTGTACTACTAACGTAAGCAACGTCGGCCATATTCAAACGTTTTCTATAGAACCTCAATAGACACAATACGATCGGAATACAACCGTCTTTCTAGAACGACGAAGAAAGTTAATACACTACAACCTCCGTATTCTTAACTCCGCTCAACTCAACCGCTCCCTTATTTCAACTCGGTACCATAGCAACGATTTTTCCTCACAGCATTTCCCCTGAGTCTGTTCGCCCCTCCCTAAGCGGTGCAGAGCACATGCGAATACCCCTCGTTACCCGGACTTGCAGCAACTGACTGGGAGTAGCGTCGGCAGGGGAAATGCAGAAACGGAAGCGCGTCCGGTCCCTTCGAGTTAAGAATACGGGGGTTGTACTGTAGTTACACATTCATCGATGAAAAGTCATTCGTATATGAAAAAGGAAGACACTCGACAAAACGACTGTGTTTTATTCAACAAAAGAGAGTACTCTGATAAATCTAACAACTATTTGTCTACAGCTGTGTATTATTATATAAAACTATTTAAAAGTGTTATTATTGTATCCATACATGTACATTCTTATCTATCAACATTTTTATGATTTTTATCTGTTGTAGGTAAGGATCTAAATTTCGCCAGTAATAACGCGGGTGAGTGCTAATTTCTAACAATTTTGTTTTCTTTCTTGGTGTCTCAGGCGGCAAAGTTTCATATAGACTATACATATAGTTGGCGATGTATGATATTTATATTTTATATGTAATGTATGGAGTTTAATATGTATATAAAGTATATATCTCTTTATATATATAAAAAACATTTCGCCGCCGCCGTGTACAAGAATTGAGGGCGGTCGATATATACTGATGAGACACTCGGTATATCAGACCCCTCAGAAAAATATTCAGAAATAGTGGCGTAAAACAGTGTCTTCTAAAACAATATCTGCATACGTAAAACAAAAAAAAACGTAAAGTAAAAATGATAAGCTCTTTTACAACGCTGAAGCGTAAAAGGAATGCGAGAGCGTGAAGCGCGCAGGCCCGGGGAACCTTCATTTTGTATATATAGCTAGTAGACATAATTCTCTTTAATAATTATATACGTCGAATCCTATTTATAAGGTACGTATAGTCTATACACAACATTTCCGCCTGGAGTTGCATGGTATTTCATGACACTTAATTCTCTTAATCAACTTCGTAAACCGAATAACAGAAAGGACCAATTTACGTAACGGACGAAAAACCAATCGGCGTCTAGTCTATATCTCCATTTTGTCGATTGCGTTCTTGGATCTGTCAGTTCCTAGTTACCTTAGCGTATAGAAGTCGTGAAAGTCAATTCTCGTGGATTGGCAATACGAAAAAAAAGTAGTTTCGGTGCACTACGTTTGAATGGATGAGAAGATTCTCGCAAGGTATATTTTCCCTGTATCCGGTACGGTGTACTCCTCTACTTTTTACCCACCAGTTCTCACTTCTCAATCGCGGAGGGCCCCGACTGGTAGATAAGGGCGGCAAATTGCAGGCAATCCAACTGATTAGGCTCCCCGAACGTAATCCCGAGATACTTCGGTGCGATGCTTGGGGTATGCGGTTAGAACAGCAAAGTCCCTGGTGTAAGTATATCGGCCTGAGGAAAAGGAAACGAGACTGCTGATGGTACGACGACTGCTGAGGGAGAGCCGCGGTCGTCGCCGTTGTCGTTGAATTCTCGTGGCTGAAGGAAAACGAGAGAAAGCGAGAAGGTGGCTATATTGAGGAAGAATGGCAGAGCAGGGTGAGGATGGAGTAAACAAGTGAATGAGGGTAGGAGAACGCGCTGAAGCGAACGGTATCGAGTTCGACTGTCGAATCTATAGTCGTTTCTATCAAGCTAAGAGATTAGGACTCTGGGGTTTCTACAGTTCCGAGTACCAGATATGCTCCACCTTAAGTACGCTTCAAAGAATTCTATGTATCCTGTATATCTTTTATGCGGGTTTCGGTTTTCTATTTCTGGAAGCTCTGCCCAACGGCATTTCCTACATGGACCGTATTCTACTGCACCATTACGTTTCGTGTTATGTTACTGATGGGTTCAAATGTTTTTAAGATCCCTGTACTTGGTAATGACAATAGTTTTGGCTTTTCTATTCAGTTCCTAAGAACTCTAATAAGACATTGACTGCCTGTCTCGCCAGTTACGGGCTGCTGCAGGTCTACTATATGTTGCTACTATGTGGAGGCACGACAGCGTTATGCTAGTTGAATGTGATGTAACGAAAACTAATTACCATCTAATAGTTTAAAAAGGTGTATTGTTTTAGGGATGTAGCATCTAAATTCTACTCAAACACCACAAAAGTTGCGAAAGTTGTATTTGCGAGAATCCAGGTATTCTATAAAATTGTTGACATCTGCCGATGTAACAAATTGATCGAGTGCGTCGAAGAGTGTGTGGGGCAGATGATAGAAGATTGGAGTAGCTTCGCGTTGAAAATGACCAATAGCGTGCTGGGAGTAAAAACACAGCGTCCCTCGTGCGATGGCTTGTCGATTGACGTACGTAGAGAAGAGTCGGTCGTTGGTACGGTAGTTGTGTTTGTCACCGAAGCGAAGCGCATGAAGTGCCGTTGAGTGACGGGGGTTGACGAAGAAATTGACAACTACGGGATTCGAGGATAGGCGTGTGGCTGTTGTTGGATGGATCGACTCTCATCTGGCGCCGCGGATCGGGAAATTCAAAAGCGAACTGGGTAGGTGAGGTATCTGTGAAGGATCGACAGAATCGATCGAACACGCTGTAGTGGCACGATGGCTTAGGCTCAACGGTCTACTTGTCCGCGTATACTTAATATGAATTCACCGTTGCTACGCTCACGTGTTTTATTTGTATCGCGTATTGTTTTCCAAAGTTGCCAATCAATCAATACCAGGCGTGGTTACGGAATATAGGGTAGAAGCACGACTAGCGAGCAAGGTCAATAATAATTCATTTAACGAGCCATGATGTAAAAAATGGGTTCGACCAGAACTTTAATAATGAACTATCACAAGAGATTACAGACCGTAACCTCTCTTGAGGTTTTCTGATGGGTCAGGGGATCAGAATCTTCATGATTGAGACACCATAATGACACTTTATCCAGTCTACCTGCGAGTAAATAAAATATAACAAACTAATCTATAAAGTACGTTTCATCAGCGGAAGAATGAGCATGCTTCAAACTTACCAGGGTGTCTTCAAATTTAATAGCGTGTTTGTCGGGGAAGAGTGCTTTTATTTTTCATTAATAATCGATTTAAAGTGAAATTATAATGACGTTCATGAAGTTGTGTTGTAAATTTCGTGTTTCCGATCGACCAGTCTGATAGTATCCAATAATGCGCTAACTGGAGTTGACATTTACCACCAGAATTGATGATCACCAACGCTTGGTAAATCAACAAAAGAATATTCATCCTTCGAGTCTTAGTAATCTACGATGGAGCCAGGTCTATGAACAAGATCTGTGTACTACGAGTGTTTGGACGAAGCACATTGGCTCGCGTGATAGGACAAATAATCAAGGCCACTTGAACTATAGGATCTTGAGGGTAGAGGGTAGTATGAGGATGAGAATGGATAGAGAGGATGACGGTATAGAGAGAGCGAGGAGCCGGCTGAAACGACCCTCCTCGAATTGCATTGTCGGTACTCCGTCATTGAGCGAGTCGTGCGCCTGACGTTTACTGGCGCGCGAAGGTCCGACAGTGCGTGCGCGGCATGTGTGCGCCTATGTGTGTGCATATGTACGATCGGAGTGCAGAGCTTTGTCGAGTAACTCGAGTTCTGTCTATTGAGATAGAGTGAGGACAAAACACCGACGTGGTGACTGAGTGAGACAGCAGTGGACAGACTGGAGAGCTTCGATGGCTGAGCCCATAGGCCCTCTAGGCAGCCTGCAGTGGAAGGTATGCCTACATCTATATGTAAACCGCACACTACGTGCCCGCATTTCGCGATTCGGTCCTGTCAAAATTTGAGAACCGATGATGGGATGACGGTGCCTGTCTAACGCAGGGCCGCGCATCACCTCTTGTCCTCGATTCAAAATCGTCATACATTCGTAGCGTTAGGTGCAGTTATGATTACGATTGACTCGATTAGTTTGGTCTGCATCAGAGTTGAGGGACACGCGTGAGATCAATGACCCTTCGTATCTCCCCCGTGGTTAGCTTTGGTAACAATCGTTGACGCTAAATAGTCATCGTTCAAACTATATTACAATCATGAAAAAATAAAAGAGGATACAATTAAGACTTCATTGATGACGTTCAGTTGACTGTCAATGGGGATGAACTAATAATAATATGGCTGAAGGAAGGGGTTGTGAATGGTTTAAGGTGGAGAGACATCGAAGATTCGTTGGGTTCCAGCTATCCATTTCGGATCCGACGTTTTAAAGGACGTCGCGTGAGATTGGGAAGCAGCCGAAGGGAGGCAGCCGAGGGGAAGCTTATCTACCATTCCGAAATTAATCGTGGTCGCCGGATCATGGAATTGGTTGGTTCAATCTATTGATTCGTTGCTTTTAATTGAATAATCCGAGTGCTACCAACGGCGACGGATATCTCGAAGGAAGCCGTGAGGTAGGCTGAGCGACCGATAGAAACGGTGCTGTCAAAATCAGCTAATTAAATTAACGAATCGGTGGGTTTCACAAACGACACCATCTACCTAATCCTGACGAGACTTCATGCAGGAGCTATATATAGGTATAGGCAAATATGCATGACACTTGAACAGCGGGGAGATTGTTATCAAAATAGATACAGTTTGAAGCTCATGCCTGTGCGGACACAGGCTTCCATTAAAAAACTTCTAGATTAAGAGGGCCACGGTGTATAGCCCAAAATTATTCATCAAACCGACAATTCTGGATCTACGACTTTTTGATAACTAAGAACTCCGTTATTGGTTGAAGGCATTGTTTCCCGTACACAATAACACCGCGTGTCCAATAATCCGAATCGTATAATGGAATCATGCGTCATAGTATATGGCAACGTCACTTCCGGTTAACGAATAATATATTTGGATTTTTCGAGACTTCTTCTATTCATAGGATTTTGCAATTACGTCTATTAGCCTCCGGCTGTTCGAGGCGGAATAGGGCAAACATTTTGATGAATATTTGCATTATGAGAAAATTTCTTTGTCAAATAGTTGGGAAGAACACATCTGCGCATTTGCGTCTAACACATTTCCAATTATTTAACGCTTCCTGCCTGCTTGATCTGCAAATTTGTCTGTGTCACATTAGTGCTTTTCAGTTGGAACATTTGCATTCAGAACAAGAACGAAGGCCTTATTCGCAGTGATGAAATTTTGCAGACTAAAATAACCTGCATTCATGTGCTGCTTGGCTCCATGTCGTGGCGATGTATCTAACGGGATTTCACCTCCCATTTGCATTTTTTTCAAGCCCCCAAAGTGCTTCAACCAACGACAGTCTTACGGAGGCTGCTCAAGTCACACGACCGTCAAGACGAACATTCCGCGCTACCAGGATTGTTCCCCCGGGTGCGCAATGAAGGTACCCCCATGGTGCTAGGCGAAAGGATGTCTAGAAATTTAATTTTTTATTGTCCGGGACGAATACTAAGCAGCAGACTATTCGACTCAAACATCATTTTCTTGCTCGTGAACTAAACCGCTCTTGCGTTGAATCGAATAAGAGATGAACCGGAAATTGTCTCCGAGGAGACATAAGAATACGAGAAAAACTTGACGGGAAAGTTGACACTCCAATCAGCTCCGGACTTTATTTTACATAATTTGTTTAGTCTATCATCATTTGAGTCTCCTAGTCAACGCCTGGAAAAATACGGAGGCAAAAAAAATCGCGTGGCCTGATATATGAGAGTAATACCAAGTTCTTTTGGTCGGATGTCTCCTTCACCGTTGGCGTGAACCGGGAATATCTTCACCGTTGGTTGACGATTGTCGCCAGAGAACACGCTAGTGCCGTCAGAAATTCAACAATCCTTAGGGATCTTGGAGGACTCGAACCTTGCTGTCGTTCCGTGTGTTGGTATATCATCGAATACGTGACCGTGAAGCTAAGTGAACTTAGATACATGTACCTTATTCTCCCGTTGGTCTTACTTTTTTACTTAGCCATGGGTTTTCTTAACCCTGTATGACGTATATCTCTCGAGATGGAAGATCGATCAAATCGTTGTATTTTTGGCTAAGGCCCACTTAGCAGATTATTCAAATTAACGTTTATCATTAAAATAATAGATCTCGAAATAACCGGGATGCTTTCTGCCCGAAGACATTTCTGAGGCGCACGCTATAATGATGACCGATATGCATATCGAGTTAATGCCGTGTAAACGAATCACGATCGCGTTGAGTCACCGATTACGATAGAGAGCGAAAGGAGACGATAGTAGAGTCAAGAATAAGTCATTTTGCAGTCGCAATCAACGTTCGAAGTGCATGGCTGGTTACCGAGGTCCCGGGGTTTCTGAGCGCAGTCCACCCTATCTCTGTCTCTCGACTTGGTGCATTAAATTCTCTCTCTTCTCTATATATTTACTACCCGCTCTCACAGTGCTTTGAAACCACTCAGCGAGAAGTAACCCACTTAACCGGATAATGGAATTTGCCTTTGTACCGCCTGCGAACGGTCCGGAGCCTTACGGCACCGTAAGTACATAGACACAGACCAGAGGTTATATCGTCTTATAGCACTTCGCCCCCGTGCACGGCCGTTCCGTTGAAAATCAATTCGTCTCTGTCTGAGAGTTTGCCAAGGGGGGAAGGCCTTCATTTCTCTTTGCTTGCCATTGCCCATCGGCAAGCCTAGAATCTATCCACACTGTCACGCGCGGCTCTCATTCGTGGAGATTATTTTGTGCACCGAATTCCCAATATACCCTTCGGGTATTTAATTTTTCACATTCGACCCCGGCAACAATTACGTCGATTCTAAGAAACCCGTTGATCATAGTAACAATTGCGCAACGATCCTTATGCAGGTCATAGGTAAAGAAAAACGTATGTTTCGTATTAAGAATTATTCGAGGAAACAATGGATCGACTATACCCATAGGAGACCGGGGCTGTTCGCAACACTCTGAGAAGTTAGTGCTTATGGCATGTGTCTTACTTACGGCGTGAAATATACGATTCGTTTTACAATGTTCTTTACTCTGTGTCTCAAATAACCGTAATGACCCCTATTCGATCCAGATATGTATGAGAGATATATGGATCGAGTATTCAAATGGACACAGGTCAAGTGAATTACCGTGGAATGTTCGTTTGGTTATAGACACTACATCGAGTGATCCAATAAGGCAACCTCGCACTGAGGGATCTCTGAAGCATACTCAGTCGCCCTATCCGCTAGAGATCTTGACCCCTATCGCATACACAAGGACCTCTGCCGTAGAGCCTAAGAGCAACTTTGAGGTTGCCCTTTGCTAGAAACATTCAACAGGACATCCCGTTGAAACATGCCGACACGATTACTGTGCCCATTAGAATCCTCTGATAATAACAGTCAATTAGAAAAATTAACATTCTTGGACGCCAAAACGCAAAATCCGGAATAAAACCATTCATAGTTCACTATCTATTTCGTTGCTCATGATGTGATACTTTTACCTTCATCGGTTCATTCGGTCTTCGTTAATTTTTTGGAACCGGGTTGAGATAACGCCCCCCTTAAGTGCATCGTCGATGCTCGTTTATTTTTATCTTTTCTACCCTCGCTGCTGGTTCCTTCATCATCCAAATTGAGTAATAAACGTCCCGAAGGCTGTTGAAGCCGCTTCTCACCGAGCACTTTGAAAGTTAATCGAGGTAGGCTGCGACGCGTATACGGACCGCTACGGACTGCCCGAGGATGCACCTAGAGTGCTACTTTCTCGGTTTATTCGTGCACTTTCTGTGTCACCCTTCTTCCTCTGACAACATCGCCCTCACTTAAGCCCCTGGCGTTTTTTTGTCTGGTTGAAAAAAAAGTTTATCGCTCTTACGCTTGTAAAAAAGTTGAATTCCCAGCATCACGCTTTTTCCATCTTTCGCTTCTGTCGCTCGTAGTATTGCTTCGCTGAAGCTACGAAAGAGTACTTGATCTTTCGTCGCAGCAATTTGTTTCGACGCACATATTTCCGCTTATCTCTTGGCTTACTCGCGAAAGGAGACATGGCAAGAGGGTAGCGAGAGAATTTCTGCCTCGTAAACTCGAAATACCGGGCTTCCTCGAATATTTTCCAGGTTCGCGTAGCTCAAGAAAAGGGGGGAGCTGACGGTGGCAGGGCAAGGGCGCGCTCGAGAGACAAGCCTGACGACATTTCAACGTAACCCTAGCTCCGAGAAAGACTACGAACGACCAAGCCAGAAGTGAAATGATAGTCTTAAAAGCAACGAGTAAGCGAGATGGGAACGAAGCTTAGTGGCATATTACAAGGCAACCCTCATGAAATGAGATGTTCTCATGAGATCGAAAACTGGAGAAAGAAATTGGGATGAAACACTCCAATGAAAACGGGAGGACGTTTTTGATGCTACAACGGAATCCACTTCTCCAAATTCTAGAAAGATTGTAATGTATGCCACTTCGCTCATATTCTCGTTGGTATAGGTAGAACCGTTATATTTTCAACGTAGGAGACAATTTCGATGGAAGAACCTGTGTATCTGCAAACTACGACTCCGTCGAAGTATGCTTCCTTGAGCGACTATGACATATTCTCTAAAATTATAGTCCATGCTACGGTACATACATAGTCACAGTACTATATTCGTTGTAAATTGCCCTGTGTTTCACTTAGACCCGGTCCACCATAAACAAATCTTATAGTAAATGCAACAAGCCACGGGGTGGAATATTGGGGGGGGGGGGGGGGGGGGGGTGTCAGGGTTCATGGCAAGACACGCAGTAAAAAAGAAAGTAGAAAATCGATTCAGCGAGAATGGCACGTTATACAATTAGAGTGTATTTTATGGTAAGTAATTGCTTAGAGTGTATTTCCCATTGCGTACAATCTTCACTTTTTCAGCAATACGTAATTCCATTTCTCATCATCGTAATGTTTACCACTCGACTTTATAACTCGACATACCGGGTCTAGTCAACATAGAATCAATATAAAAATATACATACAATACAATACAATACATACAATAAAACACAATAATATAGAATCGACGAGAATTTCATCAGAAGTATTCCATCGGGGGATATTTCCCTGAAACAAACAGCGTGGTTTATCGGCGGATAGCTTGCTTGTAATGGTGGACGAGGCTGAAGACAAGAACGAGTGAGAAATGTTGGTGACCGCCCCGCAGCCGCGTTCCGACACCAGCGCTGACAACCTCATTCAGACCTAGCCCTATCCTACTTACTACCATCGAAATACCTTTGGTGTATCGCCGAAGGTTTGCCTTGGCTATACGAAAATATTCCGCGATGGTAGGCTATCGTCCCTGGCAACAGTTTACATGGACTTTCGTCGGGATTGAACAACGCGGTCCAATGAAGAGTATTGGACCACTCGGCACGTCAGCGAGCCAAGCTCGGTTACTCCTCCCTCTCCCCCACCCGACCCCTTCGTACAACGCCCTATGCCGTACATGAATGCTATGGTACTGGCACGATGCAGATATACGACGAACGCCACGCGAATCCTGGACCTCAATGGAATGTTCATAACATCGGGTCGCGGGTTTTGTTGCGAGTTCGTAGCTAAATCTCGCTATTTCCGATTCAATTGAGAATTAGTTATGTGAACTCAATACAGCTGTGATTATGATTCGTGTAACTTTCATTACAGTGGTAGTGGATTCTTGACTATTGTACATGATACTGTTTCCGGATTCTTCTAGCCTTTGGACTCACCATTTCTTCAGTCATGTGAGGTGTTTTTACGATTTTTAAGACATTTTGCTTAATAGTATTGTGGTTATCGCAACAAATTTCCATCGCAAGGCAAATTCTGGGAAATGCTAATCATAGAAAACCGGGACTAGTCTCAACACACGATGAATCTACAAAATTAGAGAGTCATACTGGTAGAAACCTTCGGCTTTTTATCAGTTCTGACTAGAGCCATGTTGCGTCTAGACCCGGTCTCCTCTATATTTTATGGGTAATAACGTTAAAAATAGCGTTATCGTTTTAAAAAAGTATCTAAAGACCGGTTTTTAACGTTTCATCATTAAATGCTATATTCCGAAATTAGCAATCGAACGAATAAAAATGACGAAAAAAAGAACGGCATATGAAGCCTGTGAGTTTACATACCACAGCGCTTAAAAGGCGTTGTAACAGTCGTGAAGCTCAATGTGGATGTATCCGTTCTCCGTACGAAACGAAAGCCGAGATGGTAGAGGGAGATGCAGGTGCTTGAAGTTTATTAAGATTAAGGTCTTCATTCGTAGTAATTCAGGGTTGGTATATGTATATACACTAGCAGAAGGCGAGCCGCCTCAACCACCGGCTAGACCGGCATCCACAAACGCGTGCAAGAAGAACGTTCCTGTAGTGGCTTTGCCATGTTTTACACTCGCGTATAACACCCACCCCAACCTCGTTCATAATTATAACGGCGTGTAGAGAGGCAGAGAGAGGAAACACCTTGTGATATGAACACCACCGACGGAAGAACAAAGCGCTCGAGCGTATACTTTCACGGAGCTGCGGACGAACTTTTATCGACTACTCAGTCCTGCGGATTTAGCACATAAGAATAATAATGTGGCAATGCAGATGGCAGTCTATATATACACCGCAATATTTCAAGCATTGTGTATTCGACAAGTTTGTCATTGATTATTCTTAATCGTTTGATTGTATAATTGAATACTGATGTTTAAAATCGTATACCTCATAGATACCTTGGTGATTCCACTCTGGTTTAACCAGACCCGATCTTTCTTCTATTTTTATCTTAGAATCCGGCAGAAACCCTAAAATTTTGTGACATTTCGTCAATAATCCAGTCATCACAGTATGGATACCTACCATCCTTCGTTCCCAGTAATTGAATCACTCATGTGACTTTTTTCATGTCTTGGCTGTTGCTCGCCAATACTTTTATCTCTGTGTCTGCCGCTCACCTACGTCGCTGACACTAGAAATATTATGCAAGCTATTGTCTCGCGCGCAGGGCGAATGGGGACCATTGCGAATGGGGATTAAACAGCGCAGCTTGAAAATAGTTGCTTGACATGCCATACCCCTTGCAAGTTTAATAACGCATATGGTAACCGAGCGGGAAAGGTCGGGGACCAAGGGATGATAAAAGCTTGCAAGTTCGTGTTCTTCACGATAGGAAAAAAAAATTAAGGCCAAAGACTGTAGGCCAGCATCGTCATCGTAGTATCCGTTGTTGCGGTCGACTAAGGCGCCTCAAGCACTAAAGCTCAGGCAGCGCATGTGAGCTCCACCAGGTCTCATTTTGAAAGCGCGGGTCTCCTCCACCGGGCTTTCGCTTGCCAACCGCGGCCCCGCCGCACCTCGCGTTCCACTTCGCCATCTATCCGGGGTTTCCTAGTCTTCTTTCACTCGTTTCTCATGTACACGCTCGTAACTTTTTTATGAGTCTTGGCGATGTAAGGGTGACAAGACGCAATCGGGGTAAGGTGAGAGTTCAAAGTACGTGGCGAGTTGTGTGTGCGGTGTGCCCGCAGTGTTACTGAGATGAAAACTCACGGTTCAAACACTATCGTACGATCGCGCATCCGTGTCCAAGGCTCGCTAAAGAGACTAGTCGTAAAGTTTCTATGCGACAGAAACTTTTTAAGATGTACTACTCTGAGGACATTGATGGAGTGGACAAATCGCGCGAGCTACACGGCCACTCACTCGCGCTCCTTGATGTCTTAATTCGGCTCTGTATCGTAATCACAACGATTCGAGGAAACGCCTTTATAACGAGGACGTAAGACAACTAATTGGCGTTGGATCTGAAATCAGCCCGGGAACAGTGAGAAAAAAAATAGTTGAGCCGATAAAAACGGCGCTTGCGGGTGGCGAAAGAAATAGTTTATTCATTGAAAGAAATACTTCATTCTTGCGCATCATTACAAATTAATAATAATAATCAATTTAACGATAGGGACATGAATGTTGATAAGCGCAATTGCACTTCGTAATTGGAGAACTCCTGTTGCGATATGTTTTCTATACGTACTCACGTGCCGGATGCGTATTAGAATTTTATACAAGTCCGGATGCATAACTTTACTTATATCTTTAGCGCACTTAGCCTTCTGCTAGTGTTGTTTGGCCAACACTGTACAGCGCGCCATTATACACAGCTACGAGGCTCCGGTTTCTAACTGGTAAAGTTCTTCGATGCGAAGCACTACGACCCAAGCACTAGTTTCGAATCATTCACAGATAATTATGATCCAAGGCTCTTCGAAGCTCGTTTGGAAGCGCGTTCCTGTATCAGCAGTTGGGGAAAATCGTTTTCCAGCCGAGGAAGGTAGAATTTCTAACAACTGATCGTGTACAGAACCCAGTGATAAGTATGCGCATCATCACAAAATTCCAAACGAAAAAGTCGACACACGTATACTCATGTCAGAAATCATTTAAAAACAATAATAAAAAAAATTAAACATAGTAATAATATGAATAATATGAAATAATAACAATGAATGATAAGAATAATAATAATAGAATAAGCATAATAATTACTAAAGCAATAATAATTATTAAATTATTTTTATTTATTCCGAAAAATCGTTAAATCAAAAATAAATTGTTATTTCAATTGCGGGAATGAATAAAATTACTTCCAATACACGCGAGGAATTAAGTAGAATCGCATTTTCAGCACTGCGAATATAGTTTGGTGAGCAGCAGAAATCAGTTCTGTAATTCGATTAATCCTCCGCGGCGGCTTAGCCGGCGCGATGTCGACATTTCTTTTCTTTTTCACTTATCGTGTAATTGCAGTAGCCTTCGTTTTAATAATTATCGAGCGAATATTGAACCAGAAAAATTAATTAGACGTTATGGTAATGAGTAATATGGTTGTTGAGGGCTGACGCAGCAGGGAAGATAAACTCCGGCGAAGTAAATTAAATTGCAATCTCTATCAAAGCTAATATTCTCATCAATCATTAAATCGCTACAATTATGTTTTTTTTATACTCACAGGACACTAAATTCACCACCAAATTTATTGTGCAGTTGTAGTGATCTATATCTATACATCTTTCCGATGTTTTCTTTTTTTTGTTTTTTATTTAATTGACAACTACTTTGTGAAGGTGACGGTATTGAAGCTAATAATCCCCCGAGGACACTATGGGAATTTTCCTGGTGTAAACCACTTTGAACACCTCCACGAGTATTGGAGTCAACATGCTCGCGCGTGCGTGTTGTATCCCGTATGAATAATGCACTTGGAGTTTCGGTGCGTCATAGCCACCCGAGAGACCACGCGTAATGTGCTCTTTATTATGTCAGCTAAAATTTGATGCGGGCTCTCTTCCTGTCTCCCTCTCTCTCTAACTCCTTTATGACCCGTGAATTAAATTTTCTCTCCAAAACGAATATACCCCAAATGTAATGAGCCGCAAACTATCTCTCCTGGAATATATCCATTTTTCGCCGGTGAAATAACAAATAGGGCGAGAAAAAAATCTGTTCATGTCCGTTGCACTATTATCGACGATATATGAATAATTTTATGTCAAGTGACGGACGCTTATTGAAGTTTTTTTCGACAAACGAGAAGATGAAAAGAAGAAAAAAAATGTTACTAGTATTGGTCTCTTCTATTAATATTCCAAAAAATGGCTACTGTATTTCACTCATAGCACATTATAATGTTCACAAATATGGTCGCAGCGTATTTGCCTCCAAATGCGAATGCAGCTTAGGGCAACAATTAGAAAATAACTTGCAGAATATTGCAAGTAGATAATGAGCTTTGAAAGTATTTTTTAGTAACTTTTAGCTTTATAATTACTCTTCAAAATCACAGAAGAGTGATATCCAGCTGTGAATAGCTCAAATGCTGATCAAATCAAATAATCGATCGGGGATTCACAATATATGTATCTTCAATATCGACGGTGAGTAATGGAAATGCAAACTATAGTGCAACCGTAAGGAATTAATACGCTACGAAAGTACTTGGTATTTTGTACTTGATGCAGAAAAAGGAATTAAAGTATAGTAAATGTACTTAAAGTAATTTTAAAGTACTTGAACATTTAAGTATAAGTACTTGAAGTACTTTTTAAAATATCGGATACTTCAAGTACCGTTCAAGTACCGAGTACTTGAAATACTCAGCTCTGTAAATAATACGTCCTGCAGAAACATGTCTATATCTCGATTTGATGGACGGTTCCTTAAACTGTTATACTCGCATCGTGTGAAATTTCAGATTTTCTTACACCGGTTATTTCGACTTGCCAAGTGTTTCAACTATATTCCAGTTTCTCTTATTCTCGCTAAACTCCCTCACAACTTTGACACATTGAAGAAAATTAGCGGTGCCTCGGGACTCGCCATTTGTCTCCTTCCCTCTCGAACTTATACCGCAGAGAGCCGAAGGTATTTCTTTTTCCTTTCCGTAAAGTTCGGGAGTACGAGTGTGTCATGGAGAACCGAACGACCAGCTAACTGAGAAGAATGGAATTCACAAACGTACAATACCTATAAGAGTATTTCTTTTAGGAATATCACGAATACTCTTCAGTAGGACAATAATATTAATGTTTTTTTTTTAATTCACCCGCTAATTAACGTCAATAAATTAGATGACAGCAGGATACGAAAAAAATGTCCGATATTCCAAAATATCCTATCGCGGACATAATTCGATATTCCTGAAAACTTGAACGATGAAAATTCGATAATGGACCGCAAATATCCTTGGCGGAAGATCCCAAGAATATTTTCTAAATTCATCCCGCTTCGGAAAATAATATAGTTATACGTTCATTATATCAGAGTTAGTCGAAGAATATATTGGGCGAGATGCCGGAGGCGCGCACGGAAGCTCGAAACTATTATCTACAGCTTGGGGAAACGATAATCGATTATCCTCCGTTTCTCGCTTGTCTCGCTTTCTCGCTCTCCCCCGAGCAAGAGAAGCTTGTGGCACGCAGGTGCAGAACTCGAAGTACCGGTAAGTCTACGGTGGGCAGACTCGCGCACCGCCGCAACGTGTTCTTTTTTCCAACTTTGTTTCAGTATCAGACGCGAATAAATAGTTATGAATTTTTACGTTATCCCGTCGGCAAAATCAGCGCTGCTGGCTGATAGCGAAACGAGTGGGAAAAAAGTTACCGGGGTATAAGCCGCGGGGGATGGTGGCACGAGCCCACGCGTTCATAAACGCCGTCGTTTAGCCATACGGAATTTACGAGAGCAGCAATATCGAGATCGAAACGTATGACGGTGCTGCTCGTTCGATATCGTCTGAACTCGTATAGAAATACCGGGGCTAATTGTAACAAAGCGCCAGTCGATACACAGACCGTAAAAAACATCGAATGTTTCACGCAGTCAGTATGAAGCTCTAAGAAAATTATTTTTGCCACATGGAACAAAATATATTGGGAATATATCTATCATATATATTGTTACGTCTGAGACATCTGACCAATCGGTAAGGTGTGTTAAACGCACTCGGCGCTGTCATGTGAACTTCTTCACTTGTTTGCTCAGATGAATATCCTTTTTAACTCGTCCGCGTGTGCAACTCAGTGGTATAGGCTACTTGTCACGTAATTTCGGAGGTTACTCATTCGTTGCTATGATCGACTTGTACGTTTACAGTTCATATTATTATTACGGGTTCGGTTCCTCGATAAAGATTTAAATCCCGTTCCTCAAGTAACAATGATTTATTTGAAATGCAAAATATAACAGAGAAAGCTTCAATCAATTATTCGTATATAATATAGTGTAAGTGTTTAAGGGAGTCATTTTAATATGCGTCGAGAGGGATGATTTTAGAGTGAAAGTTTCGTTCGGTTGTTAATAGTAGACTTTTGATGTGAGTCGATTGGATGGTAAAATAAAACTCTAGTTGCGAGTCGATCGGATGTTAGAGTAAGAGATCGATTAGAGGTAATAACTGGCCGTCGCAAGGCGCTCGAAAATGCTGAGATCGCGATTCACGCGCGATCATACGAGAGAGAGAAAGGATATGTTAAGACAGAGAGGGAAGGTAGAATCAATAGAAAGAATAAAAATGCTGATAAAGAATCGCGTAATATCGGGAATCCAGACGCAAGGTTCGTCGCACGGCTTTCGTGGGAGAGACGTACGCCTTCTCGCGGTCTTTTTGCGAACGAATATGAATCGCCGTAATTAGAGAAGGAATGTCCGGTGCTTTGATTTTAGTGATAGAATATTAAAAAATAGTATGAACGAAAATATCGCGTTTGGCAGGACAGGACTTAACATATACAATATATTTCCGTCTAAAAATTCGTGATTGCTGATGTTTTTCAGAAAATATTGTTGCAATTATACATATGTCACCAAATCTATGACTATATAGATGATTAATGTATTAAGTGTACGAAACATATTACAAATATTAAATATATTCAATATTTTTAAATGTCACAGAGTATCATACTTACTATGGGAAATTGATTCTCTTTCTACCGTGTGCGTTTCGATTAGCCCCGGTCACTCTTCCAAGTTTCAATCTGGATGAGTAGAGAGTCATTCCGGTTGCAAATTCAGCCCCTGAACGATCGACTCTTCTAGCCAGAGTTATCGTATCGCACATATTCGCAATATATGCCAATTCGACGTTTATAAACTTCAGTGCCGGTAACGCTTTTCTCATTGCCCTTTCCATTTTGCCCGAAGCACAAACCGGTTCACAGAAGTTCGACCTTAACCCCCATGCTAACGTAGGGTAGATACTACACCATCGTCGATAAATTGTTTCTCATTGAATCGCAAATGGCTTACCGGCCCCCTCATGAATACATTTCGAAACCGCATCCACGAATTCAATCCACGGTCAGATTCCCGACCGTTTCTTCCTATTTTCATGCGGAGTCAGGAATGCGGAAGAGGTTTCTCTACATTGTTTTTTTTTCTCTTTTGTGAATGCATTTTCGTATGGGCATTATTGCAAGGACGTGCAAGTGTATGTATTCACATACAGCCCATTCGGGAGTGGGGCATTCGCGAATAATCTTGCTGAAACAACTCGTTGGTTTCGGATCAACGATGAAACGATTAGATTTAACAAAAGTGATTCTTTGTGAATCTCGATAACCACTTCAAAGTCGTGCGGATAGAGATATGCTACTCGTTATTGCGTAGAGAAGCACGAAGGATCGATGAACAATCCAGTCTAATATCGACGTGCGTATACACGATATTGTGCCTATAATCTCTGTCCGGTGTTTCCAATCTTCTATCGAGATTTATATCTGCTCGAAGATTGAAATGATTGAAAATCAACTACGTGTTAGGTACCCCATTAGTGCCTTTCATCTTAACGTAAAGCATATAAGTAAATCAAGAATTTTCAAAAATATCATTTCGACTTTCTGTTGGTTACGAGAAGATGTTGTTACTTTATTAGAGTTCCGAATAATCTTGTTGAGCGTCCGAAAGAATCCACGGAAATACTTATGCAACAAAAGTAGCAAACTTCTGTGAGTGAGGATCTCGTGGTTTTTCAGCGAAAATCACATGCTTCGCTTGTGGTCGGACCGGATTTCTCCAATCCCCTACTAGATCCTCCCTCCTGCGGTAAATAAATCCGCTCTGAGGTATGTTGAAATGGTTATCGGGAAGACAACGCAGGCAATAATCCTTCGTAATTCCCGGAAAGCAAAGCTTAGGAGTGTAGAGGTATAAGTAAGCAACTCCGTTCGAGTTCGGAGCTGAGGAATGGAAGGTAACTTAGCCGGATCTAGGAAAATCGAGTACGCGACTCGCACACTATAATCGGCATCTAGTGGTGGTGATCGAGCTGCCGACAGAGTCCTTGCAAACAAATCCTTAATCCATTTGCCGCAATATCAACTCGACTCTATAAAACAAAACAAAAAATTGTTGCAGAATAGAAAAACAACCCTATTGGTTACTCCGTTAATAATTTTTTTAGTCCAAATATAAACTTAACGGTAGATACATAGTTGAGTAATTAAGTGGAGTACCCACCCAGCTAGTGTTTGTGTACAAGATAGGTTCGGCACAGTTACGACTATCGAGACAGAGATGACGAGGAGAGATGAGCACTTTTAAGGATTATTAACTAAAAAGTTTCGAGAGCGAACTAAAGACCCGGACGAGAGGCTAACATTGCCTACGGTATTATATGTATCTATTATAGAATGTAGTTGAGAGAAGTAGAGAGCTGCAAGGTTCCAGAAGGGGAATTGGAGCAGCTTTCTCCCTCTCGGTCGTTCACCAGAATAATCTCAGATTATCCTCATGGCCGCTATATACGATATACAGGATACCAGCGAAGGCCATTTCGGATTGTGTACTTTGCGCGCTCTCGCGATGTCAATGTATTTCTCGTCGAATCAAAATCCTTGAGCTTTTCACGTTGCCGCGCAACTAAAGTACGACGATTATTTTGTTTTATTAACTTCCAGTCGCTCTCCCATCGAGATTACGATTCAAGATTCTTCACAAAAGTCCTGTTTTGGCGAAAAAAAACCGAAGCGAAGTTTTCATGAGAATGGGTTTGAAATATGCGAAGTGTCGGAAAGTCGCATTCAAAAGTAAATCCAACTTAAAAAAAAAAAAATAAACCATAGAACTATATAAAACGATTTTTTTTCTCGAACGGAAAAATGAGGAGGGGGGGGGAGGAGGTTGCAAGTATAGCAACAATTATCAAAATGTATTTAAAAAATTAAAACCAAAAGTACCAGTCAAAATCGAGTCAAATTCCAAATATTTTTATTCTGAGAAATCAAAGATCGCAATAAAATGGAAATTTCGTAATATAAAAGAAATGATATTTGATTCAATTTTGAAGCGGCGGTTATAATAGTCGAAAAATAAAGCATAACAAAAAACGCAATTTTGCAGCTTACTGCCTTTTCGGGGATACCTAGTATTCGACATTGAATTGGTTGAAAAAACGGGGAAGCTGCCAATCACATTTGCTTGTTCCGTAGCAAGTACTCTTAAAATCGATAGATAGAATATGATTACCGTAGTCCATTCATACGGGCTATAGATCTGAAAAGTATGAATCCGACTCCGGTACTTCGCAGGGATGGCTCCTCCTATGGACCTCTGCGTTGTTAAATTCTGTCGCAGCTCCGTGGCTTCCTCTTCAAATCCCCGATGGCTCGTTCCGCGTCATAACCGACGAATATTCTCGGTCGGCCGACAAACACGGTAAGAAATCCTCTCTCTCTCTCTCTCTTTCCCGCATCGTTGTCGTTCGCGTCCCATCGCACATACCGTAGTCATATTTTTTACAACATCCACGAGAAGCGCTGGTCGGACGCTTCCTTCCTTTGCAAGAGCCTTTTCGTACTATCGCTCGTATGTACAGACCCGCAGAAAAACGAGATGGGATTTACCAGAATATTGGATACACGCGTTTTATACGCTTTTTTGTGACTGCGATCGTTGCAGAAGTGCAGAGCGACCGAAAGGAAGAAGGAGAAAAGCGGCAGAGGAGTAAATAAAATGCAAAAGCAAGAGGTTACAAATAGCGAGGGCGACTGTTGACACATGTAGTATGATAAATGTTCAATGAGGAATAGCAATACGAATGGTAATTGTAATTAAGGTGACGTTAAAACTCTTTCGTCCTATTCTACTCAAGTCCAGTCGGTAAAATTGTAATTCATTTTATCCAATGTTGCTAAGTGGCATTATTTTTCCCTAAAATGTTTAAAATCATTAAAGTAAAGAAAAGAGGGTTAAAGGGGGGTTATCTCTAATTATCTGTAATTAATGCATGCATTCTGGAAGAACTTTCATCGATGAATCCACAATTTTTCGTTGTTTCGTCATCGTGACCCAAAGTGTTTTGTTTTTTTCCTTCTATCGAATACGCGATCTCGTCCCTTCTGCCCTAAACGGCGCAAGTTCAAATCTTTGGTACTCGATAGATGATTTGCAAGAACATAGCCCGCGTCGAATTTGTCAACAATTCGGTTACGGTTCAGTAAGCGCAGAAATGTCGTCTCGGTTTGCAAGTACGGCGAGCAAAAGGACGAGAAGGAACGAGAAGGATTGCTTGACGAGGCGAATCTTCTAGCCGAAATGATGCTCCATTGATTTGAAGTCTCGATGGCTTGGATTAGCAATTGAAAGGGGACGATAGTACAGGGTGGTTGGTGTAGCTGCGGAAAAGGGGTGCAAATCAAGCGAGGGTTCGCCCGAATTACTTCACCATTGGCTTCAGTCTCTAACCATCTTCCAACTACACAAAATCAAGATTCGTGTTCGGAATCCCGCTTCAAACTATAGCTTTATCACGCGATGTCGATGTTTTGCGGAACAGAAATTTTATGTTATTGATGACCGGGGTATGTTGATGACAGAGTATGTTCTAAATAAATAGTAAAAACATTTTTCTACAAAAATGTAAAAAAAAGACGCCAAGTGGTTTAAATAATGTTTGCGAAAAAAAAATTCAAAAAATAAAAAATCATAGAAGCCAAGTAAAAATAAAAATAAAAAAAACTTTGCTCGTTCTTTCTTTCATTCCTACTACATTTATTTGTGGTCTAAGGACTCGCCAAGTTTTTTTATTTTTATTTTTACTTGGCTTCTATGATTTTTTATTTTTAAAATTTTTTTTTCGCAAACATTATTTAAACCACTTGGCGTCTTTTTTTTACATTTTTGTAGAAAAATGTTTTTACTATTTATTTTATTCTTTTTTTTCATTTATTTTATTATTATTAATTTGAATTATTTATTTTTAAAGATTTTTTTTTGTATCACACGCGTAATATTCATTAATTGAAATTACCACTCGCCTGCAATTAGTTAACATAATTTTTTCACACACGTATCCCTTTTTTTTACCAGGAGAGATTTTTTTTATTAGTACCTTTCGTGATAATAAAATTATAAATAACCTCTTAGTATTTAACCTCTATTTCGATGACTGAATGCGAGTGCACTATTCGCGGATCGTGGATACGGATATCACAAGTTGCTGTGTTCACGAACTGACACTTGGAATCGGTAACAGCTAACCGTTCGTTCCGCATATACCATTGTATATGCAGGGCGCACGCATGGACACACAGACGCAACACACAGGCATGATGGGACATCGGACAAACAACGGACAGACGAAAAAATCTCTGAAGAAAAATTTTATCGTGAAAGTGAGGATTTTTTGGGCGACATCGTGATATCTCATCATTTCGAGCACCGATCGGGCTGATTCCAGGCGCATTTTGAAGCTTGTATTCGAATTATATGATGAAAGTGTCTTTGGAATTCAGATCCGATGTCTCGTTTCAGAGAAAAAAAATGTCAAACTTTAGGGGGCACGATATTAGCGTATAAGTACACGGTAGCGCTCGCGGACTTCTTACTTTTTAAACCACTTGGCGTCGAGACGCTACCGCGTCTCTTGATTATCTCTTTCCTTCCACTCTAAAAACCAAATGAGTTAGTCATATATTGTAACAAATTTATAGCTGACTATTCGTTATGATACACCATATTAATTAGGTTTGGCAATAGCCGAACGAACGATCGATGCGAGATCGATCGTCATGACAAGAATCTTGACTACACTTTCAAAGCGAACAGACGTGCGACGTTTTGTGATCGAACAAACACGCGCGCTATTCATTCGCTCAGTCGTTACAATATGAATTACAAACTGCTGTGGAACTAAAATGCTTATTATAATAAGTAACTTCTTAGAGCACAAAACTCACTATGTGAAACTTTTGATTTTTTTTACGCCGTATGTATTTCAACTTGCCCTATTGTTCCTACTTTGCAAACCAGTTAAACATTATGAAAATTGTTTTTTCAATGCGAAAGCGCACGTTTTGTGATAGTCCTCGTTGAGGGGATTTATGTCGTCGAGTATTGTTAAGACGGGGTGAAATATCGCGGTCGGTAATAAAAACTGTAAACAACTTTTTTCGCGTATACTGGCACCTACAGTAAAAAAAAAAGTGTCATTAGTTGCTTTGATCATTCCCGCAGCTAATGACACTTTTTTTATATTGTAGATGACAGGATGCGCGAAAAAAGTTGTTTACAGTTGTTGATACTGATCGAGCCCGGGATGGACGGGGTGGGGGTGGGGTGGGGGGGGGGGGGGGGGGGGGATTGCACCTACTCTTAATTAAATGCAGCGCCTAGCGATATACATTACATCAGAATAGCAATCACTCGCTACAGTTCAGCTACGGCATCCACCCGTCACACTTCCTGCCCCTGCGGATAACCGGAATCGAAATGAACTTCTATCGCGCATTGAACGCGCGCGAGCAGGCGATCCTTCGCGTATCGACAAATTATCGAATCTACAGAGGTTGCGCGCACGAGGAAGCAACTTTCCACTTGCATTTCGCGGACGTCGGATATTATGATTATTTTTCTTTTAAGATACCAAACAGTACAAAGCTAAAATGTTATGGACGGTGGGAAGTGTGCGGCTGATAATGCGATACCGCTTTGAGATGTAATAAAATAAAATCAGGCTCGGGAAATGTTGATGTACGAGAAAGCAAAGAAAAAGTTAATAAAATCTTCAGCTCGCCCGAGATCACATAAGTTCGTTGGTGTGTTCAGGTAGGAAAAAACCCCCCGAGAAGCACCGTAGCCTCCACCGCTGCTTCCCGTCACAGTAGTCAATATTTGCGTGCCCCAGGGTTGCTGCAAGGGCTCTTCTCCTTGGCTGGCTTGTGGTGAAGTGAGACAAGAAGGTGCCTGGTGCCATGCCCCGACTGCTTCGTGCCAACCACCACTTCTTGAGTCTGAAACGCGATAGAGTCGGGACAGAATGCAGAGTGCCAGGGTGTTGAGGGTCGAAGGCCGCCGACCCCCTCCCCCCCATCAGTGTGTTCTTCTTTACCAAAGCTCGCGAAGTTCCATCTCGCTAACTTCGACCGTTGTAGAGATCGCAAGATGCGATGGCCTGACCCCTTCGCATCCCCCGACCCCAGCACTGTCCACAGTTAGCTTCATAGACTGATTTTTTTTCGATGACGCGGCGCGAGATAATTATTTCTTGGAAAATCCGCCTGAGAGTACCCTCAATAAGATGCTTGTACGCTTACTCTTTAACATTCTACTCAGTCATACTCCTGTGGGACTTAGCAGGCGACGTAACGGGTAAAAAAATGTTACTCGCTGTTTAGGCAAATTACGAATCTTATACATATATTAAATTAGTAATAATTAAATAAAAACATTATTATTATTATTATTATTATTATTATTATTATTATTATTATTATTATCATTACTATTATTATTATTATATTCCAGGTGGGGCAAGATAACAGCGGTAACTAGGCGAAATTAATTGATTGCTAACCAATAATAGTCTTTGTACTTTTATTTCAGTTCAAACAAAAAATGTCTAAATGTATGCAAGGCGAACTGCATAATTTTTGGCCAAGCGTTTTAGGGATGATATTTATTGGTGTGGCAAGCATGGATTAATCGGTCAGGAGACGAGAAAACCGTTCGTTTCAGATCGATCGAACCCCAAACGATCTCAAACGAGAACAATGGTTATTATTATGACGAGACCTTTCGTGCCGCTTGAGTATGTTCTCGTAAAGACGTAAAAGGAACTAATAGCTCGTTCGAGGGTGGTTAAAGGGGAGTACGCGAGAGAAGTCGCGGTCCTGCGCTCATCATACAGCACAGTAGTGGGTGCGAGTAAAATTGTTGAGTCTCGTGGTGAATTCCTCGGGCTGATGGCTCTTCTAGCGCCATCACCTCCAAGGCAATGACGTACCTCTTATACCCTCCACGGTTATTACTTGTCTTAAGCTGGTACATTAACGGTCTACAGCTGTGGCGCGCGACATCGGCAGTTGTTGGGATGTTGAGTTCTCCGCCCCGTCATTACAGAAATATTAGTGAGGTCGTTTCGTTTCTCTGCAATCACTTCAAACTTCCTCCTCCCCCGACATTTTTTTTTTTCGTTCTCAAGATACATTGTGGAAAATTTTCTTACGAGACAAGATCAGAAAACTGCAATTCGGTTTTTCGTAAAACACAATAACCGTAAGGATTTCTTAGTTTTGTTTCTTAGTTTCGTCGTTAAGCATATGATTAACATACTCGCTGATCGGCACGAACTTGTGAATCGGCCATCGTCATTTTTAAATGAGACTTAAAAAAGTATTTTCTTAATGGTGTTTCTCTTATTTTGCGAAGACTCTATGTCAATTAATCGCGATAGATTCTAATTTTTTTCTCATTGACGAAGACGAGAAACGCCGGTATACTATAGATTGTCTTTGCTTTATTCTTGAAGTAACACTCTTTCGTTCGCTTATTTTCTCCGCAATCTTTCGGAGACGCTTTCACGAAAGCTCGAGCAGACCGGAGCTTCCGACGCGCGACGGTTTCATGTATAGCAAAGCCAGGTTGAAAAATAAATGAGATTCAAAAGATGGAAAAGCTCTGCCGAGTGCGCGACTTCGTCCCGTTCATCCCGGAATAAATCCTCGCGGCGTATGCTACCTACCGTTTCTCCCCGTAGGTTTTTTCCCAAGTTTTCGAATAGGAGGCACGAATTCAAGCGTTGATGTGTGTGTGTGTGTGTGTAGGTGTGCGTTTCGTGAGCGCATGACCACACGTATTCGCGCCGCGCGAACACCATCGTATATACCCAAAAGCCAAGCCACATTTGTCTCAGACGTCCGAGAAAACGATCAGCAACATTAATTTCGTTATTTTATAGGGAATTCGCTCGTAAATTCGGCAAAAATTCTGTTTCCGTGAAAGTCTATAATAATTTTTTTTTTTTTTATTTTTCGAAATCGATTTTTGCATCAGAATATCTTTGAGAGTTCATACGCATTATTATTATTAACTGTTATCGTTGTAAAAGGTCTGCCTTACCTAAATCTCTCGGTTCATATAGTCCAAATCAATTAATTTATTACTTGTTAATAAAAAGTTGCCAATCATTTTATACCATCAAACGTGCCCTGGTCAACATACCAAAAGTTGTACCGACTCAAAATTTGTATGGAATCTTTACTTATTAGCTAAAAAACTAAAGTTTTCCCTTAGGTTGCCGATATTTGCCTACTCTCCCTTAAAATTAGCTTTGTACCAAGTCGAAACAATAAGAGAATATATGCTTATGCCCTTGCGATTCTCAGTCGCTTGAGTGTCGTCACTCGATGAATCTTGTCGTCTACCTCAGTACATTCACCGCATTTTATATTCGCCTTACTTCACGTTCCATTTACGACCGGACGACGACCGTAAGCCATTCAGCCGCTTGGATGCCAATTTTAGTCGTTTAGTTTTGTCGTGTCGGCTTGTTTCGTTCAACGCATATAATATTCGAAAGAATAACCATTTCATACAGCTTGAAAACGCAGCTTTGGTCTGCTATAATCAAAATAAAAAAAATGCCAAGAATAAAATCCTTCGGGTACTGAATAAAGTGTGCCTAATTACAGTTTAAAGTACGCAGCGATAGCGCAAGGCTGATGAATAAGCAATTTTGATTGTGGCGCGGCGCTACGAGATGGGAGAAGAATTATAAAAGGAAACAAAAAGAAAAAGGAAAAGATAAAGGCGCTTGCGGAGTGAGGTTCGCGGTGCTCACGTTAAATTAGAGAAATTCATCGTAGTAATATCGCGCCGTATTATAGCATAGACTGGGGTATGCTATGCAAGCGAACCTGTGGCGCCTGTGGCGACGTGCTGAACAGGCCTCCGTGCGTACTCTCAGTCGGCAGCGCGCACCACGGCTGGTAGTAGTACATTCAATGCTCCTCGCGGGTTGCTCGGACACAATAGGCCTCCGTGCATAATAATGGAGTACCTGGGTTTAGGTTTGGGGGAATGGGTGGAATGGGAGGTAGAGATGAGGGGATAGATGCATACTGGGCAATGCCAGGGCGGGAGCCGCACCGAGAGCGAAGGCGAATGAGACGGTTAATTACCCCGGCAAATTAAGTGGAAACGGTCTGATTACTGGTTCCTGTCTGCTCGCGAATGCTATTCTCTCGCTTAGAATCGAGTGACGCAATAGAGAGGACAACGTTCAAATACTATATTCTATCCCATCCCAACGATGACGTGACATTGTTCGTGAGCGCGATAGGCAAAGATCCTCACCATCCCACTGTTCGGTTCATCGCCAAATTATTCTGCGCCGATTGACGCTATCTCCTGAGTCAACGGTCATGCGCTTATCTGGCGAAAAGTACTCCCAGTTTTATATATACATACATCTTGCGTTTATGTTCAATAGGTATATAAAATTAAAATGGGTGCTGCCCTTTTTTCATTTTATGTATATAATCTCTCTATATATATAAAGTTTCCGCCGCTGTCGCCGCCGCCGCTGTCGCCGCCGCCGCCGTGTCAGGAATCGAGGGGAGGCCAAAAATATTCTAAGTCCCTCTAAGGAGGAAAAGAAAATTATTCTAAGTCCCTCTAAGGGGGACTTAGAATATTTTCGGTCGAAGGGGGCGGGGGGAATCCCCTTAGAGGGACTTAGAATATTTTTCTGGAGGGGGGGGGGGGGGGGGGTTGTGGGAGGGGAAAGTCAAAATATTCTAAGTCCTTCAAGGGGGGATTTAGAATAGTTTTGGTCGAAGGAGTAATGGCGAATGGGGGGGGAGGGGAAAAATATTCTAAGTCCCTTCAAGGGGGACTGACTCAGTAAAAATACAAAAAAAAGCGGCGGCGACCTCCATTGGTGAAAAGTTGCGGCGGTGATTAAACATTATTATAATGTTGATAAAAGAAATGCGAGCGCGCGTAGCGCGCGAGCCCGGGGAAACTCTAGTATACATATATTGTAACGCTTGTCAACTTACCGATGCCTCGCATTCGATTCGAAGATTAACGTTAAGGATTCGGGGCGAGCGAAAAATCGTTAGACGTTGTCACTTCGGTGTCACAATAATTTAAAACAAAAAAAAAAAAACACAAAATAACAAGTACAGTATCCAGAGACTTATAATACCGACGCTTATTACCTTATTAGTCGATTGAAACATACTTATAATAAAACACAATTGAATTCTCGTCAAACGGTAAATCTCGATTAAATTCAAATATAATAATAATTGATTAGTTTTTCGGGGATGTCTCGGAAAGACCGAAAAATATCTCAAAAAATACGAATGTTCCTCTTAACTCGTTGAACAACAATAATTTTTATCAAACTCGAAGTTTTTTCATTTTCATTCATAGTATTTTCATTTCAAAACGAAGAATGAAAATACTAAAATTTACCGACGCAATGTCGGTAATTGTGAAGCGGAAAAATTTTACGAATTTTTACCCTTAATTTCTCAATTGTTCCACGGAGGAATTATTGGAAACTGAATTTGGCGAAAGTTCGATGAAAAACAACAAAATTTCTTTTTACAAGATGTACCGACCGAGCTTCGCTTCTCGACATGAAGTACGTTGATTTAAGTTTTTAGGTTCATCCCGGGAGAATTTATTTTTATATATGAATTTTAATAACGGAAGCTATTCTGCCGCGCCTACGTAGTACCCCACGGAGATACATAGAAGAGGGCCCTTCTTGGGATAGCCCGGCTGCCACGAGATCGTGAACCGACATGTGTCACCATGTGGTCGATCCGCGACTCGCTTCGGCTCGCTCTCGTTCTGGTTACCTACTCTATCGCGGTTCTCAATTAGCGATGACTGGGTGCAGGAATACGGATAGCATCATCGCCGATGGTTGTCTGCACCCTGGATCTGTAAGGTAGAGTACTCGTAAAGCCAACGTTACCAAAGGCTCTCCAGAACCGGAGATATACGAATCAGCTCGCCGTCGTCGGTGGAACTGATGGAAATTCTGTTCGCGCTTGCTTTTTTACATGCATTCCGGAGCCCTTTCATTTTCGAGAAAAAATAGAAAATGCGAAATCTCCTGGTCAACTTATTGGAATTGCGAAATCTTGCGGTCACCCCGCAAGCGTACCGCGGGTATTCTGTTTATGAAAAACGAGCGGCCGCTTTGATATATAGTTTCTATATATAAAATAAATAAAATCATTCTTATTATTATTTATTTTAATAGATACTAATCATATAATTTGATATTTGTTCAGTCGCATATATTTACCCAAATTTATTCTCAAATATATCCGTATTATACCATCCTTTGGGGACAATATACGGATATTCGAATCGATATATTTTGCTATACAAATACTGCTTTTCTATGTATGTAGTTACGATAAATATTAATTATTTACTAAAAGCAAAAAAAGGCATGCTATCAATTGCCCTCACATCAATGTGAGGATTGGCAGAATACATGTATAAAAAGAGAAGAAGTTGTCGGATGACAATGCGCGGCTGAACAAGTGAATACACGAACTAAAGTCGATTCGCGGTCGAGTATTGGCCCTGACGCACGCAAGATTAATTGGTAATGGGTGGCTGGGACGCGGGTGTCTGTCAGACGAATGCGGTGAAACTCATTGCCGGCATCGGGATGTGCACAAAAAATAAAAGCGACGGGAACGAAGGTGAAAGAACGATGAAAGCTCGAAGAAAGAAAGCCACTGGTGGTAAAGTGGAAAGCCTCATCGGGAAGATCGTTTGTAGCCTCTACGCGCGGAGATAAAATGAAAAAAGATTGGCTTTTATGCAAGCAGCGAGGTACCTACAAAGAAGGCGGAAAGGAGGAAAAGTGAAGTCGAGGATAGGCAAAGATGCGAGTACAAATAAAGTAAAGAACGTAAACGAGAAGGGAGGTGATAGACTCGCACGGAGAATATAAAAAAAAAAAAACGAGAGACGTGAGACGTGAGATCGGTTGAGACGGCGAGAAAAAAAGGCGAAAACAATTCTCAGCGTTTATCGGCAGGTAGGTACTTTCTTTGGGGATATAAAAAACGGCGAGACCACAACCAACGTCGAGCGCGCTTTTCATCTCTCTCAGACAACGACGATTTTTCTGACCCCATCGTTTTCTTCTTTTTGTGTTTTATTTCGTTTCTCGACGCGCTCCACATCGCTGAACAACAGACCAGTCGTCAAAGAATTCTTTGCTGCCTAATCAAACTTGGTAATGAAAAAAAAGTTCAATATTATTTATAAAAACTCGCAATACTCTGAGAGCGCTATATCGCCGACTGTACTTTGCCACAGTATTTTATAAGACCATTTACGAATGTTCGCCGAGAATAAAAGCCAAAAACGAAATTCATTTTCTGAAAGTATTACATCCATTGTGAAGGATCAAAATTATCGAAATACTAATACATAATAATTATAAAATAAAATATATATGTTATTATTATTTAATAATAAAAGTAATTAATGTTTTTATATCATTAATATTCACAGCGAAAATTCGTCTTATGAGAGTGAAAAAAATCTATGAATGATAAAATATGACGAATAAGTTGTACGAAATAATCGTTACTATATTCTTTCTATTGTCGATAACCGGTTATTGTCCATACCGGTTGCATTCCGCTTTATAAATCGTTCGCAAATGTAAACGTTAATACCTCCAGAATGTCACACTCACCATATTATAAAAATCAATGCCATCAATTATTTTGATCATTATGACTATATTTCAAGTTGATATCGAGTCGGGAGAAGCTCCAGAAAGATTGCCATTTACCATTTGTTAAATTTACCAAATGTGAACACGAGTCCGATCGCCTTCATTGTTCATTCGCGTCAATTATGCTCGTCAAAAGTTTTCAATATTGGTTTGCTTTCTCTCTGAAAATTGCGCTAAAGTACGACGGTAATATAGAGCGTACACGAGAGAAAGGTAAAGAGAAACTCCACGCATCCAGCGGGAGAACGAAGTAGGAAAAGGAAGAAAGCGAATGAAGACAAAGGGGTGGCGACGGAGGAGACAACGATGCTACAGACGAGGGGTCAGGGGACGGGGGATGTCAGAAAAGAGATGAGGACGAGTACGGCAACGACGACGATACTCGAGGGCCGTCACGGGGGAGGGTCGAGAGGGGTAAAGCTCCGCACACCCCAGCTTGGCTGAAAGCTTGCCGTAGCTTCAGCGGCAGGCAGAAGAAGCATCAAACCTATGGCAAAGCTGTTGGCAGACTCGACACGGCACGCCTCGTCCCCTCCTCCCCTTCTCCCGGCGGGCCTTTCGCCTCCGCGACTCGAAATCGATCGTTGCCTTTCGAGTTACGTCTCGAGCGGCATCCGGTGTACACAGTCTATTTCGCGCTTTGTTTGCTTCCCGGCTTCCGTGAAGCTTTCCGGCATGCGCGCTTATTTCCCGAGCGGAGATCGAGACTGAGATACAGGCGCCCCAGCGACAGGGACGATGCGCACACGTACAACAAATAGATACATCCCTAGATTCCATAGACATAGGTAGATGTACTACTGGCATACTTTGCTCTAGCCGGAAATTAAAACGCAGATATAGAACGGCACAGCAAAGTTGACAACAAATAATCCGAGAATTTAAAAGATCTTACATTGCCTAAGACTGTCCCTTTCGGTTGGGTTTAGGTCGATGAATTAACAGATTCTTTTTGTATTTTTTTGTTTTGTGCTTGAGATCCCGTTCGTGTTGTGGCGCTAATCCCACACGTTTTACTCTCATTCGTTTTTTTTTTAAATCTCGTGCCAAAATTGCCCATACTTGCGTAGAGGCACTTGTTGGAGGAGCTTCGTTCCTCAACCCTCCAAAAAATGTCCCTCGGGCTATTTTTTTAAGGCACTCACAGAAGTGCACGTCGTGTTTTGTATTTGTTTTTGTGCACATCATGAATGATAACGGGATAGATACTAGTATTTCTGCAAGAACAATCCTGCAAAGGAGAGCAAATTGCTTCGCACAGTCCGAAGTTATAACACCGTACAGACTTCCGACATGAAAAATACAGGGAAAAGGGAATTTTTATTGAACCGCAGACCAGAAAAAATATTTGCAGACATCGAAGTCACTTTGAATTGACTATGCATGTTGCAGGTACACCGAAAAAAAACCGAAAATTTTATTTTTTCATTCATGCCCTGCGGGGGTTTCCCTACCGATAGCCGTCCGGAGAGATACGAAAAAACAATGGGAAATCATTTTAATAGGCACTTTCTGCCTATTGTTAAGTAATAACCATAAAATACAAAAAGTGTAGTTGTTAAAAAATAAAACAACTTTTTTTTTCAACGAAATTGATGAAACGATTTAATTGGTTCCGCAACTTGTTCCATTCGGACTTGGGGATTTTTTTTATTCTATCCTCAATAGAAACGAATATAACCAAAAGTATGCGATTTTTTCACTGATTTTTTACCTAAATCGTCGAAGCCTCTTTCTCGTCTTTTTTAACTCAGAAAACTCGGAATATGGGTGGATATCGAGAAGAAATGGATGTCTGCAGCTCGTCGATTGCATTTGACCCCGAAAAGCCCCGAAGTATCGAACATCGCTTGTGGTTAAACAAGAGCTCCAAAGATTCTTGTTTTCCAGCCACATCAATTAGTATTTTTGAACCTTTTTTAAAATTTTTTTCAATATGGATTCTCGAAAACGAACTCATGGGTGCTCATTCTTCATGGTGGCCTCGAATATTGCCCCTACACTCGACCCCTTTGAATTTTACCGAAAATAACTAAACGCGCTGTGAATGGAGGGCGGGACGAGATAGAGGGCGGTGAATGAACGTATTCCAGCATACCCACCAGCGATCGACGCACAGTCGCGCGTTGAATTTTAACGTTCGGATAATCGGAGTGCCTGTTTCCGACGGCGGCGGTAGAGCCACGGCAAACGTGCTCGTGCCCCGAGGACTATGCTGATATATATGCTCCCCTTCTCTTCCTTTCTGTACTGTACTCTATACTGCCTCGGATTTATCCGTTCCCAACCGTTATTTCACCCCTCTGTTCTACTGCTTCTGCTGCTGCTGCTCGAAGCGCGTGGGATTAAATAGTGGGAGGCGTATTTCTCGTCGTTTATATTGCTGTACAGTATAGCAATATAATCTCAATGCGCGTATGCTATACCACAAGGCCCGAGACGTGCTCAATTTAATGAAAATGCTGGCGGTACGTTTCGGCTTTTGAATACGAAAACCTTTCGCGAAAAACTTCTATAGATATAGTATTTTCTATTTCGTCCTTCTGTCGTTTGACTTTCTCCAATTTGCCTACTCTTTCGAGGGTGGAATTCGGGAAGAAGAATTTAAGAGCTAAGTACACCGTTAAGGACTGATAACCAAGTAACCCCTAAAAAATACCGCCGGTTTAAAAAAATTCGAGACAAGTCCATTTACTTACGTTATTAGTCCTTTGTAAAAAGTTGACGAATAATTTGCATGTACCGCCAAGTATATTTGCTTTCTCAAGTAAACTTGAAAGTTAATGATTATAGTGAAAATAACGATAACAAATAAATGCAAAGGCAAAAAATGTAATAATAATTATGATATGTCAACAAAAAGAAATTGCCTGATTCAAATTATTATTAAAATGATTTTTTTCGGTCGTAGTACCGACTGAATACCATAGTACCGAATGAAACAGTTAATTGTGGGCATTTAGCTACTACGAGTTAAGATGCTCATTCGACAAGCAAAACGACCTGACAAATTTTTTTGATTATAATTTGATTCAAGACTCCATTTTTTTTTACACTGGCGATGTTTTTTGGGGATACCCCGTTAAGGAAAGGTAAGGACAGAATTAAGTATACACGAACGAAAAAATCGGTAAAAATTCAGATTTTTTCTTCGAAAACTAATTTTATGGGAGCATCCAAGTTTTATTATACGGGAGAATATAAAAAGATTTTTTATTGTGAAAAATGTTTTGTCGCAGTCGTCACGGTTCTGGACAGCTGTACGATCAAAAATCAAAAACCAAAGTCATTCTTAAAATATAGCGTTGAAAACATTACGTAAGATTTTTTTTTTTTTTATGACAACGCTTGAATCGTATAGGTCGTTTTTTAAGTACATTTTTTGTCGATTTGATTTAATTTGAAATAAATACTTGAGTTAAAAAATCTCACTTGGCGCGATAGAAAAAGTGACATTCTTCGTTGACATTGGTCGAACAGTTTTCAAGATATTTTGACAGCAGATATCGCAGTTACAAGATATTGAGGTTGAGCGTTCAATGAAGACCGGCCGCGATGAATCACTCGACGACTCTAAAGCCGTTTAGCGTTGTAAATTTTACGAGTTTGAAAATTAAATGTATTTATAATATTCTTGATACATTAAACTTTGAGAAAACAAAAAAAAATTCTTCTTAGTCAGCCGGTCTCAATGTGCCCAAAATTTATAACGATTAAAAAATTGGATTCTCGTGTCATTCCTTGAATCGATGCGACATTGGACGATGAACGTAAATGGTCCTCGCTTCGGGGTTACGAATCTTCACTCTAAACTTGTCTAACAAGAGACGCGTGGTTAACCCAGAGGACTAGGATAGTAATGGCCGTGCCGGGGATACCTATTGCGGTTGCAAACGCTAACTCAGCACTTTGAATATTTCTTTGAATAGAGATCCGTGCCATGTGATAGTTTCGAAGTGTCTAGGGCGACGACACACACCCTCTCTGTCTGTCCACGTGGCTTTACGTCAAGCTCTCTCTTTATCCTCCGTCTTCTGCTTTACTGGTATACGCAAATCTCTTCGTCCGCTTTTCCACTTTATCTACTGGTTCTCGTGTCCCTTTTCTTCTACTTCCTGCAACCTTTTTACTGGTTTCTGACTATTGCTAACGACCTACAACCCTTTGACGCTATTATACTTTCATTTCTTTCTTTCAAATATGTCGTTGTCGTTCATTGCGTTGAGCCTTATTACAACGATCCGTAGTGGATACCGTAGGCACACAGCGATAAAATCGCGCCTATCAAACAAATAATCAACTTATACCTTTACCTCACAATTCATCGATCATTTCTAAAAAAAATATGTAAACAATTCATTTTTATACTTTTCTTTTTTTATTAATTCAATTATTCAACTTATAAATAGTCTAATGTTCCATACAAAACATCACTTTCTTCAATTCAAGTTACTTGAGGACACGAGGATAACACGAGCAACATTTACAATTAACAATAAAATTTCTACAAAAACAAAAATATTTCATTACTTTTGATGCGATGCAGTTAGGTGTTTCCTTTCCTGACTGTTGAGTGGGATCGTTCATTCGCGTGTTCCACCAACGAGAGTGTCGTGGGTCACTCTACTCGTAATACTTCACGCGGAAGGGATATGGTGCATGTTACGGAAAACAATCGATTATTATCTCGAACGGGAGGCCTAGCTATTTTTTTTGCGTTGAAGTTTCCGGGTTCGTGGATGGCGCGACGATCGATACTAAACTCCGTATGTATTATCAAAGAGTGTCAACCGGAAGAAAGAATTGAGGAGGTTTCAGTTCCGAATCCAGAGGGTCAATCATTCAAACAGATTCATAAAGATGAGGAGGGGTGCAGAGGATCGGGGAAATATCAATAATAAGAATGTATTGTTTATTTTCATTGATTATTATGGTTGAATGACATATAAATGATAATTTATACACCATGATAACTCGGCTTGCCGTCCCTTATAATAATTGTTCATGACATGATAATACAAAAGAAGCCCTTAGTTCAATTAAAAAATGTTGTAATAGCTACTATCAAGAAATCAAGCGACGTGGTAGCGTCTCGATGCCAAGTACATACTTAAAAGTCTGCATAGTGAGTCCCCGCGCTATCGTGTAATTATAAAATCGAAAAAACATTTTTCTTCAAAAAATGTAAAAAAAAAAACGCCGCCAAGTTGCTGACATAATTTTTGGCGATTAAAAATTGTAAAAAAATCTTACAAGCCAAGTAAGAATAAAAATAAAAAAATTTTGCTCCTTTCTTTCATTGCTACTATATTTATTTGTATTCTAAGGATTCGCCGAGTTTTTTTATATTTATTTTCACTTGACTCGTAAGATTATTTATTTAAAAAAAAATTTATTTACAGAAAAATGATTTAAACTACTGGCCGGCGTTTTTTTTTTTTACATTTTTTGAAGAGAAATGTTTTTTCTATTTATTTTATTCTTATTTTACACTCATGTTTTTTATATTAATTTGAATTATTTATTATTAAAGAAAGCTGTTTTATTTTGCACCGTTAAAAATCCGTACGAAACGATATTTTTCGTATCACACGCATGATATTCATCAATTAAAATTTCCATTCGCCTGCAATCAGTTAATATAATTTTTTCACACACGTATCCCTTTTTATACCACGAGAGAGGCTTTTTTTATTAGTAGTTTTCACGATATTAAAATTACAAATAACCCTTAGTATTTAGCCTCTATTTCGATGACTTTATGCGAGTGTATTGTTCGCGGATCGCGGATCGTGGGTACGGATATCACAAATTGCTGTGTTCACGAACTGACACTTGGAAATCGGTAACAGCTAATCGTTCGTTCCGCTTATACCATTATGTATGCAGTGTGCACGCATGGACACACAGACCCAACACACAGGCATGATGGGACATCGGACAAACAACGGACACACGAAAAAATCTATGACGAAAAATTTTATCGTGATGTCCGTATCCGCGATCTGCCAATTGTACACTCACATTGAGTCACCGAAATTGAGGTTATTTATAAGGGGGGGGGTTATTTATAAGGGTAAGGGGTTATTTATAATTTTATTATTGCGAAAACTACTTATAATGCAAAACCTCCCTCGTGGTTAAAAAAAAGGGATATATCTATCAAAAATTATACTTTCTTTAATATCAAATAATTCAGATTAATAATTAAAAAATAAATAAATCAAAATTTGCTGAGTGCTTAGAACACAAATAAATGTAGTAGCAATAAAAGAAAGGTCGAGTAAAGTTTTTTTTTATTTATTTTTACTTGGCACATATAATTTTTTTTTAGTTGTTTATTTGCAAAAAATTATTTAAAAATAATTCTTAAACTATTTGGCGACATTTTTTTACATTTTTTGAAGAGAAAATGTTTTTTATTATTCTACCCTATACGCGAATACACCGATTTCTCGTATGTCAACATGGCCATTGTTTTCAATATTCCCAGATACAGAGTGAACGTGGTTAACGGGTTTAACGTTTCATAGCGCCTTGTGCTATTCACCTACCGTTTCTATGCTTCGTAGAGTTTATGGCTGTTTTCACTTTTAAGCGTTCCACACCATCTGTAGAGACGTCACTTTGGGGGTGGGAATGAGAGAGCCGTCGAATGGGTGTAAAACTATTCGCGTGTCCGAAAGTGCCGCTAAGGGGGAACTCAGGTGAGTTCGAAACGCCGGTGAGATAGTCCCGAAGGTATTGCGTTCTTACGGTCCAAGCGAATGTCCATGGAGCTTCGTCCAGTAGCGTTTAACGATTCACACGGTGCTCGACAGCGCTGTTAGTGTCTTCGGGATCCCCCCGGGATACAACTCACAGTTCCGGTTATGGAGTCAAATGCAATAAATATATAGTCTGAACATCAATACCACTTTTTAAATACGTTTTGTGATGTTTTTTTGTATGGTTTTAAGTATCCTTAAAAAACAATGAACATCTATTTTCGTTCCTCAACTATGTCAGAGCCCTTTTTTGTACTCTATAGAATGATTATTACTATTATTATACAGTTTTAAAGCTTTCAGCAGATGACCGCTTTTCCGTCGAATGATGAGTAATACAGCGAAAAGTATAACATCGAGGCAAGTAGTGAGGAGGATGCTTTCGTTTAAAGTTATCGCGATAATTACTGAGTCACCTTGATTAGCAATCAGGTTGCAATCAAGTTGCAGTTAGGTATATTAACGAGGGTTGAAGATGTACGTATCTTTCATCAATGTATAAATATGTCGTGAGGATAACGACGTTACGTGGAGCAGATCGAAAACGTCGCTCGCTCAGAAAATTGGGAAATCCCTGCCGCGTAGAACTATATGTCTATCGCCGTCCGCGATACTCATGCGACCAATAAATTATTAACGAAAATGTTATGTGATCAAAAATCGATGGATATTGTTATAATAGGCACATGTAGTGATTTCGATATGGTAATCATTGGGATAATTCGTGAAGATTTTTATTGTTGAGTGCCTAAAGTTCTTAAGGGGGCTGAGTCACCTAAAAAGTAGAATGTTCATTATTTTTTTTTCTGTCTGAAAAAAAGAAAAAATAAAAATTCGACTGTATTGTCATAATCTATATAAGATTAACTATCTTTTAAAATTTTTTTGAGGTCCCCAAGCTTGTCGAAGCGAAAGCAGAGATGGTCAAACTTTTTTTACTTGTCGCAGGATTCAGACCGCAGGAGTGAATCAATCTTGACTTTTCATAGCTCATTTTCTTCGCTGAAGTATTTATTATGGAACGAGTTCAGGAATTTTTTTTGAAGTTCCCCCGATGGAGTTATCAAATAAAATCTGGAAAAAGAGCATCGCAGTCATGTGAAAATGACATTTTTTTCCACATTTTATTCGATAGCTCCATCAGGGGACCTTCAAAAAAAAATTCCTGAACTCGTTCCATAATAAATACTCCAGCGAAGAAAATGAGCTATGAAAAGTCAAAATTGATTCACTCCTGCGGTCTGAATCCTGCGACAAGTAAAAAAAGTTTGACCATCTCTGCTTTCGCTTCGACAAACTTGGGAACTTCAAAAAAAATTGAAAAAGTAGTTAATCATATATAGATTATGAAAATACAATCTAATTTTTATTTTTAATTTTTTTCAGATAGAAAAAGAAATAATGAATATTCTACTTTTTAGGTGACTCAGCCCCCTTAACGCACTCTTTGCTCGAATTCCGCACAAAGAAGTTTACTTCATAAAAGAAAGCGAAAAATAAAAATTCATATTGTTATCGTTATTATATAAAATAGAATAGCAATATTTCGGATGATTCTGGTATACCCATCAAAATCAAAGCTGAACAAAGTCGAGGAATTCTAAGAAGCAGAGGCAAAGAACACAAAGTTACAGTATTCTCAGAGAAAGCCAAAGAATCCGCTGTAGATTTCCTAATATCGTCGAATGGACAACCATTTAATCCATCATCGATCAATGTCTAACGCGCCAGGATCGGCGCAACGTTGAACGATACTGTCAGCAGCTGTACGGCAACCGGGACACGAGAACGGCGACCAATCGCTTATCTGCTATCCTCTGCTTCGAGGAATGTTCTTATTCTTCCTCGAAGTGCCCCTCAAGCCGGTTAGCTGGATACCAAGAAATCGACGGGAATAAAAAAAGAAGCTAACGGAATGGATTCGAATGCCTAACAATGGCAACTATTATTCCTTTTCTTCGATTATACCGTTGCTGTTGATTCCAAGCTATTTAAAAAAAACCACAAGCAAAATAAAAATTTTCTATAAAAATCCCCGACTAACGAATGTATAATCTTCAAAAAGCTTTTAATATATATCAATTGTCATACATTTCGTGACTCAATCATTTTTCAGAAAAATATTTTAAAATATATCCGTAATATACAATTTTTCGACGAAAATATATCGCATATACTATAATTATATTGATAGATTTTTTTTTCCATGTCGTTATTCTATGACCCTATTGAATTATTCTCAACGGTCGATCAATTGAATTTAGTCGATTTCGTTAAAGGCAATGGAAAAGAATTACCTTGTAAAACGTTCGACAGTTTATTGAAAAATTTCGCAGCTTCGCGCAGTTGGATTAACGACATAAAATGTCAAACGACGAAGTGCACCGCTATGGCAATTTTTCTACAAAGTACCGACTGCATTCGTTCTATACCAGTTGTCCGCTTCTATCTCGGAAAATTTTCCAGAAAAGATCGCGCACGAAAGTGTTCGCTTTTGTAAACGATGAAAATATGTATGCACGATATGTATAGTCGTGTGGGGCAAGAGTCGCGAGAAACGAAAGACCGTGCACGCGGTCATATATAGTACGTATGCAATGCAATTCTACTCGGTGGAATAATATTGGCCACGCAAGCTCCGGCTTTGCGGGTGGAAACTACCCTCGCAGTACAACGTTGCATCCGGACAATCGTTGCACGTCTGCTTGTTATTTTCTTTTTTGTTTCGAAAGCAATGCATTTAAATTATTTATAATAGAACTGCTTTTTCAATTTACATTGCAAAATGTCAGGAGAAGAGGAGAGGGGGCGATGGTCGCGAGGGTGAGTTGAGACGGGACGGAGATCGCATTAGTTAGCGGCGGATACGGAGGAGATATTACTACGGCGAAACATTCGCGTGGTTCACGTCGCGCCCTCATTGCACCGTCACGAAATTCGTGTAATGGCGAGAATGGAATAATAAACAAGAAATGTTGATTCCATTATCTCTTGCGAGAGGTTTCATGCTCGCGAATAGATTTGACATAGCCGCAATGACCGGCACGACTGTATATATGAATGTTATATTTTTGTTCGCGACGATTCACGGGGCTTTGAGGAAAAAACGAAAAGCGATGCGTTCACGGACGGAGAAAAATCAGTAACGGAATAACGTAAAAATAAAATAAAAAAATAACGAATAAGTGGGATCTCGTGCTCAGCAAGCTATCCAGATCGCGATATTTAGTACACATAGTTATAACATATATACACACGTCGCGAGTTACGTGTAGAAAGGTTGTGGTTTTTTCGCAATCTCCCTAACCGACTCTAATTGAAAACGGCGAATCAATGACAACGCTATTCGGTCGATACTGATAGTGAAGACGCAATGAACTTCAGATAATCCAAAAGAGCCGAGTATATCGATACTGCGAACGATGTAACCACGTAAAGAATAACCTTCGATGTGTTGGCAGAGGAATTGTATTTTTCATATTTTTCTTATTTTTCGTGCCACGGCGCAATTTTTGTGAAAAATGTTCGTATAAAGACTACCTGACGATAAGTTGTGTATAAACTATTTATTGATTTTACGTAACCAATACTTATGTCTACAGTTCTACAGCAGTTGTACATTAAATTATATAAGATGTAATGCGCGAAAGCTGCCCTTCTATTTGCTACTCCAGTTATATGATAATGGCCCACTTACCAATGAAACGAATTCAATATTTTGCTTTGTTACTGCGTGAAAAAAAAACAAAAAAAAATCCGTGAAAAATACTAACCCCTCGACGACCGTGCGATACCTAAAACGAGCGCTTAACGATCGTATATGCAAATATAAATTTCGCAAAAGCTTGATGGTCTGTGATACAGTTAAGTTGATTCGCTTTAATCGCTTCTGAGGTACGAAATAATTCCGAGAGCTTTTAACCCCGGCGTCTCCTAGCTCTTTATCCAGAGCGGCGCGCGCGGGTTAATTCGATTCGCGTCGACGACAATCAAGCTTCGGGTGTAGTTTCTCCATAGCGCGAGCGAGTATCGAGTTTCGTTGTCGACGTATTTCGTGTGGTAACACCGGATGCTGAGGGGATATAGTCGAAAAGTGAGGGGAGCGTGATACCGACTGCTCCCGAGGAATTACTCAAACCGCGGGAGTGTCGGGAGCTACCTCGCGCGATTTCGCTGACGAATTAATTGAGTAGGAACCCATGACGACGAGCTAGACGAGAGACAGTGCGCGAAGAGTCACGGTCTACCATCACGTCGCAAAAGTATTAACGATCACCACGGCATGTATCTACACCTGCAGCGCCTTTTTTTATCAACTCAATATAGATACGAAGATTCAGCAGTATCTGTTAACAGTTACAATGATCTTCGGTACGGGAAATTATAACTTATCTCACCGACGTCAACATTTTTTATAAACAAATTGCTATTATTATTATTATTATTAATATTGTTATTCTTTATCTCGTAGATTCATAAGAATGTTTAAAATCGAAAAATTATTAAATCCAATTTGACAAAAATTGGGTGAACGCAGATACCTTCGAATTCATTTTTGATCGATTCTTGGGGACATAAGCTTATTGTAGCATAATCGGTAACGGTAAATATACTTAGTGTAAATGTAGAAAAAATTGTATGTCTCGAACGTACACAAAACAACCTGCTTTACGATGACTTTAAACTGATGTTTGAAGTGAAAATAAAATCATAAATTGATAAAGAAAGAACTAGAATTTTACAAACTGTACTGCAACGTAAGTCAAAGGACTATAATATGTTGAAAATAGTCGGGATGAATCAATTTGAGACGTTCATTATGAACATTACAGTTAATACTCGCGAAAATCGATTTCTTTCATCGTTCGTCATTCTTGATTATCTCATGTCGAAATGGATCCCAAAATACCCGCAACCGTATTAATCAAATAAAAAATGTCGTACGCTCAGATATCTCGATTGAATTATTCGTAATGCCATCCACAAGATTAAAACTTTTGATTCTAAAATTCACATTCGAAAAAAAATATATATATTTCGCAATATACTTATGAAAAATATTCTGCAAACAGATGTCACGAAGTATGTAGCAAATTATTTGATGAAATACACCAATTACATAACAACGCTGACTATCATATTTCTAATATATTTTTGCTAATATTGTTTTTCTATGTAGGGTTTCCTCGAAAAATGTGATATTGGCTAAAGGATTTCTAGCGAATATTTCGATATAAATTGGATAAATCGTGGAAGAGGCGGATAGATTGTTCGAGCAAAGCGCGAGGGCCCCTGTTTCGAGCGTATTAAGAAAACGATTCTTTCTAATCCATCCGAACACGGGACATCGACTTACAGTTAATTTTCCGGTAAATAAACACGCCTGCGAGTTGAACCACTCCCCGCTCCGGCTGCCTTGGTATGTACCCTCGGTCGTGTTCGTGTACGTACAGGATGTACACGTATATGAGACACACCTCCGTAACTGCTTGTCTGCTTATCGGGCCTTAGCTCTTCGTGTGTTGCCGGCGTTCATGCCGTCTAGAAATCGATAGTCCATTATACCGGCTTAAGTTGCCCGATTTATATGTATGCTTCGTCTTCTTCGGTGACTGGTTCTAGCAGCTGCCTATACTCGCTGGTAACCACGGACGCCAGGCGTCTTGTGTACGCGTCAGCTCGAGAATTCGTAAGCGCCCTAATACACGTTCGCTATTCCGTCCCCTTTCCGTTGGCAATATTCTCCCCGCGCTCTCTCGGAAATTTCAAAATTTAACGCGCATATTCGTCGATAGCTCACTTTACGGACCGCTCGGCAAAACGGGGCTGAATGACATTAACGTCGCGCGTACGAACGACCGGAGCGTTCATACATGCAGCATTGTCCCAAACGGATCGCGGAGCGAACTATCAACCAATATGTGCCTTAAATTTTTATATTTATTATGTATTATCAATGAACGATATTATTATTGCCAGTGAACGTTTGGTAATTCATCCACATTATCCTCGAGAATCCTCGTCAAATCGTCGAGCTTTCTATTTCCAAAAGTCATCGTTTCTCTCCATTTTTTTCAATGATTTCTTTGAAAAAATAATTTCTCGATACGTGAAACGTTGCCGAATACGATGTCTACAGCCCAACGAAATATTTACCCTGTTATGTAACACGTGCTGCAAGAAACTCGTGTAACCTTATCGAGCGAGAGAGCCCGTTAAAAGAGAAACACCGATACAGCTTCGGGTAACAATGGAAAGTTCTTCACTATTGTATGGGGTGCCCTTGTTGGATAACCTTTCTGGAGAAACGGGGGTGCGCGCAGTTGAATCTGCAGGAAAACTCGGGAACTGATTCTGGGAATACGAATAAGACGAAGGTAAGAGGAGGGGGTGGGGATGACGGAACGCTACGAGTAGTAGGCAGGCGAATAGAGCCTTCGGTGCATTGAATTTAATTGATTTATGCGCAATTTGAATATTGTGAAGTAAATAAACGATTCTATTGGAAAACGATTTAAAATTTTTAAGTCGGACGAAACGAAGTTAGCAATGAAATTTCGTGAGCTCAATGGAAATTCATTCGTCGTTCTTAACCGATTGAAATACATTTGTGAGTTTTAGCATTCGTGTTGGTATATTGACGCACGCCGGTGGAAACAAGATGTTCGATTCAATGTGAGTTAACCAAATACAATTTGTGTCGATATCCTTACTACGAGATCGTTTAGTGGAATCGAATTCAGTACAGAAATGCTTACATACAAAAGTTTTATCTACGCTGTGTATTATCATAACTGTATATGAAACTATATATATGTAAAAAATTATTATTATTTTATATATAGATCTTTTTTTATTGCGAATAATAAATCATTCCGCGCATAGAGAAAATTTACAGCAATGACTGACACGAATAACTCATCGGCTCTACAACATTTCGTGATTGAGCGCGTGTACGGTAATCAATAATTCTTCAATCGTAAATCCATGGCTGTTTGAGATTGACATTGATGTTATGCCCGGTTTCATTCGTCATTTTCGCGTCATAAAATCGCGTATCAGAAATAGTGGCCCTTACGTCCTTCATATAAGCCATGGAGACTCTGATTTATCACCTTTTTTATTCCGATCATCTGCCGTTTTCAAAATAAACATAACCCTCGAGAGAGCGTAACCGACGTGAAAAAAAAATATATCACAAAATATATCTGTGATGTATCCAATATATTGGCGTCGAAAAACTGTGCTTTACGGATCTATTTTTGAATATGTTTCTGCAATTGCGTATCACCAAATATACAACAAATTATATGCTGATTATAATCATTACATAAAAACACCGAATTTCATATATTTGTAATATATTTTAACCATTAACTTAATTCCTATGTGAACACAGCGAAAGAATCGATTATTCGTATTGACCACATTTGTCCTGTGTATGAATAATGAAATCGTGACGGAAAAATCAACATTATTCTGATGGACTCATCTTCGATTATGAAAATTGATGTTTGAATTGTTATACTTGTATAAACCGTATTACAGTTTTAGGCTGTTCCTAGATTTTCGCATAGTATTGGGTTTCACATCTGTTATTTTACGAGAGGCCTGTCCGACATTAATCTCAGCTTTTCGCACGAACTACTCACACCAGAAATTATGTCGATGGATGACGAAATTATCGTCACCGCTGCCCGTGCGATTCGCCATAAAACGTATAGTACCTAAAGCCCTCTCGTTAAAACTAAAACACTTAAAATTAAGATCTCCGCGCCGTGACCATTCGAAATCACCCCTCACGTCACCCACATTTTGTCTTCGAGAATCGAGAAATTTCCTTCTGCGGTACTCGACTTATTCAGCATATAATAACGTAAATTTGCGCGTGAGTACATTATGACGTCAATCACGAATCTTTCGGGCTTTATAATACTCTATAAAGATATTATATTAGTTTTTGAGGCGAATTCAATCCCTTACCCGCTGCTCGGAGTGAGAAGAAGGGGTAGGAACGGTGTGTCTGTAAAAGACTTGATAGTTTCATAAACCCCGCGACCCGGAAATCATGATCCCCGCGCGTATTAATCAGAGGCTTATAGAGGTAACGCGTTGGAGATATATGTATAGTATCGGGTGGTATTATGCGAAGGATAGCGAGACTCTGATGATTAATTATCACTTGCCGTTGACGATGCCCTGGCGACAAGAATATAAACGTAAACTCGTTCATCTTTAAAGTTGTGCAATTATTCAACGCACTGCAGGCGATAGACCCTTTTAAAAATATCCCATGGTATTATGAAATATACATGCTAATTTTTTAATTACGTAGAAAGTAAGATTTTTTTTCGTTGTCACATTATTACTATAAAAAAATTATTTTATCATAATATGTATTATACAATATCGTATAAAAAAAAGTGCGTTCAGTGCGTAGTGTTAAAAGAAGTCTATCAACGATATAGTATCAGAAATGTCTATTATCGCTTCAACAATAAACGTCCAAAGTGTATTTTTCAAGGTACAATGAAAGCTGTTCAAGATTCGCTCATAGTATGGATACGTACATTCATTGAGTTGTCAGTGTGCCTCAAGGGGTAAGATATTGAATGAAAAAGCGACGAGACGAGATAGGAGCCGAACTCAAGAACAAGAAGAGGAATAAAGGGATAGAAAGCAGCATGAAACGCTGTTTTCTCTATTCTCCTTTGGATACGAAGCTAACCAGAGGGAATTTTATCGTGAAACTTGGTTCTTCGTTACACGTATCGTGTATACATGTTCTCAGACTTGAAAACACTCTCTTGGGTTGTTCTTGCGACAGAAGAGATACTATTCTTCGTGTACTTCTCCTCTTGCAAAATTTCCAGTGCATCAGCGACAGAGATGTAAATATTTCAGCATCATTTTATCAAATTAATTTGTAAACAAATTTAAACATTTATTGATTTTCGTACGTTGAATATTGAAGAAATCAGTTTTTCGTAACAAAATTATACTAATTAATTGCACGCGAGTGGTAACTTGTATTGATAAATATTATGCGGGTGATACAAAAAAAAATCGATTCGTACGGATTTTTAACGTTGCAACATGAAATAGTTTTCTTGGGCAATAAATAATTAAAATTAATAATAAAAGAACAAATTTTAAAAAATTATAAAATATATTGAAAAAAAAAACGTTTTTCTTAAAAAAATAGAAAAAAACGTCGCCAAGTAGTTTAATACTATTTTTAAATAATTTTTTGTAAATAAATAATTTCAAAAATAAAAAATCAAACAAGCCAAGTACAAATAAATTTAAAAAACTTGGCGAGTGCTTAGAACACAAATAAATGCAGTAGCAATGGAAGAAAGGATGAGCAAAATTTATTTATTTATTTATTTTTACTTGGCTTGTATGATTTTTTATTTTTGAAATTTTTTATTTACAAAAAATTATTTGTAAACTACTTGGCGACGGTTTTTTTTACATTTTTTGAAGAAAAATGTTTTTTTATTATATACCATTATGAGCGAAAAAATATTCTCGAAGATATATCATAGATATTTTTTGCAACTTTTTTTTCCGTTGTGCATCGCATTGGAGCAAATTATGTCCCATAACGTCCATTCGTAAGAGGGACGTTTTAAGCCGTAAACTTAGAACAGTTTTAGTCGCCAATCGCGAGTCACGCGTCTAGCGCCATATGTTGTTACTATAACCTCGCAGAAGTGACGTACACGAATGAGCGCCCGAAGGCGATTTGCACGGTTGTAGAATTATAAAAAAAAGTTACCGTCGCTTAACTGAAAACGAAGTCGTCGTGTTGGGAACGCGAGGAACATTTTTATACTTCATGTAGAGCCCTTCAACGTGCATGAGTTTTAAAAACTCTACAAATTTATATCTCCGTAGTCTGGATATGGCTCGGGTAAAAAACTCTCGACGAGGGTTGAGATGTTTCCGGAGTAATTCCAGACAGTTTACCGGATGAATGGTTTGCGTCGTACGGACGGTTACCAAAGGCTCCCACTACCTCCCTTCACCCAGTGCCAACGAGACACTACCCTTATCTTCTTCCAAACGTTGCATTGTAATAACGTGCAACGAGCGGTAAAACTGCTGTCTCTTATTCCTCCCTCCAGCTAGTATCATTGTCGTCATGGTTTTGTCTAATTAGCGTTATTGGCTCGGCGATGCTCATTGTTACGAACTGAAAGAGAATCTAACGAATGACCATTCTTATTTTTAAAAATCTTCCGTTCCGATGAATGGCCATGTCGGTCGAACTATTCGCGAAGTAAACTGTATATATGGTTGCCATTGGCTGGGTATTACTGTAGATCCTTAGATAACGAGTCAACACGATGGATGTTATCGCTGAAAAGTGAATAAATTAGTCAGAATTTGAGTGGATCGTCTATATATGGCATGGATTCGTAAACTTAAATAAAGATCCTGAAAATTGCAAATTTTTACATTGCTTCCTCATTAATTTCTTTTACTCGCTGTAGAAGTTACAAATTGGTTCATTATTCTAAAATCTAAGGAATATTTTTTTGAATGAAAAAAATCGCTTTTAATTCAAATTTCAATGTTTTCTTTTTTTTTTTTTTGAGAATGTTGTAATCATTCGTTAGTTATGTTTTGGCTGTCTCTTTCGTGCATGGTTTGCGCTCAACGCCGCATGTCCCTTGTCGACTCCGATACCTCAACCCAGAGAACATAACCCCCAGAACCTCCTTAAACGGATCGATAAAAGGCAGCGCCATACTCTCAGGATCTCGTTATTTATAGCCACATGCTAAGGGAAAACGCTACTCTATATCATTCAAAAAGAAGAAAAGTCATTGTCAAAGTTTTGTTTTGACTATGTTTTAACATCATTCACCCCCTCGTGGAGTGATGGCTCTATCGAACGTTTTTTTTGTCGAATAGTCAAGGAAGGCAGAAGTTACGACCGGCAAACCTCTGAATAAGGGATCAGCTAAGAAATAACGCCGGCACGCATATAACAATAGCTACCCCGGCAAAAATATTATATCATGTTATATAACACAACTAAAAAAAAATAAGTTGAAATCATTCAACTTCTTTTTTCTTATAATAATGATTTATTATTTATAATTATTACAAATAAATATATATTATGTAATCATATTAGATGTATATTAAATCTTCAATTTCTATTGGAAAAATCTTCGTATCGAAAACCACGAACGGACACTTTTATTATGCCCTGAAAAATATTTCGAGATATTCTTTTTTACGACACAAAAAATTGCAAAGGTACCTGTGTCGACATTTTTTTATCACGTTTTTTATCACTATATGATGGCTCGAAAAACAGCTGTAAAGGGGAGAGTTCACTACGTATATGGATATAATAGTGTGGATAGCGTATTTATAGTTTGTCCCTATCTATAAGCTGCTCATCATGTGGCATTTCTGGATTTTTGGCATCATTGGGCGATGTAGAGACCGAGATAGATACTCGACTGATGCTTTGTTTCATCGCAACACTTTGTCGAGCGGATGGTGTGTTTACCTAGTACGTCAAGACGAGTAAGCTGTAGCGATAGTTTGCTTTAGTTCGTCACCGCCTCGCGCGCTAAGCCCGGTGAGACATGATCCACGGCTCTGACTCGGCGACGCGTCGTCGTTCTGGTCCTCGTTGTCTTAACTTATCGTCGCGCAAGTATATCCAACACAACCCTCACCGTAACGGTAATACTAGAGTGATGTATTATTAGCATACAACGAGAGAACAAGAAATTCGGTATATCCACGACTCACAGGCAAGACAGACTGTTATAGATTCAACGGAATGGAGTTGACGTTCATAGTAAAATGAACTTGTACATTTTTTTAATTCGTTGTATAGTAAAATCTCGAATTCCAGTTTCCGGTTTTCTGTAATCCTTACAGTCGTTAAAATTTTACACCGATTTGAATTTTTTCAAAAATATCTGTTAACCCGAAATCTTTTGGAATTATTTATATATCGGGTCAGACATTTATTTTTACACAGATGGAGTGTTATTATCCGAAAATTGGAATTCAATCCGACAATCGAGAATCCATCAATATGTTCAATCTTATTGGGTTTTTCATTTTTTCAAAAATGTTTTAGATATCAATAATACTTACATTTTTTGGATGTCTGGCTGTCAATTGGCGATTATTACGCTGAATTAAGCGCGAAAAGATCTCGCTACTCAAGTATTATGAAATTTTTAATATACGAAAAAATGTCGGTTAGCACGATAACTCTTACGATTTTTTAAATATGGGGTCAACGAATTGTCAACAAAAAGAAACCGATGATTGGTTTCAAATATTTGGGTTATATTTGTAATTAGAATGAGCCGGAAAAAAAAAACATTTAGGCCAGTTAATCCACTGCGCGTTTAATAGAGATTTTACTGTATGCCCTCCTAATCGTATTTGCATTGAAGCACTACAATTCGAGCGATAGGAAATTCATAACCCCCAGAGTAAGGATACACTGTTGCTTGACTCGGAGTTCCGATTCAGGAAGTGGGAACACATACAGGATTGGGGTCTTGGTTGGCATTGCATTGTCCCGAATCGTGAATGATCGTTAATTAAGGTTAACACCTCCCTCGACCACGCAATTCCGTGACTTGGCTTGCGATACACATATCCACGAGTATCGTATAATACCTAGACATGCCGAATTTCCAAAGGGACGACAAGTTCGCTTTCCAGTTTGTACCCATTTTATGTCCTTCCTTACAGTCGTTGTCATGCAAATTCTATGCTATTGGGACACACGAAAGTGTGCGGCGAAAGACAGTTGTATTATGTGACATTTCCACAACCAGCACGGATTCCGCAGTACACACCGGTATGTCGTTAACCGAAACTAGACAAATTTTGCGGAGTAACCTTCTGGGAATCCGAACGAACAAACTTCGGTGCAACATCAGAGGTCTATCTGCAATCTCCGAGTTTTATTTGTGTATATACAATATGCCATAAACAGATGTCCAACATCGTTGACCCTGCTGGTCTATGCACCAGACGTGCGGGGACCGGTACACGACCACAGCGATATGTTCCAACCAGGAAATCCTCAGGTTGCGTACCACACGGTTAACGTTGTCATAGAGGCATTTCTACAGGCGGGTACATACGAACACACAATGGATACCGAGAGAACGAGGAGGTGACGAAGGGACACAAACCCGGAGGTCCACCTGCCAATTTGCATGCATTAAACAGGAGGCACAATTTCGCGCCCTCCATGTGTGTATATGTACGTGTATGTGCGCGCGCGCTTGTGTTCTGGACTCGTATATGTATGTCGTTCGGACTTCGAAGCTCTGGACGCCCCCGGCTGCCACTCTCAACTCTAAAACAAGACTCCACTTTCACCGCATAGCCCAGCAAGCTACGCAGACGATGATTCTATACTCGTTTCACTCGAGTGGAGTACAGAGCACAGAGTCGCTAGAACCCTTCACGCGAATCCCTTGTGACTGGAAATTTTTGTTTTCGACGATGCATAAACCGTATACTGCAGCCTCCGACTCCGACTTTCCTATCCAAGTTATTTTCTACGAAATCACGAGTGGAAAATTCTGCTACAGCGTTCATGCGAAATGTGACTGGATAACGGGCAAAGGACCGAAGATATTAATTACTTACTTAATTAAACAAAGAAATCACTGGAAAAAATAACCTACTGATCGATGATTTAACTGAATAAACTACTATGATGATTGAGAGATCCAACAGTCAGCAGGTACAGCTCGTCGTTTTCTTAAAACTAATAACTGTTCCAACTAAATTATTAGTTCTCCAAATATATAATTTTTTTTTCAACTGTGAATTTCTACAGAATTACATCAGATTGAATCGACAAAGAATATTTTGTTAAAAATTCCGATGTATACTTAAATTTTTATCATATTATTCAAAATGAGAGGTACCGGTGGTTGTCAGTTGAGGAAAGGAAGAAAATCAAGTTTTAAATTTCAAGGATCCTGTCAACGAACATGCTCGGCATACAGCCTGCTGCAGCAACATTTTGGAAGCACAGCGGGAGGATTGCACCGAACGAATTTCAAGTAGTTTTGCGAATTCGTATCCGCCAGTCGGCAACATATAGTGGAACCTATAGTATGGTGGAACGCCGTCTATTACAGTATAACATAGTATATTGTATTGTGGTATGTCGTATATTATAGTTTATAGATAGGTGTAGCATATATTACGTATTGAGAGTAAAGATGGCGCATGACCAGTTTGTCCCGGGGGTCGGAATGGTATATATTCACAGGTAAAGTCAGGGTTGTCGGTGATGTGGGCGGCAAAGCCCATCGGATACTACCGTTTACGTTTCTCGCCACGACTACGGCCGCCCGTTGTCGAGGATTGTGTGCTATCGAACTTGCGAATTGAATTTGCATGGAACGAGTGCATCCACCTGTTCTGCGGATAAACTAGTATTTCAGACTGCGGCATGATCGAGTCTGGTGACTGTGGGAAGAATGAAAGCGACTGATTTTACAAAGTTAGAAAAGTGATAGTTCTGACAGATTGAAGTGCTCAACATAGCGTAGCTTGCAGCTCGGTAGAGAAGTGAACGGAGAACTTTGTGGCTCCTGGTCTTTCAAGAATCGCAGTGGACGGACGAAAGATTTATTTCGTTACCATAAATAATTCCATTCGCATTGCTCTTCGATTTAGACGGTGGCCAGTCGTCCAGGAGATCCTCAAAGTCCTGGAAATGGTTCCAATTTTTTTGGATTAATAAATTTCAATTTCCTCTATTTTTTTTTGTCTTTGTATATTTTTTTAACTCTTGACCATTTGTGCGTTTCAGTTAGTAGACTACACTTAATTTTTGCACTCTGAATCAATTTTTTTTTTCGTATTTCGGTTTGAAAAGTGTAATGAGTATTATTAAAATTCAGAATTTAGTTTATTTTTTCATTTTCGCGCAAATCTTGAAAATGTTGTGAAAACGTCCTTTAATGTTTCACGAAGTTTTTGTTTGGAAAGACGTAAAAATAAATTATAACGCATTATAATGCAGCGACGTCTGACAAATGTAGGAATGTACTACTTATTCCAAATGGGTGTACACAAGGTTTCATTCTAAAAAGAAATGTATTTTCTTAAATTTACATTTCATATTTTTTTACATTCGAAAAAAAAATGAATTGGTACTATTTGCGGCTGTCAAACTCTTACAGACTGATTGAATTATATGATTTTTCGTATATTACTTTGGAAAAATGAATTGTGCTTATTAATTCATAATTTTATTAATTTTTTATTTTTTCAAATATCCTCGAAGTACGCTGGAAATATCGTCGAAATGGGCTTGAATGTGTTACGTCTCACGTAACCTATTACATAGAAACAGTGCACAACAGCATAAAAACTATTCTCATGTAGAAGATTTTGGTGCTCGTTACGCGCGCTCTACTCTCACGTAGCCTAGACGCGCGGGCCTAAGTATTCAACGGCACGCGGTAATAGAGTATCAGCTCACTCAACCTCTTTTACACATTATCATCCTCGCCTCCAGATGACACCAAACTTTACGCGCCTCTGTAAAAACTAGCGGCATCCCTCGCACGCACAGCAAAGCGAAGACACTGCTCGCTCGTCTATTAATTCTCTCAGCATGAGAGTCATTAGATGCTCTATATTATTTCTGTCGCGTATAAATGACATTCGAAAACTTTATGTATCTCTACAAGGAGTAGCAACGGTCTTCTCCCGCACCGCAAAGGCAAAAGCCAGCGCCACACTTCCCGCGACTAATAATTGTGACCACGACATTAGGCTCTAGCCTAGGAGTGTCACCTAACTTTATGCATCTCCGAAAAAGGGTATAGTGGCGATCTTTTTATGGACTTCTAAGTAAAAGTTACCCGGAATCTTTACAACCACCAATTTTTACCGAAAGAGGCCCTAGACGCATACACGTCTCAAACATTTTTACGGGACTTACACCTTCATCGCGTTTATCTCTGACCATCATCTACGAGAGTCCACTGAGCGTGCAAGACTCCGCCGTATGAAGTATTCTACGATCTACGAAAGGCCCTGTGCGGCCTAGTTTTTCGACAGAGTGCGCAAGCTCTGCCTAACGGACCTCTCTACGAAAGCCCGGCGCGGCTAAGTCCTCTTACCAAACATTGTATTGCGAAGATTATTTCCAACACCGAATTTAAATAAAACATGGTGAATACTAAAAGTACGAAAACTCTTCGACTTTATTCCTGCATGCTCTAAAATTATGCAACTATTAGTCTCAAATATCCCTCCAACGTATCTCTAATCTACGGCAGTGTTAAGGCGAGGTGTTCGTCCCTGAGTAAAGGGTTAACGCCCTGACTCGAAAAAGAGACCGACGTTACACATGTTCTGTACGAACTTGCGACAGCTCGTCGGGATATAAAAAATTTTATACGGGCATTGGATAGATATTTTATCGGAAATCTCGTGAATATATAACTACAGACCGATGTCTGACAAATATGTGTATACACTACTTACACATACTAAGGTAATTTTTTTTAACCCTATGATTTACCGACCATATTGAACCCTATAAATAAAGTATTTGGCACTTTTTTTAAACATAAAACGGCTGCAAAAGAGACTTTTTATAATTTCTTTCCCTATCTTATTAAAATAACAGAAAATTATCATCGCGGTTGACGAGAAAAATGTAGTTCGCGAAATAGAAGATTATGTATCATTGCGTACTTAATGTATTTTCTCCATTATATGTATCTACATTCACTTTGGAAACTTATGATATACATATATATCGTAACGCTATACATTACGCTTCGTAACGGACGTCGTCAAATATTCATCACACGGCTGAGCACGTGAAGCCCTTCTTCCTTGCGATTGGTGTATCCTATAGCCTACGCGCAGAGGGATCGTGACTATATACTATCGCGGGAACAGGTTATTTGCCAAGCTCTACTCACCTCGGATTACGCGTAATAAGGGATAAGGGATGATAACAAGAGCACTACATTGTCAAGCTCAGGGGTTCGAGGCTCGCGTACCGTTCATCCGCATACCTAAGTATCCGCATACATAAGAATATAACCTCCACCAGTGAAACTGTATATTGTGTCCCTTAAAGACCCACGATTTTCAGTTATTACGCTTATCATCCATCCCTGTAGATCTTGACACGAATCCAAAAAATGTTTACCCAAACCCCGATCTCTATACCGCCATATATATTTCCACGTTACAATGTTTTTTTACCGAAAAAGCAAAGGACCACAAGCTTTCTGGCGTGGAATGCGCACATTGAAAAATAGTATATAACATAATATATGCATATTGCGAATGCTTTTAGAATCTATTTGTGCAAATATATGTCAGTAAATATATGACAAATTATATGATTAATATATTGTATAAAATAATACGTATATTATTATTATTATATTATTATTATTATTATATTAATTAGATAAAAATCAGATAATAACGCGCCATTCCATATTTTTCTAACATATATATATATACCTAAAAATATCTCCTTAAGTCTATGATTTACATGTCTCGATAGTAATGCTATCGAGTATAGTTCATCGTACCAATATCAACCATTGATATACATAATCCGATTCTGTACCATATTGTGCGTTCGTATACGGAAGTTTGAGTTGAATAGATCTTTCGTTCGTCTCGACGACCCGTGTGGATGCAAATGCCGCGACTGAATCAAGACGAGAAGTTAGAATAATGCAAAGTTCGGTATCCGCTGGCAGTTATCCGAGGTGCCTATCTGAAACACACATTTCGGCAAAGCGATACGAGCAACGATGCGCATCCAAGATCTTACTGTCTGAGAACAAAGACGGTGAAACTGGAAGGGAAAACGAGTTAAAGACTCATATTCACGAGAGCGCATGCTGATGTCTTATCAGGACGTTACTGCATGACGCGCGCACAAGAGATCGTTGATTAAGTTACGAAAAGTGAAAGTAAAGATAGCAGTGGTTGCTGTTGTTCCGTGCAGAACTTTGTTAAACTCCTCCAAATGGATAGATAAATACAACTTTGTCTGTTTATTCATCGGGAACCTAATTGTGTATATTGAAAATTAAATATCGTTACTTGAATACATTGGTTGATGAAAGACTTTATATCAGATGTGATTATCAGCGACTATTAAACAACCCATGTTCCGTCCGTTGGAATCAGATTACTCCAAATAGCTTTTTACACCAAATTAATGGGATCCCTGCAATGAAAAGTAGTTAATCGAGTACTCATAATTAAAGACTTTTGTGCAACAATTGTAGAAATGATAGAGATAGCAGAATTAAGGGTTAGGGATCAGAGAAACTTTAGTAATAGTCTCTAGTTCATCGCAATGCTTATGTAATGATTTATTTAACTTCTTCCGATCTACTCTCTTATCGTGTTTCTTTCTCACTACTCCCCCCCCCCCCCCCCCCCCCCCAACTCTCAATCCCTTTTCTACCATTATTCGCCTGTCTGCACGGTTATCTGGTGTAACTCTATATACGACGCACTTGATCGTCGAACTGTTGCTAATTGAGTTTCTCCCCTTTCCTCAACGTGTCGAGTATTGTTGGGGCCCTTTCCTATGGCTGCTCTGGTGTTGCTGCGGGCATCGTTTCGCCGAACTCAAACGAACCTCTACTACTGCGAGTGCCCGATGCCAGTGGCAACGACACAGCGTGCTCTCTATTTGCAGTGTGCGCGGCCACGTATAACCTCGGATGAAATCGTCGGACGGTCGTGCGCTCGCTTGGTTAACGCAAATAAATTGCTGAGAAATCGAATTACCAGACTCGTCTTTCTCCACCTGGTGGAGATTTGCCACGCCATTTGCGGTCTTCAGAGATCCAGAAACAGTGTACCATGATGGATCGGCAAACGAAAAGGTGATTTGCACAACAGAGGCCAGAGGCACAGGGTATCTTTTTGTTATCGATAGATTATATATATGTTGTTTTTTACATATTCATTTATTCGTTTGTTTCCTTGTATATTTGCTTCTTACATGGGGGGAGACCGGGGCGAAATGCGGCAGCTAAGAAATATACGGTATTGTGATAATTTTCGGACATTATATATGACTTTTATATATAATTGATTCAATTTATATATAGTCTGTACGAAATGATTACGTCTCAAAGATGAATAAAAAAAAACCGACGTTTGACGAAAACTTTCGCAAGTACTATTTAAAATTTATCAATATATTTGCACTGTTCGTGCAGACAATGAATAAGATTTTTAAAAAAGTTGTAATTTCGTTGGCTATCTTATCGTAAATAGATAATACGTTATTCAGTTAAATTTTACTAGAGTTCTTACATTTTCGTATATTCCATCATTAAATTGCTGGCATACCGCGCATCAGTGAACCGTTGAAAGCGACATAGAAATGCGTGCGATCCTGTCATACGCACAACCAACGTTCATGTACATTGCGGTATTGAGCGTGTGTACGTCTTGCATACGAATGTAGCAGATAGATTATTCGCAAAAGTATAGAACTGCACCATCGCTAAGCGTGACAAGGCACACATACTGGTAAACACCTGGCATCGGAGTCGCGAGAATGACTACCGCCCCGAGGGATAGGAGAGGGTTTGAGGGGCCTCTAATCAAGTGGTATGTGAAATAATTACATTCGCTGGTAGCCAGAACCCGTCTGTGTTTAGCTGATGGCTCGGCATTTCGAGAGAAGCAGGTTGGAAAAGTACTGACAATCCCGACTGTTTTACACCTGTCGCGCAAATCCGCAGAGCCTTCTAGCGACTCTACGAAATCCTCCCCGTATTACTATCGTGTTATATTCGGTCCGTTTCTCGTTTTAACTCGCAAACTCATGCCGTCCCATTTACTTTACGATAAAGTTGAATTATTTGCAGTACATTTGTGATTCAATAATTAAAATAAGTTCGCGCCCTTGAAACAACAGTTATCATACTTTGCAGTTTGTTCATCGCATGAAATGTTAATTTTTTTTTCCATGCATGAATAATGAATCAATGATGACAACCCGAACATCACCGAATATGCTAATCAAAGCAATGCAACAAAAAAAATCGAAAGTTTAATGAAGCATTGTGACATTTTGTGGAATTAGATCTGTACTTCGGCAAATAATTTCTCAAGGTGGCATATTCACGAGAAATCTCTCCAATTTTCTTTACAGCAAGTGTTTTGGTTAGTCGCGATCTCCCTTACAGTAAAATCGATTGAAACTTTTTATACAGAAATCCCACACTAAATTCCATATATCTAAAATATGGTATGACGGGCTAGACGCACATGTGGAAAGTTGACTTACCTAGTCATTGAACTAGCCACGATCGCCGGTACGTAGATATTGAGTTTTACAGATATAAGGAATGTCGTGAGGGATTCCTACGTGGACATTTTTCTATGTGGAATTATCCGAATGCTATTGTATGCATTATATTCTCCTATTATACGTTAAAATTATACAAAGTTTATAGAGAACTTGACTAAATACGAACGGCGCGCTTGCAGTAGCCAAAAGTTGCGCTTCAGTTTCTCACATAATTATGGGATTCTCAGATAGTCGCAAGATTCATTGAGGGGTGACTGCAGTTCAGAAGCAGCCCCGACCTACAAAGGGCCATCGGGGGATTACGTTGATCGACGATATTCGACGGCACGAAGGGATGAACAACCCGAAGAAGCCTGGAGCTTCTGACAAACGTGAAACCCAACGAATAGAGACAATACTTATCAGACTTGGCTGATATACGGTTACTGCTTTGTGTTTACCCGGAGAGACCAGCGGGTAAATTAGTACGCCCGGCTACATCTCGGTCTTCTCGGGTTCACGCGCGCTCATACCTTTGGCTAGCCGCGAATTCAGTTCCCGAAGCAAACTCAAAACGTCAACGAGTTCACCCAGTTTGCCACTCTATTTCTATCCGCTACTCCACAGACCTACCGGGATCGAGCTAATCCTCCGGAGCCTTCATTACGACGCGGTTTTCTTTGGAAGTTCTAAGAGGCACATGCGCAATGATTTCCAGTACAATCATTTTCACGATAAAGCGCAGCAATTCGTATTGTACCTACATATATAACAATTCACAGACGAAAGTCGACAATTAAATGTGCGTAGTTTCAATCGACAGAAGCCAAAGTCCCGTCTATGTGGCCACAGGATAATCTACCGAGTCTCTTGATAAACATCCTCGCTTGTGGTCATTTTCATCGAGATAAAACATTTCCGACACTAGCAACGCAAAATGACAGAAAAGTGAACGGAACGAAAGTACGAAGTAAAACATTTCGAGTTTGAAGAAATTATAAAACTTTTGCGAAAGGATCAATTTATTAAGCCCCAAGAGAACTCCCGGTGCGGAGAGCCCCTCGGTCTTCGGGTTACGACCGCGCGTCCGGCAGGTTTCTCTGATCTTTTTTTCCTAATTTTTCTTACTCACCGGGAGATAAGTAATTGCAGAGAGCACGACCGCTGGACAAGACGGATCATGACGGATGACTGTCGCAAACGGTAAAATAAGGAACAACGATAGGCCAGAGAGCGCTCTCACTCCCCTTCTTCTTATCCCGCACACAGAATGAGATTACCTGTACCATTGGAAGAAGCGCCATCCGGAAAAAGAACACAGTTCTTCGCCCGTTAGTAATTCATGAAGAAATATCCTCCAACCCCCCGGGGCTACAGTTGAAATTAAATACATCTACGTGCAGTTAAATTGAAAGAAAGGCAAAATAAACGCAGACAAAAAAGTAGTTTATACGGATAAAGTTTGGCAATTGAGCCGCGTTCCTGGTTAAACTCTTTTTTAACATGTACGTTATCCCCAAAGGCTAATTTTACGTTCACTCTCGAAGCGAATGTACAGAGTCAACTTCGGTTAAGTCAATTCTTGACTGGAGACCGGGGCGACCTGAACCAACGCTTTTTTATATTTGCGAACCCTTTTTCGAGGAGTGCAACATTCTAACCCGCCGCTGACTCACGACTACTGCAAGCTCTTCGGTGCTTGAAAACTTAATCTTATCTTGCCTCACCTCATTTCTTTTTTTTTCATCACGAAATAGCGGGAGCTATTATTATAATCTTGAAAGACTTAACGCAAATTATGAAAATCCTTATCGATTCGAAGAGGGGAGAGCTGAGGTAAAAATCAAATATTAAATAAATCACGAAGAACCAAGCAGTGAACGCGCAGCATGCTTAGCTACGAGCCACTTCACCTTTAACAGACTTTTACAGAGCTCAAAAGGTCACCGTGAAGTAGTCCTTCATATAATAACACTCGTACATTCGGCAAAATTTACATTTTTCAAGAGTACTATCGCAGGGGCGAGGGGGGGGGGGGGGGGGGGGGGAGGCCGAGGAGTTACAATTTTCCGTCGGTAAAGTTAGGTATATTAGAGGATCACGAGAAGAGATAAATGTTACTTTTGTTTTTTTTTATAAATCTCGCTCGCACCCGTTAACAATATAATAATTCATATCGATTTAGGTCTGTAAGGGAGAAGGAGCAAAAATAGCCACTCATTACAAAACGGAAAAATTATGTTAAATAATTTATCGAAAATTGAGATAAAAAGCGAGATGAAGATTGATTAAAACACTACAAATTACCTTTGTAAATTGCAGATTTGCACTTTGTTTTATTTTTATCTTACATACATTGTTTAAATTACTTCTGTTCTTATATTTCGCTCCACCTGACCGTTTTGCCCCGATATCACTATCTGAATTGTATTACAGTACTGTAATCCTTGAGTTCTTTTTCGACTTTTTTTGCGCATATTTCTGACTATGAGGCACAAGTAGCAGTCGATTTCTGCAAATCTCCATAGTACGGCGAGACTCTACGTACGACCTCATCCAGCTACAAACGCTAGACGCGCTTTTAAAATGATCGTAAAAGTGAGGAGATACACAAAGTATGGGTTATGCCCTCGTTAAACGTTCGTGTGAAATGTGCTTGGGAAAACTCGTTCTCGTCCACCCCTGCGTGTCTAGTAGTACTCAGCTTTATTTTCCCCTACCGTTGATATAAACACGTAGCCTTTGTAAATACCCGGAATTCCAACACACACGCGAATACTCACTCAGCTCCCGTCAAGTCCAACAACGATGCTCACCCTGGGGGGGGGGGGGTGAAGCGAAGGGGTAGGTTACTGCCACGTAGTGAAGAAGAGCGTAAAAAGTTTTCCAGCAACTATGGGAGTTACCGGTGTTTGTATATACGGCACATATGTGACACGTAATTCTACTCTCGATATTCGTCCCTTTTGTTTCATCATTCTCGTCGCTTCTTCCGTTCATTCCCGATGCCCGAAATTAGTTTTATGCTACCTCTCGATATTAACGACGTTTCCACAGTTTCGTTGACATCGAGTTCATAGAGTTTTTTAATGGATAGTCGTCAAGCCCAATCGAATCGAATTGCATTGTCCTTTCACCCGTAATCCGACTGCCGAAGTTGATCAAAATTGGTACAATCGTCTCTCGGAAGAAAAGTCCCCTGGATGAAAATATATCCTATATCGGAAGCAACGGGGAATTTTATTTATTTTATTTATTTTATTTATTTTATTTATTACCCAATAAGAGACCGCGAATATACCGATTTTTTGTACCCGCCAAGGCTCAAAAGTGGGATCAGTCTAGACTTGCCGAATATAAACTACGGATTCGTTATTGATTAATGATAATTATCGTTTCTATAAATGTTAACAGAGTTTTAATATAAATAATGTGCTTCGTTATTCGATAACAAGTAGAATAGTGTACATTAACGGAAATTTTCGAAAACTGACATCGATGAAAAAGTATTTCAAACGAAAAAACAAGAAAACGTCGGCAAAATTACTCTGTTTTTTGTCTTTGTATGCCGTGACTAGAATTGGTGTAATTGATGTTATGTCCTGAACATACTATTAACTGGCTATTTCTTTTTATTCCCATTTCTCGACATTCAATAATTAAAATCAAATAATCGGATATTCCTTCTCGAATTACGGCAATGCACACTCGGTCGCGAAGGGGCGTACATGACTTTGTCACGAAAGTCGGGTCATCGAACCTCGCGCTTCGCCTCCTAATTTCACGTGATTTCGGATCAGGACTCAAAAAATGGGCAACCGTACCGAAATACTTTTTGAATAGTGCTGTATGGTATAAGTAGGTTTAGGATACTCCCGGTGAAGTACTGGAAGAGACGAGGAACTCGAAGATAGCAAGTCAAATGCTATACCGGTTGAAAAAACGAACGAGCCGTCTCGTCATTGAATAATTGATTGGCAGCCTGTCCACTATATCGTATAATTCAACTGCTGGAATCGATTAGCTTTTGCTGTTGGGTTATATGTACGTATATAACAGACGTATACATATACATATACACGTATAAAGGGCAGGTATACCGGAGTGCATGCTCACCCTACAGTGTTAAATTAAAACTGACGCTTGTGCTACATATACGTCGACTCTGGGGGGTAGAAATATATAGGTACCGCAATAAATTCAACGAGGCAAACGAGGAAACCGTTGGATGCTTATATTCCCCTTCGAGTTCTCCTCGACATTGACGATACCCATGAATCACGTTTTCATGCTTCGAAACCTAACACTTTTCTGCATCTCTGGCCGCCGCGTCGAGAATATTTCATTTAACTCGATAACGTTATCCTCAAAAATCGCTTGTTCATACGTAACTGATCTTAGCTTTTGTATACATAAAAATGTCATGTGTGCCAAAATGAAGTGAAGATTTCAAAAAAATGGCCTATATAAATCAATGCGTAGATTATACGAAATGGGTGTATAAAGGTATATACCGAATATTGAATATATAGACGGAGAGAAAAATCTGATAAACATTACCAAGGCGTCTGGAAAAAATTACTATTGTCTCTTGCAACGCGGCGCAACAACGACACTTATAAAAATTTTCCCTATAACTATGAGGAAATTTTGGCAGAATGTATGGTAAAAATTGTTATAAGTTTCGCACTTTCTGCCATAGGTGGCGCTGTAGCACCGCCTTACTAGACACAATAGTCATTTCTTCCAGACGCCATGGTAATTTTTAGCAGATTCTTCTCGCCATGTATAGAAATATTACACGTATTATATTACAATACAATATACAATATACAATATACGTATATATACGTATTATATTACAATATTACACGTTCTGAAAAAAAATCCTCGAAATTTTTATCATTGTAACGATGGCAGGATACGTCCGTCTTATTTGATATGCGATTTAAATAGAAGTCAGGATATATGTACATAATCTATGCGGCATTCTAAATTTGTCCAATTGGACGGTCAGCTGAATTATCATATATTCTTCACAGCCTTTCGGTCCCCCGTGTGCTAATTCAATGCAATAAAGGGCCATATGACAGCTTTCATGAGAATACGATGTTTTATTAAAAATGTTAGAATTATGATTTTTCTTGTGGTCAGTCAGATGATTGTTTTTTTCAACGTCATTATTTTATTTTTTATATCCTAGGAAGTTTTACCTTGAACTTTTCGTATTCTACAATGTTTAAAGAACATCCCGTAATATTTCGATTTTTGACTTTCCCATCCCATACGCAGGATGGAAAAAGAGAAAGTATTGTAATGGTGAGAAAAATATAACGTCAAATTTATGGACTATATAACTCTTTTCAACATGACAAAATGTAAAACAAATCTTTTTTCACTTTTGTCCTCATAATTGTGACCTCAATCTATCATATTTCAAGACCGAAATAGTTCTTTTTTGCTCACAAGTTGTTCGAGAAAGGGATTTTCCTCAGATGTCTGTCCGTCTGCACGTACGTATCAAATTGTTTGGCGTAGGCACAATAATTTTCCGCAGACATTTTCTATCGCTAAGAAACTTTCAACATAACTTCTATATGTGAAGTATGAGTTTCGTATTAAAATTCAGAATTTTTCTTCCACATTTACTAGTTATGTACCAGCAATCTGAAAAATGTAAAATTAAGTGAATTCAAAAAAACACCAAACTTTCAAAGAAATAATCGGTAAGTGTGGAGAAAAAACTCTGAATTTTAGTACTAAACTCATAATGCACATGCTGAAGATATGTTGAAAGTTTCGTAGCGCTAGAAAATGTCTGTGTAAAGTTATTGTGTCTACGCTAGAAAATCGTTTGTCATTCGTAAAAACTATGAAACTTGATACGCATATTCTACATAAAAAATCTGAGTTTGGTAGTGAACATCAGATTTTTTTGAAAAGTTAAAAAAAACTTTTTGAGGTTACACGCATATACAGGTTTTATCACATACACCATGTTTCATTGCAATAAAAATCATCCGTTATATGCCATAAAAAATTTAATTATGGACTAAAAATGTCCACTCTACATTTCTCAATAATATTAATATAAAAAATTACAATTACGGAAACGCATCGCGAACTGCCAACCTCTTGCTATTTATAGCAGTAACGTCCATAGCTTGAACTCCAACCACAAGAGGCGTGATTGACACCAAAACTTCAACTTGCCACCTATGGTTTATAACATAATGTTCAAACGTTTCAGCGGTAAATGCAGATTGCAAGCGATCATCAAGATTTTGCCAAAATTTGAATTACCATTACGGGGACAAAAATCGATGCGTTCGCAATCTAAAATCCCCTAAAGACATACACATCAACATAATGAGATGAGAAAGTCATGAGTTGCAACAGGCCAGTAACAACGGTTACGTGTCTGGTGTACCCCCGAAATCCGTTTGATCACTCCGTGCTCGACAATCCAATACAATTCGTGTAAACAGTATCGCTTACTGAACAATTCACCATTTCACTTTCCGATAGTACTCGAGTTCGATCCGTTAACGCGTACAATACTTGTAACTTGGATTCCTTGCCTAAATCCTTTAGACCAGACGCACAGTTTCAGAAGCCAATTTGGACCCCCTGTACGACAAGTCAATACCAGACTGTCTAATGCTCGAGCTCGTATCGATATATACGTAGCGAGCTTATCAACATCATTTTAAAGACGAAGCATTGTTACGATCAGAGTTGGGAAAAGCTACAAGTAGGTACATGGTATACGGAAGTGCAGCAACCAAAAAAGTCACGAGAATACATATTATGCTAGAACTGGAGTTCCCCACGAATACCGTACACACCAACCAGTTGAAATAATTAAATATTTACGTATACCATGCAGGTACTTGTAGTTTTTGTCAAACCCTGATTACCATAATCGGTAATATTGCGGCAATCTTCGCTTTTCGTTGTCTGCTATTTACTATTTATCGCACCAGATTCTGTTCGAAAATTTGGAGGCTCCGCGTTATGTTAACTGCTGACGCACTGCATTACTTGACCGCGATTGAGAGTCGCACGCTCGATACGTCGATTGCTTAATCGCTTGGGAGGCGTTCGCTGTCGACGATCACGCCGCACGTGTGGCTTGCATACTTCTATTACACGGAAAAAAAGGCTTGGTTGGCCCAACTAAGCATTTGTTAGTTGGCCATAAATTGGTTGCCACAACTATCTGCTTCGTTGGTTTAACAATCTACCATTTATAATTGGTTGAGGTAAATAGTCTCCAAAACAAATTCGCTTGGTTGATCTAAGTACTAAAATAATGTACAGAACTTTCAACCAATTGTATTGTTAATTTAAGGGGGCTGTCACCTAAAAAAATTTTTTTATTTATTTTTTTTCGGAATGTACATACGGTGTATTACATACACACCAAATTTTAGATCGTAATTAAAAAAATTACCGAAATTAGAGGCATTTCAGTAATATTGAAAATAAATAATCCGTGAAAAAAAAATGCCGAAATGCAACACAAACAACTCCGGAATACCACATCTCCGCGTGTTTCTTTTTCTTCTAATAAGAAGAACAAGAAACATCGAGAAAGGAACATAAAAAAAACAATTGATGTCGAATCTGCGTTCGGTAGGTAACCATTTACCGACCAAAGGGTTGTTACGTGTAATCGATGCGACTCAGATTATCGCCGCTACCGCGCTTTGTTTTGCGTCCGCGATACACCGGCGTAATGTAGCAGCGATGATTTTTACTCGATTGTGTCAATCGGGTAAAAAACTGTATTTGTAAACTCGGTGTAATTAGTTATGTGTCAGTGTTTACAGTTTTTCCGAATGAACGGAATATATTCTGTATTTTTGCACGCAATAGTGCAAAAATTATTTTCACAGTGACAGTGTCGCAAAGCGAAAAGTCCCGTAGAATTAACCTCCTTTTTAAACGTCACATTTGACGTAAGAGTATATTTTTTTTATTTTGTAAACATTTTTTTGCATCTACGAGATTTGTGAAGTGAAAAAAAAAAATTCTAAGATTTATGTGATTAAAAAAAGTATATTTTTATGTGATAAAAAAAAAATAAAAATAATTTTTTTTATTGCGAATCACCCAAGTTGGTTATTTTCATTAATCTGTGAAATTCATTTTTTTCACTTATATTTTTCTTCGCTTGCCGCAGGTTTCAGAGAGAATGGCCCCACCAATTTTGGATTGCGACAGCTCATTTTCTTCGTAACAGTCAGTGTTACGGAACGAGTGCGGGGATTTTTCATGCGATCAAAAATGGATTTATCGCAAGCCATTATGTGAGTGGTTACGAGACAAAAAGTGGAAAAAGTTAATTTTTTGGTAGTTTTTAACTCATAGCTTCGCCAGCGAAGCTTCAAAAAAAAATCCCCGCACTCGTTCTGCAATAAACTCTCTAACGAAGAAAATAAGAGGTCGCAAGCCAAGATTGATGCTTTCGTTCAGTCCGAAAGTTGCAACAAAGGAAAAATGTTTGATCATTGCGCATAACACTAGAATACACTGTGGGTCTCCAAAAAAATTTACAGCGGTAGTGTAACATATCTATATTATGGAGGTAAAATGGAATTTTTCATTGAACTTATATATACTGAAAAAACATTTTCTTACTTTTCGATTTTTTAGGTGATTCAGTCCCCTTAACCAACTGGATTATCCGTCTATGGTCAATGCAATATTGTTGTACACAAACTCCCCGCCCCTCCTTCAAGAACCCAGCCTGTCCCATTGGGGTTTATTATACTCGAAAGCTTCGGTTTAATTTGTGATTTGAAAAGAAATACAAAACTATTTGATAACATCACAGCCAGAGCAAATATATCTTTCTAGTTTATTAAATAATTGAATTGTTCATTCAAGTTCCGTACAATATATTATATACATGTGATAAAAAGTATTCTTAGAAAACCTAAAAAAAATGCACGGAAAGATAGATTTTAAGAGAAAGCCAAATAAAAAATCGATAATCACGTTTTTATGAAAAATAATAAATAGAAAAGTATAAAATGTTATTAGCGCAATTATTATTGCTCAATGATAACAATAATAATAGTAATATTTTATTTTAATTGAATTATTTAAATATAATGCACATATCCGATTAAAAATTGTTTTCGACAAAAAGGGTAGAGGGAAAAAGGTAGAAGCGTAGTGGTAAGGTAATTAGGTTCACATGCGTTAATTCCGGGGTTCCAGGCCGGCTAGTGTTTTAAGAATTTTAATTTTTAAATATTGTTAAAGCGATAAGTGGCGATAGCAGTTTAATAACGAATAATTAAAATGGAAAAATAAGCATGCATCACATTAGTCTAGCAAAAATAATGTATTTTTGCCAATTTTTTTTGACACATTAAATCAGATTTTCTATCTGCACTTTAAAAAACTTATTAGCTTCCTCAAGTAAGGAAATTGTTCAAGCTAACAAGAAAATCGATCAAGCACCAACAAGAACAGTTAATCCAACCATTCCAGCCTAACCAATAAATTGGTTAGCTCAACGATTAGCAATTCAACTATTTCGAAACAGTTGAAGCAACTGATTTATCGTCTGGCGCTGAGAGCATGACGCCAATTGGTTGGCTCAACTATATTCTTTGCTATGTCAAGTGATTTTTTCCGTGTATTGCACAATACATCTTTCGGTAATACCTGCAATATTCGGGGTACAACATGCCCATATTTTTTATTTTGAAAAGCATGTTACGTTTTTAAATAAATATTACAAAAAAATTATTTTTGCGTCGCGATTTCGCACGATTCGCCTGAATTTCCGGGTAGCGAATATAATTTGTAAAAATAGCGGGATCACGAATACGCGCGAAAAAAAACATGACTGTGAAGAATTTCAAAGCATCTTTCTAGCTTCTTAAATAATAACTTATTTTTTAAACTACACGAAAAGTTGAATAGGTAATGAGAGATAAAGCTCGCGGGCTATAAGCGAAATGGTAGACGGGTACCAAACTGCGTGAATGAATTTCAGTTCAGACGGCTCGGGACGAGATGGAACAACTTGGTTGGGAGCGGTAACCCTTCTGCGTAAACGAAACGTGAGAGTGTCGGACCAACAACGGACTGTAACTACTTAGCACAGTCCTCCTACTACTACTGTTTATCGTAACGCCAGTAAAATGCCGGGTAGACTTCTCGCGCTCCACCGTTTCTCCTTGCGATGCGAAGTGTGCTTTTGCTGTTGCAGCGTTGGGTATGCCGTACATGGCACTCCACTGTTGTAAACTACGTGATACATAGCATGAGCTCATATAACTCTGATTATATCAGAAGGTTTTCAAGAAGGATAGTTAACCCGTTCGCAACGTATGCCGGAGTGAACAACTGGTTCAACAGCAGCTGTGGATGGGGGAGGGGAGTACCATCGGTATACTTATGACTACCAGAATTCTAGATCTGCTGGGGATGATATAAGCCTTTATTTTCCCTACTACCTCTGAGTAACTAATAAATAAAAAGTATCATTAACTTTTCACGACTCTTCTTGATACTTATCAAATGAAGGGAAAAGGCCTGTTTGGGTAATTATACTTTCGTCATGATTTTTCTTACAAACGTGTAAATGTCTATTTTCATCTGCAGAAGATTGAGACGAAAAATCGTCCGATAAGCGCAAAGTTTAATTTTACAAAGGAAAATTAAATGATAGGACTTGTATTTTTTTTAGCTATCGGTTTTTTTAGTATTGTGTTATTTTTCTGCCCTATAAAAAAACCCTTCCGGACTCACTGTCGTTCCTTGATATCCTCGTCCAAGCTGACGAACATTTCCTAATTCTAACGAGCGCTCTTCTCGAACGATTTTCGAAGAGGCGTGCAGAGAAGAAAGGGAGGGGGGAGAGAAGGGAGAGTATAGAAAAAACGGGCTTTCGAACACAAAAAAAAAGGAATAGGTCACTTCGAACGACTCACCGAAAGCGATGGATCGAACCCGGAAGGAAGTCGGGCGATTTTTTCGGGGGATCAACTGGTCCGGCTATATTAATGATCGTAGAGTATACTGGGGTCATTCTCACGGGCGCGGCTTGTCATCGATTTATAAAGATGCCGATTCAACACAGAGTCTCTGGCATTGTTTCAAGACGACAAGATTGTCGGATTGTCGGAAAGGAATTTGAGAAAAGACCGAAATACGAAACTTAATTGGCATCCAAATTTAACTTTAGTTGCAAATCGACAGACTGACTAATTTGTGCGATAGTTTTACAGACTATGAGCTAAAATTGGTGAAAGCAAATTTTTTTATCGGATCGCGTAGTTTAATTACGTTTAGTATCTGTTATATTTGCAACAATAAAGCGTTCGATTTTGGGACAGTTATTTCCATTAGCGATATAATACGATTAATAATCGATTAAAAAAACGATACGACATCGACAATAATAATGCGATAATTTTACGATTTTAGTTGAATTATGCATCATTTTTCGGATTTATGTATATTATAGATTATTTTTTGACTTACCAAAAGTCGATGTACAACGAACGAATTTCACATACTTACAGCGATGCGTGACGACATCTTGGCTCTTGTCTTTGTTGAGAATCTGTATATTCATTAACGTTCGTGGAATTTCCACTTCTTTTTCAATTCGACTAGATCGTTTGGATCGGGAGTGTGGAGTCTAACCCCCAAAATAATAGTTTAACCACCCCCACCAATCTCCGGCAATAGCGGACCGACAGGGCCTGTGCTCACGACCTTACACGGTACACGCGGGACTCCCGGCCCGAAGCACAGCATCCTCGTGACTACCGACAGTACCCCCACTACGCAGCTGCGCATGCGCAGAGGCCCGGCACCGACGGGACCGCGTTGTACGAGCGCCAGTACCCTCAGTCAATGGCGGGAATGCGTTCGCGACGTTTGTGTCTCCGCTTTGTTGGTCGATTTCAGTCTGTGCGTTTTTTTCGTGAGGTGATTTTTATCAATCGTTGAACGGCCTCGTTCGATGTATTACCGATCGCTGCTGATCGATTTCGAAGTGATCAGACGACGAATTTTAGTTGACGAATGTTCATATATCCTGCGAGATAAAGTTCCTCACGGTCTCATCGAACGTAAAAAAAAATGATATAAAAATATTCAAAACTCTAGTTAAAAACCCGATTAATTTGTTTTAATGATGAATATAAGACGTTGATAAATTCCCTTTGTGAAATATATGTATTCTATTAAAATGTTGCAGAACCCTGCGAAAAGACGTATTGCAATTGGGGAGCAGATTGCTACATATCGGAGAGCGGTCGCGCCCTCTGCCAGTGTCCCGTTGACTGTTCTTCGAGTGCCGAACCGGTTTGCGGTTCGGACGACGTGACGTACGCGAACCACTGTCAACTGCGACAGACCAGCTGCCAGAAACGGAAGACCACGCGGGTTAAGCACCAGGGTGCTTGCGGTGAGTACATCACTGTCGTACCTCGTTAAATCCCCTTTGCAAAGGTTTAACTGACGCAACAATCCCACTCGGCTTCGTCGCTCCTGTCCTCTGCAGCACAACTCGGACATTGAAGCTTCTCTTCGCCCCCCCTCCCCACTAGGGAAGCGTTGTTCTATCTTATTCGCAAGCGTTTGACAACTGCATGTGGCACATACTCATCCGTATTACGAAAACATGGGCAGAGGGACAAATTACAATTTCCCATTGGACCATTAGACAGCCAAAACTCTGACAACAATTCTCATGTTCTCTCTATCCTTCCTTTTGCCCAAAATATGTAATCGCTGACGTGATTCTAACACGATGAGCGTGTAGTCACATTTTTGCCGACACTCCATATTCAAGAATTTTCGCGAACTCGGTACGAATCTCCGAAAGTTTCGAAAATTCATGGGAATTTGATTATCGATTTTAAATATCTGTTTTGGGATATCGATGAACGGTGATTAAAAACGTCAAAACGTATCCGATAAAGCTTATTATTTCTCGCCAACGCGGTAGAAAATAACCTTCGACATTCTGTAGTTTTTTTTTATTTTTTTCGTGTGCATTCCTTCAACTGTAAGCTTTCGACGAAATGAGTCCGAACTACTCGAGGTTTACGGAATCGATAAAAAAAATTTAACAACCGTCCTTAGTCACGCTCTCGTGTATATACGCACAAACGACACGCGAACTGTTCTCCATTGCGCTTTTTCCGTTGTCGAACGGCAATAAAAATCGAGAAGCAATAAAACGTTGATCCAGGGCATCAGTGTCTCGAGACACAAGGACAATCGGAGTAGAGTTTCGGGCTCCTGACGAGTGTGTGCCGTTCACCGAAGTATTCTGTCCTCATAAAGTACCGTCAGTATCGGAACTTCACGTGTATTATGTATTGCGAAACTAACGGAACAGAATTGAAGAACACTTGGGGATAGGCGTGATCGTTCGAGTATAAGACACATCCTATAGATTCCTCGTGATATCACGTTTTTCTTGCATTTCGTTTCATGGATGTCGATCGCGCGTCCTATTCCGTACACGTACTTTAACCTTTTTTTTATAAAGGGTCGCATTTTTATCGAGTATCCGTTAAAAAATTCCTTTGTCGCTTTTCTTTCCATAAAAAAGTACATGCTTACAAAATTAAAAAATGAAATATATATTATAGTTTTTTATATTACGGATTTTTTTCGTTTTGGTACAATATTTTCTTGCAGCGGATAATTTTTTTGAATGAATGTACAACAAGAATTCGAAAAATTAAAAGGGAAATTTTTTTTTTAAACAAAATTAAATAGCATTTTTTGTCTGAAATCAATGGAATCAAGTAACGATTACGTCAATAATTTAAAAATAGGATAAAATTTGAATAAATATATTTAAAAATTAAAAACATTTGTTTATAATAAATCAAAGGGGGTAAAATTCATTGATATATCGGGAGAAAAAAAAACTGACGAGAACAAAAACTCAGTGATGCTATTCAAGAAGGATAGAAAGGATTGGAGGGGGGGGTGAGGGCGAGGGGCGGAAGTGAGAAATATAGAACGGGTCCGGCGCGCGTTGGGCCATAAACGATAACGGGAAAATTTTACGAGCCGCCCATCTCGAAAAGTCGCGATAACCGGATGGGGGCACCACCGCTAGGGCGCAACGATCTCAACGGTGGAATTACGAGATCTCAGAATGTCGTGAAGCATTTCCAGGGAACCCCTACGCTGGGTGAGATTCGAGTTCACTGCACGCCACGCGGCGCCTGATGCACGAAAAATCTTTTCCCGATCGTTAAAAAAAATTGACGCTAATTTTTTTCGAAAGCGTGAAGGAAAGACGAAAAAAAATTCATCTTGCCATTGCCGGGAGCAATAAAACGGATAGCTTGTTCCTGGAAAAATAGATATTTACGTCCGTTTTCACGGACATTGCAGGTGCAAAATGTACCTAGTCAACTAGGGGTGTCCGACTATACGAAATTTCGAAAAATTCGACTCGAATCGAATACGAATATTTAATGTATTCGAATAATTCGAATCGTTCGAATCGAACTATTCGAACGACTCGAATTGTTTGAAGTATTCCATCTATATATGTATATAAAATATTTTGTTAATTGTATTGAAATTTATTGTAACAGATAACAGATTGCACTTACAGCAATTTACTTGTAACACCAGTAATAACTGGTAAATTATTTTTTATAACAGATTTCAATAAAAAATCGATCGATCAATCGACAATCTATTGTTTACAAATTTACAACGAAAAGCACAAAATTCGCACTTTTTGAAAAATGCAGTCCTCTCTGCTCGGTAAACTCATCCCTGGGCGACTGTTACAAGAATTTTTGCGACATGACACTAATACACGAGAAACCATTTGATTGTTGATTGTTCTGTGGGCTTTAAAAATCAGTATGTATAGCAGTAGATGCAGCCAGTGTTGCATCAACGGGTGTATTGATGGTACGTGTTTTGCGCAAGAGAAAAATAGAAGATCCAGAAAAACGTTTTCCGCCAACGCGGAAAAGGAATTGCCCGGGCTATCCTCGTGACAAGGCGAAAAGGTGGTCGGGGATGGAGGTGGGGGTTGTCCCTTAGTAATTCGGAAATGAACGGTCCGTACGTTCGGTAGAGTACCTAAGCGTATAAAACTAAACATCGTACACACGTATGCTTCCACCGTTTTTCCTGCCACGTTCGTTCACGGTAACCCGAATGGCAACCCGCACATAGCACCGGTGTAACAATAGAGGATGTGCAACGCGCTTGCACTCGGCAATAATACGAATTCGTGGCTTGAAAACAGAAATAACAAATTTGCTGTTTTCCGGTAGTAAGTAAGCATTGCTCGATATCAGCGAAAGAACTTATACGCGCGAATGAAACGCAAGAATCGCAGATATAAAGATGCAAAATATGGAAGGCAAATACGGATACTGAAAAAAATGTCGTTGTTTCCATAACACTGATGTACTTGAAATTAATTTCATCAAATTAATAACATCAATATCGAAACAACTGCATACTTGTTGATTTGAGAACGGTACAATGGCACTCACTAGCGCGGTGTTTCCGAAAAACACAATTGATTCAATCGTCCCTATAATCGCTTTGCACATGAAAGTATTTGTTTCAACGTGACAAGAACTCAACAAATATCTAGTCCGGTTATCGAACATCTGATATCCCTTCTAACACATCAGCTATCACATCTAGTACGCTTTCGTAAATGATACTTCCAATAACACTTCAACTATTGTAGCCTATCCATTTTTTTTTTTTCAATCGATTATATCGACATAACTCGATTTCAATCGAGTTATGTTATTTGTGCAATACACATATTATTCAAAATTGTTTGACAACATTTTTTTAAGCGAGTCATTCAGTTCCGTTCTATACGTAGTTCATTGAAGTTCAAATAACATTGATTGACACGTATCAAATAGTCAACGTTAAGGCTAAATGAATGAGGTAATAAGTCCATGCCAAAATTACTCAAAATTACTCAATAAGCCGTAACAGCGTAGTGGTAAGGTGTTCGGTCAGAAAGCGTTAGATCCGGGGTTCAAATCCCGCTTTTAGGGAGTTTAGAATTTTAGATAATGAAGTTGCGTTATAAATATGAGTTACGGATAGCGAATTGAATAAAAAACGCAATCTAAACAATGTTTAATAATAATGAATACTGTAACCCACTTTGCTAACAAATATTTTTGTTCTCTAACTATATCATTATCTAGTTAAAACAATGATTTCTTTGTTACCTGAATTACATATTTACTTGACTACCAGCCAATCTATTCAACAAGAGATTAATTCGATTTAATTATTTTTTTAAGGTACTTGATAGAATTTAATGCACGATTGCGTTATACGCAGAATTTATTTATCGAACATCATATATCATTGGATCAGGAGATCCTAGTATTGGCTAGTATTGGCAAGACTGGCTTTGAAAAAATGCAACCGATTACACATGTACTTGGAGTAATTACATATGTTGATGGCAGTCCGCAATAGTTACGTTTTATTGAATCAATCATGATTCTTATTGGTTCAAGCCCATTTTTTTCCCTGCAGAAAAAAGGAAACGAAAAAGGAAATTTTAAATCAGCGAACCGTCGATGATGGGCTTTACATTATACCGGTTACCCCGGCGAAGGGCAGAGAAAAGGGAATGCAATTTTTTTTTATTAAGAGCTAAAACCAGAAGGGCGTAACCTTCGATAACGAATAAGCAAGAAAAGAAAATTGGTGGATCGAGAGAGAGAGAGAGAGAGAGAGAGAGAGAACGAACGGACAGAGAAAAAGCGACGTATCGAAACGAAAGGGTGGAGAGCGGACGGAAGCGCTCATGGAGGAAAAGGAGAATGAACAAAAAAAGGCTCTCGCACCGAGGACGATCGGTATATCCAGAATCGACCAGACCACACGCCACTATGCCGCAGATACAAAACCGCACAAGGATCCCTTTTTCCGTGGAAGGAACCAACGAGAAAGCTTCTGGCGCCCGGCAGGGTTTCTTGGTCCATGAATTAACCAAACCTCGATATCGAAGCTTCGTAGATTTGCCTCGTAGCCGCTCGACGCCGACGCTGACGCCCTGCGTCTAGCGTACGCGTTGCAGCTAGTAGAAAGAAACTCGAGGGTTTCGTTGGATGTTTTATTCAGCGTAACCTTCGAAGGTTCATGGATGTTTGCAGATACGTTGCACCATTCATTATCCAAGCGAAATGGCACGACCGGTAGTAGTCATTGGAAAAATCGCAAGAATATCGATACGACTTTTTAATAAATATTTATATTGTCGATGAATTTTAATTTAATTGGAGGTACTGTGAAATTTCTGCCAGTTACCAATTAGTCAATCAATACAATTCTGCTACACGCAAAATGTTTTGTACGATTCACGCATACAAACCTCAGGATTTTTTGTCCACACGGTAAACATTATATTGTAAAATATATGAATGATATATTGAATATATTACAAATTATGTAATCGACAACAATTATATGAGAAATAATGTGTGATTCATGGTATATTGTTAATTTATAATAAATATTTTATTAATGCTGATTCGGCATTTTTATCAATTATATTAAAATTCCGAATGATGTATATCTCGGAAATGTTTATTCTATGTACTTTTTTCCATGTGGGTCAGCGAGTGACAGCTGTTTAGTTATTTACTTTTCAAAATTCATTATTCATCCTGTGTAAGGGACATATAGTGGTTACCGGCAATTTTTCCTATTTATTCCCATCACTCGATTCTGATTATACTAAAATAATTTTTTTATTGCGAGTTTTAAAACTAAACAAAAATTATTAGTTCAGAGAACTAATAATTAGTTGGGGTAACGATTTTTGATTAAAAAATGGATTGTACCGCCGAACTATTGGGTCTCTCAACTAATCATTAAACCTCCAAACTTATAATTTTTGAATCAATATAATAGAATTATTTATTATCGATTTTGACTTTTCGTTTGTCTCACAAACGGAATGACATTTTTTTGAAGTAAACAAATCCCATTACTTGGCGCGCATGTTAGCTCAAGATTTAAGGCTTTATAGTTTCTCGACCGCGCGAGTACGCGAACTACAAAAAGTTGCAGTTACTTCATGAATACCCTGAAATCCCCAGCAACTTCGTTGATATTATAATACCTCATTAACGCCGACGTGATGCAAACTGAATCCATAGGCGCATAGAGCACAGACCTCGCGTTGCGAGTTTCATTATGAAAAAAAATGTAATCGCGTTACATAAGTTCTCCTCTGCTCTCTATTCAGTCAGCCCATTAGCGCATGTTACGCCGTAATATGTTTGAACAGAGAGTATATTATGGGAATACCGACGGTAGTGGGAGTGCGGCTGTTCATCGTTTCGTACGCATAGAGAGTACCATTGAGTGAGAATAGGTTTCTAAACACTAAGCGGACGCATACAACGGGAGGTCGAATCTACGAAATTCCGTTTTTGCCAATCCGATTTGCGGTTAACCTAATGCAAGCGTGCGATAACGGGTTCCAAAAGGAGAAAGTTCATGCGCGCGGTCAATGGGGGCTTATGCAGAATAGCTACTCATAATAAGTAATATCGAAATTTTCCAAACAAAAAAAAACGTGTGTCGCAAAATATATCTACGATATATCCAATATATGTTTTCCAAAATACATCCCATTAAATATGCAACAAATTATATTATTAATAATATTTTAATTACTAATTAAGGGGGCTGAGTCACCTAAAAATTAATTTTTTTTTATGTAAACATTTTTTTTTCTGAATGTATATACGGTGTACTACGTACAAACTAAATTTCAGACTGAAATTGAAAAAATTACCGAAGTTCGAAGCATTTTAGTAAGATTAGAAATAATTAATGCGTGTAAAAAAAGGCCGAAAAGCAATAAAAACAATGGCGATATTAGAAGAAAAAGAAACATTGAGAAAGGAACATGAAAAAAAACAATCGATGTCGAAACTGCGGTCAGTAGGTAACGAGTTACCGACCAAGTAGTCGTTACGACTAATCGATGCGACTCAGATTACTGATGCTACCGCGCTTCATTTTCAGTCTACGATACCCCGGCATAATGTAGCAGCGATAATTTTTACTCGATTGAATCAATCGCCTAAAAACTGCGCTTGCAAACTCAGTGTGATTACTTCTGTATCAGTGTTTACAGTTTTTTCGAATCAACGCAATATATACTGTATTATTGCCCGAAATAGTGCAAAAATTATTTTCACCGTGACAGTGTCACAAAGAGAAAAGTCTCGAAGAATTAACCTCCTTTTTTAATATCACATTTGACGGGAGAGTATTTTATTTTGTTCTTTAACCATTTTTTTGCGTTTACGACTTTTGTAACATGAAAAAAATATATACATATATTCATTTTTTTTAGTTTTATGTGATGGAAAAAAAGTGTAAATTTTTATGTGGCACAAAAAATTACAAAATGAATTTTTTTTTGTAAATCACCCAAGTCGGTTATTTTCATCAAGCTGTGAAATTAATTTTTTGCCACTTATATTTTTCTTCGCTTGTCGCAGGTTTCAGAGAGAATGGCTACACCAATTTTGGATTGCGATAGCTAATTTTCTTCGTAACAGTCAATGTTGCGGAACGAGTGCGAAGATTTTTCAAGCGATCAAAAATGGAATTATCACAAGCCATTATATGATTGGTTGCGAGGCAAAAAGGGGCAAAAGTGAAGTGTGGGTATTTTCGGTAGAGAAACTTTGTAACGAAGAAAATAAGAGCTTGGAAGCAAAGATTGATGCCTTCGTTCAGTCTGAAAGGTGCGGCGAAGGAAAAATGTTTGACCGTTACACTAGAATAACACTAGAATATACCATAGGTCTCCAAAAAAGTTACTTTTCGTTTTTATGGGTGACTCAGTCCCCTTAATACATTAGTATCTTAATTATCTTTAATAGCAATACATTAGAAACTCAAGTATCCAAAGGACCTGATACGAGGACCCGAATTACCCGAGTCACGTATTCAATCACATTCCGTTGTGAAGCTTAATGTATTGTATACCCAACGGCCCGTTTCGCTGACTTGGGGAACCTATTGGCCAGTGCGATGCAATGCGCGAATAAGAATGAATAGACCGCGTTACGTTTGTGTTGCTTTCACTGTTGCTTCCAGTTGAAAACCTCGCACGATAAGAGGCGTTCCGTGATAATCAACAACTGTTCCTTTTTTTTACTTCAGGAGCCCTTCGTTTTTTTATGTCACATTTCCAGAATCTTCGGATAATCGTGGTCTCCGTTCTGTTCTTTTTGTAGCTCTGAAGCGAGATCCGCTATTAAATCTATAGTAAGGGTAAATATAAAATAAACCGCGAAAGAAAGAGAAAGGTAAGGTTGGTAGTGTAGCCGCTAGAGGGCAGCTGCAATGGAAAGAATCGAAAATCCTTGCCCGCCCTCCATAATTCAGTCGTGCGAAATGGAAACGTCGTCTAAATACGACGGGCCCGAAATTGGCCGGCGGAGATTCTTGTCGCGTATATAGTTACGTGTAGGAAAACGCGACGTCGGACGAGCCCGTTAAGTATACTATGAGACCGACGACTCCCAACTCCACCGCTCCCCGTATACTATGTACGACTCGCACGGGATTTTCGCTCGTCCGTCTGCCCAAGCTCTGCGAGACATTTTTCAAATCCTCCGTAGAATATGAATTACTTTTGCCCTACCCTTCCCCGAGGACTTCGCGCATCTTTGTCCCTGCTTCATCTTTGAGTCGATCTCTCTTGCCAACCCTGCAATCCAACCACGCTATCCTGGATTTTATTTACAACCCCAATAAATTTAATTTCAACGCGTATAGTCATTAAATTCCACAGACATTTTTTTCCGCACGCCGACATTCTTTTTTTGTTTACTCATAACCAAGACTTACATATAAAGCACGATAACACAAGAATCAATGCAACGTCAAACGTTGAATTCAAATAATCTCTTAGTTTTCAGGAATACACCTCCCATTGTTTCTAGAAGTTTCATTAATGTTGCACTGTTACTTCCACTCTTACATATTTCGTATGAGGTTATAAAGTACAAACAATAAAAATATAATTAGCCAAAACTTGACAAACTCCCGAAAGAATAAGTCGTCTACTCAATCATTTATAAATTGTTACGTAAATTATTCTCATTTTATTTCTTTTTAAGTAAAACAGAACGTAAGGTATTAAAAAATTGTAGCTGTACACAGTAGTACATTATAGAAAATAAAAATACATAGACGAATAAACTTTTTTTTTCAGCTATTTGAAGATCAAGTATGGTTTACCAATTGAGGTAGTAAATTGTTGCATTGTGTCCCGTGCAGAAAGCCTGTTCTATTGTGTTCAACTACCGCATAATTATATTCGGATATCTGCATCAACAGCTCCTAATGAAACTTCGAATGCAGACATACGCGGGTCGTTACACAGAAACCATTTATCGACGTGTTCAGCAAACCAATAAGTACACCATTCGATAGCAAAACCTCGCGTGTGGCATAGATCAATCGGCGGTTGCGAATTCAATTGATTTTTGTGCCCGAAAATTCTCCGATAATCGTATCGTCGAGACTTCCGGTGAGCAAGTAGCCTATTATGGTTTGGTCCTGACTAGATACGAAGGGTTCAAAGATGTCTATATCGTCTCCATCTACTTCGCCCTTAGCGTTGTCCTCCGAGTGCTCCTCTTCGTAATCGCAACTTCCTAAAGCATGCGGCGGATGTCGGGAACACTTAGCCACTTCCTCTTGACGACCTCACTTCTCCAATTCCATACAGTACCGGCAACGTCTCTTATGTCTTACCTTCTGTCGACCTTCCACCAACAAAACTTCGTAGTGCAGGTAGCTTCGATGAGACTTCGAGGGATCTCTTCATGGTCTAATGGAGACCAACTAAAAGCCCGCAACTAATTAAAGCAATTCGGTAGCCAGCTATACGCTACCAACCTGATCAGACCGAACCAAGATTGACGTGCCAACCTCTGTGCCGGAAAACCCCCAAAAGCTACCCGACATAGGGGGCTCATAGTCGCATCAAAGACCCGAAGGCTATAATTAACTTAAACGTGGACTATCTTAGTGACCTTCTGCAGTTGATTGCATTCCACGGCGAAACGGGAAGGCTGAACCTTCCCAAGTTTCGTTAGCGTTAGTATACGTAGAAAGCACTTGAAGAGCGATAGCGGACATTTCAGGGTTTCAGGGGGGACTTTAGAAAAAAACGGGATTTATTTTTTCTTAATGCTAACCCTTTTTTATCGAAATTCCATGCAATTTGTTGCAGGTGCCGTTGTTATGAACCCGTAAAAAAATCTCAGGTACATACAATTATAACAACGTGTGGCAGGAACACCATTTTATTATGTGTCGAATTTTTCATTTGTTCCGAATACTCTTACCAAAAACAAACGTACGGAATTTATAATACAATTTTTTTCATATACTAGGTGAAATCTCGTCGACTCGTCGACCAATCACATCCCGAGTTAAAGCGGCAACAATACTTCCCAGATGTCGATACATATCGTGACACACCAACTTTTTAGGAGAGGATACTAGATGAAATCTCGTCGTCTCTTCGACCAATCACATCCTGAATTAAAGCGACAACAATATTTCCGAGATGTCGATACACATCGTGACACACCAACTTTTTAGGAGAGGACTTGGAGGTTACGGACGCGCGTCCGAGATATATCGTGACGAACTAACTTTTTAGGGGTGGATACAAAAAATCATTTGGCTTTTTTGGTCTTTTTTTTTCAATTATGCGATCATCTTTGGACATTATTTATATGTCCGGTTCAGAAGAAGAGTATGCTGGGTTCTAATTGCGCATGCCTCTATACTCTGGTGACTTTATCCCGTACACGAGAGCTGTGACATTTGCAACGACTAGGATAGAAAGAAATCTGTCACAGTACTTTTCGGGTCGTTTTCTTGTCGTGAACTTGGATTGTCGTCGAGATTAAACCCGTCTCCGGGAGAGGCAGAACGTACGAGGATTTTCCAGGGTCAGAAAGATAAACGTTCCATTCCTTCGGCAAGCTCTCCCGATTCGGGCTACGCGAGCACACAAACACACACCGATATCACCGAGGCATCTCTGGTGTCCTCAACAAAGAGGTAACTCACGGCTGTTTGTGACACCACCATCGAGGCAGAAGCGTACTTTACTTTCGTCCTTTCTTCGCGATTCTTCGCATACATCTTCATTCCCGGGAAGAGGCAAGGACAGCCATGTCGTTTCGTCTTCCTCTTCATCGCTTCATCACCATCCCTCGGCGTAGCGGCAGACACTCCAGTGAGGTCTCTAACTCGCGCACACAGATCGTGGCCTTCGTTCTTTTTTTTCATGAAAAAACCAACTGCAGCAACCGGTACTTGCATCGGAGTGCAACTCCTGAAACCCAAAAATATTCGGTAAAATGTGCAAGTTCGCCCGGTGAAACCTTCAAAATGACTGTCGTATACCAAAATCATCTACTATCACCCAACTTACATACACCCAGCCATGTGCTCAGATTAAAAAGGTCAGTTATATTCAATTTGGGACTTTGAAGCTTTTTCAGTTTTATTTTATTTTCAAACATTTATCAAACTTTCATTTACTTATTTGGTGTGTCAAATACAATAAGTTGTTATTGTTATTCATAAAAAATGCCAATTTTTTACCTTTTCGAAGAAACTTATATTTTTAATAATTGTTTCATGTTATTCGACTTCTTTAAACCTTTATTCCCGCAAATCTTTTTTGTTTTACGTAATTGTCGAGCATTTTTGTGGTTGTGTTTCTTTTATTATTATTCATAACATACACATTGTTGGATTGGATAGTTCACCCGACGGTTTGGTATATTTTAGATAGGCATTCAGATAGATTTGAGGATTTTTTCGGTTTACGTACAATGCTTTTAATGTTACCAAGCTTCAGGCATGAGGTTAACGTTGATATCCACACAGTCGTAGATATAAGCGAACATTAATCCGACAAACCACGAGACAAGGATAACACCCGTTCCCGGAAGTGATACATCGTCCACGACTTTCCGTTACACGTGGCGTGCGGCACGTAAGCATTATTACGGAGACAAATCTACACGAAGACATTCTAACGTGATCACGTCGCTGGGACGGATTGTGACGACATGTGTCGGAAATTTAGTTACGATTGATTCATGTATTTTGACTAATCGTTTGTGTATTTAATAAACAGGGTATGTCATCCGAATCTCGTGACCACTTTGGTCATCTAAGGTCTAAATGGCGCATCATAAAGATTGTGCTCATTATACATACCTATTCCATACGCCCTTTACACATTATTTAAGCGATACCCCCCAACCCCCTCTGCTTTGATTTTTGTACATGGCGTGGCCGACACAGCGGCGAAATCTTTTTATATATATAAAGAGAGATATATCATTTTTCGAAGAAAATATATAAGATATATTTTTGCTATATGTTTATGATATATCGATTATTCAACATTTGTCTTTTTAAAAATTTTTTTTACATAAAAACCAAAAATTTAACCATATCAACACGGATATGGACATTTTTCAAGATTCAAATACCCGCACTGCCAGTATCTCACTACAATTTTTCAATTCCATACCGGAGAAATATTTCGCCATATCCGAACCAGAAATCGTCCGCAACGCGGATGCAAAAAGGGAAAGCATGAGTTTCATATTTCATCGTCATTGCGTTTTCACTATAGGGAGGAAGGGCGAGAGGGTGGAAACGTCGATATACCCCGGCCAGACGAAAAGTGGTGTAGCCTGTGTTATATGCGAGTTCCGGAGCTTTCTCGGGGTCGAGGGAATGGGAACGAGGATGGGAATAAAGCGTACTAAAAAAAAGGGTTGAGTAAGGGGAACGTCCGAAGGAAATGAATAACGTCTTCGCGCGGTAAAATTTCGACAAATTTCGGTACGAACGTCTTAATCCATTCTCCGACCGGGGAAGTTTCAATAAGGCCGGGTGAGTTATGCGTCCCCGTAACGACTTTTCCTTACCGATTTTTCCTCTTTGGTCGAAGTAGACGCCTTCCGCATACTCACCTCTTTCTTCGGTTCGTGACCTCTCTCTTAGTCTTTCCCAGCGTACCCCCACGTTTCATACCGCTCTCTCGTCTGTGCCCTTTTCTCCATTCTATTCTTTCTCCCTTGAAATTTTCCTTTTTCTTTCGTTTACCTGAATACACTCTTTCGCCTTTCTTTCTCCGAAGGTGGATCAGTCGGGGAAGTTGCGCGTTGCATACGTAGCGTTACCGAAGATTACGTGTTTCTTAACGTCGCGGGTGCAAAGTGCCAAAATTGCGGTAATATTCGATAGTTGCAACCAATTAGACGCTGTCGATTGAAGCTTTAGGACCTGAAATCCGTCACATCACAAGTCACATTCTAAACGATAAACGACGAAGATGCAATAGAAATATTTTTGAAAATAATAAAACATAGTTGTTATATTAATAAATATTAAATTAACAGTTTACGACGAAAACCGAAGAAATAAATATTATTTTGAATATTTTTTTATTTTCCATTCATTTTATTTAGTTCATACATCGATTAATAATTATATAATATACAATGAATATATTATTATCTGTTTAATAGATTCATTCATCAATATTTTTATATTCGATATAAATATAAAATAAAAAACGTTCAAAGGTAAATATTTTTTCTTTCTATTTGCCGCAAACTGCCAGTTTTGTTTTGTTTTGTTTCGGGATAAAATAAATCGTATTGGAACGCGAATGATCGTGGAAAAAATGTTAGAAGTGATTAATAGTTTATTGAAACAGTTGTTTTCCTATTAGCTTCCGATAGGGTCTATCCGTGGAGCATAAGGTACTATCTTGGCGCATCGGTGTCCGTAACTTTCGGTGGTTTTATTGTTATATAATTTTCCAGAAACTATCCGATTGTAGATTGTGTGGCACAACAAAAAAATCGATGTCCAATGTGTGTTGAACGAAATCGATGTTGCATTTCCGGACATTGTGTATAGAGCAGAGACAGACCCGGTTACTACTTGCCAACCGACATAGTAGATAATATACAGTATATACAGCGATATAAGGTTTACAGTTACATTGGCGATGTGTGCACAGATACGAGTGGCGATAGTATAACCCCGAGGCGAGGTCCGAGTGTTCCCTATCGTCGACACCGGTCATTGCAACGCCGGAAAAATGGGAAGACGTAATAAAGTTATACCCCAACAGATACGCTTCTCTCGGTAATAACTCGTACGATTTCCTCAGCGGCGTTCGCGGATTCCATCGGGATTGTATAGACATTGAGTTTGCTCGCCGGAAATGAAGATGCCCTCCCACCAACTCCTCGCTTACCCTTTCCCTTTCTCCTCACCCCTTCGCCCACAAGTTATACGTTGCTATTCTTCCGCAACCAACCCAATTCTCTCTATCTTCAAATCCCTTCTCTGTTTTCATCTCTACTTCTTACGCCTTCTCACTTATTGCCGAAGATTTTCAACTAAACTCAACTTTTCTACGCCAAGGTTGCGCGAGAAGGAAAGGGATGAGGGAAAATAGAATATAATACCACGCGATGAGTTTCTCAATTGACGAAAGTGCGGTAAAACCACGACTTCTGTATCGTGGGAGTTTGTCCCTTCGTAATGATGTAAGTTTCTTGTTTCTTTTTTTATTTTTATGCACGAGTAAATCTTATTTTCAACGGAAACAGACTTATTATCGTTTTATTCATTATTTCCATCGAGATGCATTATTTTCATTTATTCATTGCGATAGGAAAAATTAACTCAATAAAACTATTGGGTCAATGGTGTCATCGGCATGTTTTATCATTTTAACTATATTTACAGTTTTAAAAATTTTGCATAAGTTTAAAATCGTAACACGAAACGCCGCAGATGTATTGATCTCATGTTAATCTCGTATTTAACTGCGAGAATTTGAAATACTAATAAAATTATCAAGAATTTTGCAGGGAAAATGTGTATTTTTTAGGAGCTTACATCACACAGGTAACTTTAGATTTTTTTATTTGAGAATTATAGATAATTTTAGCAGCTTTAAGAATAGAAGTCCAAAAAACATCGATTTCCATCGAATTATACATCGAAAGTCCCATGTTTTTTACAGTGCCCCTCCGATATCCATCGTGTTTCAAATAGCCCCGGCTAAGCGTATTGTTATTAATGAAAGCTTATATTCGGAAAAATGTCTCCGAGAAGTGTTGACCAGCGAAGTGCTTCATATTGTTTACCCCTTTCGTGGACACATATATTTTATATACATACAAATATATATATTCGCTGACTGTTATGAAATCTCTCTCACGTATTCCACGTATCGTAACGTACGTGTAAAAAATGGAGTTGCACACCATCCTCGCGACGCCGTGAGTCGGCAGACAGGAATACCGCGATACGGCGTTGATAAAGCCCTCACTGTTTGATTTTCTCCGAAACACGACTGGCCTCGGGTCCGCGAAATTGGTTGGCGACGCTCTTCGCCGCCTCACCACCCTTCGACTACCCCTCTATCACCGAATCCATAGACCACGACTGACGCGAGTTGTATTTCAAACGCGAATAGAAACTGTTTTATCGATTCGTTCTTGTGCATATATCTCCCGGGGGCTTCACGGCACGTTGAAAATACATGAAACCTTCGTCGCTGTACCAAAAGTGACGGGAGCACGAAAAAAATATACGAGATGTAAATTTATTTTCAAACGGGGCCAAGGTCGCTCGTAAAAAAAAATTGTACAACAGTCAACGTCTATTGTTTCTAATTATTCGTGTACGTTTATTCGTTATTTTTTTTGCTTCCGCGTTGTTATTCATCACTGAAAGAAAAAGAGCCTTTACAGTCGAGCGTAACGTGACGCTAAACCATACAGAATTTTTCCCAATTACACGCACCGCGCCAGAGGGATGAAAAAAAAAACACACCATTTTTTCTAGTTTTTTTTTTTCTTTTATCGCCTTGCGTCCAGTTTGCCTCGCTCTGTGTTAGCAGCGAGCAAGAGTCGAAGCAAAAACACAAAAAAGAGACGGAAAGAACGTATACGCGTTCGCAATTGTACGATTGGAGCGAACAGCAGTTGTAGCGGTAGCAGTAGCGAAGCGAAACGAAAGCTTGGGTATTGGCGATGGCAGGTATTAAAGCATTTGTCAACCAGTGGAATATTAGCCCAAGGGGCAAGCGCGGTACACTTATTAGCGTGAGTTTCTCTATGCATGGCGCCTGGCCAACTAGTTACGAAGCTGAGGTGAAGTCAAAACGTGTAGAGACTCCGCATCCCCGCCCCCGTCCCTTCTACGAAACCTCCAAAGCCCAGCCATGCATACTTAGCGTTCGCCTGTACTAAGCGTCTACACGAGTTTTCGTACTACCGATATCGTGTACGATACTACATAGGTTAAACGTGACGTAGAGCACGAGCAAGTAAATTCGAAAAATACTGTATCGAGTGGTAAGATTGTTATTCCCCTCCTGTAAATTGCTTAGATACTGGCCGATGTACAGGATATAGAATCTTTGGCGCAAGATAAATAATTTATATATTATTTTCTCGACATATATATATGGAATATATTTTCCAAGATATGGAGTATAAAAAAAAATTTATTCAAAATATACGAAAGATTAAGAAAATTACGAATACAAAAATTATATTAATAAATATATTTTCAATATACTTTTTTTTTCTATTTGCATAAGATATACATTTTATAAGACATACAATTTGTAAATCCTTTTTCTGCTATATATTCTATATATTTCACATATTTTAGATATATTATATATATTGTAACGAACGAGTGAATGAATAACACGCGAATTTGGTTTTGGGGCGGATATTATTTGTAAAAAGAAACGTTAATTATCCCAATCTCGAAATGTCACACGTCTGCTCGCTTCTAAAGTCCCGTTCAGACTCCTTTGTCGTGACGATCGATATTGTATCGATCGTTCGTATGTTTGTCTATTGTCAACCCAACTAATATTGTGCGTCTTCATAAATAGATATATTCGTTAGCTAGTCAACTATATTCGTTACAATATCTGAGATATATCATTTTAATATATACTTTATTTCAGCGGGAAATTTTTGTTTCTTTCACTCGAGTCTTCAACTCTTTCAGCCCGACACCAAAAATATTGTCTATTGTAGCAAAAAAAAAAAAAAATTAAGACCAAAGTTGTGATGAGTGCTTTAAAAAACGATAATTTCATACTCGGAGTTAACGCACTGCGGGAATTGCAGTTTTTGAGTGTTCCACATATACACATAAATATAACATAACATAGGGCTGTGAAGGCTAAATGTGCAGAACAATGCAAGAAAGTATAAATGGTATAAGACAAGTAACGCTATCCAGTGATCTATCTGTTTTCTTATTTATATGATAATTTCTATAGCTTCCAATTTTTCCGTGTGAAAAATATAAAAAAAAACCGAGTAACGCTCCTAAGACGATTTATTAATTCTATAAAAATATTCCATGCAAAATAAAATACTCAATATACCATAGCAAGGTTTCGCAGATCAGGCGCTTTGCGTGTTTGCATCGGACCCGTACGCGATGTTGAATCATACGCGTTGTACGGAAAAGATATGCGGTATAACCGTAAAGATTCCTGAAGCTTTTCGGGTTCGAGGTCCCCTGTACGCATCTTTTTTTCAACGCCGTCGTGCATTGGCGCCCGCGTTCGTGTTTTTACCCATTTGGATAATGGATATTTTTTTTTCCAAAACCTTTTGAATAGATTTTTTCTACGTCGAAACAAACCCTTACATTTTTTCCAGACGCACAACAAATCGTCAGATATTCGTATGTATATGGAACCTTAAAAATGATTAATTCGTTGATGAATTAAAAGAATTCATGAATAATGCGATAAAAATTAGCAATGTATGTTTAGAAAAAAAAAAAAAAAAGGTTACATATCAGTTAAAAAAGGAAATAAAAAGCACATATAATTCTGACGATTTCGACGTTCTCTTGATGGAAATACAAAAAATCTATTGCAGTAATGATAATAAAAGATTTCACTCTTAATTGAAAAATTTCTTAACGCATACTGGTACAAGGAAGCATTACATTAAAGCTCCACTGGGGTGAGAACTGTGAGCGACCATTAAGGGAGGCTGGCGGTCCTGAAAATCGTTTGTACATGACTGCGCTTGCCTTCTCTCAGCAGGACATGAAATTAATGTTACCTTGGATCTTAAATTGTAGACTCTCTGCAGAATTCTGCATGCACCCTCCGAGAAGCGAAGATTTTACAGGCAGGAAACGGTATGCCGTTGCAGTGGGCGCAACCGTCCACAGTAGAGAGCGAAATGGGAAAGGGGTACAGGGGGCAGGGGCAGCAGCGGTAGCAGCAGCGATAGAATCATGGAGCGAAAATGTAGCTATCCAGAGATAGACGGTAACCGAGATAGAAAAATTAACGAAGGGAGGAAGTGAAATGAAAGATGTGCACAGGGTTTTTTATAGCTATAAGTGTTCGCAGTATGGTTTCATTCCAAATGAATGCGGTTGAATAAATTTTACCGCTCGCGCATTAATTGACTGCAATTATGACGAAAAGCGGAAAGGGTTCCACTGTGGCAGCCATAGCCCGCCAGTCTCAGTTTCTCGTTATGAGAAGACCAGCAACCGATGGCGTAGTAATTACGAGTAAATGCAGTAATCTTAATGAGTTTCCTACTGCACGAGAAACGAATCAAAACCGGACCTCGTGTTGCGAAAGCATTGCAGACCTTTTACAATCAAAAGTATCCCATTCAATCCCTTCTAAGCAGTTTATAATGTACTTTAAAGGTCCGAAAAATTGAAAATGCTACGATTATTTTTTCTTTTTTTGCGATCGTCCGAACGTGAAAGACAGTATAATTTCAACAAAATAAACTCATAGATCAAAAAATATAACCAATTAGAACATTTCTCACTGCGGAAGATTCACGCTAAATATAATCTCGAATCTTGTCTCACTCCATTCCATTGGTAGTGCAAATTTGTGTCCTGTACCTCAAAAATCGCGGCAATTACAAGACGAATTGAAATTTGTAAAAAAAAATCAAAATGTCTGAAATCTTGAAATCGGCATTTATGCGAATCCAATAATCCACGTAATCGTCGGATGTCAGAGGGGAAAAAACTTTTAACGAGACATCTTCGAAGAAACCTTTTAGTTTTGAGATTAAATAACCGCATCGTGCGAAAGTCCAGGGCGCAAAGTGGCGAATAGATACAATAGATGAAAAAAAATATTATCCGACGAAGAGTCGAAGCGACCGCGGAAAAATCCCCCGGTTCTCCTACTTATATCCCCTCCCCCCCCCCTCTCTCGGCTTCTCTTCCACATAGTCCCACGATACTAGTAATGCGGCCAGTCTTTGTATCTTCGGACTCTCTTAAAAAGTTTCGGCCCCCGACTAAGTCGCCCCGGTTGTGAGAAGTGCGGAGGAACAGGGACGCGGTAAACCCGTCGAGGATCATACCCGGCCACTCGGAACTTCGACTTGCCATGAGCCAACGCAAAAAGCCTTATCTCCTGTGACCCGGCGCTTTTTTTTATCCTCGTACTTCCTTTATTTTCAACGTTTTTCCCTTCGAAGTAGTTGGTGGGCCGTACGAACGCCCGCGCGCACCCACCAACCTCTGTGCACCCTTCTCTCATTCTTTCCTCTTCCGCATTCGCGCTATCTTTCTCTGTCCTCAGTGCTCAGGCTCCGGGCCACTTTAACTCGGAAACTAATTACAGTCGAGGCGTAAGAGAGTTTTTGCACCTCCCGGGGGTGGGACGTCTCGGTGAATTCTCCATTTTTTTTTCTCTTCGCTCTCAGCCGGCTCCCGACACTCGTACGTTTTCTTTTACTTCTTTATACCGTTTGGAGACTCACTCGCCTTGTCACACTCGATCAATCCTGCCGTTCGTAAAGCATCTTACAAATAAATTTTACCACCGTTGTTTCACAGAATATCGTAGCATTATAAAAAAAACGGGGCATTTGAATATTTGAAACCATGATGCATCCGTTGAGATTTTTCAATGGTATTGGAAGAATTTTCTAAAATTCGTGAGATCGTTTTTCGTTCATGAAACGAGCAGATTGCCACAGTCTCTTCATCGCCAACGTTGGGAAAATTTTACACGAATATATCAAAACAAAAATTATCATACATACGATAATTAATTTATTATCATTATTATATTTGTATTAAATGTTATTCCATTTTTTATACGGGTTGTACATATCGGAAAAATGTTTTGTGCCCACGGCACAAAATACGCGTCACGGCGTAATGCCTTTATGGAGAAAACAAAATTGTTCGAAAACTGTTTGTATCTGCAGGCATGTCGAACTTTCGAATTACATGATAAATCTTTCATAACGGTAGAGTTTATCACTTGAATAGTATAAATCTAATATAGCCACAAGCAATGGTGTAGTTGGACTGTAAATTATTCAACCTTCGCGCCCAAAGACACGTAATTCGCCGAGGAATCTTTTCGACATTGCGGACAAAGTTTGCATCGCGCGACACTAGTATCCGAGAATAGGCGAAGCGTGTGTCCATAAATAAAGAAGCAGGCGAGAAAACATTTTCTCGCGGAATGCACCCCTCGTCGTCATGACCCCCCCTCCCTCCTCCCTCATCCCCTTTTCTGATGTCGAAAGAGGCGGAAGATTCGCGTGTTCTCGAGAATGCTTCTCGAGAAGCATTGTATTCCAAGGCGCAACCGGTAGCTCGGCAATCTTCTTGTCGCGTTGTCATTGTGGATACTCCCGAAGGAAGGTTTAAAATAGTTTGCTTCCACTTCATTGCAGCGGGCATGCGTTCTTTATAGCTAATGGATAATGGGGTTCAAAGGGTGGGCACTTGTGTTCTCTAAAGGAAGCACTCCTGCGACAATATCAACCGAACGCATATTTGTACGCAAATCTTTTAAAAATCGATGATTTCATTGGCATAAAACAGGAAGATCTATGAATCATCTAATATTAACATTCGTATAATGATAAATTTCATAAATATTATATAATATACATATAAGAAATACTTCGGCCGCGGAACTTTTCGTATTAATTATTCTCTTCATGCGAGAGAACATTTATTGATAACTTCGAGTTCCATGAAGTGTACGTCTCTTAAACTGAACGGTAAATGATTCACATTCTTTTTCAGAATATTCGTGTAATTCCTTTGTAGGAATTACAGGTTACGTGTAAATCATGCAAACTTTGAGGATTAATATTTCGGCTTCGATATAATACCACGAATTTACATTGCACGGGTTTTTTCATAGTATATTGAATAATGCGCACTCTAAATTTGATCACGTTGTTTGAAAAATCTAATTTTTAAAAGTAAAGTAAAATCTTTCACCTATTCGGAGCGTAATATGACAAAATGAAAAGTCTCAACCGAAGTCCTTTAAAATGGCACGTGCGCTAGAATGTTTCCCCTTTTTTAACGAAAGTCAATATCGTGTTTTTTGCATGCCACAATACCGAATAGCATTTGCCTTTGAAGCCGCGAAAACCTAAAGTCGTTACACGCCAAGATTTTTCTTTATTTATACGACACAAAGGTATATAAAATTTTGTCGGTCACATAACCACTGGGTAGTGCACAAGACTATTTTATTTTCCAATACGTTTTTTTTTTTCGTCTTTCTTTTATTGCTTGTTATTTTTTTTATGCGCGCAATACAGAAAGCTTCCGGGCACCCGGCGTGTTGGGCATTCGGTGTTGTGTCGTTGTGTGGTAGATTTTTCGTCAGAGAGTCACATGAGATACAGACCAACGCGATACCTACGCTTGTGTCGCTACTGGATGCTACTGGTGCGCCTCACACGATTCACGTTTTTGTTTGAATCTCGTTGCTTCGGGCCCCTCTATGCGTTTTATCTACCGTGTTTACTCATTCGACGACCATCAATCCCTCTGTATATACGCTTCCGGTATTCATACACATACGCCAAAACTTCACTGTCATATACACACGCAGCGGAATACAAAATCGAATGAAAAACATACTGGAGCTGACTGAAGGGAAAAAGTTTAACACCATTCAGCAACTTTCTATTTGGTATTTGGACGAAAATTTCCATCTCGATTATTTAGTGGAAAATAATCTGAAAAAAATTGGCAATAAATGAGAAAATGCAAAAAAGGTTTTTTTTTCATCTTTCTTTCTATCCTAAAAAATCAATAAACTAAAATAATATATGTATAAAGTACTACAAAGCAATATTTTTAATATGAATTATATATTGTATATAGTGTATCCATAACTTTTATGGCTGACAATACACTCACACAAAGATCGCTCTTAAGGGGATGTTTACTTTTGTTCTAACGCGTATTTCAGCGCCTCCCCCTTCCGACGCTCTCCCCCTATGCAGCAAAGAGCGAAGAGTATCGAAGTCGATATTAACTGACGAAGTAAACTCTTGAGCTTCACGACGCGACGGGAATCTCTCACGTAGAACTGATTATTTCCGATTGAACGGAACTGAATTAAACCAATCTCGGGAGAGAGAGGATTTAAATAATTAAAATAAACTAGTCGGGCGGGGGCTACTGTCGGAACGTCGAGCCACCACTATTGCGCTTACGAAAGTACCGGATTCCAACATTAACTGTCTGCCACTGGAGATTGCGAACGAGATGATGCTCCGTCGAGGATCTTTTCCGACTCAAGAAATTATTTCCGAGTGTTCTTATTCTTACTCTACTTATCGTACTCTTCCGGATCAATCTCGTCTACTTTAATAATCACGATTTATTAGAAATTCGAAATTTACTACTACCAGCGGTATTGAGTTGTCGGCTTATTTTGTAGACAAAAAGAAAATCATTTTACCAAATTTTAAGTATACAAAAAATCCCAAACTTCAACAAAAAGGTCGATAAATAGTTTGTTTTTTAACTTTTTGGTAAAAAAAAAAATAACGCTAAGAAGTTTTTTATCATTCTCAAAAACATAGGACACAAAAAAGAATCACCTCGATCAGGTGGGAGTTGAAGATTTTTTATACACATTTAAGCACCGAGGAAAAATAAACCCTCTTGCCATGCATACATACCGGTTTACATCCAAGCGAGATACGGAGTCCGTTTGAAACAGTACATTTATTCTATTATCTTTGGACCATCTACGGCAGAGTATCTGGATTATCTCCGTGTTCTCCCTTTTGCCTCGAACTATTCAGCCCATTTTCCAGAGTTCCTCCATTATCTCCAAGTGGCTTCTTACAGGCGGCTTCGTCGAGCGCAAATAAAATGAAGATATCCTCTTTGTGTCTGGAGAAAAAGAAAAGGAAAAAAAAAAAAACATGGAAAAAACGACACGTCTATGCAACGTCGACGAGTTCAACCCGCGTTATCTCAAACTCGTTAAAAGCCCCCTCTATCCGCTTGAGACTCGTAAGAAATTTCAGTATTTGGTTCGATGATGAAAACCATGGTGCGATAGTCGCTGTACTGTCGTCTAGCTATAGCACCCATTTTCTTTCGAGTCGTTCAATGTGTTTTTCTTGTCTCCGAACGCCGGGAAGCGTCTTTCAGGACCGAGTTCCCTCGATATTCGTGAAAGAAAAGTTTTAAGCCTAAGGATTATAATAATGAAGAGCGGATAAAAAAAAATCTGCTATTAACTTGTCGTCCCCCAGTCTTTGGGGGCGACAATGTCGAAAGAGGACGAAGAAAAATGGAGAAAGACAAGTAAGAAAAAAAAAACAAAAGACATTCTTGCGATACGAAAGAACAGGGAAGAAGAGGGTGAAAAAAGACATTGAGAATGAGGGATGAAACAAGAAGCAGGAGAACGTTCTAAGAACTCTCGCAAAAATTCTCCGGGTCGCGCGCGACAGGGGGAGACAAAGGCTCAGTAATTTCTAAAGCTCAAAAAAGTGTCACGTCCCTCCCTGACAGGTAATTATTCCAGTCCTGCGCTTGTTTTCCACGAAACAGCGGGAGTACTCGTGTTTTCGACGATATTGCAGTGCCGAATAAGTGCCACTTAAACAAGTGAAACTTAAACAATGATTCCACCAAAGGAGTGAGTCAAATCATGGAATTAGAGTGCAAATTGTGGGAAGCAGTTTTTTAGAGTGTCATTATCGGCTTCTCGGATTCTCGGAATATATTTCGGATTATTTGCCAGCGTTCCGTCTTGTCGCGTGTTTCAATTAGCCCCGGTCTCCACCAAGCTGTGCAGCGCTCCGAACAATTAGAGTGCCTACTCTGCAAGTACTTTTGGGAAGTGCCATACTCACTGCGAGGAATCTCCTATTTCCGTTAAGCATCCGTTTCCGTTTCTCCTATTATCCGTTAAGCATCAAATTTCCTTTTTGAAAAATAATACATGAATATATTGAAACTAAATAGCGAATACGAACAGTGAATTTTACTCGATTTTCACACAAATGATCTGTCGGCCATTGTAGAGCCCATCGTATAATTCGCTGCAGGTCCGCGTCACCAGTAGGTAATTTGAGAGTGCAGAATAAAAACGAAAAAGTCCATTCAGCCGACTGTGAATCCAGTCCGTTGGTTGTCACCAGGAATATCCCAGCGAGCGGGTCATTTTTCTCGGAACGTTCAACGACGCTTCCCGATATTTTTTTTCTTTCTGAGTTTCCGCAGGCATGACGAAGGTAACGGGCTGCACTCTGGCAGAGCTTCACCGTTCCGAGGGGGGTCTTTATCTTCAGCATATGGTTGCCACAACGGGAAAACCGGAAAAGGCAGGATCATGGAAACGAACGTTAAGGTGGATCATTGTTCGCGAAGGTTAGCGGAGAATGAGGGACAGAGAAAGGAGGGGGAGAAACCGCCGACCGGAAGGGTCTTGCCTCGACGTAGTAGTCGGACTTTCCTGATATCGAACTTTATTCTCGTTGTCGCTGATGGATTGAACCGATTGACTTTCTCCTCTCGAAAGCCAGATAATTTCCTCAATCGGTCTCCATACTACACTCGCGAAGTGAAGACTCTGTATATGAAGTGCAAAAAAACTAAATAAATTGGGTGACATTTTACCGTCAAATCTCCGGGGATAGTTGAAGATATTCTTCAGCAGTTTTCCAGTCTCGCTAACCATCATGACCAGATGGAAGGTAGGATATCGAATGGCCATTCGCGGTAACGACACTTTTTTGTACTTCGCATCTCTGCTTGAATTCAGCGGAGTCAGATCTGTAATAAAATATGTGAACGCGCGGAATCCATTGTCCGAATGATTCAAATACCTATACGGTAGATATAGCAAATAAGATATCCGATAAACGAAATTTCAAAAAGTTCTTATCAAATCTGATAGCTTCGCGACAGTTGGTCCTTCGAGACGCGATAGAATGGGAAGACTGGGGCTACTTGAAACAAGGTAACAATCGGAACTCTGTAAAATTAGAGTGCATACTTTGTAATCGCAAGTAATTTTTTAGATTACAGTCGATTTTCCAACTTGATCAATGTTTCTAATCTCGCCTCTAATAATTCCATGTGGAGCCAAACGAAAAAAAAAAAACAAAACGGTGCTGTCACGTAGCGGATGGAATTAGTTTCGATAAACGGTAGTGGGAGTCGATAATAATAAATTTCAATTTTTGCAATCGATGTTTAGTGATAGAACGTCACAGATTTATTCAGGTGTGATTTTCTCTTAAAACCTTCGGGTCCGAAGTATCTCGTATTACTGTATATCGAGACGCCCACACCTACCGTATTACCCTTGAAGATATAGACTGCACGTAAATGTGTCTTGGCAACGAGGGGGATCGATCTGCGATTCGAGGCACCTAACGTCCAGCTACACGTCTTAGCGCGTACTTGGCACGTACACCCACTCTCGTGCGGGCATTACGATGAGCGGAGCAGCGAGAACGTGTATGCATAATACAATACCTAGATTCGGGATACGGTGACTGTATACTATAAGTCTAGACGCTATAGTGTATGTGCCGCTCGTACGTGTGACTATATATGTATTCCATGCAATACTGCAACAGCTAAGTAGCTATGTACGTCGGATTGTCCAACTGAATAAATTACTTACGTCCGAGAGTGTAACGCAGAGAATGCCGTGTGGGAGTCGGAAGCTTCTTCCTACCCGAGTCTCTGCGAAATCCGGGAATGAACTGATTGGTTAATTAGACTGACCTGACCGAGACTCATGCCACAAACTCACTTCGTGTATATGTCACCGTCGCAGTCGTTAAGTACAAGAATATCATTAACCAAGATTCAACTGTTAAATTTCCGTAGTTGGATGTTGTCTTGCTACAGACAGTCGGGAAGTAAATTTTCATTCGGGTTGGTAACCGAAGACTATCCGTGTTCCATAAAGTGCCCTTCAGTGTACGTGGTAACATTGTGCACCACGCAAAAGTCTCAACAGTTACTTTTGCACACTCAGACAAATGATTTTTGGTCTATCAATCAAAACCAATAAATCGCACTCCACGATATAAACAATTTTCCAAGCTAAAAAGAAGTAAAAGAAAGAAAAGTCGTAACTACGTCGTCTAACAAAAGAGTTTCGGGGCAGTAAGCTATTGGAACGTGAACGAAATGAGAAACAGAAGGGAACGGCGTAACACACAAATACTGAAGAGCTATTTTGCTCGGCGCAATGCTACAGCGCATTCGACCCCACAAAGGAGCAGTAGGTGGCATGGAACTTGCTGAAAGTCTCGTTCTGTAAAGCCAAGTAAAAAAAAAATCCACTCAACCTCGTCTTTACCGCTGTAAGGCGTGTGAATGAGAAAAACAAGGAAAAAGAGGAAATTCGCTGGAAGAAAAAGTGTTATTATACCGACGTGATGTAGCGACGAGTACCCGAGTCATCTGGGTTGCCCAGTGAGAAGTTGAAGAGAGAAGAAATGAGACCTTGGACGCCGCACATGCACAGAACTCTCAGCTCCCACGAGGGTTTTTAAGGTCGGGATTTAATCGTCGGTGTAAACGGTAGGTCACTGCTGCGGATTAACGGTGGGTTATAGGTGGGGGTTCGATGTGCCACGTTCTGGTGTGTTTCCACCGCTGCTAGGGAAGCTCATGAAGACCACAACGTGGATAGTCCGATGGGGGCTTAACTAACCGCGGAAACGTTTCGGCCCCGAGCCACTCGTCAAATCCCATTCTCTGATTTGTTCTATCCCCGCTTTCTCCATTTCCTGACTCGTAATCTCGTTGAGCTACGGTTATCGATGACTCGATGACATCCGATCAAACGTGGAACGATAAACGCGACGAAATCTTTCTCTGTGTAGCTAGACACATCGAGAGCCAAGGTACAGGACATTGCTTTCGTTATTTGAAGCCTTACGCGATACCGCTGCTACCCACTGATCCCCAACGCGATTTGTCTGTGTGATAACCTTTATGACATCCATTCGGAATAAACCTGCTTTCTGCGTTTCGCTGCTATGCAGCGTTGGGGAGACCGGGGTTAGTTGAAACACGGTTGGATCGTATCTATGCAAGAGAATATGCAAGAAAATTGGAGGCTTCACGGCGTCAATATGGCACTTTAAGGAATTACTTAACGTAGTCAGCACTGAGAGCTTTTTCATGGGAATTTTTCAATTTCTCCGATTGCTGCCTCGACACGTGAAGCCACCAATGTGTAGCCGATATCAAGAAGATGCGACTAACTATTTTATTCAACGAAGATTCCGTTTTCGTGTGACATAAGGTGTACATTTTACTTTTTATCAGCATTTCGTATTCTTGGCACACCACGCGCTTTCGCATCCTGTCGTGAAATGTACAGAGATGCTAAAGGGATGAGGAGGGATACATTTTACGAGTAAAGAGATTAGCAAATCCCTGCGACAGGTTAAACTCGCATGTTCTTTATTATCTATTTCGTTCGGAATGTTGAATACCTTTTGGGACTCGCGTGAAAGTGAATGAAATGAAACCGGAGCAATGGATCAGGATACACTGCCCACCGCCGTTCCATTCCGTTTAGACTCGTATGACGTACTTTCTTTTGAGATTTTTTTCTGATAAAGTGATAATTGGAAAAAACATTTCACGTAGGCGGCATCGAAAACTGTGCGGTTATATCTGAGTTAAGGGGTGTACACCTGACTCACGGTGCGAAAATAGATGCAACTCAAACTTATTCGATATTTCGACGGTTTTTTTTAATCCCGCCGGCTTCATTATTGAACTTCACAAAACCGCTATTCTCTTGTTCGATATCCAAATGGCGAGTTAATCGGTGATATTAAATGGATTGAGCTCTGTGGATGAACTGGAATCCATAAATGAAGATTAGCATGAGAAAACGGTGAATGCGAAATGATCGACATAGCTGTAAATCGCCTTTATACAGAAGTTGACGACTGCGACGAGAGAATTGAATGGGGTAGCGGAATACAATCGTTCTGTAGTCGATGCAAAATTTCGTAGCGGGCGCGCGGTCGCCCCATGGAAACGAAGGTGCGTCTGGCTATCAACGAGAACTCGGGTGATAGAAACGTCGTTCGATCAGCTAAGAGGTAATAATGTTCCACGGAGAGGCAATAATACGTAGATAACAGTTTGCTTTGGCTTCAACGGGTTTGGCTTCCGAGCCCCTAGCAGATACTCCGCGAATACATGGATATGTTTTTATATAAAATACACTCCTGATAATACAAGCTTCGCATTCCCGTCTTAAAGTTCGAAGGCGGTTTATAACACCAAAATCATTCATACAACTGTTTCTGCTCAATGTTGACACGGAAGTATTATCGGAGTGATGAAAAAAAGACCGCATGTCTAAAACATTTGTATACATTTTTATAATATTGTTTTTTCCGAAAAAAAAAAAAAATTTCTCATCAATTTTTCCGTTTTGTTTCCAATACGCGCATAATACAAAAGTTAAAGAGTTTTGATGCGTTGGCGAAATCGTGAAAATCAAATTGATCACATTTCTTCGTATAATACCGCAAATGCTTGAATAACGAAAGGTCTGCAGTTCTGGGGAAGAGCCGAAGAACACAACTAGACTTGAAATCTACTCGTTCAATATATCTTCCGTTTCGCCAATGTTTTCTCATTGTTTTCTTTGTTGCCACCGTCTTAAATACTTTATTATTCCACCGTATACACCTTGCTGACTTCCGGTGTTGTTAACGCAATATTATACATTTTTCTATAAAGCTTCTTAGCTATATTAAAGTAGTGAAAAAGTGTCCCGGGGGTAGGTACATACGGCACGTTTTCATTATTCTTTCCGCATGGTTTTGGGGGCCTCCGGGGAGGAGGGCGGCGGGAGTTGGCCAGAGAACGCGAAAACGTGTGGAACGGCGACGTGATACCGCGACTGTACAGGGAAGAGAACCCACCGGGAGTTGGGAGAATAGAGAATCCCCGAGATTCGGGCTTCGCAGGTACAGCGCAGCGGCAGCCGCGGACAGTAAATTTCCCGTCCAATTTCGATGTACACGACTCGAGCTGTGTTCGCGAGGGGGAGCAAGAGAGGGCTCGCGCAACGTATCAGAGGCATGCTGCAGTTTACCAGGCGATGGATTCTCTCGTCGTAGTACATAGTTATTCTATACATGCTACACGCTACTACTATCCGAGGCTTAACGATACGGCCAAACTATCCGATACTTAACGATACTATAACCTACAAAGTTCTGTAAAAAATTTTTTTAGCTTCAATAAATGACTAATCATTTCCATCTATATATAAGGCCTCCAGGAAATCCGAAACAAAGTCCAAACGCCTATATTTTTTAACTGGTATTTTTTACGGAATGAATAATTAGCCTCAAATTTCACTCCGTTTTGATTGAAAAAAAAAAAAAAAAATCGGCCGGAAAAATTCATCGTTCGATTAATTAATGGAAATGTTCACCGTATTTATTGTTCGTAAACCGTACGAACCAATGTTCTACACACCACCCGCTCTCCAGCGTGGGGAAAACCCAAGAGCCGAGAGAGTCGTATAATTCCCGTATGGCAAATCGATCGGCTAGGCTGGTACTTGCGTATGCGAAACTGGTACGGAACATGCACGCATCGCCGGAACGTTAATGACTACCGGAATCGAGGAGGATTTAGATTGATCGATCAACGGCAATTCTGCGGTCTATTAATTCGATGGGTATCGTCGAGCGGTGAAGTGACTGGCCGATATATGTACTACTGGGAGGCAGAAGGACGTATTTTACACGATTTAACACCTTAATCGACATGGAGTAGGCCTTTATGGTTTTAGTAGCCGACAGATAAAGCCAATCGGCGCTTAGCGAAACACGGCGTTAAAAAAATTGAAGCCTTTACACTGTGGAATCATTTATCAACATTTACTTAGAGTACAATACGCGCAAAACCGTTTTTTTTACACCACGGGCCAGATTTGCCCCATGTTTCACCTACTCCCGACCATCTCGATTATATGCACCTTATTTAATAATTGCAACTAAATCAGATATTTTTTCTATGAGGCACTATGGCATTAACAATATCGTAAGCCAACGGATAATTATTTAGAAGAAATAATAAAAACAATGAGAGATTCTAGCAGAATCTTTGCCCAAAGTCGCAAGCGCCAGACTGTTCAATTACGCAATACGATATCGGTGACTCGGGTCCATTACGTCCCATCCTAATATCGGCTTTGCGTTGTCTCTGTCGAGAGAGAAGATGATCGTCCTGATGATCTTATCCGAATGACATAGTACGTAACTCTCGCTATCCGCACCGGGGGTGTTTAGTGCGTTCTCGCTATGCGTTAGCGACGAGATAGCTTCCATGTCGGTGAGCTTACACATAAATTCGTAATGGTATTGGGGAATCGTCTCGTGTTGACACGCCGCGGGGGAAGCCATGAATTCCTGCGCTGATTGTTCACCAATGCTCGGGTCCTCCGATACAAGGTATAACTAAACGCCATTTGTCTCTCGTCAAATTTTCATCAGTTACCGTTTCATCGGTTGACGAGAAAGGGCGATAGATAGTTCATCAATTTAAAGCAAAATAAAAGGCAAAATTAGGGCTTCAACAGAAAAAATTCCAAGTGACAAATTGTTAAGATAGAAAAAGGATCAAAATAATTTTACTGCCTAAGAAAAAATGGCCGATGTTGTTAGGCAATGCGAACACGATAATAGGGGAGACTGGGATTAGTTGAAACACTCTCTAAAATAATCAGACATTTTAAGCAGCAAGTATGACACTTTACGGAGTTACTTACCACTTTAATGTACTCTATATCCTCTACAATACCATACTCTCCACGTGAAAACAACAATTCTATGTTGTGCTTTCTTCTGTTTCGACTGACCCCGGTCTTTCCTTCAATAGGGGTTCCCCCAATTGGATCGGACAATTTTTCGTACTCTGTACATTTATTTAAAGCTCTCTGTATGATAATAATGTTCCCTTTTTAACTCGAGTGTTAAAAAGAGCTCTGTTTCTTTTTTTCGTGAAAACAAAAGTTCCTAAAACGGTCTGTTACTGCGAAACTCTGCGGTTAATACAGGATTATGAAAAGCCGAATTTACTCGCCAAGAGCATCAAGAACTAAATATCTTGAATGTCCCGAGCTGAAAATTTTAATAACAGAACTATACAGCGTGACAACAAGTTTTAGTGAACGGACGATTAAACGGAAAATGCGTTGCGAACAAGATGATGACGGCAGAAGTGAGCCCAACGAGTAAGGATATGACAAAGCTTTCGCAAAGTTTACGAATCCTACTTCCTGCAACGTCTTTGCCCCCCTTTCCTTCCAAATTAACTTAGAGGGGATGGGGGTAACATTGTTCACAATAAGAATCCGTGAGCTCGGTGAAGATTCTTGCGCAACGGTTAGTTATATGGTCTTCTCCTTGCTGCCCAGCAGAAGTTGTAATCCGTCTCGAGACACGGCGACAATTCAGGGGTTGTGGGCTGCGGCAACTTTCTCGTCCAAGTTCCGACTCTGCCAGTGCCGGTGTGCACGATAGGCGAACTGGGGGGTTACTGGGGAAGCGAGGGAGAGAAGGCCAAGCCGGAATGGAGTTACTTAGAATGGCCACGGGCTTTTGTCTCCGTTCGTCGAAACCCCGCGTCCACCCATCCCTGTGGCGAAATACAACTGTGAGACTACGAAAATACTCTTGGCACGTTCACACGGGAGAGCCTGTCGCCAGTAAAACGTAATTGTGGGGAAGGCAATTGAGAATGAGTTTAGGTGAGCAGGCAAAGAATCAAATACTTAGTAGAAAAGCAGTAGGCTACAGATTGCAGGCTTCAGGCTGTTCAAATATTTTCATGGATTTCAGCTGAATGAAAACAGAATATGTCAACCGTGAGGCAATAATAAATCTTTCACAAATTTACGGAAGGTACAGGACATTCGTTGCGATCGATGCAACAAATAATGGGATTAAATAGAAAATCCCGGTGCTGGTCGCATCACAAGTTCAATTTCTACTTCAGCATGTGTCTCAACTAACCCCGGGCTCCTTTACCCATCAGGACTAGTCGTGAAGTCGCTCGATTGAATATGAGTTTTCATTGCTCCATAATTTCATTAGCATCGAAGAAAAAAAAAAACGACGAAATCATCGAAGGTATCATCGTTCCGTGTTAGTTTCGTATTTCACGGTGATAAGCCTGAGGCGATGCTTGTGCCGGACTCCGACAACCAAGGATACCGGCATGAGGTTAATTGGACGCACGTTCGCGCGCACATACCTACAGTTACGTATCTAGTATAATATGCGAATGGGTAGGCGTCGCGAGGCCGAATCCCGGAATATACTCTGTCTCTATTTCGCACGACCTCTTCGCCCCCATTCACGTATGTGAAAAGCGATATACTGTAGAGGAAATGAGGGTATACGGCAGTCGGTGAGTACGTCATATCCCTGTGGCTGCCGGCATATCATAGGCAGCACCAGCGACTGCGAAGCAGCATCCCGTAGCAGCATCGCTGTGTGACTCCATTCTGTTTTCCCACGTCGCTGGAAAATCAATATCGGTGGGGTCGCAGCGCCTCTCGGGGGCCGCTCGCGCAAAGACGAATTCTCAGTACCACGAAAATACGTGAAGCGAAACAGCCCCCACTGGCTAAGAGTTAGCGCCCGCGCGCTGTACCAAACGATTTTCAGTGGGCGAGGGGGTAAGGGGGTGGGTCAGAGAAGAGAATAAGTGTTCGGATAACTCGTCGTCGACAATCGACCAAATCGGGACTGATTTTGAATTTTTTTCTTTCTTATTCTCATTTGAGCGTTGAGAGTTTAATTCGTGTGATTCGTGTGTGCGGCGTGACGATCTTCGACATCAGAGGGAGATAGGCTCGAAGAAGCCGGGACGACAACAACGTGGCGGCACGGCCTCCTTCCTAGCCCTGTATATTACGTCAGTAAGAACAGCACTGGCTTGACCTGCTGCCACTACTGCTAGCCTGCTTTCTCTCCACTCTCTCGCCCCGCGGGAACTCAATCGCCATTTTGAAAGATACCAGCGGCCTCTGTGCGCAAAATGCGTGTTTCACTATCACGTGTTCTATGCAATTCATTCACAATCTGGACGCGTAATTTTGTTTTTTTTTTTTCAACCCCCGAGCGCGCATTTCTAGGTCGCAAAGTCCTCTGATAGGGTTAATGTCGGTCGGGCTGTTGGTAAGGGGAGAAGGAATGATTAGGCATACTCTTATAGGAATGCCTAATCAATGTTGTTATATCGGCACAAAAAATCTTTTCGAAAAATGCCATTTTTTACATGATCTGAAACACCATTGCGAAAAAACAATTGGACTTTAATTAGAATCTAAACTGCTCGATGTTATGCAATTTTTTTACAATTTTACGAAAACTCAATAATAATCATATTATTTTCAATTTTTTCTGAAAAAATGAAAAAACCTTTTTCAGCGGTAGTAACTGGCGACTGTAAACTATTTTTCCATTCCGCGTTTATCATTTCGGACATTCTTTTAACAATTGTATACAGTGTTGAGCGACGCTTAACACGATACTCTTGCAATTATATCGAATAATGTGCTCGGTGATTGGGAAATCTAGCTGTAGTATCTATTCAAAATAGAAATAACTTATAGAGTTGGGGGGAGCGCTGAATACAGGCAAGAGCCGAAGGTTGATTGCAGAGATGGTCAGAGGAAAATATTGATTCAATAGTTCGCATTTTGCATTTGTACGCGTAAACGGATTTAACCATCCGAAGCGCCACGATTTAATGATTTAACATAGAGGAGGATCATTTTCAGCATTTACGCGAAACCCTCGCTTAATCAGAGGTGGAACAGAAGGGGGGGTTAGGGTAACGGAGGATTTGTACCATTTGAAATTCGATACCTGTAATTTATTCCTACATAAATTCTGTTTTTGCTCCATTTAGTTGAACCTCGAAGGTATACGCAGTGCACACTACTCATCGTGATATAATATAACGGCTCGTGACTCGTGCGCCCTCCCTCCTCTCCCCTTCTCTCCTATACATCGCATACGAGGGTATATATATCGAGAGGAAAAGCGAGGTGGCGCGAACGTATGTTAAATATTTGAACAATGAAAATCCCAATTTATGCAAATCTCGTGTTGCTCGTTCAGTTTGCAAAAATCGTTGTATAATTGTGATGATCCTTTGTCCCAACTCTTTGGCGCGATTTTTCATCCTGTTGACAGTAAACATCACGTTTGGTTCAGCGAAATAATAATAACAACCCACGCGGAAATATAAAAAATTCGTTATGCGGATAGGGATGGTGTATGAATTTTATCATTCACGGGAAAATATCAAATTTACGAGTATCGCTGAGTTGTTCATTGCTTCGTTATGGTACCGCAATCGTAATTATTACCAATTAGATGAACCAAACGGCAACAATTTTTTTTTATTCACAAAAATATTTCATTTCCATGTACTGTGTTGGGTTTTATATTTTTTATAACTTTTAAGCATAGCGAATGTGTTTTAATGTGATTTAATGTGATTTCAATGCTGATACCAAAGTGTTGTCGATAATAGTCATTAATATATTGGATCACATTCATTATTTTAGCTGCATGTTAAAAAAAAAACATCCAAGAAACAATTGACGAATGGTAAAGCATCCCAAGAAAACTATTTAGAAGAACATTATGTAATTATTAATATTGTATTTGGGTGGAAAAATGTTTAAATGAGAAATATCAAAATGTCGAAAAAAAGAAAATGTCAATAGCATTTTTTTTTTTCGTAATCAAATAACATAATTGATTTTTATTGTATCAACTACAAAAAATATTCATTGACATGAAAAATGTTTGCTGTTACTTTTTCATTTCTTTATCGAGATAAAAAAACGCTTATCAAAAAAAAAAAAATTAGACGTAGAAATTTCAGATCAGAAGTGGAATCATATAATACTCCCCCCCCCCTCTACCTCCTGGGTGTCCTGTCCGATTCAAAGACGGTACTGTAGGACGAATATATATGTATATATACTTCGGTAACAATTGCTAGTGATTTCAAGGGCCGAGCGCTGTAGAACGACTCCATCTAGAGCAAAGGCGAATGGCAAAGAGTGCATTGGATAGTTCGGACTAGTAGATGATGACACACATACGAGTGGTCAAAGCTTTGAGATTGGGGAATGGGGTGTGCACAAATTATGCCACCAGCAGAATTTCAGCGCACTACCCGCGAGATCTTTACCAGTTGTATGACCAAACGAGGTTATTCCCGAGCGATTTCTAATGAGTTCGGAAAGCCAGAGCAGAATTCATCATTGTACGTACATACGACTGTCTGCATTCCCTTTAATCTCGATGCTTTTATCGGTTCTTCAAATAAACTTTTTTTCCCTCATTCTTTTTGTTTTTTTAATACTCATTCTCGAATCAGACGCCAACGACTATTCAAACCTGGAGCGCGCGGACCTCGATCGATGAACAATATTGTGTATTTTTTTGTACGGAAACTTGACGATTCAATTTCAACACCCCTCGCGTATTCGATATGAAATCGAGGGAATGATTGAACGCTTTGCGAATGTGTATACCGCGGACACGTTCCTGTAACGACACTGTTTCGAATAATGGAATCCTGTTGTAGACGTACATTTCAACCGCGCGCTGCTATACGGACGTAACATTTCGCTACACCCCCGCGCGCGACCCTCGCGAGAACTGAATGATCGATGCGACCGGCAGAATCGACACATCGACGAAAAATTCTCATCGTCGTGAAACTTCTGTCATTTGGGATCCGGGAGTAATTGATACGTGTGAAAGTCGAGTTTCCGAGCTGTAGTTGCAGAACTGATAGGGCGCGTACTTTGTTATAATGATTTTTTTTAGGCATTAGCAACTCGCAGGTTTATCACTGAATGTCAACTGAAATATCAACTTTTCGTTATGCACGGTAATTGGTTGTGCAAAATAATTTCTATTATATGGGAAAATGAAAAAAAAAAATATATATATCACCGAAAAAAACAATATCAATCATCGGATAGTGATAGTACATTTATTTAGAAATCGGTAGTTGTAATATTGTAGGAGTTATTACGTTACCGGATGCTATCGAAAATTTCATTTTTTTTTAATGATTTTAAAAATAAAACATTTTTGAAAAAAATCATATTTTCATAAAATTTTAAAAATTTGATTGATTATTCCCAAATTACATACTGATCATCGCACAATGATCATTGCCGTTTTGTGTAGAAACTTTTCGCCTTATATTTCAAAAACAAATAAAAATTTCAACGAACAGCCTATATTTACCCGCCTGCGTACTTCGTGAATTTGAATTTATCAACTATAAACGTTGTCAAGTTGAAGTGGTGCACTTTTCTCAAATTTGCGGAATTTAATTTTTTTCAATAAAAATTAAGCGATTTAATTTTTTTCAATAAAAATAAAGTGATTTAATTTTTTTCAATAAAAATAAAGCGAATAATGAAAAAAAATATGAAATTCGAACCGCGAATATGTGTCTTACCCTCAAGTACGACGGACAATAAAGGCACGTAAAATAAAAACTTCATAATCCATCAATTCCAGACTCGTATAATTAATCTTTCACTCGAAACTAAAAAATCGAATTAAAAAAAAAATATCTACTTGACGCCAAGTCAAGTCTTAAAAGGTTACACCTAGTTGCTGGCCGAAAAAAGGAAAAAGGCGTGGTTTTGTGATTTTTTTTTGGGAAAATGATTGCAGGTTTCGAACTGTTTTTTTTTTTTTTTCATAGTAAAGGGTATATCTTTGACTATGTATCATGTTTTTTTTATTTGAAAAAATTCACAAATGTAGCAGATATAATATATTTCCGGGACCGCTGTTCAAAAAAAGCCTTCCGCGGTGACCACTGTAACTTCCACGCCAATGATCCGAAATCAAAAAACCAAATAAATTAAAATTTTTTAGTGTATTTTCTAGTCCTTAATCGAAGCATTTGATAAAATATTTATTTTTGAAACAATGGTCGGCGATCGAAAGTGAAAGTCTAAGTTTCGCTGAAAAATTCACTTCATTTTCCTTCATATAAAAAAAAGTATGCATCGAAAAAAAAATCCTTCTATTAAGGACAGCCTTTTCATAGAAAAAACAAGTGAGCAAAATTTCAACTAAATCGGTTCACTCGTTTTTGAGATATCGTGGTCACCGATTTTGAAAAAGCCGTTTCGAGAAAAATGCGTTTAAAATTTGAAGTCGGGTATATACATAGATAAAGTGTAATTTATTACCTCTAAATTGAATCATCGACGCCTGGCCGATACAACAATCCTTCTGTAGACGTAGCTGCCTCTAAAATTCCAATTTGGTGCTGTCTTCGCGATAATCTTACTTCACGAGTGTTAGATTGAGGGCGGATCTCAGAACCGTGTCCACGCGTGTCCACGCGCTTTTTGTCTTCTTCCGTCACGTGCGCGTGACAATTTCGGCCGCAGCTTTACTCCCATTGCTTGCAGCATTGACAAAAGTGAAGCACATTCTTCGTTGAACATACAGCTACATGCAGCTACATGGCCAGCTATGTTTACCGCAATCGATCCTGATAGCAGTTGTCACACATGATCACAATTTAAAAATTTAGTCCACGCGTTGCGCTCGTTTGAAATTTCACATCATCACCGCAGCCTTTACACTTCATGAAAGTTGCAATCGTCGAGAAAACTGTTATAAAATTTGGTATTTGATATTCAATCGAATATTCACCGACGCGTTAAAACTGGCACTCTCTTGTTCGACAGTTTTTGGATTGAAAACGTTTTGACGTTTTCTCGGCCGCGGCTTCCGAACATTCGCCGATTCTCGTAATTCTCTCGAGCCTTTCGCACGATTCATTTTTTTTTTAACTTCAAATATTAGAAAAACACGTATAACTGTACGTAGTGAGCGCTTCGAAGTGTTGAATTCGAAAACCGTCACAGTACAGCACAACTGCTATAAATGATTTGAATAGAGCAGATGTGTGTTGTCAATGACGGTCCTCTTTGTTTGCAATGGACCGCCGCTTTTCGGAACACGCACCTGCTCCGTGATACCTGCCTCGCGCGGCTCGCAGAACGTAACTGTAAAAACGGCCGTAACTCGGTCAATTTTGAACAGATCGACTTGAAATTTTCAGAGAATATTTTTGAAAGGTTATACTTTAAGAAATCGACTTTTTCGAAATTCTGACTAGATGTGATCCCTTAATTAACGTCGAAATCCTGCACCCACAAACTGTTGAAAAATACGAGATTGAGGTTAGCAAACACTTTTCAGTCGCGATAATGGATGAGTGCCGCTCAAGATTGAAAGAGGAGCGCTAGTAGAAGGCTATATTTTCGTTAAGCCGGAGTGCGTGGTGATAAAAAAAACCGGGTTAGATGTGCAGAAGCCCAGTTTATGTACAATGGGGCGGTATGAATACTGCACGTACAGTTTTGTACCTGCCACAGGGACTACGGAGCCGGGGCTAAGCTTGAACGTTACCTCGCGGGTCTATGACTTGTGAGCGAGCATGTAAAATGGAGTCGAAAGGAAAAAAACCCGCTAGGTCGGTATTCTTGGAGTACTCATAAATAAAGAAGCACGCGCTCGCCGTCTGTACGTTGGAACGTTTATGTCGCCAACTGCCATGTACAGGGCAGTTTAGTGTAACGAGTCCTTTAATACAAGGGGGGGGGGGGGGTGATAAAGACACTAAAGAAGAAGGGATGAAAAAAAAAAAAAAAAAAAAAAAAAAAAAAAAAAACGCCGAGGTGCATTGAGAGCATCGAGGACATTTCGTCTGTTTATCATCGCGTGCATTTCATCTTCTATTACTATGTGATGGTAGTGGCTGCCCTTATGATACTTGCTTTCGGTTCCGCAACAAATATAACGGTTGTTCCTTAAGAGGAGAGAAAAAGATTGCTCGGAATCGATAGTATTATAAATTACCGGACATTAATAAACAGTAGGTACAGGGAGATCGATCTAATTTCTGTTGTTATATATTTTAGATAATTTTTATACATTCCATATTTTACCCGTTTCATTTCGAACACCCTGAAAAAGTGATGCTATCGAGCGGATAAAATATTTTTATTCAACGAGCCGCTTTGGCGCAACGAATGCGTGTAATGGTAATCAATGATGTACAACACTCCATGTGATGGAGAAAATAACGGTATTATTCAAACAGCATAACCAATCGTTACAAATGTGTTATTCATAACGCATCGCCCCATGAATTATGATATAGATACATAACAGTATGTATAACCATATATATTGTTTTGCAGTAAGCGTAACGATATATGTTTTACTTTGAATAAATGACCACCATCATTATCGAGCGAGCAATTAAATCGAGGGGTAGATCATTGAATCACGTCGTCCCCCCAATGAATGAGGCGAAATGCAACGATAACACTGCCATATATGCAAACGTACAATTGCGCCAATAACCGTGGAATTTCTTTCGTTCCATTCATAAAAATTGTAATCGCTCGATTCCCCGGGATTTATGTGGGAAGTAAATGAGATCAAAATAAAAAGTTTGCGAATCACCAGAGCAATTCCGCATGTCAACAACAAGCGGAATATTATTATCACATTAATAGGAATTCAACACCGCAACTCGTTGCAATGTTTATTTCGTTTGATCCATTGCTCGACTATTACAAAGGTAATTCGCTCAATCTATTTCTATGTATGCTTTTATTTGTTGTCGCGTGAATTCCCGTGAACTCACCTATCCCGCTGGACTGAAATGGGCCTCTGGACGCCAGTCTCGAGGGCTAAACTCTCGATACAAATGTCTTTATCGAGGAAACCCGAGAGCGTGGTGTTGCTCGGCTAGACAGCAGCCATGGGGAAATGGTAGAGGGGGTGGTTCATGCGTCAATGCGACGAGATGACCAACATCACAAAATTCGGGAAACCGAATTTAACAATTTTTATTTTAACACAAATCTCGGTAGCAAAAAAATGTTATACAACAGCATTTCCAATACGCGAGCTCTCAATAACGAAATATATACAAGACCGTGAAAATCGATGAGAAGACGGGCGTCTCGTGTTTACAGAATTACAACAAAAGTTGGCCACCCGAAAAATATCACGAAATCAAAGGAAATGAAATTGTACAAGTCACAAAACTGAATAAAGTTTGCTGAGCAGAATGAAAAGTGATTACGATAAAACGGTCAGAAACTAATACGGAAGAGAGTCCTAAAATAGTCGCAGAAAAGATAAGAGGCGCGTGCTCCACGATTTGGCCAGAATGGCGAATGAAAATTTTATAAACGTTCTCGAGAGCCTTAGCGATTTTTCCTCAAATACTCAACTAACTAACGCTCTGCGGACTCTCGCGCGTTTCGCGATTTTATGAAAAAAAAAAAAAAAAAAACAAAGTAAATGAAAAGTTAATTGAATTCCTCTCGGCGATTTTTCGAAATCTCAGAATATAAAATGCAATAAGATGACGACCAGCACCGGCGATAGCTTTTCGATTCGCATATTTTACGCACAACATTTATTGCCATGCACGATAACGCAGCACCCGGCAATATCGCTCGGGATCTTTTTGGCCCAAAATTAAGATGTTACGAAACTTGAAACAAAAGCCTGGAAACCGTCTGAAACCGAACGACCCCCTTACCGTGTAATTTATGCAGTAAACGAAACCCCTCGGGAAATTCGTGATTCGCGATTTCGCGGAAACGGACATCGACCCCCATCCCTGCCTACTCTAACGATTGGCCCCCTATCCTAATTTTGAGACGCACCGGTAGCGCATCGCGCGCAAATTAAATATCGAGAGCGCACGATATCGATGAATTTTCGGCGAGAGTGATGGTGATAACGCTGTGGGGCCAAGGTGAGACAGTATAAGATTTCTTCTCCGGAGAACGTTGCTAAAGTGCTGTGATTCCTCTCCGGAGGATAATGCTATCGAAGTACAGCGAGCGGTGAGGCTTCAGGCCGAACCTCCGCCTCCGTCGTGAGATCGATACTCGACAACGATCAACCGAATTGTTTTTGGAGTGCACGGTAGCTCGACATCGCGGAGACTGAGTTACCTAAAAAAACGAAAAGTAAACTTTTTTCCAGTATATATACGTTTAATGAAAAATTCTACTTTACCTTCATAATATATATATGTTAGACTACCGCTGTAAATATTTTTGGAGCCCTGTAGTGTATTCCATTGTTATGCGTAATGGTCAAACATTTTTTCTTTGCCATTTTGAGTTAAAATCTACTAAAAATTTCACTTGTGCCACTTTTTGTCTCGTAACCACTCACATAATGGCTTGCGATAACTCCATTCTTGATCGCATGAAAAATCTCCATACTCGTTCTGTAACACTGACTGTTACGAAGAAAATAAGCCGTCGCAATCCAAAATTGGTGTAGCCATTCTCTCTAAAACCTGCGGCAAGCAAAGAAAAATATAAGTGGCAAAAAATGAATTTCGCAGATTAAGGGGGCTGAGTCACCTAAAAAGTAGAATGTTCATTATTTTTTTTCTGTCTGAAAAAAATTAAAAATAAAAATTCGATTGTATTTTCATAATCTATATATGATTAACTACTTTTCAAATTTTTTTTTGAAGTTCCCAAGTTTGTCGAAGAGAAAGCAGAGATGGTCAAACTTTTTTTACTTGTCGCAGGATTCAGACCGCAAGAGTGAATCAATTTTGACTTTTCATAGCTCATTTTCTTCGCTGGAGTATTTATTATGGAACGAGTTCAGGAATTTTTTTTTGAAGGTCCCCTGATGGAGCTATCGAATAAAATGTGGAAAAAAATGTCATTTTCACATGACTGCGATGCTCTTTTTCCAGATTTTATTTGATAACTCCATCAGGGGAACTTCAAAAAAAAATTCCTGAACTCGTTCCATAATAAATACTTCAGCGAAGAAAATGAGCTATGAAAAGTCAAGATTGATTCACTCCTGCGGTCTGAATCCTGCGACAAGTAAAAAAAGTTTGACCATCTCTGCTTTCGCTTCGACAAGCTTGGGGACCTCAAAGAAATTAAAAAAGATAGTTAATCTTATATAGATTACGACAATACAATCGAATTTTTATTTTTTATTTTTTTCAGGCAGAAAAAAAATAATGAACATTCTACTTTTTAGGTGACTCAGCCCCCTTAATGAAAATAACCAACTTGGGTGATTTACAAAAAAAAAAGTTATTTACGTTTCTTTTTTGTAACATAAAAATGTACACTTTTTTCCATCACACAAAACGTAAAAAAAAATTATTTTTCATGGCACAAATCTCGTAAATGTAAAACAAAGAATAAAAAATAAAAATACTCTTACGTCAAATGTGACGTTTAAAAAGGAGGTAAATTCTGCGAGACTTTTCATTTTTTGAAACACTTTGCACTATTTCGGGCAAAAATACAGAATATATTGCGTTCATTCGGAAAAACTGTAAACACTGACACATAACTAATTACACCGAGTTTACAAGCGCAGTTTTTTAGCCGATTGACACAATCGACTAAAAATCATCCCTGCTAATACATTACGCCGGTGTATCGCAGACTCAATACAAAGCGTGGTAGCGGCGGTAATCTAAGTCGCATCAATTAGACGTAACGACCATTTGGTCGGTAAATCGTTACGTACCGATCGCTGTTTCGACATCGATTGTTTTTTTTTATGATCCTTTCGCGATGTTTCTTTTTCTTCTAGTACCGACCGTGTTTTTGTTGCATTTCGGCATTTTTTCCACGTACTATTTATGTCTGATCCTACTAAAATGCTTCTAACTTCGGAGATTTTTTAAATTTCGATGTGAAATTTGGCGTGTTCGAAGTACACCATACATACTTTCAGAAAATAAATTTTTTGAAAAATTCATTTTTATGTGACTTAACCCCCTTAATACGCCTCGAGATCGTCGCTCGTTTCCCGAAAAGAAAATACGAAAATAATCAAAACAAAATTCAAGAAGCTACCTAATGACCTGTTGAATTGCCGAGAAGAGACTCCGTTTCGAGAAACTATCCGGAGTCTCGAAAAGAATTCTTTCCGTAGCACCGAGAGATTTTGGTCGAGATTTGCGAACCGGACAAGTACTTTTTTCTATGCGGAGTGGGCTTAGAAAACGCCATTAAATTGTAGGTTCGGAGAGCTCTAGAGCCTTCGTTAGACCGCGCAAGCCACGCACGCAGGTAGGCAACGTTTAATCGCGCGCAATTCGCGAAGTACGATCGTATCGGTGCGACCCTTTTGTCCTACCGAGAGCTTTCTTTTTTCCGTTTTTTTTTTTTTCTTTTTTTTTTTCATTCAGCGCGTGCTGAACGGTGCACAGAAAAAGAGACGATAAAATAATAAACTAGCATTTTCTCTCTCGACTATGCGACGAAAATTAAGGAAACTCACGCGAGCTCACGGTGGGCTCTTATCCCGCGCGTTTTTATTACACGTATTATAAGGTTGCACGTTAGTCGAACCCCGGGCCAGAGAAGCGATTTATCGCGCTTGCGCTAAACCCCTTCCCCCTCTTCCCACCTGTGGAAAATAATGTGGGAAAACGAAGATCGCGATTGTGCCTCATCCCTCGTGAAAGTGGGGAAACTGTTCTAAATCACGCGACGATCGAAGCCTCGTCGTGTCTTGAAGAGTAATCTCCAGGCAACCGTAATAGGATCGTTTAACTCGTATACCTCCGCGAGTTAGCTTTGTGGATAGAAAAATAGAATTTAACACGAAACATGTTAAATGATTAAAAGCTCACCGCACGTGTAAAAAAGTATAAGCAACAAATTATTGTAACAAATATAGCTGACCAGCTAACGAATGAAGCTGTCTTTTTATTGAAACACACGATATTAGTTAGGTTGACAGTAGACAAACGTACGGATGATCGGTACGATAACGATCGTCGCGGAAAAAAGTTTGGCCGAGACTTTAAAAACGAATAGACGTGTGACATACCGTAATCGGGATAATTAAGGTTTCTTATTATTAATAATATCCGTCCAAAACCAAATGCGCGTGTTATTCATCCGATCGGTCGTTACAATATATTAGAAATCTGTTCAAAATGTATCAACATCGGCATCTTCATATAATAAAAATATTAATCATATAATCGGTGATATATTTGGTGTCATATATTTTTAAAAATATAGATTCGAAAGGATACAATTTTGAAGTAAAAATTGAATAAAAGATTATACCCCTTTTTACGAAAACACATTGCATATATCGTAGATATATTTTCTAATATACTTTTTATCCAATTGGTGAGAACTTATGGTATTTTTTCTGATTGTAATTCATGAGGAATCTTATCTGCATGCAAAAAAAAATTCGGCAATAAGTGATAAATCATTATTCGGCAATACGTGATAAATCAACTTTGTCCTAAAACGAGTATCGAATTATAAACACAAGAGCCATTTTTTTTTTCGCGGTTCCCTTATGAAATTGTGAAATCTTATAATAATTAAAGTAACAAGAGCGTTGCATTGTTAGTGCGAGACAAAAAAGATGCGGCATTTGCTCGTTTGCAAACAGATACGGAGAGTTTGTGGTTTGTACCCGATTATGCTTGCATTATAAGCTCCTACTTTCTTCCGTGGTATGGATATCATCCTATATACCTATCCCTTGAGAGACATGACTAACGGATGGGTGTCTGCGGTTCGCGTACCACAGATAAAAAAGGGAGGCTTTTAATGCTCTAAGCGCGCAGATGAAAAATGCAACCACTCTCCATTCGGCTGGTGTAACACGGCCATTTTCTCACCGCGCTGACCCAGCCGCCTAGACGAATCACTGTCTGACGGAACAAATGAGCTCACCATTATTTTCCAACGAGGTTCGTATGGGTAGAAAGGCGGGAGGGGGTTGGGTGGAGCAAGAAGGTTGGAGAAATGCAAGGGGACGTTTTTCCCTATGAAATGTCGCACATACAGAAACTCGCCTATAATTGTATGCACGTCCATACAAAGTGCTTTGCGCACACGAGGAACCCACGACCAGCTTTATGTTTATTTCCACCGTTTCGATTCCCGCGCGTCCAACTTGTCTGTTACTCTCAAAAGTTTTAAGTGTGCGTCCGCTCCCCCATCGTTTTCCGCCAGCACCATTCGTCCTGTAGATATTTCAAACGACGCAACGGTGACACTTTCTGTTTCCCTTCATATTTTTCGTTTCCTTTGCTCTCATTTTACGCGGTTTGCCAGCGCAAAAACCGCTAATTGATTATGCTTTTGTGCATTACCATGTACGAGCAGAAACTATAGATAGCGCCTTAAAATAGTAATTTGGACACATTGTTAATGTGTGTCGTGCTGCATTTTCATTTGATCATGTTGAAAAAAATACGTAATATCGGAACACGCATAATGACTAAAGGGATGTAAAGCGGACCGGGGCATTGGCAGATTCTACCTATCGACTGTGGTACTCTAACGAATGTAGTATCTCTATGTAGCAGAGACCGGGGCTACTTGCTACTCATGCGTTCAAAGATGTGAAGATTTTTCCCAGTGATTATGGCGATCGATGGAATTAGAGTGCATGACGGTTTCACTGTAAGTTTCTGCACAAGTAGTTCTTTAAAACATCATACTCGCTCTGAGAAACCTCCAATTTTTTTCAGCATATGTTTCAACTAGCCCTGGTCTCCCCTGCAATGAAATCCTACCCTACTTTACCCTACGGAATTATGAATTTTGATTTTGCGTCTCATCTGACATGCCTCATTTTTCAACTGGCCTCGGTCTCTTCTAATGCGTTGAACCAAATTGCCATTCGTCGCACTGTCATAAAAGTTGCGACTTAGATCGTTGTGTGAACCGAAATCAAATCGAAATTATGTATACACCATCCTGCCATACAACAGAACATCATTCCACATCCAACAGAATCAAGTTGGACTATAAATCAAAACGGGCGAGTAAAATAGCTACGATGTAAATCTTGACTTGAGTTGGCCCCGGAAGTTGCTGGCATTGCCCTGAACCTATTAAGTCGGTTGCTTATCCCCTCCAACTGTCTTGAGATTTGACTGCACCTAGTATAAGAACCCGCGCATCAGGAACGCACAACGTCCGGCTTGAGCGTATTACGGTAATTAGCATAGATAATCCTCGAAGGCAAGGGAAGCTAAGAAGTAAGAATTGGTGTGCGCGAACCCGCATCCAAGACACTCCCCACCCCCTGCATCAGTCTTGCCGGACATGCTTTTGCCCGTTGGATAGAGTAGCGTCAGGAGATAAGTGGGAACGAGACCCCCGAGGTTGGTTAGACGCGATAACTGCTTTGTGGTACTGGTGTAACCGCTCGGTCTCTCTGCAATGAAGCTGCATGACTTAACAGCAGTAACCGAGGTTAGACTGCAGTAGGCACTATAGGAAACCAGCCAACTTCATCAGATATGGAATACGATTGGCGACATATTGGTGCCGTTTACAACGACGACAGGAATATCATCCCGAGATAACAGGTGGAGGGGCAGCGGTTGCTATAGTCTAGTGACCAAGGGGTTCACGTTGGAAACACAAGGCTGAGGGTTTAAGAGTTAGGAAACACGTGTGGGGGATGTTCGATAACGATGCGGGGCGAGAGGTGTTGAAGGCGTCGTACGTAACGGCAGTTGTAGACACAAACGATACCGACCTCTGATGCCCAGCGACCTTGTTCGAGGTCGATTATGCTTTAACGTTATTATGCTTTCCTTGCTCCTAATTCGGCGAAGTAGCACGCGACTTCTCATTTACTCGGGGTTGGAAACAGGCCTGGATAGCTTATGGGAGATCAGAGAACAAATGTATGTTATTAATGATAATGGAAGTAAGGGAGACCGGAGCGAGTTGCAATGAAGGAAAAACGCGCAAGACGTTGTCAAAAAAAACCAGTGCAACTTACGATATTATGCGCTGTCCGCCCTTAGAGTCCCATAATTACAACTCAATTTCCGCGTTTCAAATACTATCCCGCGTTTGCCTCAATTATTTATCGAATACAAATGCCAAATATTTTTCTCTCATTTTTGAGAATTCCTGGGGTAGAAATTTTAACTTTGCACTCATAAAAAAGCTTGCGTATTTGAATTTTACAGATCCTGCGAGTTCGGTTAAAAAAGGGTTAAAAGCCGTTGTTTCCATTTGATGCACGATCTATTGGAATATTGTAGTCAAGGACTTTATAGAATATAATTGAGCCAACTCATTGCTGTCATATTTCATTAAATGAGAATTGCGGTGTCGCAGTGCTCCCATCCCTCCCCACCTTTCATTTTCTATGCGAAGCAGTTTATACTTACTCAACTTGTTACGATAATTGGATAAAGTTTTTCGTTTGTCAGGGTTTATCTAATTTACGTAGTGGTGCTAATCGAGTTCTGTGCATAACGACGCACTGTGTGCCCATCTTATATACACAGAAACTCTGCGGAACATGTACAAGGCTACGGAATAATAGGGAACTAAGGGAAATAAGGGGAGGAGGAAGAGAATGGGTGGAGAAGTCTCGAAACAAAAGTTAACGTCGCACGCTCACGAAGACTCGTAATCGACCCCTCTACAATACTTGTCTGGAAAGGTGCTCCGGGGCTTTCTTAGCCTTCTGTCTGTCGCAGTGATTTCAAGTCTGAATGTATGTATACTTTCCTTTCGCGCGTGAGATGCAGCTCTTGTGAAGATCCTTTCCCGGAAACGTTTCCATTCGTAGTCCTTTAAATCCTGCAATGGGGAATAAAGTCCGCATTGTCCATCGTCGGAATTGATTAGCTCTTCCAGCCATTAACAATCGTTGTAACATCTTTTTCACCGTTCTTCACCCCCCCCCCTTCTCGCCGTTCCCCTTTCGAGCACCCGCTATATTCTTCCTCGTACCCGGTTGTTTTTATGCCTTTTTTCACTATTCTCAAGAGTCTTACGAACCACTTGATTAATTGACTTTTTCCGTCTTGCCATTCCATCGCCTGTGTTAATAATTTAAAATGTTAAAATTCAAGATAAATCAAACTCAAGATCTCGAAAGTTATCTCGTTTCGTTGTGGATCGTCGATTCCATTACGAATAAAGTAAAGGACGCTACATTCTCCGAGAATTTTTTCGTTTTTCACAAGTTCCAAGCGTTAAGAATTTACCCTGAAAGTTTTGTCATCAATATCTGTGGAATTGACGACTTAGAGGCAAAGTTAAGACGTCTGCACTTTATACGGCGTGGTTATTCGAAATCCAAGTGAAATATATGATTTTTTTTTTCCAAATGATGGGAGTAAATTTATTTTTTTTTTTTTATTGAAAGGTACATGCTTTGTGGAATTCATAAAAAATATAAATAAATAATAATAATGTAATTATTGATTTTTATTGGTCTAAATGCCCTATCATGTTGGAAAAAATAATTATAAAAAAAACCAAGTTGCTTTTCTGATAGCTTCATGTATATGTTTTTGGCAATACTGTTCGGAAATTATTTGTATTAAAAAAATTGCAATTAAAAAAAATGTTTATCAACACAAGTACATACCATCGAATAAAAAAAATCGTGTTCATTTTTCGTATCATAGGGTTTTGTATTATCTTCCATAATATTTTAGAAAAAAATGAAATCAAGAGGCGCAGCGGTCGAGATACCTCGACGTCAAGTACTAAAAAAATTTTTTTAGCGTGGCGCTACCGCTCCTCTTTTATACTCGAGAATGCCGGAAGTCAATCTTTGAGCGATGATTTCTCGGCAATTCGGGTTCAGAAAACACTTTTAATGACACTTTCATGATATAATTCGCATTCAAGCTTTCCAATGCGCCGATCAGCTGTTCTCGTGCTCTGTATATATATATATATACATATACGCGCGCTCGCTTTTCTTTTATCAACATTATAAAAATGTTTAATCACCGCCGCACCGCCGCTACGCGCGCGCGCTCGTCAATTGTAAAATATTTTGAGTTAAGACCCATTTGGGGAATATTTTTTGTTTTCTTCGCCGCCGACCATCGCGGCTGCCTCCTCCGAAACCCCTCTAGGGGGCACGGGCCTCTGGGGGCAAAATTTTTCTCTTCCCGCCCTCCTGCTATGGCGACCGTTACTATGGGGACGGTTTCTATGAGGATAGTTTCTATGCGGACGGTTTCTATGAGGACAGTTTCTATGGGGACCGTTGCTATGGTGACAGTTGCTATGGTAACAGTTGTCATGGTGGCAGTTGCTATGGCGACCGTTGCTATGGCGACATCGTCAAGTTGCGAATTTCGACGTTAAGCTTTTGGTCCGCGGTATCAAAATATTTACAAAAGAATAATAGAAAAAAATGGGACGAAACTGAATGCGTGTTTCGGTAGAAATTTTTCGCCTCCGAGTCTCACACCGTTGCTATGGCGACCGTTGCTATGGCAATCGTTGCTATGGTGACCGCTACTATGGCAACCCGCCCCTTTTCCCCTTCGCCCCGCCCACCTCTCGATTCCTGACACGGCGACAGCGGCGGTAACTTTATATATATAGAGAGATAAATATACAAAAAATATTGTTTTTTTTTGCAAAATAATTGCTGTAAAAAATTGGCGTTCCAGTGTTTGCAAGCGTCACAATAAACCACTAGCATTGGAACGCCAATTTTTTACAGCAATTATTTTGCAAAAAAAAAACAATATTTTTTGTCATATAGAATCCTTTTTTTTCTGGCGCACTTGGCCTATAATATTTTGTTAATTTTTTTTTAATAATACGAGCCAATCGGATTCTTAAGTACTTGGAGTACCTTTTTTTGAAAAAAATAGTTTGTGAAATACAAATTTCACTCAATTCTCGAACATCCATGCAGATGTACCCCCTTAAAATAATTACTAACCTACACACATCGGATGTTTGTTTCTTGTAACAAACAGATGTTCCGGATGTTTGTAACAATTTTCGTGAAAATTGTCCTTCATCAACGTTGTAATCTTGGGAATATAATAGTACAACTCCTCTCTTCGCTATATGTACTGGAATTGTAAGCACGGAAAGCTGGTAGATGTAATACTTCTCCTTCAGGCGCGTCCAAGCGTGAGCCGCGGTTTCGGAGGGGATTGGATAGAGGTGGAGAGAGTGACAAGAGATGGAAAGTGAAAAAAAGTGGAGGTTGGATGATGACAACGAAGGGCGGGTGTTGCACATAGAAATAGAGAATGAACAGCCGGGGTAGCATAGGTGATTGTCGGTGGTCCGTGAAGCATTGAATAAAATCGATATCACCACGCCTTAACGCGCTTTCATGCATTTCCGCGGTGAACAATGTGTGCCAGAGTGTGGACGAGACTCGGAGGCGAATAGCTTTGCGCGCACCCGGTCATCGAAACGACCGATTGCGCGTTTTCATGATCGGCTCGTCGATCATCCGTGACGGTCGAGACTCTGCCGAACCACCCGTGAAACTGGCGCGAAATTTCTACCGAAACACGCATTCACTTTCGTCCCATTTTTTCTATTATTCTTTTGTAAATACTTTGATGCCGCGGACCAAAAGCTTAACGTCGAAATTCGCAACTTGACGATGTGTATCGAAGATTAAACGTTAGGCGATTAAAGAAAAACGCGCGTGTTGGTATTTCAGCGGTGTCTCTATGTCGCGAAGATGCAACGTAATGGTAAAGTACAAAGTGGATCCTTTGACGAGACTGGTTCGTCTCGAGATATGTATCGTCTTCTCGGTACTTTTCGCAGGTATGGTACAACGCATTCGCGATATCAGATGGAATAAAAATCATATGTTAGATAAAAAAGAAAAGAAAAAAAATTGCATCCGCCGATACTAGAGGCACCGCTATCCTCGCGTAGCTTGCGTGTCGAGTGTGCCTTTGATGAAACCAGCGAAAAATTCCATGCATTATTCACGCAACCGCGACACTTATTTTTTTTTTACCTCTCCTCCTCGTCTGTCGTGTGATTATTCGAAAAAATCTTATGAAAGAAGACAAATGTGATAGATATTTTTGATAGCGGCTCCGTTATTCGCGATGGATGCATTTTTTTGGTGTCACAATAGGCACAATGTCGTCGTGGATATTGTGTTCTCATATAAAGTAAAAATGATTGCAGGAGATTAATTCGACACAGCGGATTAGTTGAATCTGCTATTGTAATTATACAATTCTATTCGTAAAAAAATGAAACGGTACTATATTTTTTATAAAAAAGAACATTATTTAATCATTATCATTTAGTTTATGTTATTTTTTTATCACCATGAAGGGGTATTTCGTCAATATCAGACCGAGAAGCGTGTTCTATTTTTTTCTTATCGTTAAAAAAAGTTTCATCAAAAATCTCATGCGATTGATTGTTCCTACTGATGTTCTGATTATGTAAAAAAATCCCTGATTCGAATAAAAATACGTGGGGAAGGAATTCCAATTTCGGTAATAAAATTCAGATTTCTCTCTGTTTAAAAAAGAAGAAAACTTCTCCTACAATCTTCAATAATTCTCAACCTGCAAATTTTTTTACACGATCAGAATTCTATATTAACAACAAACGATTTTGTGGGATTAGCGAAACCTTTTTTTGCTACCTACAAGAAGAATAAGATACGCTTACGTAAGAATAGATGATCGGCGGTACTAATCAATGAACAACTGGGTTATGATCAGTAAGAGAAATAAAAAAAAAATGATAAAGGATGAAAAATTGAGAACGTCCGCCTGTGAGTTTATTTGGCATTGGCATTAAATTATTTAAACAACCGCACCGAAAATAAAATAATATATATCTAAATTTAAATTTGTCATCCAGAAAATGTTCATCATATAATTAAGTGACCTTTAAAAGAAACGGGGATTACATTAAAATAATTATCGTAACTCATGCAACGACTGCATTCGATTAATATTATTTTCATTTTATCTTACGCTTCATTAATATTGCATTTGTCGAGCTAATTAAACAATGCGTCCAACGAGTTGTGTTAATTATCGATTTTTAATCAAACCAGCTTTACTATTCCCGATGTGCTCGGACCGGATGTTTCGCTGTCGCTCGTTCGTTCCTACATACCGCCCAGCGTATAGCCTCTCGTTGAAATGAAAATGAGACTGAAAAAAAATATATACATATGCATGTATATACATATACAATACAAATTAAAAAAAATAACAACATCGCGAGTGGCAACGGGGTAATGCGGTGTGCAGTGGTTGGACGGTAATAAATTATCCGGATGCAGTAGCAGCGTTATGACAGTCAGGCGCATCGGGGCAAAAAGTCACAAAATGGATTATTAATTACGATATCACGTTGCACGTGAGGAAGAAGGGCGAACGGGGATGACCGTACGTGCCGAAAAATTCTCTCTCGCCGGCATTTAGCAATTGGTAACGGTCGTGCGATAACATTTCTGACGAAATTTCAATGCTCGAATTTCGTAACGTCGGCCAAAGTCCTGATTCATATTTGAAAAATCAATAACAACTCGAACAAAAACATTGATAATAAAAACAGCTTTGGTGATTTCAATTTAAAAAATCACGAATGTTAAAATATTTTGACATTTGTCAATGAATCGCGAAAAAATCTCTCGTAGTTTCGAATGACCATTTTTTGCGTGACTGTGGCCATTTTTCACGGAAATTGGATGATTGATAAACTAACAAAAAAACGGGGTACACCTACACGGAAATAAAATGCATGGAAAATGATGTTAGAAATATATCAGAATCGTATGAAATTCAGCTTTCTTATATAATTAATATAATATATTATATATATTTAATTAGTGATATATAGTTGCAGAAATGTACTCGAAAATATATCTGTAATCTACAATTCTCCGATAAAAATCTGCGGCGATTTTGGTAATACTAATTTAACATATCGATGTGGGTAGTGCTAGCCAAACAGTAATCCAGACATGGAATTAATAGAATATGTTGTGTGAGAAATCAGCTGGGGAAGACGATGCCATTTGCGAGCAATATAATTTTTCAAGTAGAAAAAGCTCGAGGGACATCTCCATCAGGTAGAACGCGGGATCGTTTCGAGAGAACGAAGTGTACTCCCTCGAGAGGGTTGCCGGCCACTTAATGGTTACGTCCAACCGCTAATCTACCTTACCACCGAGCTGCACAACCCCCTCGAGGGTGGTTAGCCCTCCCAACCCCTTTCGACCTCGACAACTACTAATTATTCTTTCGCCTGACGTAGCCGCTTACGCCAGCGGTCGACAGACTCTCTCCACCATGCAGGTCATAAACGCATCAACGAAACTCGCTTACCCTGCACTTCGCACCCGCGCCATGCCAGCTTGGCTAGCTTTCGACCCTTATTTTAATCCCTGAAACGTCTCAACGATAATGGCGATGAGAAAGTTGTACCATTCCGTGGAATATAGCCTTCTATTCGTATAATGACTACCAGTGCCGTGAAATTCAAGCGCCATGTTAATTTGTCGCCTGACTGTTGGCCGAAACTTGACCAAAGTATCATGATCGTCGAGAGCCGACAATTTTTTAATTTCAGGCTGTCGGTCAGAACGAAAAAATGACAATTATGCGCTTTACGGAAATGCGCTATTTTTGTCACGTTTGCTCTCGAAAGTGATAAAAATTATTTACCACCACTTGGCACGGCGATTCTACAATATCATCATACATCATATAATATACAATAATAATAATCGTGTCATTATTTTTATATTTACTGTATAATTGATTGTTTTATTCTTTTTGAAGTCACGAACTTTTTATAGGTTGTAAAAAACGAAAAAATAATAATTATAATGCAAATCATTTAAAAAAAAGCTCCTATCCTGTGAAGATAATAAATTTTTCGATTTTGATTCCTCAGAGACAGGAGTTTTTATTTTCTCATCCCATACAAAGTATGCAAAAAGAGAAAGTATTGTCATTGCGAGAAAAAATAACGTTAAATGTATGGACTAAATAACTCTGTTCAACATGACAAAATGTTAAAAAAATCTTTTCTCACTTTTGTCCTCATAATTGTGATCGATCTATCATATTTCATGACCCAATAATTTTTTTTTGCTCAAAAGTAGTACAAAAAAGGGGTTTTCCTCAGATGTCTGTCCGTCTGTACGTACGTATCAAATTTTTTGGCGTAGACACATTAACTCTCCGCAGACATTTTCTATCGCTACGAAACTTTCAACTTGACTTCTATATGTGGAGTATGATTTTGGTATTGAAATTCACAATTTTTGCTCCACATTTGATAGTTATTTACCTGCAATGTGAAACATTTTACCTACAATTGAAAGTCAAGTCTTCTGGCGTACACGCAATAACTTTACGCAGACATTAGTAAAAACTATAAAACATGATGATACGCATATTCTACATATAAAACCTAAGTTTGGTAGTGAAAATCAGATTTTTTTGGAGTGTGAAAAAAAAATTTTCTCGGGTATACACACATATACAGTTTTTATCACATGCCCCATGTTTCATTGCAATAAAAATCATCCGTCATATTTCATAAAAAATTGAATTGTACACTAAAAATGTGCACACTACATTTCTTAATAGCATTGATAAAAAAAGAAAAATTACGAAAAAACATCCCGAAATGTCAAACTTTTGGTATTGCTGGCGGTAACGTCTATAGCTTGAACTCCAACCGCAAGAGGCGTCATCGGCGCCAAAAGTTCGACTCGTCACCTATGGTTTGTAACATAATATTCAAACTTTTCGACGGTAAACGCAGATTGTAAGCGATCAACAAGATTTTAAGAAAATTTGAGTTACAATTATGAAGACAAAAATAGATGCTTTCGAAAACTTAACTCCTCTATTAAAAATATCCACATCAACACAGTACTAACTTTACGCAAACTACAATTGGGATGAGAATTTTACGAGTTACAACTGCCGCTTGCCCAGATTTATAAAGAATGATTTTCCATTTTGTTTCTTTCATATTTGAAATTATCGAAAATCAACTATAATATTTCTGAAATTTAGCAGAAGAGCCATTGTCCTTAGACTAAATGAACATTGACACAATGCACACCGTCGAATTTAAACAAAGTTATTTTTATTCTCTGCACTCACCTCTGTCATCGACCGACCGATTCACGTTCCACCGAACACAATTAGCAATCACAATGAGGCGAAAAATATTTTTTTCGGCGACTAAAACTAATTATAACTATTGATTATTGGACTACAGTTTGCAGTAGTTAAGAACAAGTGACGACGATAAAACCTATAGAAAATGTTCGTTCTGCTGGCGCTTACTGCGACTTTATCTGCATCACAGGGATGCTACATTTTTCCACAAGGTATTTACTCCCTAATCGATAAAACAAATTAATCCTTTTATTGGTTCACTTCTCCAGACTCAGCCATCCCCGTTGTCGATCCAATTCTATCGAAATGTATATTTTAACTAAACAATAAAAATGTTGTCCATTTATATTTTTTTATTCGAAACATTTCCATTCCCCGCGATATCCATTTCATACGAACGAACGCCCCAAACAATGCAGTATTATTTGGACGAAATCAATACCATGGAAAATTCTCGACATCTATATTTTTTATTCATTTTTTTCATCGTGTGCTCGCTGTTTCAAATTCAATAATATACCTAATTTTGTAAAACGTTCTTAAATCTGTGTAAATATAAACTATGTAAATAATGAGAATAAACCTCTATATACATATAATGATGTCATAAAATTCGAATTATTATATTTTAATAATTGGAGTGTACGAAAAATTTTGTAATAACTTTCTAATAATTGTTTTATTTGTAAATTCGTATAATAACTTTTTACTATTTTACGCGCAGCAATTTACGAAAGGAGTTGGACGTCCGGTGTCCGCAGGAACAAGCAACTTTAATTGTCAAATTTTCAATTAAAACATTATGATTTCGAGTTATTTCATCTCTGTCCATCTTTTTTTTCCTGTGGCTCGACCACCGCCTCATCTCGAAGTTTGGCATTTAAGACTCAGTTGACAAACGTGGGCGATTGAAAAAGTTTCAAAACTTTTCACTGTTTAATGTTTGTTTTTCTTCTGCTTTTTTATTACAGAACTCAAGGACCCGTGCAACAAACTCAACTGTTCTCAGGGATCGCAATGCGTCAGAAGCAGAGACGGAACCGAAGCGAAGTGCGAGTGCCTCGAGACTTGTCCCAGTCTCGGAGATCACGAAGGATCTGGTCCCGTCTGCGGAACGGATGGAGTCGATTATCCGACCGTCTGCGACCTCAACAGATCTGCCTGCGCCCGGGGCGTCAACGTCACCGTCGCTTTTCGCGGAAAATGCGGTAAGCAAATATCCTCTGTTTTTTTCTCTTTTATTTTTTTCGCTTTCCCGACGGTCACGGAATGTTAGTATTAGTTTCGCTCGACCGGTGAAATAAATATAAATAAAAAATTGTAATGAAATCGAAATCGCTGAAAAAAAGAGGAAAGTCCTTCCGGCTGAGCTGAAGTGTCGAACTGGACGCGAGTGTCACTTCATTACGGATGAAGGACTCGAATTGTTCAAAATTCGATTATTCATTGTTCAATGGTTCTCATTTTGGTTGAATAACGAGCGTCCGAATGCGTTGACTGAAACAAACATTTATAAAAATAACAATATATTTTCACCCTTCGCTCGATGAATTGGCGTATTTTCAAGAATAATTTTTTAGAACCAATCGCTCATCGATGAATGCTCGATTATGAATGCCTGTCAAATTAAAGCGAAAACAATTTACACGATTGCTCGCTACCGATAAATTGAAGCCCCATATGAGGGCTTGTCGCGCAAAAAAAAATAAATAAAAAAGTTTACTGTATAAACGGTAAAATGTGCATCTATTTCCCATTCCACAAACAACTGTATGACTGCAGTTAAAAAACAAAGCATCTGGCATTTTAACGTTCTTAACTCCCGAATTCGTTTCACGAAGACGAGCGATTTCGTCGTTCGGCATATTCTTAAAAACGGTTTTAAATTACTTAACAGAATTTCATATAGTGTCTCTATGCAATACGGTCAAAATCGCTAGCAACGGAAAATTTAAATTAGTTGAATATTCGCAGAGAAAAAACCATTTTACGGAATAGTCCTTTAGATATTTAGAAGATTGAGCGCCATTTTCTGCGATATATTTTTTCGACACCCGGTGACTCGTAAGACGCTCGATCTCTGTGCGGCATAATCTCAAATTCACGGTAGTCTACGTGTTTGTTAGAATTTGTCTTTCCTGAAAAGAATAAAATTTTGAAAAATTCCAAAAAATAAAGACTCCTAACTGAAAAAAGTGTGAAATAGCAATTCATTATTCACATGTTATAGTCGAGACATTTCCATACTAAATATCGAAAAAATCGCACGACTATAAAGTGTCGATTCAGTCGAGAATTTTATAATTTTTATAACATTTATTTTGTAATGAAATGCAGAAAGAAACCAATTATCAAAACAATTTCAGAATACTTTTGTCTCTAACAGATGAAAATAAAAATAAAAAAAATTGTACGCAACGAGTTTGTAGATATATCAACAATAATAAATTTATTTCAAAGTTAGTGGTATACGTTGCAAATCCATTGAGTTCGTTTCTGCAATTATTTTAAATGAATTTTGTTTATATTTATCGATCGCGCTGTGTCTTGTTGATCTCCTTGAAAAGAATGTTCTTTTCCCAATATTGAAAATCCATCATCGTTCCTTTGTCGCCTTGAACATAGCGATAGAATTCAAGAACAAATTAATCTCTCAACAATCGATCAATCAACTCGTTTCAACATTCGCGCATCAATTATTAATAAGCATTTTCTTTGTCCCACCGACAAAGGTTTAATGCAGTAATAGATTCGAATAAGAAAGTCGCAGCCTCATCGGAGGCGCCACATGCGGTGACTATTTGATGATTAATTTCGATTAGGTAGTACAAGCGGTGTGGGGATTTTATAGTTTGCCTGGTCTGGTTATATTAATTGGTCGGTTGAACCCTCTCGAGCCGTGGCCGTTAATCTAATCGACATTGGTTCAATGGGTCGCGCTCCATATAACCAACTACATGGCCCGGAGTTCAAATAACGAGATGATCATACAAGCGCGTCTAATAATGGTATTATAATCCAACGATGACAGAATGATAAAATCTAATAGAGCTTAACGCAATAATTTGCATTGCGTTTGTTAAACTTTCCAGGCGGAAGAGTTGTATGCAGACTATGCAAATTGTAAATTGAATAGAAAATACGTAATTAATAAATAGGATATATATAATAAAAATTAGTATTAAAATAATTTTAATAAGAAAAATAGTAATAATAATGTTATTACATTGATATCACTGTCTATATTATAAAAAGATCGCAACGTCGCAACACGTATCAACGAATCGAGAAGTGGCCAACTTCAGATTGTTACTACCTTCGCATCGTTGCTTACTGCAGATTGTCACATCAACGGTTTCGATAGCAATGGTTGACCATAGTAACGATAACCATAGTCTAAGGCGCCGACAGGGGGTATCATTAATCGGGCCCCCCGTGTCCCAGGAAGGGGTGGATAAAGTGGCGACAGCGATATTTTGTAGCTATCCATCCTACTTCCGAGACTGAGCGAGCCCCGTCCAGTATTATTGTTATTGACTACTATTTTCAATTAGAATATATTGTCACTATTTTTCTTACTGACGAACGACTACCACAATTATTGTTAAAACAAGTCCGAGATCTTTGCTACGTACAAGTATAGATGGGATGAGCTTCCGACGAACATCAATATCCCGCCGATCCTGTTGAAATGTCTCACTCCGGATCTATGCATACACTTTGACCCCTTCTTTGTCGCAAACAAAAGCCACGATTGGTTCGATGCGCGATGGACATACAACACTTGTCTATGTAGGCGCTTGACCAGCGATATCATCCACGACCCACTGTCATCGCGTCAGTCGCATGAATGTATGTTGGAACGAGCGTTGCAAAATACACCACCAATGGCCAGCCCCCTCCCCTCCCTCTAATGGGTATCGATACCACGGGTTTCCGTTCCGTGTCCATATCGACGAATGTCCATTGTAACGTTCCAAATTCAAATTATCAACCGTTCACAATTCGTGCGCCGCGTTGTCAAAACGAATATATGAACGCTATTGCAGTTATTGCGGTAGTTTCCGGAGTGGAGCCATTCGTGACAAAATAGTACATTTGTAAAATTAGTTACTCCGGCGCGTACCCAATATTTGAAATGAGAAATAAAGAAAAAAAAAAAATAGAAAAAATATTTTACTGGCATTGATGCCGAACACACGGATAGATAGCATTGTTTCTGTTTCCTGTTCTGCTGAATGGTTGTTACGCTTTGAGTGGCGACTCTGTGGCGTTGGCAATTGCAGTGGTAATAGGGACCGTATGACACGCGAGCAGAGATCAAGATAAAGAGTCTCGATGCATGTGGCACAGAACACGCCAGAATTCCATATCCAAGAAATAGAAAGAAACCGGAAGAGAATTGCACGACGAGCATAAAGGAACGGCAAATTTTTGGATGAATAGACAAAAATCAGAGTGCGCGTTATCATGTAAATTGACGGCCTTTAACCGGCTATCATTTTTATCTCGATAAATTCGCAATGAAATAATTCGGTTAAAAAACAAAGAGTACGCGTCTCGCCGCGTTCTCGTATCCGTCGTTGCACTTCGTTAACGTTGCATGCAGTTGATAGTCCATTAGCTGATTAAAATGTTATCATTGCGCATACGTATCTACGGGACGAAGCACCGTTTTCTATAATATTTTTTTCGTTCACATAAAATGCACAGGGTATGGACATAAATTTTAGATATATTTTAGACGGATAGATACGTAAGGGAGACCGGAGCGAAATGAACCATTTAGGGTGTACATCAATGGTGATTGCAAAAATATTGCAAAGTTCTACTTTATAAAAAAAATGAATAATTCTGCACGATTGTAATAAATCCAAATTTTACAGAATTCCATATTCGCTGTGCGGAAACTTCGATTATTAATGACTGCGTGTCTTGCAATTACTCCCGGTTGCCCTTGCGATTTTTTTACCCTGTGATTGACATGGCTTGTGCTTGAAAAAAATAAAAAAAATATTTGTACCTAACAACTCTCGTGAAAAGCGTTTTATCAAGCACCCAGTATCCCACACCAATTCTTGAGAATTTAATGCCGACAATTTTGCCTGCTTTTCATGCCGGATACACGAGATGTAAGATCCTATCCCCTCGGTGTGTTTCGCAAGACACCCGTTGGCTTCCGAGACTCTCCGGTATAGTCTACTTACATTATGCGGATGAAGTTTCGTGCACACCGAATAATCCGACCGCTTATTCGGCGATCAAGTGTTCTATTACAACTAACCCGAATTATTCTCGACTTTGGAATCGATCAAACCTAAGTCTGTTGTATTCAGAACGCAGTGACGTTTATGACGCTTAGACAAGACGTCCAAAATCGAGGTATATCGATCTGGTTACGGGAGAAACGGACTATTCATTTCGGCAAAGTTTGCATTGTTACCGGTGTGATGCCAATCTTAGGATGTTCACCTTACATTTTTTACTTCTACTGTCGTAGAAAAAAGTACAATCGATAGGTTTTAAACAGAATTAAGTATCTTGATCAGGACGATAAACAATTGGCGTATTTGGTTAGTTTATTTTATGAGGATGAGATGCAAAGCCACAGGGATGGTCGGCTCAGTTGTGAAATCCAGCTTAAGGATTTGAACGGTACAACGAGGGACGATAACACGTCGAAATCGGCGCTAGCGTGTCCTGCGCTCCTCCCTTCGTTCGCATAGGCGGACAATGATAAATTAGCGGTACGAATAGCGTGGCGAGATCGGTAGTGCGGGGATATTAGGTAGAGGGTGCGAGAGAGTTAGTGCAGTGGTGGAGTAGTACTTCTTCGCTGGAGCGAAGCTACTCACCACACTCGCGTACCATAGCGCAGCTCCCCAACTTTGTATTGTACGTCCTACAGCACCTATATACCAGCAACCAACGTGAATAAGTGGAGGTTCGTTGCTACCCTCTGGAGATGTTAGAACACGATCGGAACTATAATTAAATGAGTACATAGATATATGTGTACGTAGATCGATCCGCTAATTATACACCATTCGCTTGGCGACCATGCCGTGCATGACCCGATAAGTGTCTAACTACAACGGACAATCACTACTTACTCTCGATTTTCGAGACCCAAACCTTTCGCAACAGAGTTTCCTTTTGCACCATTCAATTCGTTATATTTCAATTTTTTACAGCAAGTTTCTGCATTTCGCCGTGTTTAAAGTAGCCCCGGTCTTCCCTACCGAATCAAGGAATGTATTGTTAGGCTTATGTTAGTAAAGTTTCGATTTACTCGCACAAGTGACAAACGCATTCTTTCATTGCCCGTTGATGCGGTACGAAGGTTGCGGAACCGGTTCTCTTATTCAGGTGGTTGACTCACATCACACTCGTCCTCGTTATTATCGCGCCAATCTCCCGTCATCGGTGAGAATCCCTTCGCTAATTTTCGTGCGCTCCGAGGCGTTTGAACGAAGGAACGACCGGAAGGACGGGGATTTTCGTTCAAGAACGTAGTACAAACTTCTCAGGCGTTTAATCAACCGAGTAGTAAAGACAAATATTTGGTTAGTCGAAGGCGCCAGTGAAGAAGAGTGATGCCAGAGGATCGGGTATTTACTTAGGATTAGACAAGTCCCGTAGGGGAAGCTTGGTTACGAAGGTAATTGTAATCGTAACGGACGTTTAAAGGACTTGGTTAAATATGTTGGTTTGGAAAAATCAATATGCTCAGTTCTGTTATTTCAATCCTCCAGAATTCGTAACCGTAAGAAAAAAAATTGTTTCTTTTGGTATGTAATGGAATCAGCATCCACAGAAAGCCGAAAGGAGACTGGGGTTCGTTTAACTGGCGAAAAGTAGGAGAGACCGGGTCAGTCGAAACGGCATTGCATAAAGTAGGGAAAACCGCCAGTTGAAACGGCATTTCAAATAATAGAGGAAACCGGGGTCAGTTGCAACATGGGCACGTAGAAAGCACGCATTAAAAAAATCGAAGATTCCGCTCAGCGAGTACTTTGAAATAAGAGTGCCTATACTATAGTAAGTAATTTCTTAGGATAGCGGACTCGCTACGTAAATTCTGCCGTTATTTTGTAGCATTTATTCCGATGACATTTATACTCTGGGGAAAGAATTTTACGCCACTCGTTAACAGACGAATCGCAAATAATATCTCGATCAGTTTTGGAAGCAAAGGTTGTCTCGGCACGCAAATATCGTATCTGCGATCTTGGGACATTTGCATTATTCCCATTTCCGGTTGTTAATGAAAGAATTACACCGGGATCACTTTAAAACGATTTTCTTTATTATGCTCTACGAGCGATCTCGGCACGCCGACGTTGCGTTGCCGCCATCTTTTCTCCATCTAACATCGTCGTCTCCGCGCTCGAGCGTTACATCGCGATCGAAGCGCCAGCACTCGAGCGGTCGATACTAGCATAACAGCATCTCACCATGCAAACTCGCAAACATTCCGCCCCCCTTGGAAGGACTATCTTTCAACAGAATAAATATAATTTTTTTTTTGTTTGTGTTTTTTTTTTTTTTAACTCAGCTAAACTCGGTTTCATAATGAACTCGAAGCGTAGCCACAAAGGAAAAATATTAAGATTACATTACAACCAACTCTTACTCTTAAACGCATAAACTTAGGCCATTCGGCAACGATAAATTATAATGATTAGAAATAAATCACATAGAACTAAATTCAGTGCACGGACAGGAAACTATTGCCGTGCAGCAACGATAGAAATAAAAATAAATAAAAAAGAATCAGTAATACTGAGAGGCTTAAACTATTTGCCGCTGTGCACCGATAGAATCAGTGCGTTATCAGTCTTTGTAATGTTCGTCCATAGGTATCGGACAAAGCTTCTTTACAGCGCGTTTGAACTCTCCGCTTTGAGTTCGCACTGACACTACTCTCACGACGCCGTCTCGCCCTGGATGTAAAGCGATGACTCTACCAAGCACCCATTGAAGCGGGGGCGTATGATCTTCCTTGAGTAGAACCATAGTATTCAGTTCGATGTTGTCACTGGATGTGCTCCACTTCGTTCTTTTTTGAAGCTCTTGCAAATATTCAGCTTGCCAACGGTCCCAAAATTGTTGACGTAATTTTTGCATAAACTGCCACCTTGACAAGCGATTTTCTGGAACCTCTAAATAGCGTGGCTGTACAGGTTGAATGAGTGAGTCGCCTATCAAGAAATGGGATGGGGTTAACACCGTCAAGTCTGTGGGATCACTGGTCAAAGGAGTTAGTGGTCGAGAATTTAGAATTGCTTCGATTTCTACTAAGAGGGTGTAGTACTCCTCGAAGGTCAGTACTCTCCCTTGTGTAACCGTGTATAGATCTCTCTTCGTGATTTTCACGGCCGCCTCCCAAATGCCCCCGAAATGCGGAGCTCGAGGAGGGATGAAATGCCATGATATACGTTGTCGCGCGAGATTAGTTTCGATTTCATCCTTTTCTTTTTGCAAAAAGGCATAGATCTCTTTGAGTTCTCGCTCCGCTCCCACAAAATTAGTTCCGTTGTCGGAGAATAATTCAGAGCAAATCCCACGTCGCGCCGTGAATCTGCTTAGAGCTGCCAAAAACGCCTCGCTGGTCAAATCGGATACTAATTCTAGATGAACTGCCTTTGTGCTGAGACAAGTGAATACTGCGATATATCCCTTCGAGATGTGGATTCTGCCGCGACGCCGGCTCTCTCGCACTTGCAGTGGCCCGGCGTAATCGATGCCAGTGCTTGTGAATGGTCGATCAAACCCGGTGACTCGCTGTTTCGGTAGATCTCCCATCTTGACATCAGGAATCGTTGGTCGAAAACGAAAACAGCTTAAACAACCCTTTACTACTTTGCGTGACTCTCGTCGTCCACTGATCGGCCAAAACTGGAGACGAACAGCGTTCAGCAGCTGCTCAGGAGGGCAATGGTGCAATCGCACGTGCTCGTGGCGCATTATCCCCGCGGTTACATGATGCTTGGCCGGTAAAATAATTGGGTGTTTTTGAGTTGCAGATATGCTTGCGTGTCGCAGCCTTCCACCCACTCTGATCAGGTTTTCGTCGTCGATAAATGGATCTAAAGCTCGTAGCTTACTTTTACGTGAAAGGACGCGATTCTTTTGCAAATCATCGATTTCTTTCGGAAAAGATTCTCGCTGCACCATCCTCACGATGGTTTTCTCCGCTCCCTTCAGCTCTTCAACCGATAGCGGTCCCGTTGTCTTCGTTCCGAGCGTATTTATCTTGAAGCGTTTGCAGTAAGCGATGACTCGCTGTAGTTTACTGTACGTAGAGAATTTTTCCAGTATTCCCGACACTTCAATTGTTGCTAATGATACCGTTGTTGGTTTCAATTCGGGCAAACTGGTTTCTGGATCCTTCATGTTCGCTGGCCATTGCTGCTCGTCGCATAACCAAGACGGACCATTCCACCAGAGCTTACTATTCTTTAGTGCGTCTCTCTCGATACCTCTCGATAATAAATCGGCTGGATTTTCCTCTGAGGGAACGTGATACCAAGCAATGTTTTTCGTACAATCTTGTATTTTCGCAATTCGATTTGCAACGAAAGTTTTGAGTGCGTTCGGCTGTGTTCTTATCCACCCAAGAACAATTGTACTATCGCTCCATAATTTTGCTTCTCCAATCCTATCGCCGAAAACGTCCTTTGCAATCGCGTATAATCGCGAAAGTAAAAGCGCTGCTTCTAGTTCTAATCTCGGCAGAGAGATGGTTTTAAGTGGGGCGACCTTGGCTTTTGCGCAAATCAAATTTGAGTGAACTTCTCCGTTGCGATCGGTGCTTGTTGCATATAAGCAGGCGCCATAGGCTTTTTCCGATGCGTCCCCAAATCCGAATAAGTCAAACTTGTCTGATTGATTCTTCGGAATAACGTTTCGCGGTATTTGTAAATTGTTAACTTCTGCTAGCGACGTATAATACTCTTCCCACGCCGTTGAGAGTTCCTGCGGGACAGGTTGATCCCAATCAAGGTCATGTAACCATATCTGTTGCATAATTATTTTTCCGCTGATGAGTAACGGAGCGATGAGACCCAAGGGATCAAATACCTGGGCTATTTTTGATAGCACAAGCCGCTTCGTTACTTCGTGTACTTCATCGACTTGAATTTGATATTGCAGACAATCTGTTGCTGCATTCCATAAGAGGCCCAAAGTCTTCAGAGCTTCGTGCTTGTCTATCGTCAATAGTGTGTCAGTCTGACACTCCTCCTCCAGATGCTGAAGAATCCGCTGATCGTTCGATCTCCATTTACGCAGATGGAATTGTCCTCTCATGAGTAACTTGGATAATTCTTTTTGCAACTGGATCGCGTCTTCAATCGTGTTTGCTCCTGTTAATACGTCATCCATATAACAGTCTTCTCTTATCGCTTTCGCTCCCCGAGGAAAGTTGGCACCTTCATCTACAGCTACTTGCCTGAGATATCGTATCGCTAAATACGGAGCACAAGTAGTTCCGTATGTCACTGTATTCAGTTCAAAGACTTTGATGGTTTCGTTCGGGTTGTTTCGCCACAGTATGCGTTGCAATGCTCTGTCCTGTTTATCGACTACAATCTGTCGAAACATCTTAGCAACATCTGCTGTTACTACGTATTCATAAGTCCTGAACCTGAGAATGATATCAATTATATCCTGTTGTAAATTCGGTCCTGTCATAAGCTTGTCGTTGAGCGATGTGCCGAGTGTTGTTTTGGCAGACGCATCAAATACCACGCGGAGTTTAGTGGTCATACTATCTGGCCGCACTACCGCCTGATGTGGTAGGAAATAAGAGTTCGCGTCTTGAATTCCATTTTCTTCCGTTACCAATGTCATGTGTTCTTGCTCGATATAATCGTCGATGAATTTTGAATACTCCGATTTTAATTCTGCATTTTTATTCAATCGCCGTTCGAGTGATATAAGTCGTCGGAGTGCCATCTCTCTAGAGTTCCCCAAAACGACGTTCGATTTCGCGGGCAATCGCACGATGAACCTTCCAGTCGAGTCTCTTTTAAACGTTTCCACGAAGTGCTGCTCACAAGCTTTTTCTTCATCCGTGTGAAAACGAGTTTCGGGAATATCTTCCATTTTCCAAAAGCGTTCTATCTGCAGGTTCAGAGTATCGTTGGTCACAGCTAGACAAGCTGCTGAGGACTCCTTGCGTGCATCGCACATTTCTCCCCCCACGATCCATCCAAATTGCGTATTCTGCAGTGCGGGCTGTCCCTCGATCCTATTCTTCGGGGTGCCGAGAAGCACTTTCCAATATACTCCTGCACCGATCAATAAATCGATCGTTCCTGGTTCGTCGAACGCTGGATCTGCTAGACAAACATCCTTTGGCATGATTATCCTTTTCGCGTCGATTTTCTGTTGAGGCAATCGTTCCGTTATCGATTTGAGAACCAAGCATTCTATTGTCGTTGTAAATTCAGTCTGAGTTGACTTGATACGAATCTCTGTGATTTTATTCACGTTCGTCTGCGCTTGATTGATTCCACTGATTGGCCTATTTTCCGACTTGCATTGAACTTGTAATTTTCTAGCAAAATCCTCGGTTATCAGATTCGACTGAGACCCAGGATCTAATAAGACACGACAGACCCTTCGTTTTCCGCAATTGTCGTAAGCGTAGACTTTTGCTGTCGATAGAATTACTCGCGCCGATGGCTTTTGTACGTAGTAAATACTGGCTACATCTTCGTTTTTGTTGCTTGATATCTCACGCATATTATCGTCCGATGCTCTGACCGCAACGTGCGTTACTATTTGCGCTTCGGAATTTTCGCTCTCCCTAGCTTGCTCTGGGTCTTGATGAAGAATGGTGTTGTGCCGCGCTGAACATTTTTTACATAATGACGAACGACAGTTTTTCGCATAATGTCCCGAGCCGAGACAATTGAGACAGAGTTGCTTTTCCTTGACCTCCTTCAGTCGGTCTGGAACTGATAACTTTAAAAGTTCTTCGCATCTGTATATCGCATGAGAACCTCTGCAAATTTTGCATTTCGGTGTTGAGGTCGATACGAGAGAAACCTTCTTTTCACTCTTCTCATTTTTCTTTTGTTGTGCTAGCTTCTCGTTCGTCGTCTTCGCTTTATTGTTATTTAGAAGTCGCAACGAGTGACAGCGTTCAGTCAAAAACTTAATGAATTCCTCAAGTTTTGGCATATTTTGCGGTGTTCTATCTTTTATTAGAGTTTGCCAATCGCGTTGTTCCAAGAAATCTAGTTTTTTCTTAGCCAAATGTATAATAATCGTCTCCCACGAAACGACAGGTTGTCCCAGTGCTTCCAGCGACTTATAGTGCGTTTGAATATGCCATATGAATTGTCGAATCGAATCGGCTTTGTTGTCTTTTGTTATAATCGGAAATTGTAACATTTGATCGAGATGAGTCTCGATTATCATTACTTGATTATCATATGTATCCTTCAGCAATTTCCAGGCATTCTCGTAACTCGTATCCGATATATGAAATCCTTGAATTACTTGAAGAGCTTCTCCTCGAAGAACTCCTATCAAGTATTGATGTTTTTGTATCGACGATATATCGTCGTCTCCGTCGATTGTCGTCTCAAAACTATTTTTGAAGAACATCCACTTCGTATATTCTCCGTCGAATTCGGGAAGATTTATTTGTGGCAGCTTGGGCTTCACCCTTCTATGTTCTTGTATACCGCGCGGACCGCCTTCTGCTGCTTGTTGTTGTTGCGCTGCTTGTAGCTGTTGAGCTGCTTGTTGCTGCTGAGCTGCTTCTCGTTGCGCGAATTGTTCTCTGTCAAAATCGTCAATTATTTTTTGAGCCTTCGCTGCTGCCTGATAATATGCATTCTCGAAAACTGTTCGTTCGGCCTCGCCGTCTTGTATTCTCGCTTCCAATTCCGCTTCATCTTGAAAGGGTTTTTCGTCAATTGCGATTTGATACTGATCGAACGCGATCCACGCTTCGTTCAGCTTACCCAATCGAATTCGAGCATCCTCGACGGTTATACGTTCGTCTCCTCGAAGGGAGTTTAATATTCGCGTAACCTGTCCTTTGACCGTAGCGCGTCGTTGCTTTAATTGTTTCACGGAATCCGGCATTTTGTATTTTTTTTTTTTTTTTTTTATTATTTATTTATTTATTTTCTCAACGGAAAGGAATGCAATGAGGATAGGAAGGGAAGTTTGCGACTCACTCACCTGTCAACAAAGTTGTCGTCTCTCGCTGTGCCGAACCGCCGCGACGCAAGGTTGTGTGAGCGCTGGCCGTCTCTGGATTCCCCTTGTTCTTTCCTCGTACTCGTGTGACTTTTCCTTCGTCCGAATTGATGTTGAGCTTCCGCACGACTCGTTCCTTGTGAGTTTCGATGACACTCGTTCTGTGTGAATCTCGATGAGACACGTTCTCTGTGTGAGGTTCGTTGAGCCTCGTTCAATGTGTGTTTTATTGTCTCGAACGAATATATATATATCGAATATATATCGAACGAATTCACGCGAAGCGTATATATATATATATATACGAATTTTTCGTTTCACTATTTCGAACGATAACGACGTTTCGATGTGTTTTTATTTTTTCAACACTGTTGCGATGAAATAATTTTGAAAGTTTTTTGCGTTGCGATGTATTCGTCCGACTGCGTGGACGCGATACTCGCTTGACTCGACGACGCCTTGACTCGACGACGCTGTGACTCGGCGTGCACCCGTTTTTTCTCTCGTACGATTTTCGATGTTTCTGACTCGTGAGATCTTATTTTCTCAGTCGTGTTCCGATTGTCTTTTGTTGGGCGCCAAAATGTTAATGAAAGAATTACACCGGGATCACTTTAAAACGATTTTCTTTATTATGCTCTACGAGCGATCTCGGCACGCCGACGTTGCGTTGCCGCCATCTTTTCTCCATCTAACATCGTCGTCTCCGCGCTCGAGCGTTACATCGCGATCGAAGCGCCAGCACTCGAGCGGTCGATACTAGCATAACAGCATCTCACCATGCAAACTCGCAAACACCGGTTACCACCGACATCGCGTTCCTTTGCGATCTCTATCATTCGGAAGCACCGCTACATCGCGTCATTCTACGCAAATAAACCAGGCGTCGATTGTTTGACGATGGTCCCGACGTCGCGCTTCGGAAGTCATGAAATTTACATTGGATCGTAACAATGAAGTTTGCCGATCAAGGTCCTTTCATTGTGGGCAACGACGACGACTCACCGTCGACGGTTCGGTGAAAGAACCGTCTCAATTCCTTGCCATCTCGTTCGACGCCTTCGCCCAGTCGTTTTCACGTTGCCTCGGCAACCGGAAGTACAGGGATGGGGGAAATGAACGTAAAAGACTTTCTTCTCTAGCTATATATCCTTACCTTCGTTCCTTTATCGCGTCTGGGACCTGAAGTCGCTTTTTACTTCATTTTCATTATTCTTGAAACAATAAGTAATATCCAAGCTCCCGCGACCTCGCTGAGGCAAAATTCGAGTCACAGAACTTCGCGCTCGTTTGCAATTAGAAACCGTAGTGGTCCGTAGTACCACTGCTCACTCGGTTGGCTCTTGTCAATTGCAACCGGTTAATCTGTCTGCGATCATCGCAAAAAATAAAAACGGTTAAATATGTTTGTTTGATGAAAACTAGTTAAAACTAGTTTGAACCAACGTGTGTGTCAGATCTTTCGAATTTATCTTTGGACAGAAGCCACAAAATCAATAACAAATCCGCACAATTAGATCGATGCCGTTTGCCAGCGTTCACAGAACAACCAGAGGTCTCCCGATGTTCGTATTAGGCTTCAACGCGCCGTGATCAGCGACGGTAGCCACGGGCAGGAATCTTCGAATGGCAGGGAAAGATAAATCAAATCTGTTTTTTGCTCAAAGGCAAGTTGAAAGTTCGTGATGGTTCGAGTTCTCTGCAGCTCGCGCACACAATTCGCCGTCTCATCCCCCTCCCCCTCCGACCTCCTTTCTCTTTCAGATTCGCGCAAATATCCAAATTACGAAAGACCCCCCCGTTTTATTCTTCGATAAATCCGTTCCGTGGTTTTCTCGGCGCTCTTCTGAAGTTATTACGACCGCAAGCTATTCCGAGTTTCTTTCGGTGACAACAGCCTCTGCTATTTCCCGCTCCTGTGAGTCCCGGCACCGACCGGATTTTAATAACGAAAATTAAAATCACTCTTTCTTCTGTCTTATTTCAAGTTTATTCCGTGTTTCCATCGTCGAAAATAACGATCCGGAGTTTTTTTTATTTCTTTAAAAACGTCCGCCGCGACGTGTTCAGATTGGTGAAAAAGTGGAATCCGTTCTTTCTGTAATCTATAAAAAGCTAAAAAGTAAAAAGCCGAAGAAATTAATCAACATACTTTGCACTCTAATTCCTTAAAGTACAACCCTCAATGCATGGAAAGAATTATTGATTTGCCTCGTTCCGGCTTGTAACTTGTTTCGATTAGCCCCGGTCTCCTGTACAATAATTCAGCAGACATTGAAAAAGTCATCAATGCAATTTCGCAACACGAATAAACGAATTTTCAGTCTATAAAATTATACAATTTCTTTTACAAGCTAATCACTTTTTAGTTTCACGCTTTTTGCAATAATGCATTTATGTAGCTCTTTATTAAAAGCACAACACTTTTCCTTGCCAGTCGTGTATTAAAAATTCGGTAGAAATTGTCATGTGTATTTTTATCAAAAAACGTTCTCTCGGTAAGAAAAATAAAAATTCGCAAGTAAACACGGTGAAAAGCGGCTTTTGAGGAAACCGTTTCGCAAAGATTGAAAGAGAAAAAAAAATGGTACAAAAACAACATTATTATGGCTCCTTCTTTCGCTTGATAAAAGTAGCCGGTACCAATTATCGACTATCTCCGAACTGTCGAATATAGGCTGAACATAATATAGGTACGATAAATTGGATTGCGTATGCTGTTTCTTTGAAACAGTTGTCTATTGAATATCACAGTGTGGGGTAACCAATTGGATCGAGACGAGGACTCTTTGGCGAAACAAAACAGTACATCCTGACGAATAACAGAAAGGCATAACTTACATAATTCAATATATGTATAGCGGTCGAGATTGAGTCTTTCTTTGACTCGGAGTGTCGATACAGGTCGTGCAGGTGTGTTGACGGCCATTGTTCTGTGAATAATAGCTGTCGTTCCATTTGCCAAGATTTTTTTTTTCTTTCTCTCACTGCTTTTTACTTCAAGTTTGCCTGTACGCGCGGTACAGATATGAAAATTTTACATGGCTTTTCTTTCGTATAACGAGAAGGGCGGCGCTTTCCCAGTCGACAGTTTTTCGTTTCGTTCGTCTTATATTCGAGACCAACGGAGCATCGCCGAGTGACGCGCGGAGGGCAGAAGCGTGAGAAGCGATGTCTGCCGAGGCGGGCCCCGCCTCCGTACTTCACGCTCGAGTGTCTCGAAATAAGGGTCGCATCCGAAGGATAAAGGATATGACGCTTCGGAAAATGATGAGCTCGAATAAATTCTCACACCTGTCTTTGTGAGCAATTGTGAAGGGAAGCGCATTCCTCGATTCCTGACGCGGCCCACGGCTCCCCTATTTCAGAATACTTGTTCGGTAGATGGTATACCCTTAACGGGGTGAAAAACATTGGCGAACGTTGACCTTTAGCACTTCGACCTTTTAAAGCTTTCAATTTCATTGTTGGACTGTCCCTTTAATGAAACACCGAAATCGGTGAGCAATACACGTAATGAAACAGCATTACACTGCAGTGTGGAACGACGGTGTTCTTCCTATCAGATATTTGTTGGGTACTTCAATTTTTGGTGACAAAGAGTCATTTTATTCCTTTCCTTTCTTCAGCTGTGTCGTTCTGCCCCGGTCTCCATTGCGTCTTGAAACGGAATTCGAAAAGTGCGTAAATGCAATACTGCACGATGAAGGCAATCGGATGATTATCAAAATATCCTCCGTAGATATGGTTGCAAGATGAAACGATTTCACATTATATATCGTTTGCACTGGAATATGCAGTTGTATTCGCCGACTTAACTTTTTAACGAGTGCCGTTATGCTATGCATCGAAAGTTCGAAACGGCACGGAATAATAAACGATTTTGCTATTTCCGAGGAGTTCCGACACGCCTGTCTCATAGTATAGGGCGCGAGAAACGACTGTCATCGCAAAACGAATAGAATAGTGGCCAGTTGGCTGCATTACGTCATTCTCTTGTTGCAGGAGAGAGGAAAGAAAACGGAAATTGCGTGATTTGAGAAACTTTTGCGCCTTACAAAAACCTCTTCGCCTTTATACTCGTTGTAAACACCTCGAGAGTCTAACGAGACTTTTCAGTATAGTTTATGGCGCATTAATGTAGTTGTCTGCTGTAGGTCGATGAATCAGTTCAGTAAAGAGCTTTTGGTGTTTCGTGCTGCAAACAAAGCTGTATGAAATAAGGATCGGACGAGAAGAAAATAAAATAGCGAACGAGAGTTGATTCATCGCGAACGTTTCGCACGAGCACGTTTGGTGTATTAGGTAGTTAAGGTAACCGAAGAAAATTTTAAAGAATTTTGACGTTTGCAATTATCACTTCTTCTTCTCAGCCCGGGGCATAACTATTATAACTGAAAGTTATGAACATAGGTACCAAAATCGGTTGAATAATTTCTAGTCGTTTCGACAAATACTTCGGATATTCACCGAACTCTTCACATCAGAATGAAAGACATACTTTTGACTTTTGTTGAAGGACAGTCGGGAATAACAATGCGCAATAATTCACCCACAAATCCTCTCCTAAAAAGTTGGTGGCGATTAATATCGACTTTCGAGTTTTCACTATCGAAGGTTCGATATATGTATTGTTGTGGGTTTATTCGTGCTGTGATTGGTCGACGATGACGACAGGAGGTTTCGGGCGCGCCGCGCAGCGCGCAACCGTAACCTTCTAGTTTTATTAAAAAGGATGCATTATAAGTGATCCATATAGAACTTGTCCGTCCTGATCTCACCGTCGGTTCACTGATTCGTCCATGTTTGCCCATGTGTGTTCCATTTCGCACAAGTTCTATATAATGCATCTTACACTTTTATTAACCCACTGGATGTTACATTGTCGACATGCAGAACCTTTTGCCGATGGAAAGGGTACGCGTGATGTCCCGCTTTGATGCAAATCACTGTCGCGACACGAGACTCGGCAACAACAGTGTATATAGCCTCCCGATACATAGTGTATATAGAACCATACGTAACGATATACGATACTACGTGTTTCACATACACCTAGTATTGGAGATGGATCGAACGGAAGTGGGTTAGTGTGAGCATATATCAACCGGAAGGCATCCGAGCGCCCTGTTAACATCAAACCAGTCACTCCTCTCCGGTTGCCGTTCCTTATACGTCTGGTATATACCCATACATTCTGACATAGGCACCCAGACGTTCTACATGGCAGCAGCATCTGGATTGCGCGCTTCTCAGCCCCGTCCCCGCTTTCCAACCTATCCTGGTATTTCCTCAAGATTAGCGATGTCTTCCATCGAACCGGAAGTGGGAATATCACTTTGGGAAGGAACCTACTGGTGCCATTATCCTGTCTCTTCAACTTTCACGAATCTCAAACATGTCGCTTCTCTCTCTCCATCCCTCAAGCATGCATATCCCTCCGGGGATCTCGTAATCGAAGCCACATTTCGCGATGTTATTTAGATTTTCTCGCAAACCGATTGTATCGTCTCCACGAGTTATGCACAAACTGTTGCAATCTTAAAAATATAATTCCATGACTATGATCTGTTATATATTTTATTAGATTCGCGGACGTTAGAGAAAACCAGCTTTAGAGAAAAAGTGTCAATTTCGCGAATGAAAAAAAATGTAATAATTTATGTATTTTTTTAGATTAATTTTATTTTTATCTGGATATGCCTTGTAATTTTTTATATAATAATTTAAAAAAGGCGCGCGATAAAGCAATTATATTATTGAAGAAAGACTGAAGTAATAAATTGTTATTCGCATATTAATACGCATAAAACTTCTACCTACCGTTTCTTTCTATTTTTTTCATCAAATCACGCCTACCGTATCTTGGCAAGAGTACAAGATTTTTCTTTCTTTCCTTTGCCACGCGGCCCAGGTTCGGACAGCACGAGATATACAAAAGAAAACCGCGCATTAGGGTAATGTCGCGTAAAGTAATCGCGTGACGGCTGTGCGCCTTCGCCCGTTTACTTCGTCCCCGTTATTTTGCGGTTGTTGGCCCTTTCGTTTAGCAGAGGCGTTTATATATCGAGAGTCGAAGAAGAAATCGAGAGAATTCCATTAGCCAAGCGATCGACGCCGTTACGTCCCGCTTGCTATGAGCTCAGGTTCCACCCCGAGCTTTTCCGACTTCCGGTACACAACGCGGAGGCGCAGCGAGTTACCCCGGGGATGTAAAAGGGTGCGCGCAGCGAAGGGATAACTCCCCCGAGGCATCAGCTGGGCTACTGGATGCGAGAGTTTAGCCGCTCCACTGGACTGTAACTTGAGTTAACCCGAGAAACACCAGCACCAGTTCTAACACCACTACGACTTCAAGACGCCACGATTCTGGTGCCACACTGTATTCACATCGGAACTTGCCTCGTCAAGAGAGTCCTGAACCCCCTGTGAACTGTGCACTGCGGCCTACAAACGGAAAACGGAATCCAACTTCCTTCCTCCTTCCGGCGAAGATTAATCTCGGAGACGACACCATGACGCTTTAAATACAAACTTATAATCCCTACGTGCCAATCTAGGCATGTAACTAGCAATAAAATTCGTTTATATACGTTCATTTCCTGTGACTTATATGAAGTTTCCGGATCAAATATCAAGATTGCAAAGGAGAACCTTCCATACTGCTTCTCGAATATTTTTCACCGAAATAAATTAAATAAAAAATGTAATTTCCATTTTTTATGTCATCAATTGTACATAAAAGAGAAATGGGCTACGCTGCGTATATATACTATAGAATAATAATAATAGTAATAATAATAATGATGATCTGAATAATATTAAAACATTAAAAATATTATTACATATTGATATATTAAAAATTGCAAGACAAGTTTCATTATTTTAAATTTACATGATATCATTTTTCGATTAAAATGAACTGAAAAAAAGAAAACTGCTACGATTCTCAATATTGTAGTGTAAGAAATGTTTCACCCCGACAGAACACCCTTTTGAATATTTAATCCTGAAGAGTTTTTTATTTATTTTTTCCGATGAAAAAATAGAATACATTTTTTAAATTTAAAATCGATGCACAAACCCCGCTTCGTCGCAAATATTTCCACATCTGACTGAAATATAAATATAGCAGGCAAAGTATATGAGTTTATATTGTTCAGTCGGTAATCCTCAAATTCTCGTAGACAGTAGAATATACATTTCCGAGTTACCATCAACACGTTTTCATTAGTATTAACCATACCGGTCTATGCTGTATTGGATGTTTGCAGATCCTTGCGGGAGCGTCGAGTGCTCGGAGCCGGAAGTTTGCCAGCTGGACTTGTCCCGGCAGCCGGCCTGTCGCTGTGGCGAGCAATGCGGTCTCGAGTTTTCACCGGTTTGCGGAAGCGACGGTAAAACTTACTCGAACGAGTGTAGCCTCCGGCAGGAAGCTTGCAGATCCAGATTGCCTCTCAGGAAAATCTACACCGGTGCCTGCAGTTCGGGTCGGTATTTTCAAACTCTTGTTTTTTTTCTTCTTCCCTAACTTCTCATTTATTTTTATTTTTATACATTTCACATTCATTTGAAATTTCAAGCAAATTCTCCGAAGGTGTTTGGATAAGACTAAAAAATAGTGAATAATTGAGGGAGTGATGCAGAAATCCAACGAAAGTTTATACCGGCTATTCAACGCCGGGGGCTGGGTAGAGTAAAAGAAAAAAAAAGGCCTCGACTTTCTACAAATTACAATGCTTAAACTTCTCGCATACCGTTGTTATAACATTTTTATTCCATAATTTACAACGTTTGTACGTACGAACTAATATGTATTTTTCATATATATTTCTCTACACGTGAATAATAACTTGAAATCAGCGAAGAAGAGCATAACTGAAAAAATATGTTAAAAGGTTATATTTCAGTGGAAAGTTTTTTTTTTTTTTCACTTTCGACTTTGAATTACACACCAGTCATTTTTTTTAGTCATACCGGTAAATCTTCACCTTTATCTCGAATTTAAATTTGTACGTGGAATAAACTCAGCAAGGTATATACACGCAATTGCCGTATTGATCGCTCGATATTTTCGCTGCTGTAGCGATGGACGATTAACACTCCATATGTCATGTTGTTTTTTGTTGTTGTGATTTTACTAATATAGGCACAAACCCTTGCGACGGTGCTCAGTGCAGTGTGGTCCAGCAATGCGCCATCGATCGTTACGGCATCGCCATGTGTGAATGCGGTCCGGAATGCGAACCGGTGATGAGACCGGTGTGCGCGAGGGGCGGAACCACTTATACTTCACTTTGCGAACTAAAGCGACAGGCCTGCATGACGAAAACCACCATAGAGCTCGCGTACACCGGAAACTGCGGGTCCAGGGGTCCGTGTTCCGAAAAGGTTCGTTCGTTACACCGAATTTCTTAATTTCGACATAACAATCTCCAAATCATTACAAAAAGAATATTGAATTGATCATTCAAATTTCTAGGAAATTCGTTAATAATTCGCGTCAAATATCAATCATCTTTTGCTTTTTTTTCAGCCAAAAATAATGTTATCAGTATTTTATATTTTCGATTGACTATATTGCATATTTCTGCAACTTTTTGTATATAATATTTTTTTATATTTTAACATTGAACATTTTTTAATAGTTTTATATTGAATATTTTTTCTATCGAAAATCCATTTTTTTATTTCCGAAATTGACAAGTTTCTCTATATTTTGAATTTATAAAAAAATGTTACATTTAAGAAAATTCTAAAATATAGAAAGTCAATGAATTCGCGAAGAAAAAATAATCGTGACGTTAACGGAACGTGTATCGAGATAACCCGGCAGGTATAACGCCCTCGTTAATTGGACGGTACCGATAGGTCGGATATCGCGTTGCGGTCTCGAGGCCACTCGAGGCAGGGTGCTTCGCTTGATAAAAGGTCGATGAATACCATCACCGTCGCGATTCTCCGAGATCGTGCGGATTTTCGAGTATCGGATCGTCTGTCTCGAGAGTGCGAACGTACAGTCTTACTTGTATTAACGGCTCCCTTTCTCGTTCAACCGGATGCTGGCTTCTGTCGAAGCTGCCCCTTTCCTACCCCACCTCTGCCCTAACGACGAGCTGCGCTCCCGGAAACCGTCTTCGCTTTTGCCTCCGCCGATACTCCACGAACCTGCTTCATTATCGAAGTGCTCCACGAGTCGTGGATAAAATAATGAGGCCCGATAGTTCCCAGAGAAATCGTATTTGAATGCAAAATGAAAACCGGACCGTCACACCCTCACCCTTCCTCTCCAACCACGGCAATTCCTCAAGCCTGAAGTATCCAACTCCCATCCGGACCGTCACCACTTCCTACGTTTTATGATTTATTCGTCTCGAATTCAACGGCGATGACATGCCACATCAACTTGACCGATCGTCGGGGTCTTCTCCGTAATTCCACGCAGTAATAAGTTCAATTCCACGCGGCAGTTGTAAATTTAATTCAATCGATTTTTTCCAACGATGTTATTTTTACTCGTACACCACCGGGTTTTTTTTCTCTTGTTATGCTTCCGAATGAGGTTTTGTTAATTTTTCATGTTGATGTTAACAAAGTACAACTCTTTTCTTTAGGTTTTTACCTCGTATTGAATCCTCTTCGGAGTTTTATTATTTTTCTACTAATTCTTCATTTTTTTGAACTTGTAATTTTACTTTTATTTTCCTCGGCTTCTTCGGTGGAAAAATACAATAAGTAAATTACAAAAAGAAGTTTTAATTCTCTATGCTTTATGAAATATTAACCTACAAAATCTGTACGAAAAAAAATTACACTGGTACCAGAGAAGCCGAGAAAAATTGCACTAAAATTGTAAGATGAAAAACTATGGAGAATTAACAGAAAAATAATACGATTCTGTGAAGGACCTCGATAAGGTCTAAGCGTAGAAACAAAATTCGTACCTTATAAAAAAAATTATGGTTCCAAAGCCGTAACGATAAATAAAAAAAAAATTATTTGTCGGTCACAGTTTCAAAAAAACTTTTTTTTCTTTCGAATTACTTAAGTGTTTATTCCCCTGACTCGTCGTGATAGCGATTTCAACTGTGAAGAATTTCGTTCCTTTTATCTCTCTGCAAAACGGTCGATAATGTGACACGGCAACGCGTTGATAAATTCATAAATTTTCAAAGATATAAAATATACGACAATAGTTTACCCGGTTTACATGCTTAATGATTTATATCTCAAATATATATATTTTTCTACATTTATTTCGTCGGCTGGATAATAAAATAAAAATGCCGAAGGAAAAATGAATGAAAATACGGAAGAGTGGAAATTTCCGTTGAGAAATACACTTCCGCTAGACGCATTTTCTTGCGAGTAAATCGAGAAATGTGAATAGAAAATATTAGAACCTTTGGGTCGGTTATGTCGAGGCGAAGAAGCGCTAAGACATCGTCGCTCGTTTTATATACCCCCCCCCCCCCCCCCCCCTCGCCCCTTTCCTTCTCCGTAACCCAACGCTACCGTTGAAATCACAGTTCGGGATTCGTTGTAGCGTGAATATATTTTCGGGAAGAAGGACTAAGATTTCTCAAGCACTGGAAATACGAGCGACGACGGCGACGACGACATAATTTAACCGACTGGCGGCTTTCGATGAATGTATCGAAGTGGAATGTCGAGAACGAACGATGAGGCAGTGAGGTGAGGGGGGAGGTTAAGGGTGGGAATGGAAACGAACGCGAAAGTAAATACACACGCGAGCAGACGAGACGACACATTAATTTCCAGTGACGAAATGCACGCCGGGATACCGGCGGCGAATCCACCGGAGGAATCGAAGTTTCATTTCGACGTGTGTATTTCTCCCATATGTACGTAACCCAAACACGGGGAGCGTCCCGATAATACACGGCTCAAAGCATACATACATTCACTGTATGCTTGTACCTCGTGTTCATCGTGACGCTGAAAAAAGTTAATATCATTTTAACAATTGCCATAGGATAAACACGGTTTAAAAAATGTATTTCAATGATTTTACGAAAATCAATTTTGTGTATGCGGTATCGCTCGTCAAATTGAATCATTTATGATTTTTTACGTTGTTATTGAAAACAAAAAATATATAATGACAACGGACAGTATAGTTAATAACAAAAAACGATCGATGTCATTTTAATAATTGGTATAATTACGATCTTTGTGGTCTTTTCGTTTTTATTTCATTTTAGCAATTTGAATTCTTTGAAAAATTAATGCAGCCGCAATTGTTCAGTTGGAAAATTATATAACGGCAAAAAGTCGATAAAAGCAATAGCTTATCGCATCGCCTTAATTTATTAGAGTAAATGATTTCTTTTTTACACTATGGAAACAAATCTCCCAATTAATGTAATGAATGCCAGTATTTTTTCAAAGTCGTAGGCAACCGAACGCTGTGAAAACATTTGTAAATGAAAACTGAATATATCGATATATCGATATTGTTTTCAACAAATCGTGTGCCAAATTTCAAAAAAAATTTACCGATAAAATGTGTACTTTGAACGCAATAAAACGCGGATTTTAATTTTTTTTATTTTCCGAACTTTTATAAAATTTCGGTCATTTTTTATCACAACGAAAATGTATTATTATTTTATTATTTTTATTAACTTCATTAATTGATTCATTTTTTTTTATTAAACGTCATTAAATTAAAAATTTCCGGATAGTTAAATATTCGAGTAATTTTTAACAAACGTTTTTTTCCGCTATATTTCCGCACGCGAATGAATCGAATATCGTTTCTAACAAAACTCAACATCCGCCAAAGAAAACCCCGTACACGAAATCCATGTGAACCTTTACGTTCCAAGGAAACGCGGAAAATTCGTAAGGGACCCTTATCTAGGTGCACGCATCGCGATGACGAGAAACCATCCAGCCATCCATCTCCCCTCCAATCCTTCGAAGAGCGCGCGGACGCACGAGGGTGTCGCGATTATTTCCGCGGAGGCTTCACTCGCAGGGGAATTAAATTTAAAGCTCTTTCGTATACCGTGGCATTCTCGCCTCGGGGCGTTATATAACATCCCCCTCACGATACATGTGGCGAATGAAGACACGTACTTGACTATGCGAACGATCGATCACCTGACTTTTTTTTTTAATATTCATTCCGTAACGATATAGCGAATATGTCTATTTCAGTTATTCTGTTGAGAATTCGCGCGTTCGCCCACACTTTAGAGATCCACCGTTCTTCCCTTATTTCCCGGTACTCGGTATGAATTTTAAAAGTGTAATTGTATCATTCAATTGCCGAAGAATGATTTCGACGATAATGAGAAATTTTATTTTTATTATAATTTAAATTCAAGTACCGTTTGATGTAAATGAATGGATGATTAATTAAAATTGTTTAAAAAGTGTTAAATATGCACGGAGCGAAGTATGGAGTATGGCAATGGTTCCTCAATTTCCTATGGTAATCGATTCATGAAGCGTTGCTCTCATGATTTTGCGTATATGTAATAATGTCGTTACTATGCGTGTAAGATATACGACAAACTGAGAATAGCAATAAACTTCTCAATCTGTTCTCTCATTTTCTTTATAATCTGTTATATATAACTCGATAACTACGACAGCCGGTGTTTTGTAGATTGCTGCAACATTAAGAGACACTTCCTAGAAATTATGTTATTTGCTCCAATACGTATATTAGAACAGAAATATCTGGAAAGTAATTGCCAATATCTATACATCTTGCAGTAATTTCTGAAATGTATTAACATCGCCAAGATACGAATGTATCGAATTTTGCATCAACGTTATTTAGATCACGTTGATACCCTAACCTACGCTCTTGGCTGTTGATGCCACCGAGAGTGGCAATGCTTCCTAAACGGTGTGAGAAAATTTACCATACGCTATTTCTCGGAAAAGCAAACAAGCAATTGTTTGAACTGCCCGGCATATTTCATGAAACATTGGATTATTTGAGAATATTACTATCAAACTCCGATATAGTCGGTAATTTCGTCCAAGGCTCGTTGTGGCGATGCATTTGTCAAAAAAAATCGTATTGCCGCTGTTCCTTTATTTTGGTGACTACAAGAACAATAAAACCCGCTAGGAAGTCGTAAGGGAATCGGCAAATATGGGGCTGTGTACTTGACGGTTCCATGTCTCCTCCCGATTTTTCAATCGAAGCTGCAAAACATATTTCTCTTCGCGCTATTCAATTCGCTAGATCGCGAGGAATTCGCAAACAGAATTATATTCTAAAGAGTCACAGAGGAACTCAATTTCCTGCAAGAATCCGGCATTGAAAACACATGCTCCGATAGAAAGTTCCAATTATTTTTCAATTTAGACTCAATAATTGGTGATAATTTATGCATCCACTCGATCCTCGCTTTCGTCGAAGGTTTTCGCGCCAATTACTTTTGTAGATACTGTTTTACTCATCGTAACCAATTAAATGAGGTAATTTGTGAAGAACAGACTCAATAACGCGATCTGTCGAATTATAAAGCCGCTGTGGAAGTTGGAGATGTATTGAAAACCGGAGTCAAGGAAAATTGCATTTTTCACGAATTTCGTAATATCCAAGTCACCGAAAATATTAGGGTAGACGTGATGCACGATTTACTCGAAGGCATATTTCCGTATGATTTGAGCAAAGCAATAAGTCACTTTATTAAGGAACGTAATCTGCTGTCCCTTTAAGAACTTTATAATCGCGTACGGGGTTGCCTGTTGCAATTATAGAGAGTCATTTTAAAGAATACAGCCGTCTTGCAATATTTTCTGGTGAAATGCTGAATTTCGCAAGGCATATATGCATGATCTAACACTGCGTAGTACCCGACGATAATGATTATTGGTAATTACTACGATTGATGAAGATCATCGTAGAAATTGTCGCTAGTTCCTCTTTACTCGTGGGCACGCATCAGTATCTGCGAATAATCATCGCCGAATACTTAGAGACGTACAACAATCTGTTTCCTCGATCAAAGAATCTTTTTTTATAATTTCTTGATACATTATCCGCGGATAATGAAGAAGATGGCTCTTTGTATATAATGAAACGTTGGGTGTGAAAATATATTGTTATTCCCAATAATAATTATAATTCAAAATATCGTATTCTTCCATAAAACGATCCCTTCCGTATATTCCAATATGTATCTGTTTTCTGTGCTTGCTGATAATTAAGGCTCAAAAACATATATAAACCGATTCGCATTAGGAAAAAGATTTGGCCAACTGTACATGAAACTTGCAATCGATCGAGTTGATACTTTGTGTACTACAATGTATAGGAACAATTCCCAAACTACATATGATGCTCGTATGAAGCATTTCCACCCAATAGTGTGGTAAAACTTCCTATAGTGGGCTTAGTATTCAGTTTACTATGTTGTTTAGGTATTATTCCCATATTTTTTTGTAGACCATTGCTCAATAATTCTCTTCGGGTGTGCTCTCGAAAATTAATTACTAGTACAAAGGATTTTTATGCGCAAAACCGTTCTTTACTTCCACAGAAATTAACTATATACGGTAATATATCATTTTTATAACTTAAATAATAAATTCTATAAAAATAAATATATCAAATAAAATCATGAATAACTAAATATTAATAATAATCCTGTTATTGAATGAGAATTATTATGTTTATTTAATTATTAATATTATTAGTTTAACAATGTAATTTATGTAACGTTCATAATTTTTTGCTGGTATACATATATATCCCCAACAAATACTTTTTTTTTCTAAAGAAGTAAAAAACGTACGCCAAGTACTTAAACAGTTAATTCCTGAAAAAAATAGTGAAATCATGTAAGCCAAGCAATACATATAATACATATAGAAAGTTAACTGTATGAATTGGAAAAAATGTATGTCAACTCAAAGATAAAAATGAAAAAATATTTGGAACGTTCTTTTATTAATGAAATTATCTAAGTTTGTTTGTTTTCTAAGAACGTGCCAATAACAATAGTCGATCAGAAAAACGAAACAGTTCAATATGGATTTTTTTTAGAAAATTTATTTGGAGAAGTCTTTTTGTTTGACAAAATGTTCTATCATTATTTTAAGCAAGTTTTTTTTTTGCTCCGATGAAAACATTTTAGACAGTTGCATCCAATTTGTATGACGCAAAAGGCTATGATGCAAGATCTGAAAAGTTGACGATACATTTTATTTGCATCTATCGAAGCCGCAACGGATGAGCAGATAATTATTCTTATGCGTGCGAATCATTCTTTCGAAACTCTTTTATTAGATTTGTTTCCGTCGTTCCCACTGAGGAGAGCAACATTCTCTGGCGGAATCAAAGTTTTTATCAACCGAAGATTTTTTCCTCAGTTTCGACCAATAAAAAAATATACACTTTTTACGGAAGGTTTTTAGAATCTATAGGAATAATTTGCCTTCTACGAATGGGAACGACAGCAATATATCCCAGAATTGAGTAGTACCAGTGAGAAGCACGGAGTACACAAAAACTAAAACGTTTTCATTCATTGATGATCAAAGCAAGAAATGGCAATTATAATAAAATAAATAAATAAAACCCATTTAGTTCAAACATTTTCAAATATAATAGTGTTTTTTGACGTTTTCAATCAACCAGAATGATTGTACATATTTGGATAATTGGCATTTGCTTCCGGCATCATTAAACGTTAAATGTACACGGGGTTAAAAACATCGCAGAAAAATAAGTGCGGTTCCACAATATTTTTATCACAAATTTTACACAATAAGACAAAAAATTTGACGGTTTTCTTTGTTCATAAGGGAGGTTAGAAAGATCGTGAAAAAAAAATGTATTCGTGATATTTTTTTTATTCACCAATATGCGAAAAAGTTATCCCAAGAAAAATGTTTTAGTTCAAAAAAGTTTTTCGTGGAAAATGTTTTCGTCAATAAAGGAACAATTCTATAAATTATTGCGCCCAGAATGATAGCCAACGACAGATGATTCGAGCGGAATGATGGTCTATGAGCGCACCACCGCACCGCTGTAGATGAGAAGCAGATGGGCGGTAGTATACGCAGTACTTTACATATTAGATGATATCACATAATCTTTTTGTTTATCATCTACACTTGCAAATGAAAAGCAGGCGGCCGTATATTCGTGGCATTAACCCATTAAATGATAGGAGAGGATGCCTTTCTGTTTCTCATCTACACATTTTTTACGCTAATCTATCGCTGATCGGATAGCTATTTTATTATAACGTCGACATCTCAGCAACGGCTACATCGATCGATTCGCAACAAGGCGCTTTCGAAAGATCGTAGTGAAATTATACGATGAGAGTGTGGTCAAAAATTTGATCGGAAAATTCAATTTCGAAAATCATCGATCGAAAGTTTCACTTACGGCATATTAGCGTTGACTAAGAAGCGGTAGCGCCTCGGTCGGCCTCATTCGAAAAAATCATTATTTTATGTACTTGGCGTCGAGACGCTACCGCATCTCTTGATATAAAGATATTTCTAAAATATTCGGATATATGTTTTATTTTTACGGGAATTAATTGAAAATTTCGAAAAACAGAATTTGTATTTTTTTTCCAAGAGTACCTACTTATGTTTTAACGAGATAAGCATATACGAAATTTTCTTACCTCGTTAACATACTTCATCTGATTTGATCATTTTTGGTCGTATTCTCGTACAAAAATGGATGATATTAAAGACTTTATCGGGTTGGAATCTTCGTGTTCTTCTCAGATCTGCCAATGGGGAGCAATTTGTGCTGAGAATGGCGACACGGCCGTATGCGAGTGTCCTACGTGCTCCGTGGAGTTTCATCCGGTTTGCGGTGACGATGGCATCAGTTACGGAAACGAGTGCAAACTCAGACTCGAGGCGTGTCAGCATCATCGGGAGATCCGAGTCCTCTACCAAGGACTCTGCAGTGAGTACAATTTTAACCCTTGAGAAAAATTAAAACATCTTTTTTATTTTTTACAAATTATTCTGATAACAATGATTATAGTATAAATAAAAATAGTAAAAAAAACATTTTTCTTAACAAAATGTAAAAAATGTCGCTAAGTAGTTTAAAAATTATTTTTAAATAATTTTTTCCAAATAAAAATCTTTTAAAGAAATCATATGAGCCAAGAAAAAATGGTTTGAAAAAATAAAAAAATTGTTCGTCCTTTCTTTTATTGCTACTACATTTATTTGTGTTCCAAGCACTTGCCAAGTTTTTTAAATTTATTTTTACTTAGCTCCTATGATTTTTTTAAAAGTTTTTATTTGCAAAAAATTATTTGAAAATAATTTTTTAACTACTTGGCGACGTTTTACATTACATTACATTACAACATTACATTTATTTACGGTTACATTTTTTGAAGAAAAATGTTTTTTATAATTTATTCCATTCTTTTTTTACATTTTTTTTATTATTAATTTGAATAATTTATTATTAAAGAAAACTGTTTCATTTTGCAACGACAAAAATCCGTACGAAACCATTTTTGTTTGTATCGCACGCATAATATTGATTAATTAAAATTACCACTCGCCTGCAATTAGTTAGTGTAATTTTTTCACACACACATCTTTTTTTTAACCACGAGAGAAGTTTTTTTTTATTAGTAGTTTCCGCGATAATAAAATTAAGATTAACCCCTCACTATTTAACCTCTATTTCGATGGCTCAATGCGAGTGTACTATTCGCGGGTCGCGGATACGGATGATATCACGAGTTGCTGTATTCACGAACTGACGCTTGGAAATCGGTAACGGCTAATCACTCGTTCTGTTAATACCATGGTATATGCGCAACTCACGTATCGACGCACGGACGCTACACACAGGCATAACGGGACATCGGGCAAACAACTGACAATGGAAAAAATCTCTGACGAAAACTTTTTATCGTGAAAGTGAGGTTTTTTCGGTCGATATCGCGATATTTCATCATTTCGTGTACCGATCGGGCTGATTTCGGGCGCTTTTTAAATCTTGTAATCGATTTCTATGATGAAAGTGTCTTTAGAATTTAGATCCGATGTCGTATTTCCGAGAATAAAACAGTCAAAATTTAGGGGGCAGGATATTGGCTTATAAGAACCCGGTAGTGCTCGACGCAAGCGGACTCTTAACTTTTTAAACTACTTGGCGTCGAGACGCTACCGCATCTCTTCATATATTTATTATAATCATTATGATTATAATTATAATGAAGTTATTAATATTAAAAATCAAAGAAAAAAAAGTTAAAAAAAATACTATGTGCCTTGCAGAAAATCTCACGCACCTAATTCGCGAATCATTTAAATTCGATCCCTCGAAACGCACACGCGTAATTGGAACGTGCCATACCACAACCTTTTTTTATCGTCTCTTTTTCCTTCGTTCCTTAGTTTGTTTCTTTCGCGACAATTTCCATAAAGGAATTCCAATTGCGCGAACTGGAATAAATTTCTCGAGAACATCAATGTATACACATGGATGAGGGTTGTGAAGGGAGGAGGTGTGGCGAACAAGATCAATACCGGGTCAAACGGAAGAGTCGAGTGCTCGATACACACGTAAAAGCTTTCGTTCAATGTGAAACAAAAAGAAATTTGCACTTCTGTTACCCAACCCCCATTCTTGGCTGCGAGTCGTTAACGAGCAACTGTAACTATAAAGGGAATGGGCCAAGAGACTCTTTTACCATATTGAGAGAAACACCGGTGCTACTGGTACCGACATTACAGCCGACAAACGCCTGCACTCGCAAAGCCTGTACTTCTCGATTATGTTTCTTATTCGCCCCTTCAATATAACTCAAATTTCTCGATATATAGTATACATATATGTAACAGTGGTTCCCAGAGGTCGCACCTTACAAATCTAAGTCCCTCTAAAACGGCCTTAAAATATTTGAGACCGAGTGGCGCCTCAAGAGGAGGGAAAAATATTCTAAGTTCCTCTATGGTGACGGTTGCTAAGGTGACCGTTGCTATGGTGACCGTTGCTACGCTGACTATTGCTATGGTCACCGTTACTATGGCGACCATTGTTATGGCGGCCAACCACCCACCAAACCACCGACAGCGGCGAAATCTTTTTATATATGCAGAGAGATATATCTATATATGTAAGTGACAGTCAACGGGTTCTCGGTATCTGAACGGAGTTAATCGGCATGCCGTACGGTAACGGATTCAACATTGGCCCGGGTAACTGTCCTTCCGTACATCCGGCTCCGCGCTTCATTTTCATCCCAAATCCACACGAACTCTCGCGCACGTGTTTGAAAGTAAAATAGCAACGTGTCCGCTGGCGTAACACATTGTAGAGAGGTTTACACAACGTTAATTTCTGTACAAAAAACTGTTACAGGCGATAGGCCGATATGTTTACCGTTTTTACGCTGCCGAATCAACGTATACGAGACTCCACATTGTGACCGTTCAATGTATTATTTTTTTTTGGCTCCCTTAAAATGTTTTTACTCGTAATAGTGACTGTATTTCTTCTTTGTGGTTTAATTCAATATTGAATGTAAAAAACGAAATTTAAACAGGCAATTTATTCGCCGCTCAATTTTTATATAGACAATTTGGGATTTTATTGTTCGGGCCGAAGCGAAATGAATACGTGATAAATATTTAGGGTCTCGAAAAAAAAAAAAAAAAAAAAATAGGTCAAAGGTGGAAATGGGCTCTCACTCTTGAAATAATATTTGTTTATTGTCGCGGTCCTGCGATTATTAAAGCAAAACTTCGTACACACCGACCTCTGATTAAACGGAGTCGTTTTTTTTGGTCTCTGACTGTCCCTCTATTTATTCCGGCGGTTGCCTTAGCCCCCATATCATTTCCCCAATCAGCCCAACAGTCATTTTTCAAGAGATTAACACACGTTTCTAAAATAATTTATTGGAAATTTTAACAAAATCAGAATCTAATGAAATACACAGTGATGTAATATGTAATTCATCAGACGTATTTTGAGGTTCGAAACAACCGGACAAAACAAATATATTTTTTTTTCGATTTTAATAATTTATTTTCGAAAAGACGCTATTGCTAAATTTTGTCGATAACTTTTCTACCAAAGTCAACGAGAGAGCCGATTCCATACGATCGGTTTGAATTTGGGTTTGTATTAGTTGAATGCTTCGAAAATGTCAAGCACTGAGCAGCTTCATCCATCTCAATGAGTGCTGAAGTACTGTATGCGGTATTATATATATCATCATCCAGATCCGGTATTCGGATCATCCTTAGTCTATGAGCAATGCGCATATGTTGGAATAGCACGTTCGCCTCGGGGGTTATAACCGTCGTGCACCATATTACGGGTCACTCTTCACGAGGCGTTTCTATTCCTCACAGCATAATGATGATTATAAGTCTCACTTGTGTAATGGCCTCCTTTTTACTATAAACCTCAACTCCCTCTCGTAAACGACGCGCTGTAACATTTTTTTCAACCAACGTGATTATCAATCTACGATGGTACAGATCGCCAACGAAATTTTCTACGAATGCAGAAAACCATTCGCGTTTCGTTTATTCCGGAAGAGTGTTTTTCACTAGCGAAAAAAAAACGATATCTCGTTTAATTTGTATATTGACTGTATATCGATAATATATCTAATATATTTTTGTGATATTACGGATATATTATTGCAAATATGTCACAAAAAATCGCATGTGAACAAAGAATATAAAATAGTATAATAACAAAATATTGTAGAAACATACGAAATTCAGTGTTTTTACATAATTCATATATTAATCGGTATAATATAATTCGGTAAATATCTTGTGATATGTATTTACAGAAATACATGCTAAAATGTATCCGTGATATACCATTTTTCGTGAAAAAAATATTGCGTATATTATCGATATATGTAGATCGATATATCAATTGTGTAAAAACCGTTACATTTTTTTTATTTACAAGACTTCTATCGAATGACATTTATTCCATGTGGGCAATTTGCGGAAATTAGGATAACTTTACGACGAATGAAACAAAATCAATTATTTTTTTCATTTCATCTTAAAAAGGAAACTGTAAAAAAAATTGAAAGCGAACATCGAAAATGTTTTTAAAAAGATCTATTGGCCCGAAGAGATGAGGGAACAAGTTAAAAAAAAGCGCAAAAAAAAGAGCGCACCGAACGCTATACATGTTTTTTGAGTGGACAATGACTGTACAACATTGGCGTGTATTTCCAATCACTGCTGATATACAACAATATCTATCTATATTTCTTGAGAATCGCTCTGTAGATTAAAACGTGGTTTCATGCATATCACGAAGTGGGAGACTTTCGTTCTCGTAGCACAGCGTGAGCGCTATGAGTTGTTACCCTAAGGCATGCACGATGCATATGCATGCGGCGCGACCCACTCCGACATACAGCCCTCCCGTCGTTGGAACACCGTTCAGCCCCAACGAAAAGCAGCACTAGCAGCGGTTAGTGCTGCAACCACGCGCCTCAACACTCTCACCCTCCTCCCCATCGCTACTGCCTCCTGGCATCACACAAGCGACCAACGAACCACCACTACGAGACACGGAGATTCGCGTCGGATTTCAATGAATTCTAAAGATAACTTCTCGGCTTCTATTCTCTACTGTCTACCAGCCGTTCCTGTCGAGTTCTCGTTTCAAACCTTCCCTTTCCTTTGCAAGCGTACCCGCTGCATCGTCAGTTATTCCCAGTGCCTATATACCGTACTTTCAACCCTCGTGCACTCACTTGCCTCACCAATTCTATTCCCTCTTTTTCTTCCACTTTCTACCGTCTTTGCCTTTACCCTCTCATCATTTGCCTATCTTTCTGCGCTTACAGAGGAGAGCGGCACAAAATGGACCAGTGGGTACGGTCTACTTAATGATTTGAGCACGAAATGTGACCGTTCGGAAATTCGTTTTGCTTTAGACGGAAAAGTTTTATATAATCGATATCTTATTTGCATATATGATTGGGCATATATAGTGTACATGCAGTATATGTATGCAGATAATACAGAGAATCTGATAAACATTATCATGTCGTCTGGATAAAAATTAAAATTATTCTGGTGAATAATACTTTACGGTATAAAAAAATTACCAGAAAATGACTGTCGTTTTACGTTAAGAAATATGCCTGCGACTGAAAGTTATTACATCCCGTCAGCTTGCAATTTTCATCATTTAATCTCGAATATATTTTTCGTTAACAATTTTTTTTTGTCGGCGAAGTGTAATTTGTCACCCTTTTTCATTCATGCTAAATTCCCGCCCACGCCAACGGTGCGAAAATAATTCTCCGCGAGGGGAGTGGGGGGGGTGGCGCATGCATTTATGCAAATATTGCAGAATATTTATTAATGCCATTTTGAACGTTGTTGAGCGCCCGAGGATGGCGTAGCGACGACCAGAAACGAGTTTGGAGCGGTTGAGGAGAGGGGTTGATACCGTGACTCAACGTGGATGCCTCAAACCTCGAACAACCCTCTCGACGCTAGAGTTGAAACAATTTCACGTTAGCCTCGCGCGCGCGTCACCCCTCGCGGTATGAGGGATCAAACTCTCTCGTGTAGCGAGAGCGTCGGTTCGCCGGATAAATTAAATCCAACTTATATTCCGGATACTTCGTAATCGAAAGATTACCGAACTTCGACGAACGATTTGAAATTATCGTTGAAAATCTGCGAATCCGATTTTTTTACCGTATTTAAACAGCACTCGATATTCGAACGAACGCCGATTGAAATTAAAGTACAAAGTACATTGGGATGATTTTTTCCATCGAATTTTAGTATCAACGAAAACTGAAGATTTATCGAAATATAAAAGATAGCAAAATAATATGCAAATCTCGAAAATTGCACGCTATTGAGAGATCTTTTTCTCTTCTTTTTTTTTTCGATGCTGACGCGAATTTTTATTTTGAACATTACGCTGCTAGTGAAATAAATGGTTTTCAAGTGGAAAAGCTTTCAAATTGTTTTCCATGAAAAAAAAAAAAAAATACCCAAACTACGATACTCGGATAAAGGGCAGTTTTATTTTATTTTTTTCGAATCGTTACCAAAACGGTGAAAAATGCACTACAAATAAAATCACAAAAGACTTTGAAATCTTTTAATATCACATCGAAAGGGAGACAAAAAAATGATGCGGATCATAGAAATCGATGTATCCTTCCCCCCCGACGAATGCGAAAACGATAGTAGTTTTTTCTGAAAGTCCATTAGAACACTGTTGATTGACAAACAAAAAAAAAAATTTATTTGTGTTTTCGGCGTGGGTAAAGTTTCTCTCGAATAGCTTTCAGCTACGGCCTCCTCCCATCTACCAATCAGGGAACAAATCGGGAACTGACGTTGCATCAACAACTGAAATGTCAGCGCAACTGCAGCCAATACTGAATTTAAAATAAATTTATGCATCAAATAAGAATAAAATAAAATAAAATAAAATGAATAACAAATATCTGCGACATAAAAAATAAATAACAGACAAACAATACAAAAAATATAAAAATGAAAATAAATCAAGAAATAGAAAATCAAATCCTAATTATATGTATAATCGTCATCATCGCAATCTATATCTGCCATAGACAAATATAAAAATAAAGATGAATCGCCAAATACGAATTTTTCTCATACCTTAATTTCAGTTGTCGAAAATCAATGTAGTCGCATCGCTTTACAGTTTTCCAGCTTCATAACACGCGCTAATTTGTTTGTATTTTTCTTCCCGTTGCAGATGGTTGCGAAAACAAGAAGTGCGAATACTATGGTAAATGTGAGAGCGACAGTTCCGGTGAAGCAAAGTGCGTCTGTCCAAACGACTGCGAGGAGCCGGTAAGTTATTTATTCTCGATTCATGTATAACTAGACGAAAATATATGTATCAAGAGACACGATTGCGTCTCGACGCCAAGTACCAGTGAAAAGTAATAAGTCTCCGCAACAAACGTACACTGGTGGAGCGCTACCAAGTTGTTATACGCCAGTATTGGGTACCCTCATGTTCCAACGTTTTATTTTTGTGAATGACTAAATTAATAGAAAAAATAATAGATGTCCTATAGTCTCATAGAAATCGACTACTAACTTTTACACGAACCCGTCTGCAACTCTATTCGTTGATGCCTTCTCGAGATACGATCGTGTGGCTCGAAAAATCTACACTTTCACGATGTTTTCATTAGACTGTCCCACTTTCCATGGCCTGTCCTCTGACGTCACGGCCACCGCCGCTGTGTTGGGTCGGTGTGCTCGTGCGTGAGTCACGCCCGCAAACAAATTATCGATAGCACCAGCCGGCAAGCACCGATTCAGAGTCAGCTGTGTCCATGACGTCACAGCTACCCCTTCGATAATACAATACTCGGATGGTTGACCACCCGATTTGACGACCCAGTGCATGGAAGGGTGACCGCCCTAATTGTGTATAACACTACGCATGTGTGAAAGTGTTCTACGACGCTAGCGTGAACGTAAAAACATATTTATTTCAGAAATTCACTGCTAATTTGTGTAAACAACAGCAATTCACAAGTAAATTGTTTAAACAATAGAAATTGTCTGCTGATTAATTTAAATGATAGAAATTCCCTACTGATTAGTTTAAATAATAGAAATTCGCGACTAATTTCATTACAAAATCAAAATACATTTCTATTTTGTTTAAATAATTGAAATTCCCTCAGATTCCAAAAGAGAATGAAATAAAAAATTTGAACATTTTTCTTGTGAAAAACTGTTAAAAAAACCGCCGCCAGGTACCATGAATGGGGTTTTTAAAAAAAAATGTTTCAATTAAAAAAATCAAGAAAAAGTATTCTTAAATTCAGTATATAGCTTAATTTTTCCAGTCGACTGATTCGTTTGGGACGTCGTCCAAGTTGGCGTTAGTCCCTCCCCTCCCACATGAAAAGACAGTAATATCGAAAGTATATCTATGATAAACGCAATATATTTTAGGCGAAAAGTAGTGTATTACAGCTATGTTTCAAATCTATTTCACCAAATTTATGGGAATTTAAATGATTAATATATAAGTCATAAAAATTCCGAACCTTTCGGAAAGGAGAAATATTTCCAATATATTTCCGATATATTTCTAATATAATTCAAATACACATTGTGCATATATCCGATTTCCATGTAGATAAGCAGCAACAATTGATTGTTGAAATGGCAAAGTAAAAGAAAATTTCACGCGAACGGGGCGCTTCAGCCATATGCGTGAATAGTTTTCACATGATAACGTAAACGTTATGCGTTCAACTGAAATTACTGATACGGTACGTGCGACAGAAACTATCGATGGCTCTCATTCGGCGCATTGGAAAAAAAAAAAAAATCCGCTAGCGGAGCTGGTCTCGGATTTCTACCGTCGTCAACAATTTCCCCCTTTCCTTCGCGCTCCAAGGGGTGGATAGGGCGGTTAGAGTCATTCCGAATTCTTCGGAAGTACGAAAGGAGAACGTAGGTCGACCGTGATGTCGGCGGCTGGGTGAACATAGAACGTGGCCGAGCCTCGTCGGGGCTTTTGGGGCAGAAAAACGAGTTGGAGGTTCGACGGACTCCCCAATTCTTTTGGAGTAGAGACGACGTTTGCAGACCGTAGATTCGTCGTGGTTTTGATGCTGAAATATATAGATATACATGGGATACATATACCCGGAGATGCTCGCGAGACGGGTAATGCCAACGAATCGTGTGCGCCGCTTATTTTCCTCGGGCGAAAGCTCTGCCGTATCCCGTAAACGATGACGAGTCCCTCGATTCGTGATGCATATAGAAAACGGTACAGTTATTGATCACCCCAACCCATAATTGACACATGGTATACATCGGGAATGGAAGGAGAAGCGGACTCTTCGATAACTGGTGATTGAAATGTTCTTTCCTTTTTTTTCAATTGTATACCCTGATAACTAGCTGACTCGCTGAACTTCGAACTCGTCGCTGAGCCAGATAAGCGACCACGATATACATGCTCATTCAGTAGAATAGGCGGTGGATCGAGAAAGAGAGCTCAAGAATCTCGTCGAAAGTGCATCCCTCACAATGCGACAAAAATTGCTCCACCGCTTATCGTTAATCGATCCGAGACAGACACACACAGACAAATACACAGATCGAAAAACGAAAAAATTGGTAATACTCATCCGTTACATATCGCAAATTCAAACCGTACGATTAATAAAAGATCTCTCATGACGATGTCATCATATTTGATATTATTAAATATTATTATTTGCTGTTAACTCTTCGTGTACGCGTGAGATATATTTATACGTTGGAAATTTGTCGCGAATTGTTACCTTCAAATGGCTCATTTGCCTATAGAATCGTATCGTAAATGCTGCCAAACAAATGTAGAGTACTCTTCAAGTTGCCGTTTTTTGGTGATACACAGAGAATTTTTTCATAACCTTTCGCACTTTTGTTATAAGCAGAATAATCCGACGATGTGAATAGCCGGGCAATAGTCTTGGATTCTTATCGTAAATTCAATGATATTATTTGGGGAAATGAAATTTCGAAATTGTCGGTACTGTTCGCGTCATTGGTGAACGGCACGGGAAAATAATTGTGACAAGTAGTTTCAAGTGACGAAAAAAAATTGTGAATGTCGCAAATTTAAAATAAAACGGTCGAGAGAATTATTCAATAACATTCAATATATACTTGGCGACAAATTGGATATTATAATTATTTAAATAGTACATTACGATACTAGTAAAATCGCATTTTACGCACGGAGTGAAATAAAATATATTTCTGCAAATCTTTTTAAAAAATTATATAGTATAGAAACGGCGATTATAATATATTTTTAGCATATACTTTGATACCGTGCGTCGTGTTCCGAGATAATTGAAATTGTTCAGTAATATCGACTTTTTACGTCTATATTTTGTAGAGTTTCTATTATGTTCAATTATCAGAACACGAAAAATTCATCGGCAGTTGCGTTTTAACAAATGGCGACCTGCATTGTGCTCGTTGAACAATTTCAAAATGTTTGACTGATTTCGAATGTAGACAATTTATTCGACACATAAATTTTGCTGCACGATTTCAAGGAATACTTTTTCTTCGTACTTACGGTCCTCTATTGTTGTCCCTGCCGTTTTTTCCCATGAAAAATAATTTTTTGGAAAATTAAAAAACTGCCGACTGCAAAAAGATTGAAATAACAAATAATTATTCAAATAAATAAATAATAATTAAACAAATAATTATTATAAAAATAAAATAACAAATACATTTTAAAATTTTTTATTTCATCCTTTTTAAAGTGGGAACGCGGAGGTTAAGGGCGCGCGTAGCGCCTGGCGACAGCGCCTTAGGTGACGTTAGCTTGAACCAATGGACGTCATGTTGGGCTAGGCTCACACACGTATATAGCAGTCGTAAGAATGTAGTGCTCAAAAAGCGATATTTACGGAGTGGCAATTTTTCAACTTTTTTTAAAGATATGTATCTCCGCGGAGGATTTCAAAAATGGATGCACAATGGATTTCAAAAATCCATGGAAAATTTGTCAAGACGTTTTTTGTTGCTTTGACAAACATGCATGTCGTAGTTTCGAGATGAGATCGTTAAATCGTCGCAAAACGTATAACTCCCGTCTTTTGCCAGGGGGTAGTCGGGAGTTAAAAATACTTTCAACTATGCGTGAGTGCCCGAAGGTCGACTATATTGTCGGCTATGTAACGGTCGACTATATATTTGCGTTACCGAAGTTACTTCTTATTCCGCATAACCACAATCATTCGCATCGCGTTCAGCGATATCCGGGAATTTTTCGATAAAAGGGGTGGCTGAGGATAAATACATTTATTTGAACATTGCTACGAAAGAGCGAAAGAGTCTTTGCGGCATCTTTGCGAATTGTTACGGGTACGCGGCAGGGTGGCGCGCTATTTATCCACGAGAAATGAATATCTTGCACGAATTGCGAGGCGATTCAAATAACGTGTCGCGAGGAATTTCAGAAGAATTTTTCCATAGCCGAAGCTCGGTAATGAAAACTCCATCAAAATCGTTTCGCTTCTCATTTTTTCGTAACGAAAAATATCGACTGTTATTATTAAATTCACGGGTATATTGAATTCATTCCAGATATCATTTCTATGTATATAATAACGGCTATCTCCAATGCTTCCGCGAACGATGAATAATTTTGCGGTAAGGGTTTCAGGCAGCTTCGTGAACGGCTACCAGCCAGTCTCGAATTCCAATTAGAACTAATGGAGCCCGAGCTTACGATAGTGCAAGCCGCGAGGGTTGGATACAACACCGTCGTCGACGAACTTAGTCTACCGACTACTTCCAATTATTATTAAACCTTCCATGGAAGCCGGAACTCGCCGGGAAATGGGATATAGCCAACAATAATGACATAGAAATCGATCGTATGCGATACTTCGAATCGGACTATGACTGGCATCGTAAAATGACTATTTACCACTTGGACGATTCAATTACGAATGAAAGATTTATTGAAGACCCTATATAGAAATTCAAACTGTATATAATTTATATATGAATTTGTGCATATGTACATATATACACTGGAAAAATTATTTCCAATACCGGTATTGGAAGCTTTTATGCACGAAACGTCTAATTAATTTCGATAAAATGTTTGGGGAAATGTTAAGCAATTTTTTCCAATAGAACGAAACTGTTGGTAATGTTATGTGATTTAAGTTTTTTTTTTACGAATTTTTTGAAATTCTTCAAGGCAGAAAAATTTTATTCCCGACTGATGTACATGGTGTGTATGATGGTTGAAAATTTTCAATTTTCGAGTACAGTGAATCCGGTATTAATTTTAATAGTGTAATTTATATACACAGTATACATAGATAATAAATATATTTAGCCTAATTACATGGAAATCAAAAATGCAATAAATATATCAGAAATATATTAAATTTGAAGTTCTTATACAATAAACATATATTCGAAAATACACAATGTTTGTAGGTAAATATATTTTATATTACAGCTATATTTTGCGATAAAATGTGCATTTTTTCGCGGCAACGTTAAAAAAAACTTCGTAATCTGTAGGTTTTGATAATTCAAACACGAAAGAAACTTTTTTGTTTTTTTTTTTTTGCAAAATTAAATTCATTGTATGCATTAGAATTGTTAAAAATGCGTTAAGCTGTGTACATTATTGATTTTTTACCATTTCAGACGAAGGACAACGAAGCTGATACGAAAGTATGTGGCACCGACGGCGTAACGTATATCAGCGAATGCGCCATGAAAAAATCTTCGTGCGCCTCACAAACTCATGTCGCCGTCAATTATCGTGGTGATTGCGGTAAGTGAAGACGAAAAATTGCTTAAGATTGTGTCTTATTGAAAGAAGACTCAGTTTTATCACTTTAAACGATTTCTTCTATTCTAATCGACTGTCCTATGATCGAACCCTAATTATAAAATAATAATGTACTAGTAATGACAGAGGCGCGCTGCACCTCTGCGCCCGAAACCTCCTGTCAAATCTCGTCGACCAATCACGGCACGAATAAACCGACAACAATGAGCTTCGATATGAGTAGCAACAATAAATGCGATCTATTCGATATATATCGCAAGGACCTTTTTAAGAGAGGGATAACAGTACATCATTATTATTATCATTAATAATAGTATTAATAACAATAATATATTATAACCGCAATAAACTTCGCAATGACGATGAAAATAATTCGACGATAAAAAATGATAATTAACCAAACTCGAATCTTCAAGGCAGTTGTCAAAATATAACGCCAATTGATGTTTGTAGCACTTTGCGCCAATGTAGAATGCAAACACGGTTCGCGCTGTGTAGCGGGCAGCTGCATCTGTCCGGAAAGCTGTCCCGAAAACGCGGGCGAAGTTGTATGCGGAAGCGATGCAAAGACTTACAGCTCGGAGTGCGAGTTGCAACGTGCCGCTTGCGAAAGAGATTCGAAACTTCCTGCACTGCAAGTGAAGTTCTACGGCGAGTGCGGTGAAAAATATGCCGTAGCAGCGCTGAGTAAGTTTCATAGCTTTGACTACATTTAATCGATCGAAAAAAAGAAAAGACCGAAAAAGCTCTAAATAACGTTAGAGAATATTCGAGATCAATGTTATATGTCACGGTGCAGCGGCGGTAGAAGTCATTTTTTTATTCGAGAAACAACTAAAATAATATATAATAATTCATAAAACATAGTAATTTGTAAATTATTCAAAGAAATACCATGTTTTAATATTGATCGATATGTAACCTGATCATATGCGATCGAAAGAAATCACTCAATCAATGGCAAAAGTTTTTCATACTTTCAAAAAATATTTCAAATTTTTTAAAATTTAGAAAATTTCGTAAATGAAAAAAAAATGATTTCGAAGGTATACATTTTTTTAAGTTAAATGTTTTAAATATTCAACTTTTTTTTTAAGTTTTATAAATTATGAAAGCTTTTCACATTTTTACATTCTTAAAAGTTCTACAAATGTTGAAAGTTTAAAAAAATTTCTCAACTTTTCAAAATTACAATCAAAGTTTAATCGCCAAAGATAGTTCATTTCGTACAACGGTAATTTTACAAAAGCTTTGCTCGGTCTTAAACGCGCATCTTCATTGGTGTGCGAATCATCGAAATATAGTAAAATAGAAGGGCGGTAGCAAAGCGAAGGCGAGATAGTTAGAGCTGAGACTAGGAACTCATGCATCCCCTGGTTCTTCGCCGCGCCCCCGTTGCGCCTCGCTAACTTCGACACGGGCCAAAGAGCTTCGCACTAACAGTGGTGTCCCGCGCACTAACCATTAACCACGGCCCTTCAACCCTCTTCCTCGCAGCGACCATGTCCACGCCGACGATAACTCGACTGCCCACCACCATCGCCGAGGTGACCAGCACTCAGGAACGCGAAGCGTGTAAAGACATTCATTGCGACTTTGAGGCAACCTGCGAACTTGGACCCGACAAGTTTCCTAGATGCAGCTGCAAGTTCGATTGCGCTTCGGTAGCACCCGAGAACGCTATACCAGTTTGCGGCAGCGACCTCAAGACTTATCCGTCTATATGCGCAATGAAGATGGAGGCATGTCAGAGGCAGCAAGAACTCAGACTTAGACCTTTGGATCTTTGTCAAGGTTCGATGACCTTCACAACAGCATGAGAATAACTAAATTATCCAACGTGGCGAGCAATTTATTACTCGTATTAAGCTACTCCGTGATTATCCTTTTGCTGCCTAGGATTCATTACGTTTCTCTAATTAGAACCTCATTAAGATGGGAGAATCTGAAAAATCACACTTTTTTAAAAGAACTTCAAAGAACAATTTAAGACCTTATATACGCGGTTTCGCCGATTTTCGAAAGGACTTTTCTAAATGCGTTTAAAAAAAAATGGTGAAGATATTACATAATAAAGCAATGTATTTTTTTTAAGCGCGCGTTGATGGTGAAAGTTCACGGTATCGATCTGGGTGTCTGAAAAAAAAAATGAACATATTTATAATTGCATAATGAATGCATCTTCAGTGTGAACCAACAATATTATAAAAAAAAATTACTATTAAAAATTCGAACGTTAACATTTTTTTTACTCATTTTTCTGTCAATATTTTATTTTTTATATTTTTTTGTGTCATTCAAATGTTTGTTTCTGTGGATCACACAATAGGTGACGATATTAAGAATTTGCTATAAAAATTTCAAAGCCATCTAAACCTTCGTTTAAAAGTTAGAACTTACACAAGGTTCAAAAAAGTAAGTCGTGGAAAAACGGCTTTGAAGTTCGCGGTCGGGCGCGCCACGCGGTATCTATTATAAATGCAATCTTATCTTATTACCTTACGCTCCAAATACTGTAACTTTAATAATTTTTGGAATTTTTCAATTCTGTAAAGCTTAAAATATTCCTCACCGTCCAGGCTAATGGAATCAAAAATAAAAGGAAAATAACATTTTTTGCGTATATAAGGCCTTAAGCAATGCAAGCAAAAGATATATCTAGTTAAAATATTTTTAAAAATTTATAATTAAAAAAATTATATTATAACATTGATATAAAATAAATATGGATAAAACACCATTAATATTAATACTATTTTATTTAATTCACGGAAATAGGAAAAAAAAGTGCATTTTTCGACTCTCAATTCCTAAACGTATATCGGTATAAAATTGTGAATATGATCTTCTTTCCCATCGTGACACGCTTTTTGCTGATCTATTGCATGACACTTGGCCCGTGATTGACGCAATAATATTTACCGCTCAACTTTGCGGGTCTGATGATTATATTCAGAATTATGATTATTCAATGTACAACAGGTATGGAGGTGAAACCGTGTAACGGTGATGCGCCCGTAAGCGACGCCGATGGTAAGGAATACGATTGCGGAAGTGGTCCCGATCGACGAGACTGTCCGAGTAATACTTACTGCCATCAAACACCGCGCTTCGCTCGTTGCTGCAAAAAAGGTTCGACACTTTTTACATCCGAATATTGTTCCGCATTGCTTTTATGAATACAGCGGAACCTCCCGTATTTGACATTTTCGTATTTGACGAAAGCCGTGTCTGTTGCAAGGGCGAGTGGCGGAGAGAAACTGCTGGCTAAGCGATTGGGTCGCTACCGTGATTTCGTGCACCTGATTGGTCACTTCGGTATTTGACGATGTCTCCCAATTGCGTCAAATACGGGAGGTTCTACTGTAATGCAATTAAAGAAGATCTTCGCTTGGCGTCTTCTTCAACCATATTCTTCAGTTCAAGGTATCCAAGTGGTGAAGTGTTTCGCTTCATGGCACGGGTGTTGTCCAGATGGAAAGACCGCGGCCCTCGGTCCGGGCGGCGCCGGTTGTCCAAGCGTTTGCAATTGCAATCGTTTGGGCAGCATATCGGACACGTGCAATCCTGAAACCGGACAATGCGAGTGCAAACCCGGTGTTGGTGGCGTCAAATGCAACAGGTGCATGCCTGGCTACTGGGGACTACCGAAAATTACCTCAGGACATCCGGGTTGCATACGTAAGACATCAAAAAAAGAAAAAAACACGAAATCATCGGTTTCGAAGATCGCATGAATGAACCGTCCTTCCGATAACTTGCCAGTTTCTTTAATTCCTGATATGAACTATCATACGATGAAAAAAAAAAGTCCTAGAATGGATAGGAAGTTGGAATAAAGGCTTTAAAAATAAAAATGGGATGTACCCAACGTCTATTCGAACTAATTGTCAGTTCTTTCGACATATTATTTTTTTAGGATTGAAAATAGCCGGGAAAAAAACATCTAAATCGTTAACGTATATTAAGTCTGACGCCAGGGATGCATACTATGGTTCCATCCTGGATTCACGCCACTTTTACTGCACTTTGCAGTTCGTATCGATATTATAAAAAATCGGAATTTATAGCAATGGAATGGACCCCACGATTATTCCATGTAGATGTTGGGTTTTTAAAAGTCAGAGAACTAAGTAGACAGACGAAAAAGTGGGTAAACATTGAAACTTTATTTTTGGAAAAATAACAATATGGAAGCATCCGGATTTTTTTTACTTCGAAAGCATATACGAATAACTTGCTAAATGATTTTTTAAGGACGTAAATAAAAAAATTCTATGTGGTACAATAAAAAACGTATCCGACAAATTCGCTTTAAGATTAGAAGGCAATCTGTGGAACAATATTCATAACTCATTAATGTCTCAGAATATGAAGGGCAAGAAATGGAAAAAAAATGTCGACTTAGTTACCTGACGTTAAACAAGAAAAAACAATTCTTTTGTATTCGCTTCTACAATTTTAAGTCATGTTTAGATGATATTTGTTATGGTACAGCTTGCGGTTGCTCTCTGTACGGCTCGGTGAGAGAGGACTGCGAACAGATGACTGGACGTTGCGTCTGCAAGACCGATATTAAGGGCCACAAGTGTACCATATGCATGGACCACAACAAAATATTGACACCGACGGGATGCCTATCAGGTATTCAGCGCGAAAAAAGATAAAGGGTCTAAATGTGTGAAAGATATTCATCCTTTTGCTGGCTTTTTTTAACCCAACGGCGAGACTGGTAGTTAAGCTTTGTAGCCCATTATAAATCGCGAAGCTTGAAATAAAAATTAAATTATAGAATATCTTTCCAGACTAACTCTAATATCGAATTCTACTTAGAAACTCTATAAACAAATGTTATAATTCATTCTATTTTTAATTACAAGACAATTTATTCAGCTAATTGACTTTCAGAGTTAAAATTAACTACAATTTGAAGATTTCTGGGTGTATAATGGCGTTGAATGTACTTCTAGGGGTGGAACGTACGACGGCAAATTTGCGACAAGAGTATTTTGGTAGTAAAGAAGAATGGGACAAAATGAGCACTTAGTAACGGACATAATTTTTAAAATTGCGGTAAAATTTGGGTAATTCACTTAAAATATGAAAAGCATTTCAATTTTCTCTGGAATTCGTTAGTGACTATACGTTCGCAAATAATTCGCATAGTTACAATACGTTCACCCAAAGATTGTCAAAAAATCCATCATAAAACGATTGTCCCTATCAAAAGAACGAAATAAAATAGTTTTATCTCTTTTATTTAATGAATGCCTTTAGACAAAACTAATTCGATTTCTTAGACTGAAATGACGGTGCGATGCCAAAATTATATGATGAATAGATACGACAGTAATAACAGATTAAAACAGAATAATGTTGAATTAGCATGCAAAAAATATATTGACGTAAATGACTTTCTACTTTCAGCGGACACGAGTCCATCCATACCAACGAGTTGCAACAATCTGGAATGTTATTCGGGCGGTCATTGTTCCGACATCGGTGGCCCTCATTGCGTCTGTCCGTCAGCCTGTCCGGCGGATATCCCGTCGGTCCCGGTTTGCGGAAGTGACGGACAGACGTACGACAACGAATGCGAGTTGCATCTGTATGCTTGTCGTCATCAGGCTGACGTGGTGACACAGGCCTTCGGTCACTGCAGAGGTGGGTTTACTGAGCGTTCGCCTTACATGCCGCTTTACATTCAGCGTTACTAAAAAAAAATGAAACCAAATAAAACAACAAAGAAAAAACCAATCGAAATATATATAACATATAACAAAAAAAGGAAGTTTCGAGCGACGATCGAACGGCGCATTCAACGCGGCAATGTTATCACGTTTGAATAATTAATTGTAATCGTGTCGAAGTCAAAAGCGCTCCCTTCCGCCTATGCTATACTAATTCGACTAATCTGGCGGGTACATCTTATCGGGCCTACGATTTTAGTCTCGCGGGCAAGTACTACTGTGCTTTAATCTCTTGTAGCTTGTATATTATACATTGTTAACGCAACTGTTGTACATGAAAAGAAGTTAATTATAATCTTGCAATAACAGAACAGGATAAAAAGGGGTTTGGCCATCGTATTAAAAAAAAGAGTGTAGAACCTCTCGTGATGAAAATGAGAGAAAATTACGAAATTGTATTTGAAACAAAGAGATAATAAAACTCTTAAAGTTTTTACCTAACACTTATAAGCTCCTGTCTGTAATGTATGCTTTATACCCTATTAAAGACATTTCCCTATAGATGACGTATTGATAATTCGCGAAGTAAAATAAAATTGATTAACTTACGGAAATTTCGAAAAAAAAAAAAAAAAAACTAAAAGGTTTCTAATAAAAAATGAAAAAATAAAGAAACTGCATTACCGAAGAATTTCATTTTTTTCATTCAGCTACAAAGATGATTAGTGATTTTTCCGTAGAGTTTGTCAAATTTTTATTGGAAACCGCGACTTGTATTTTTACGGGATAATGAATCTTTGAAGTTCTGATAGATGGCTTATGAACGAAAAAAACTTGAAACAGTCACTGGTACAAAACGCTGTAAATTTAACCTTTTTTTTACCCAAACTTATTAATTTTTTCGTACAAATCGATTATTTTTTAAATTTCGATTTTGAGTACGAAAAAGGGAAAGAGAAACCACATATAGTTCATTATCGAAAATGACGAATATTGCTCTCGGCCGGAAGAAGAAAAAAAAATGATAATTTCCGATTTTGATATGGAATGAGGGAAAAATGAGTTTTTAAGGCTTCGACTCGAGTCATTTCAATGAACAACGGGTTATTGTAACTACAAAAAAATGCGTCATAAACCTTGAAACCTTAAGAGAAAATATTAAGAAAACCCCTATTGAGAAAATATAACGATTACAATATTCAGAAAAAAATAAAATAAATGCATTTTTAAGACCAGATAACTAAGTAGACGTGCAAAAAAGTGTAAACATTTTTTTCCTAATTTTTCTTGATGATTAATTATATGCGATCAGCTGGTGTTCTTTTTCCAAAGCATATAATTATATCTTGCTAAATGATTTTTATTATGAAAATTGGGTGATTGGAAGTGTCGTTATGGTCACCGAAGTAAGATAACTTTCTTGAAATGTTCTATCGGCGTTGTCAGGACTTTGGACAGCCGAATGATCGGATATAAAAAAACCAAAGCAATTATTAAAATATAGCGTTGAAAGCATCGCGCCACGTAAATTATTATTATTATTTTTTTCACAAAATTGCGACAGTTAAAACTTGTAAATGAATTTGTAACATAAAATAAAAAATGTATCTGAGTAAAAAAATCCTACGTGGCGCAATAGAAAAAGTATCCAACAACGCCGCGTTGAAATGAGAAGGAAATCAGTTGAATAGTTTTCGAGATACGTTAACAGTCGATATCGAATACACTGTTTTGAGGGAATGACGTTCAACAATTTTACATCTTTCAAAATGAAATTTGTACACAATATTCATAATCGATTACAGTTTGAGAACGTGAAAAAAATGTCTACTTAGTTGTCTGACGTTAAAGTAATTTACGGATTTGAATAAATATCGTAAAGCGAATCGTCGGGAGCTCCATTAGTACCCGTATGCAAGAAGTAAGAGTACAGGTCCTGCTATACTATACTACATAGCTACTACTATAGATATTATAAGTACAGATAGTAATATAAGAATAAGTACTGCAGAGATCAGCATTGATTTTTTTCCAATGCAGAAGAGGAGTGGTGTATGACTGTCTCGAGTCTTTGGAGATGATGCATAACGTCGTAGGTGAATTCTTGAAGGTTCGCGACGTTAACTCGAGGGAACTGGTCTTCAAAGGAAAACCTTAAGTAAATCACCGAGCTTTCAGGCCGCTCTGCTGCATCCGCGTCTTTACTCTCTTCCTCTCCGTCTGTCGCTTCAGAATCTTTTCTATAAAATCGGCGTTGCTGAATCTTCAAAAGGAACCGGCCGCGTCCGGGAGCGAAGCTTCGCTGGACACTGAATCATTTATGTCCCTTTGAGTAACCGTCAACCTTTGCTTTTTACCCGATCTCTACTCGCAACGAGAAAAGTGTACTTTCGTTGAACGACACTCGTCGGATTGGAAAATGTCGTAATCTACTTGAACGCAGTTTCGAAATCTCTAAAATTGCTGTACAGGTTACCGCAATTCCTTACTACCGGTGTTTACGCAAAAAAAAAAACACGTGCAGTGCAAGTATTTTTTTGCACGAAATCATAAATCAAATGTTCGAGTCAAACCAATGATGATATTAAAACGACTTAATAATTTTTAAAAAACATATAATATATAATATATTAAATAATCTAATTATATATTATATACAAATCCATCGAGTCAAAAAGACTCGTGCAATCGAAGACTAGTTTTTTTATTATGTCAATCCTGTGATAAGTACCGATCGGCCGGAAAAAAACTGTCGAGAATGCGAAAGTTAATTCGATTATGTTCGCAAAAAAAAGAAGACAATTATCCTTTGTCGACTTTATTTCCTCCGATTAGCGAACTATTGTTGCGAAACTTCGATCCCGCCTCGTCAGAGATACAAAACGATCGCGAAAAAAATCAAATGAAAGTAGGGAAATCGCTTCGGTACTCCGTCTTGTGCGAAGTCGCGGGGTGGAGATAGAGGAGTGGATCTGTACAATATATCACCCTCCGTGGAATGTATTAAATTCGTCGACCGTTTCAACGGTCTATCCCTTATATTCGATTGCCACACGGACCGAAGAAAGTGTGCACTCGCAGCATCTCTCTCTCTCTCTCTCCTTCTCTTCGCCTCGTTTCTCGGGGGGTCTCCAGTCAATCTTTTAAGAAGTTTTCTTCCTTCAACAAGTTTTCGTCCTTCTAGAAGTTAAACACAAATTGGATTACCCTGAGGACAGTTTCAGGAGGTGGAGGAGGAAGGGAGGGAGAACCTCAGCAACCAGATACTGCAGTCAACATGGAAAACTCCGTGTTATCGAGCGACGCAACACGGGAGGGGGGAAGGGAATCACCTTCGAATTCTTGTATTTTC